>OV884009.1:48172777-49372777 GCA_930367205.1 Acanthosoma haemorrhoidale
TAGTCTTAAAGGATGAATTTTCTAAGTATCGGACGGTCTATTTTCTAAAAGAGAAATCTGAAGTGAAGGATATATTACAGCAATTCTTGGCGGAGGTGAAAACTATTGGACATACTGTCAAGGAATTATTTACCGATAATGGAAAAGAATTCATAAATAGGGATGTACAAATAATAACTAGGGACCATGGCATGTACCATCACACCTCTATGCCCTATACACCGGAGCAAAATGGTTCGGCAGAGAGGGAAAACTGAACCCTTGTGGAGTCAGCAAGAACTATGCTGCATGCATCGGGCCTCCCAGAAAAACTGTGGGCAGAGGCAGTTATGACTGCTGCTTATGTCATAAATAGGACAGGTCCATCCTCCACTAGTGGTGATTCACCTTATGAAGTTTGGTGCGGTAAAAAAGCCTCAATAAAGCATCTTAAAATATTTGGCACTGAGTGCTTTGTGCATATTCCTAAGGAGAAAATTTGACAAGAAAGCAAAGAAAGGTTTCCTTGTTGGGTACTGCGGTGATCAAGATGGTTATCGAGTATGGATTCCTGAAGATTCCGAAGTTGTGCTGTCAAGGGATGTTGTCTTCAAGGAAGAAAATACATCAACTGCCATCTTTGAGTACTTAACGCCTATTTCAGGTGAGGAAGAAGGTATTTCAAGGGAAGTTGGGGAACAAGCAAACTCGGAAGAAGTCCAAGATCACATGGAAAAACAGCATGATGAAAATAAAAATACTAAGAAGGTTCAGGATAAAATTGACAGCACCCCTACTAATAAAGGTGGTTATAGTCTACGGAATAGGGATGAATTAAGGGCACCAACAAGATTAGCAGTGGACTATGCTATGTTAGCATTTTGCAATGAACCTGGGTCTTACAACGAAGCCACCTATTCTATTCAAGCTGAGGACTGGCACAAGGCTATGAGAGAAGAGATGAATGTTCTAAAGGAAAATGATACTTGGACACTGGTGGATAGGCCTGAGGGGAAGAAGATAATAGATTGTCGTTGGGTCTACAAGGTAAAATATGATCCTGATGATATTGTAGAGCGTTACAAGGCTCGATTAGTCGCGAAAGGTTTTTCTCAACAACCAGGAGTTGATTTCTCTGAAACCTTTAGTCCAACCATTAGATGGGATACTATCAGGGCTGAGCTTAGTGCCAGTGCACAGGACGGACTTCACTTGAAGCAGTTTGATATCAAGAGTGCCTTTCTGTATGGAGAACTGAACGAACAAATTTATATGAAACAACCCGAAGGGTTGGATGATGGCTTGGTAGCATCGAGAAGTATTTCACAGTAGGAGAAATTTTTAAATGCTTTGCGTAAAACTTTTAAAGTAGATATCACTGAAGCCAAACATTATCTTGGAATCGAGATTAAACATTTCAAGGATGGAACCATTTTTATAAATCAAGAGGCTTACACTCGTAAAATTCTAAGCAGATTTCGAATGGAAAATTCGCACCCGGTTTCAACACCAATGGTGAATTTAATAGTTCTAGCAAGAAATTAGAGGAAAATGTGCCATACCGTGAAGCTATTGGTTCTTTACTTTATCTCTCGATTGGAACTAGACCGGACATCTCCTTTTCTGTCATCAGTCTCTCTCAAAGGGTGGAGTCTCCAACTGTGGAAGATTGGGAGATGGTGAAGAGAGTGTTCAGGTATTTGAAAGGGACACAAAATTATGGAATATACTATGGCAAAGGAGAGGCCTGCCTTGAAGGATTTTCTGATTCGGATTACGCTGGTGATGTGGTTACGAGAAGATCAACCTCCGGTGTTCTCTTTCGATATTCCGGAGGACCTGTTTCTTGGATGAGTAAGAAACAAAGGAGTGTCGCCAAGTCTATGACGGAGGCAGAATTTGTTGCAGCGAGTTTGGCTGGTACGAATCTACAGTGAGATTGGATTGCTGAAGAAACCACCTGTACTTCGAGTGGACAACCATAGTGCTATTCAACTTCTTAAAAACCCTTTATTCCACAGTCGGACAAAGCACATCGATATCCAGATGAAGTTTGTCAGGGAAAAGGAGTCAGGAGGGATCTCAGTTGAAGCTATTTCATCATCGGAGCAGTTGGCGGACATCTTGACGAAACCTTTGCCTCGGCCACAATTTGAAGCTCTTCGCAGTCTTCTTGGAGTGTGTCCTATGCAGTGCGGGAGTGATTAGTTGTGTGTGGTCGTTCGTTGTGTATATTGGTGTAGAGTCTGTGAGTATGTTGGCATTATATATTTTTGGGGGAAGTGTTAATGATAAAAATATGCCATGTCAACACTGTCGATTATGTTTGTCTTTGGTGACAACACTGTCTGTAACCTCTCCTTGTTGTTAGCTACTTTCGTTTCGTCTGACCACATGTATTCTGTACAGTTCTTTATTAAACATGAGTTTATATTCAAGCTGTGATTATATTGAGTATTCCTAAAGCCACCTTCCTGATCCATTATCGGTATTCATTGTTTCTAATAATTAATGTCTTGTTTAATATTGCCTTGATTTTTTTATTGTTTCTTTGATTGTTTATTGTTCATCAAATCATTGGAGCTACTTATAATGACAAAAATCATGATTTCAGTATTAAAGGAGTTGGAGTAATTACCTAGCTAAATCCCTAGATGTTCATTATATTTTTTTTTTCTTTTAGCAAATACTTGGAATAGTCGTTAATGTTGTTTACTGTTTATTTTACGTCCGTTATACTTTTTGTTCAGTTTATTTTTGTGCCATAGAACCCAACTGAGTTTGAGTCATCACTTGAAGTATTTTAAAGCTTTACGGATAATTCAGTGTAAACATATTGTTGGTCTTCCTGGCTGAAGCACAATACATTTTATCACTTTCAGTGTTTTTAAATCTATTTTATAGCATTGATAAAAAATATTTTGATAATTTATTTAATCTTTTTGTTTGATATTGTTGTAAATTAAATGTTTTAGCTTGCTATAGCATTGTTCAGTGCTGATTGGGGAAATTTTTCTTACTTTGATTTTTAGTCTTTTCTCCTTTAACTTTTTTTGTGTGGTTTAAACCTAAAAATGGGTCCTAAACCAGACAATGAGGCAATTTTGAGTACTGTACAGGATTAATTGGATAACGTAAAGGACAATATAAAAGAAACAAATGAATTAGTCTATACTGTAAATGCAAATTTCAAACACCTTTCCCTTTTAAAGCACAAATATCACAACTGGATAATTTTTTTAACAACTTTACAAATCCTGTTACAGGGCTAAAGCGATATGCTAAATTACTTGACATTGATTGCATTAAATATGACTTAATGAGAAAAAAGATTCTTGGACTTTTTTATGAAGCATTACCACTTGACCAAGAACATTCAGACTTAGATCAATCTTTCATTCAATTCATTTTCTAAATAAACACTAAATGTATTTATTTATAATGACAGAAATTACGATTTCAGAATTAAAGGAATAATTACCAAGCTAAATTTTAATTTCATCCTTAGAGGTTTGCATCTATTTTCCTATTATTTCATTCTATTTTTTTTAAAATAAAGTTTATTGTGATTTGCCATAAATTTGTCGTTTACTTTTTGTTTCTTTGTTTATTTTACGTCCAGTATAGTTTTTTTGTTCAGTTCATTTTTGTACCATAGAAGCCAGCTTAATTTGAGTTATTACTTAAAGGGCTTTAATTCTTTACAGATAACTCGGTGTAAACACTTATAATTTTTTGACGTGATACCGATAAGTATGTCAATGTTTATAAATTATAAACCCAATGACTGGTAGCACAAATTTGCAACTGACATTTTATAATGAATAACATGCCGAATAATAGTGATTTAGACCATTAAAAGAAACACTCACGACTGCTAATGAAGAAAAAACAACTCAAGATATGTTAGGGCAATTAATTTGCCTTTTTAAGGGTCTAAAACAGGATTTTGACGAAAAGAATAGAGGGAGTAGTAGTATTGATAGAATAGACAAAAAATGAAATACTAAATTAGACGAAATTAAATTTTCCGATGAAAATGTTGAAATATGTAGTATAATAAATAATAATATACAAGATTTGGAACAGAAATTTTGAATTGAATTATACGAGGTTAAGGTTACAATTGAGATAAATGAAAATTCACATGTTTTACATGGTGGAAACAAAAAAAATAAAGCCTGAAGGACGAATCGGCAATATTTATCTTAAAGATGGTATCAAACCAGATTTACCAAAAGAAGGAAATCATATTTTTACTAAAAATAGAACCAGTGAATCTTTAAATTTTTACATAAATTCGAACACTATTATAGAAATTTTTATTGTTTCAGCCAATAATCGTAATGATTTTTGAAATTCTGTCTTAGGATTAATTGAAGAGTATCAAAAATACTTAAGCTAGAAAAAAATAATTTACCCAATCCTACATTCATCAAACAAACAAAATTGAATTCTACTAGAAAAAGTTATTTGCACAATGTCACATGCATCAAACATCCAGAATCAACTAGAACAAAAAGAATACAGTATTATATCGGTGAATATTTAGGAATAATTCTGAGAAATGTAAACCAAAACTTCTGGCCAAGACAGTTGGCTACAATAGAGTATTTGGCAAACCAAGCATATACCAATCTCTAGTCAGTTATCCAGTAGCTTCATTAACATGCAAGACAATGCTTAAACCATGTCTTTAATGCTGCTAGACAGTAATCTAGTAGGTCTGGCAGATTTTTGGTAAGACAAAGAAACATTTTGAGGGATCCTCTACATAAGGTTAATCTAGAAATAAAAGTTGAATAAAAAATTGATAACGGGAAGCGCAGGGCAACAGTATGCCAACCCTGCGTCAAAGTACCAAGGCAATATCCACGAAGCCCCTGCTGAGTCCAAGTTTAAAGAAGCTAAATCAAGATTTGGGACTATTTTAATGTCATATTTGTGTTGTCGATTTACTGGGTTTGATTGTTTAAATAGTAAATGATAAAGGAAGGTGTTAAAGTACAGACATCAGTTATTGTAAAATTGATATTACTCCTGCCGATACTTTGATTTGCTCTTTTGAATTATATGAGTTAATCAGTTCTTAAAGTGTTGGTGTTATTTTATTATTAATATTTTACCTGAACACTTTCTGCTCCTTAACCAGGGAAGATACAATTCCACAAGTGAATTTGGGGGATTCCTGAGCTGTGTATATGTTACAGAGGAATGGTGTTAGAAAGGGGTAATGATCTAATAAGATGTCTTTAATCATGTCTTTAATTGGATATCTATAGTATTGAGATAAAACTCGATCACCAGACAGAAACTGAGCAACTACCCCTACACATTTACAGAAACCCTTGGAACCATTTAGTTAAATGGATAAAGTATATGTTTTTTTTTATTATCAGAAATGAACCCAACAAGAAAAACGAAATGACAACAGATCATTTAAGCACAAAGCCCAAAAAAGAATCGGAACAGTTGGAAGTAAATTTTCATGTAAGCTGATTAAATGAAACAAGAGAACTCAAGGACAAAAAACAAAAGATTAAACGGTTTTAAAATCAAGGAAAAGAAATAAAACATATACAAGATTTAGTATACAAGACTTAGTTTTGTTAAACCTTTTAAAAATTGATTATCCTAGTAACAGAAATTAATTTTTCATTTTTAAGATGAATGAACCAATCTGGCTTCTAATAACAAATCTTCAGGCTAATATCCTCAAGAAGGACATTAATGGCCAAATAGGATAGGTTTTTAGTTTAGCTCAGACATCTTAATTTAGCATTAAGTGTATTATATAATAATGTAAATTGTAATTTTTAAGATTAATTTAAATTAAAATTATTTTTATTTATGTCAAATAGAATGAGATCAATAGCTTATGATTATTGTAACAAATAAAATAAAGATTTATAAATTGGTAAATAACTTTGTTTTGCTGTGTATGTTAAAAAAATGCTTTCAACTGATATTTATAATAAAAAGAAGTATGTTCGTGATGATATCTTGCTATAGGATTTATGTGGTTAGATAATTTTTAACAGTATCGATCGAAAGGGTGTACGAATGAAAATAAACGTTAATGTCAATGGAAATAGTACAATAAAACTTAAGAAGTCATTCAAGAGGGAGTAATCAGTAAGATCATCGAAACTCTTAATTGTTTGGTGATGCACATTTAACTAACCTTATTGTATAAATGTTTAGTGTGATTTTCTTGGTGAGAATCTTATTGGTGCATTTTTATTACAAAGAAAAGAAGGAAGATAATCATAGAATAGATGGAAAAAAGAAGTTCCCGCCAGCAGCCGACAGGTGCCAAGCTCTCAATGTCCATAACAAAACCTCCCTTCATTGGTGCAGTGTTTTTGTTTTATCCTAATAACAGAAATAAGCAGTGGAACTTTCATAGCACCAATAAAAATGAGGATGTATTATGTATGACGGACATATTACATAAAATATCCAACCCAGTCTAACCAGCTCACATCCCCAGACAGCAGAGGTATAAACCAAGTACCATCGATTTGGTCAAGAACATAGACATCCTGTCTTGGCTTATTGCATTGCCTTGTCTTAAAACCGGCCACAACCTGGTGGTGAGTATAGTAATAAATGCCTTACATTTGTAAAATTTCACTTCAGGAACAGCTAGAAAATAACAAAATAATAAGAAGTCAGAAACGCTTAAGTATTGAGGTTAAATACTCAGTAGAGGACTGACCATGGTTTTGATCATGAACTGCAGAATTTGGCCAAATATTAGTGTTAAACTGAACTATTAAACTAAAACAAATAAAATTATGCATTCCACATATCCTGCCTGTTCTGATGTATGTGTGTGATTTTTCTCTCTGTAATTAAGTGTTCTCAGTTTCTTGAAAAAAATCCACTTTCCAACCCTTAACAAACTCAACCCTACTTCATTAAAAGAGTATCACTCAATCCCCATCCTTCCTAACCTCTCAAAACTTCTTAAAAGATTAGTGCAATCTTTAGTCTCCTATTTCCTGGGGTCCAACCTTTATGATCCTTTCCAACTTTATTTCCGTCCTGGCTACTTCTTCATACAATCAACATTATTTAATATAACTAGTTTCATTTATACCACTATTGATCAACAAAAACTAACAGTTCTTATTCCCTGAGAATTCTCTAAAGTCTTTGATACCAAAGATCACTCAATCTTTCTTCCCAAATTAAAATTGTTAATAACTTCCAATTGTTTTATCTGTGGGTTTCAATTATTCTTCTGTAACCATGCTCAAGCAGTTACTATCCCTTTCGACCCCTATCTGCTTCCATTTCTCTGTCCTCTTCTCTTTGGTTCCAACATTAATAATCACCTTAATAATAATAGCACTTGGGGAGGTTTCCAGGGTTGTTAATTACACAGTTTGCTTCAAATCCAATTACATCTAAAATTTTAATTCAAATTTTCAGGAACTTCTTTCAATAGGTAATTAAAAAATATCAAAAAATTAAAGTGAGTGGAAATAGGAATCTCTTGAAAAAGTACTGAAAATAGATGGAACTGGTTATAAAGATACGTACCTCATATTGTTATTCATAGAGGGTGTGATCCCAGGATGAAGTTTTTTTTATATTTATTCTAAAGCATTCATTTATTGTTGATTAACCATCCAATTATATTCAGTTTATTAAATATCTCATTGTATACTATTTATCGAATATCTTATTATCTACTGTTTATTAAGTAACATATTATCAATTCCTTGTTAAATATTTATCTACACTCTATTAAGTATTTGTGAGCTGTTTTTCGAATAATAAGATGTGATAATACTGAAGTGTCTTTATTTGATTACAGTCTTAATATGGGACGATGGGTATATAATAGTACAGTGTCATAATCAAATGATGTAAATAAAGTATTCAGAACATAGACGCATTAAAAAATAAGCGTTAGTTTTTGTATTCAGTTTAAACAAACACATTTGTATTATTATTGATTTAGTTATTAGTTTCAGTGCCCAAGAAAATTTATTACCTAATCAACATCTATCTCCAAAAGTGATAGTAATCAATTATAGGTGAATGAAATTAGTGGAAATTGTTTTATCACAGTAGCCTATTATTTGGTCATATGATTATACTATGCTTTGTTAAGTTATTATTAATTCTTGAGGTATGATCTAATGACAGTATTTTATTTATAAAACTAAATAATGGTGTTTTATGTAGTATAGCAGCTATCTCAATGAATTATTTACTGTTAGTGACAAGCACAATATGGATACTTAAAAAGAGGGTTGTTAAAAAATAAAATAAAAATGGTGGAATGGAAATTTCCTCTCAATAAATTATATTAATAATATTTTTTACTATTTCCTATAGCAAAAATTGGAAACTTTTAAATGTGTAACTCATTAATATTGTATTTTGGTGACAACAATTTAGTTTTTATTCAAAACTACTTAAACTAGATTAATTTATTAAAAATTTGAAATATTTACATGGATTTTATTTCAAATATGTGTGCTGTATGAGAATATGATTGTTTGTTCTTCTTCAGGTATCTTGTTATACCTTAATTTCTATAAAGATAAAAAGACATTCGACTAAAAAAAAATAACTTAATGATTTATGTAAATGCCACATTAATATTAAATTATATTGTATTTTTTTTATTTCTAATTGTACCTGTTGGTATATATTTGCTATTAAAATGTCTACTCTAACTTTATAATAGGGTAATAATGAGCAATTTTCAATGTATTGTTGTATTATTAAATGTAATATATAAGATTGTAATGATAATGAGTTGTAACTGCTTTCACAATAAAAAAAACATGTCACTGCAAACATTTTTTTCTTAATAGAAGAATTCCTCACTTCACCAATTACTCTCGTATTTCCACTAAAAAAAGTAAACCCCTTCAACGTCAAATACCTTCTGAAAAATTACCTTATTGAAAATTTCTGCGATATGTTTTCCCAAGTTCACAAATTCTCCAATAACTTCCACCTAAAGCTATAAACTTCCTTACCTAGATAATTAAAACTAAATTAGCCACTTATTTATATGTAGTAAAACAGAAGCAAAAAATAATAAGCAAATTTGTTAGGCAAAAAATATAACACTAATCCATCTTTGCTAAAATTTTTACTTTCTTATTCGTAAATAGTCAAAGGATATTTATAAGAAAATCATAAAGAACAATAGTTTATTTTATAATGTATCATTGAATATGAAATCAGGGCTCTATACTAAACAATTAGATAAAAATAATTAATAGAAAAATAAAAGTCAGGAAATATACTTTAAAAAAATGAATAAGTGAATCGTTCCCAGACTAACGACTGTCTCATTAGATTGTGAGGAGCTAAATTTACAGTCTGAGAAATCACCATTTTTTTCAATCTTGAATATGAATATCTGGAGACCTAATAATGCTACTCCTAGCCCAGGGGATGAGCCCAGGTGAGTTTATGTATTATTGATTGAGCTTTGTTTTGTTTATACCTCTTAATTTCCACTGCAGTTATGGCAGGGCAATGGAATTACAAATAAAACTATGAATTTGGCATCAAATATCTCAATAATGAGTAGTTCTAGGAAATAAATTACCATAATCATACTGTGAGTTCATTGTTAGCTGTGAATATGACTACGTTCTTAGTACTAAAGGATGATTTAAACAGTTTACATCTTCTGCCACCATGCATTAAGGCCTCATTGTGACATGACACTGCCCGTTAATATGATAAAATAGAACGTGGTAGCTAAGAGTTATATTTTTTTTAGTATATATTTAAAAATAATAGTTTGATGATCATACATGAATAACAATTTCCTTATTTATAAGTTGTATGAATGAAAAAATTGAAAAAAAATACTTTTTGAAAAAATGAATTTCTAGACATTTTCATTTGCTACAATTAACAAACAAAAACAAATTACAATTGAACTGACATAATTAATGAATTGTTTTTTCAAAATTTCTAAAGACCTACAATTTAAAACTCATACATATGAACAAGAAGAGGGTTCTCATTTATTTATGTTTTTAAATATAACATATAAGCCTTAGCATTAGTTAAGGGTAAGAGTCGGCTACTCTCTAGACTCCCACCAGAATAGATGATCTAAAATTCAAGGTAATATTATTCAGAAAAGATTGTTTACACAATAACAATTTATAATGTTTTTTTTACCTTCACATTATTTATAAAAAAAAAAAATTTCAGAGTTATTAAAATAATGTTGGTTTAGCTCAATACAAATTACTTATTTTCTTTTGGCTGTCGCAGAACCGGAAGGTAGATAAATCAGTAATAATTTGAACTAGTAAAAATTGGTTCAAGTTTTCTAAATATTGTTATACATGTTTTAGAATTGATTAGCTATTATGAATAATGCAATCTAAAAATTTAAGATTTAAGTACTAATTAAAGTTCCATAATAATATGAAATGAAGCAAGGTTTGGGACTTGAGGTTCCCAAGACAAGTAACAAATTCTTGGAAAAAGTTTAGATCGACCAGAAAGTGCTGTACCTTCTGACAGAGCACATAATAGTGGACTATCAACCACTGTAGATATGAATAATAATGTGCATCATATGCTCAATTAGCAACTTGTTTTTGTTGAAATAAGATATTTTTGTTTATTCATTATTATTGATTTTTTCCTTAAATAATTATTGTCAATCGATTGATCGATTTTAGGTTTGTTAGTAAATGCAAAAATAATTGCATCTTTTATGCTGATCCTGGAAATCATTTCTTAAGAAGGCTTTTGTGACAACTGTCAACTAAAGGAACCTGAGATCCGCAGGTGCTGCATAATAGAGAGAGAGATACTAAAAAAAAAAACATGCAACTTATTTGACAACAAAGATCCATCAGAAGGAATATATACATTACTTAATTATATTTTTCATAGATAGTTATTATTGCCTATTATTAAGGCATGTGACAGATCTCATGTGGAATGGCAACAGGGTTCACTGTCGGTGTCACAAACGATAATCAGAGTAAACATCGAGGTGCATTAATAGTATACCTATCAAACCAAATAGTTCCTGAGAAACCCACCATTTTACCTACATTGAACTGTAAAATGGAAAAGAAATGAGGATTATTGAAGACACCAAGTAATTTGGTTAGTAAGGAGGAAAATTATATGACAGTTAATAAGTAATTAATAATGAAGCCATATAACTTATGAAAAGAGTGTTTTGAAAACTGGAAACACCTGATTTCATACCTTCAAAATGAAATTTCATAACATTTCTTTAAATTGCAAAATTAGGAGCTCCATAAATAACAAGTCTTTTACAAGAAAAAGTAATAAACTTTTGTTTTGGGGTTTAATGACTAAATTTAATATGCAGGGATTTGATCGGTTGTTCTTGGTCTCTGTACTACCTAGATCAACCACTGGTAGATATATCTAAGTACAATAGTAAAAGGTATAACACCACTCTTAGGTTATGTTTTACATTACTATGATTTCTAATAATAACCACTCAAGCATAAAATAGCAATCTTCAAGCATGAATAAGTTAGAAAGGTATATTGTATAATGAAAGATAACGAAACATGGCCTTAAACTATGAACTTGGCCCCATTCTATAATTCCGATGTGTACATTATCTCACCTTAGTGTAATTTCACTTCATTGAAAGCAAATGTTTGCACATGTAAACATTGATTTAGCAGAAATACGTTTTCAATGACATTCCTGAATAGGGAAAATAACACATCCAGAGATCTAAATCTCAACACTAATTCTCAGTAAAGTAATCATTTATAGCTCACTTGTTCAAAGATTTTTCATTTTCAGTTAAAAATGTCATGATGCCTTTGTGCTAAATATGATTGTTCAAAGCTGGGTAAATGATTGTAAATTATGTTGCTAAATAAACCCTTGACTCTACCTGAAGTGTGTTGTTGTACATAGGGCATTATTAGGTAACAGCACTTGTATTTGCAATACTAGCTGGAATCTTACTGTTGTTAGTAAAAATAAGGTTGGGGCTGGTGATGGAATTAGACCTGTCAATCCTTGTCTTATGGTCTTGGTAAAAATGTTGGACACTTCAATATCTATATCCCTGCAATTAGTTAACTTGAATGACGAGCAAATAACAACAATTTTGTAGTGAATTAAAACCCTAATTATCTTAAATATTGTGTGTGAGAACCACTCCTGGTAATGAAGGTATATTATATTTTAATAAATAAATTTAAGGAGAGCACATGGAGCAGGCTAGAAATTGTTCCAGAATGTGGATGGGTAGGCGAATTCCTTATGCTAAATATCCCTGGCCGGTACAGCATTCTCAAAAGTAAGATGGAACCTAATATGGATGTAAAAATTCATGTGACCTAACTTGCTACAATGATTGGTAGAAAATTGGTGCATTTAAACAGCTAACCAATAAGTGGAATGCAAATAATATATGTAACAAACCAAACGTAAACGGCTTTATTTAGTTGTTCATATTAATTTGTTTTTGTTGACTTTATTTGATTTTCTTTTAATTTGTTATATATGCTTTAACAAAATTATATTGAGCAAATATATATCAATTGAAAGTTGTATAAAATTGTACTATTTTTTTTATGTAAGTATTTACTTTTTCATTTATTTTTTAGGGCTTATTTTTAAATTAGTGGTTCTTTTTATCCTTGATAAAAGAAGTTTGTTGAAAATAGACAAAAACGAGACGGTATTTACTTTACTTCTTAATTTATTTGACAGGATAATTGTCAAAATAAAACATACTTGACTAATCAAACCTTGGTCAAATGAGTCGCCTAGACAAAATAAATAAAATTAAATCTATAGCTTTCATCTCTTGAAGGAATAACTTTAACTGAATTGATTACTGCAATTGATAGTTTAGAATTGATGGAAAATTTTCATAAATGGATTCTGTGGGTATCTTAAGGAGGGGATATGCTATTGGTCTGAATCCTTAGGACCATAATTTTTACAAATATTTATTGTTTTCAGAATATATGGTGATCAACTCACCATGTTAAAAAATTTCTTGGTGAAATTAAATTAAAATAAAACCACAGTTTTCTACCCAAAAAAACTTTTTTACTTAAATTGTGATTGGCTGTATTTAACTCCATTTTTGAAGTGGTTTCACACAGAAAATTTTTTAATAGGACGAGATGACCACCCTGTATATTTGATTAAAAAAAATACATCAATCAGAATCGTGCACCAAAATAGAAAAACACAGAGCTTACTAGACTTCTTTAAAACAAAATTAAAATTAACTCCATCTAGGAAAATCAAATTTAGAGAACTATTGTTGAATTAGTTTAGATAATTTTTTGGCCATATGTTAAGTAATTTAGCATCAAAAGCAAAAATTAAACCCTTGGAATTCATAATATCTAATTTAGAGAGAAGAAAAAAGAAATCTGCCAACAGAATAATTGAGCATGAAGATAGATTAAGCCTATATGAAAACTCAGTAGTGCCCTTAAATAACCGAAGTTATAGAACTGATCCAATAGGAGACTTACAAGTTGATAAAAGATAACACAGGTTACCCACCCATTGTGGGATAGTTATGATTAATGCTCTCAAATTGATAATTTATCTGAATTAACAGGATCTTTTTTTTTTGAGTCATGGAAGAAATCTTAATAGGCTTACCATTTACATTTACCTAAAGAAAAGGGCAATAGAAATATTTGTTAAAAGCCTTGGTAATTTATCCAAAGGCAGTTTTTTAATATACTGTGAGGGAAGATAATTAATATATCACTGATAAGGAAAGAAATCCTGTACCTCTGTAAAATTGAATTAAAATAAATATGGTTTATAATAATTTTTTTTTATTTCACATAAGATTAATACTTGATCTCATGACTTACTCCTAACATTTTGTCTATAGTGAGAGCACTTTGGTATTCATTAAGGTGACAGTACAAGATGGTTTAAACTGCAGTTCTAAGCACTGCTTAAAATTCTACTGGTTTTTTATTGATTGCGTCTAAACATTTTAATAAATAAATAATGTATAATAAATCAGATCAATATGTCATTTTCCCTTCCTCAAGAATCAAGAGCTAACATAAATTCAAATTTTCAGAAAAAAAATATCCCTCTAAAAATGTTTTCATTGGATTTATAACTATTGTCAAACCAGTATACATACCTACTTCTAAACATAATTGAATTTATTTAATATTTTCATCAACGTAACATCTCATAAATAAGTTTTACATAGCGCATTTAATCTTCTTTTAGATGTTCTGCTTGTTTAGAAAAAAAATGTATTGGACAATGGTCACATATTAAAATTATTTGTCAATAAATAATGAACCAACGATGCAAAGCAGTTGAAAATATTTTTTATGCAAGAAACAAAGTTGATGTTCATTTTTTCTTTGAAAACCATAAACATGGTGATTACTCCAAAACCATTCCACCAATCCATACCAATCTTTACAGGGATCTTGAGGCCTATTAAGTATATGTAATAACACCAACCAGGTTTCTGTAAATAAATTAGAAATGAAGATATGAAATAAAACGTTTTAGGTTTTTCTGTTTATTTCATATTGTTTTTCTTGTACTAATGAATAAATCAAATGGTTCTTGACTTATCCTAAAAAAGAGGGTAACAGTGTTGGATTTGGACAAAATTTACATGATTTATAAAAGTTTGAGTGGAATAAAAGACACTGTAAAAAAAATTGTTTCCCCAGCAAATCTGTCCTAATGAATATTATTTTTCATTTCCACAAAAATTTGTATTTTAGGTTTTTAGGGGTACTGAAAACAAATTTGTTTTTTTACCTAATTATTTGAAGCATACCCTGGTTTTAGTATTATTATAAAAATATCCTGATATAATGCAAGCTGGCATATTTTTTTTAATATTCTACAAAAAAAAAAATCAGAATAACATGAAAATGTTATTTTACAGCAGAAGAAAGCCAAAAAAAAAAATGATCAAAAAATAGAGTTTTTAAATTTAAAACATTTATTTTCTTGGCTCACAGGGCACGTTACGACTCGGACACATGCCAAATATGTTTTGACCTATCACCCAAAAAAGCTTCATTTAAATTAAGTACCCTATGACAATTGCCTCCTCTTGCAGTTAATTAATTAAAACCCCTTGATTAGGTTTATTTATATTGAAATTTCCTTAATTGTTTATTACCACTTTACAAATATATACTGAAAATACTAAGAATGACAGTGAACTTCAAGCATTGGTTTTAATAAGATGTAATTTTATATTTAACAATTTAGTTAAGTAGCTCTCGCTAATTGATTATACTATAGGCCATCGACTACCTTAGAAAAGACCTGTTGGCGTTCCCACATTGTAAACCAAAGGTGAGCCCCATCACCTAGTCCTGTATTACTTTATTGACTTTTTAACTTCAAAAAGAAATTTTGTATTTGTAAATCTCACCTTCAAATGCATCTGCCTATGCAGCACGAGCACCTTATGAAAAAACAAATGTCATAGCATTCATTTATCAGTATTTTTAGTAGCATTACTATACAAAATAGGTAGTGTCTTAAATAAATTAATTATTATTTATTATTAAATACTCTGAAATGGGGCTTATGGAGAAGCTGAGCTCTGTAACCCAATGGATGAGCTAGGATATTTTAAGAAATGTTTTGTTCCTGTATTATTAAAAAGAAATGTATGGTTTATTTACTATTTTTTAAATTGGAATAAATTTATTATAACATTTAATACCCAGACTCCATTTATAGTATAGTGGTCACTTTGTAACAAAATAAATAAATTCAAATAATAATAATTTGTAAAATTGTATAGTACATATTTTTAAATCACTTATTCATAAAAAAATATTCAATAATATCTATTATACCTTTCTCCCTAGTTTTCGATAAATAATTATCAAAGTCTTTACAAGATTACTTTTAAAACGTTTTGCATATTATTGAGACAGGTCTTATCTTTGACCAGAAATAAAAAAAAAGAGTTTTTTTTCACCTTCTACAAAGACAATAAATTCAGAGGTGAAAGAGATTTGTAAAGATCTGCCCGGCTTTATTTATTTAAAACATTTAATTAAATTTTAGACTTGATGATAGAAAAATATTTTTATATTTTATTCTTAAGGCAATTATGCACACAGAGAAATAATACGATGTTTCCAACGATTGAGGGCCCTTTAGGCAGGCCAACGGCTGTTTAGTTGCTCACTTTACCACCAGAAAGCAGGTGAAGTCTATCACATTAGCCTGCCGCCCTTCACCATATATATTCTTGTTTCAATTCTATTTCATCACAAATATTTTTAATAATTAAACAACTACATGATAATAATTAATCACTTATAATATCATTTGGTTTGAATGTTCTCAATACTTTCACGCTGTTTAATGACTCTGGTCAGAAGTCATTCACCTCCCGCAGTCATTGTATGTCATGGCGTCTTTTGTAGGTCACTTTTGCTTCAGTTACTTTATATGTATAGCATATATATATATATATTAACTTGATATATATTACAACGAATGCTAACAATCCCTGAAAGCATATAATTTTTGGAACCACCTCACTCGAAAGAGTGAGGTACCTTAAGTACTAACATTAATTATCGTGGGCATTAGATATACCCAGGACTATAAGGGAGGGTGGTCCCTCTTTAAAGTGTATTTTTAATGGCAGTAAGCCAATTTCCTCGAACCGATAAGCTGTGTGTAGATTCACTTCATACTACTTATTTAAATTAGCCGGGGCAATGAAGATAGCTCTGAGCATTCCACATCAGTGTCAAACAAGCAAAAAAGCTGAATTATAACTTATTAAACTTACTTGATTCATCAAATTACCAGAGCACTAATTCAAGAACTTTCAATTATAAACGTATGGGGGGAAAACAAATCAGGCAGGAAGTCAACAAACATGATTTCTTGGGAGCGATGATTATGCTTATTACTGAACATTTAATTAATTCACCTAAGTCTTTGTTCTTTAAGCTTTCTTCAATTAGTTTACTTTTACATAGTTATTCAAAAATATTAAAAAAATCATCCACGTAACGAGCAACTACTAAGATTTCACCATGAATTTTCTTATATTATAATAAAAATAATATACATTTTACCCTCATGGTTGTAAACTTAAATAATTTACAACCTCTCTCGTAACGTCTATTAAAAGCTGAAGAATAATGGATGGTAACTGAAACAAGTGTTGAAGACGAATAAGATACAATCAGATGTATAAATCACGTACTGTTCAGAGTGGTACCTTACAAGAAGCAACAAGGTATGCCACAGATGTCAACAGTTTGGCCACACTAAAAATCACTGCATCCAAAAAAATCGTGTGCGTCAGATGCTCGCAGGCACATGAATCTCGATACCAAGACCTATTACAGGAGGGCTGTACTGTGGGCGAAGTGCTCGAACTGCGGAGGTCCACACAAGGCCTCGTATAGAGAAAGCCCCTACTAGCAAAAGTAGGAGACCAAAAAAAGAAGCAGGTGGAGAAACCGCCGCCGGTCTAACACCGATAACAGCCCGCTGGGAGAAGGACCAAACAGTCGCCCACCACACAACGACCTTCACAGTAGGAGCGACATACGAAGAGGTCACGACTGGAACGTCAAATAGTCAAAACACCCTGAGGCTTCCACCCTTGTTCTTGATTCTCGAGACCATTGATCAGGGAGTTTATGTCCGTACTTGGGATCGTATTTGCTCCATTGGTTCGCAATGAGCAAGTACACAATACTCAAATTTAACGTCGATGGTCTAATGGCCATACTCGAAGAAGTAGAGGCACTAATAGTGACCTCCACACCGGATATCGTCGTTCTGACGGACACGAGAATAGTTCCTTAAGACCACTACCAAGTCATCATGAAGGAGAGACCCTCTACACAGCTGAAGAACAGGCGAAGATACTGGCCAACCACTATAGATTTTGTCTCTTTCTTGACGCTCGCCGGACAGCGGCCGGGTTTTAGTGACCCTAGTCCGCGGCGGGCGTCCTCTCCCCTTTCAATTTCCAACAATCACTGTAAAATTTGTAAGGGGCTATGGAAAAAAAAATCCAGTTCCTGGAGTAACCTGAATGAACAATTAAACGTTAAACGTGGCGAAAACAGGCAATTGTTATTGGCTTCAGTTTCCTCTGCAGATTCTTTACTGATTTTCCTGTGTATCCTATGATGTTCCTTGTATCCTCCCTCATTTAACCGCACTTTGACTATGGCTTTTTAGTGTATGGGAATCTCTTGAGTTGAACAGATTGAAGCGAATCATGAACTGCTTCTTTAGATTTGTCTTATATCGTATTTTTTTTTATTAAAGTTTGAATCAGTTCAGAACCAGTGCATTATATTTTATATAGTAATGATATCAATTGTATGTACATAAAATACAATCTCATTGAATGATTTGAATAGTACATCTCAATAGAGCAAATCTGACATCATGTCTTTGGAATTTTCGTGAAGAAATTAATTTTTTTTCTCACTAAATCTTTGAGATGCTGTTCCTTTGAAAAAATTCACAATTTTGATTCATTGATATGGCATGTAAGTAGTTCACGTCTAAGGACATTCATTCTTCGACTTTTAACCGTGAAAAAATTACTTTTTTAAGTTGACGATTCGTGGGCAGCAACAGCTCCTACAGCATACTTCCCTTTCCGGTTCCCCAATACATGTATATTTTTAATAATACATTTATGAATGCTAAGTATAAGTAATTTTTGTGTAATACATTTATATAAGGGTCTACTTAATTATACCAGCCCAAATATGGGGATCCACAAAATGAACAAAACGTTTATGAATGTGAGCAGCGAACTCGTAGTTTGTTCGGTGGAGACATAAATAGCCGTTTGTGCGCGCCCAGTGTAGATAGATACAATAAGGAGCTTTGAATTTTTGCCATCCATTCAGCTTAGTTTAAATTTTAAAAATTATCTAGTGGGATAACGGAAAGTTTTTGTTGTAATGGACTTACACAAATTAAAGCCGGAGACACGGCAAACTAATCACAAACATGGAGCGATATCACTTCAGATATGGGAAACACAGGAAAGTTGATTCTTTGTTCTCCTCATTCAGAGGGAAAATGTGAAACGACAGGGAAAGATGTATGATCGAAGATCTATGAACGAATTCTCCACACGCATCTCACCAGGCACTGTGACGCCCAAGACATAGTTCCACCCCAACAGACTGGCTTCACCAAAGGGCTTAGCACGGACTGTAACCTCGTGAAACTGCAGCGGCACGTTGCATCGAGCATGCGCCTCAATAGAATCACCGCGTTGATCTCCCTAGATTGCACGAAGGCATTTGACTCGGTCGATCATCACACCCTCCTGCAACGTCTGAAAGACCACGACTTCCCGGAGCAATTACAGAATATTATGTCCTCCTACCTGGCAGGCAGAACATTTTCGGTACGCATAGGAACCACGTTAACTACCAGGAGGGATTTCGTTGTCGGTGTTCCCCAAGGGTCAGTACTGGGACCCCTACTCTTCAACATATACACTGCGCACATCGTGGGAGCTTCATACTCCAACTGTGAGGTAGCAGCATATGCGGACGACATAGGGGTCTACAGCACCAGCCTCAACGCGACGCGAGCTCTAAAGGCTGCAGAGGGTGCTAGTCAACTAATTGCTGATAGGTTGCGAGCTGTCCACATCCAAGTTAACCCAGCTAAGACCCAGGGGATCATCTTCTCTTTCCAGTATGGGAAAAAGAAGCGGCCACCCAGCTTTGCCATCGACGGGACTCCGTGTAAACTAGCCAACAACATCTGCTATCTAGGCATCCATTTAGGTAGGCACATGACTTTCGGGACACACTTAGAAAAGAAACTTAAACGAGTCCGCAAAAGATATTACTCTCTACAGCATCTTATCACCAGCCAGGCCATATCCCTCCGACTAAAACTCCTCATATATAAGAGCGTCCTTAGGCCGGCTCTTCTGTACGGGACACCACTATTCCGATTTCTACACCCCACTACCATAACTAAACTCCAGAGTTTTCAGAATAACATCCTTAGAACGGCACTGTGGCACACTCCTTTTCGCGACATGAAGGCATCCGACATGCACGAGAAATTCGAGCTCCCCACCATCACCGAGGCCATTAGACGACAACACATAAAATTCTTCGACTCAATGAAGCACAGTCTCAACCCGCTCAAGGTTGCGGTCTAAATCTAAGTATTGCGGTCTAAAATCTAAGTATTACCCCTACTTTCTTGGTCTGGGTAATTATTGCTTAATAAATTAGAACCTACACCACTTAGTCCAACCAATTGCATATAAGCAAATGTACTGTTGTTTACGAATAGTAGATTGGTGGCATTGAGCTAACCCACAAACTAGCAAATGACCGCTGGTCAGAAGTCATTCACCTCCCGCAGTCATTGTATGTCATGGCGTCTTTCCTAGGTCAACTTTTCTTTATTTATTCTATTATATGCAGTTTTAGTATTTTTGTTTGCTACTCAGCAAACAAAAATACTAAAACTGCATATAATAGAATAAATAAAGAAAAGTTGACCTAGGAAAGACGCCATGACATACAATGACTGCGGGAGGTGAATGACTTCTGACCAGCGTCATTAAATAGCGTGAAAATATTTAGAACATTCAAACCAAATGATATTATAAGTGATTAATTATTATCATGTAGTTGTTTAATTATTAAAAATATTTGTGATGAAATAGAATTGAGACAAGAATATATATGCTGAAGGGCGGCAGGCTATAGTGAATGTGAGCTATTGTGACTTGTGCTGCTGTCTGGTGGTAAAGTGAGCAACTAAACAGCCAATCTTTGCCTGCCTAAATGGCCCTCAATCGTTGGAAACATCGTATTATTTCTCTATTTGCATTATGCATGTGCATAATTGCCTTAAGAATAAAATATAAAAATATTTTTTTACCATCAATTCTAAAATTTAATTAAATGTTATAAAATAAATAAAGCCGGGCAGATCTTTACAAATCTCTTTCACCTCTGAATTTATTGTCTTTGTAAGAGGTGAAAAAAAACTCTCTTTTTTTTATCTCTGGTCAAAGATAAGACCTGTCTCAATAATATGCAAAACGTTTTAAAAGTAATCTTTTAAAGACTTTGATAATTATTTATCGAAAACTAGGGAGAAAGGTATAATAGATATTATTGAATATTTTTCATGAATAAGTGATTTAAAAATATGTACTATACAATTTTACAAATTATTATTATTTGAATTTATTTATTTTGTTACAAAGTGACCACTATACTATAAATGGAGTCTGGGTATTAAATGTTATAATAAATTTATTCCAATTTAAAAAATAGTAAATAAACCATACATTTTTTTTTTAATGTGTATAAATCTTTATTCGAAGATAATCAATATTTACCAACAATGGGCAACAGATAATTGCAATAAATGTTCTTATTCATTTAGAAATTTGTATCTAATATCTCATTCATACGGTATTTAAAATAAACATTCATACATTATAGACATATAACCACAGCTCAGGGATCTGCCCAATTGACTTTCAAGAAAGAATTTTCATCTTCCCCACTACGGAGAATTAGAGAGATCCACCTCGCTACTGCAGAAATAAAACATGAAATAATACAAGAATTATTATCTAACAATCCAGAAAGATGATTAATACTTACTTGTTAAAATTCAATACCGAATACTAAATTTCAACTTAATTACTGTTATGCTCATAATGTAACCTACAAATTATCATGAAAATAATAAGTAAATAGGATAAATAGGTTTAAAACTTTCAACACATGAAATTCGAAAAAACAGTAATGTTATATAAATTGCATAATATTCATAAGTGATAGTGTTATTTTATTTAAGTAACTATTTAAGATGTGAAAACAAAAGTCTTGCTTTATTAACTACGTTATTCATGGATTAGCAGCCTTACCATACTTGATAAAATTAAATGTGAACTAGATTGTATTTTTTTAAATATACATAAATGAAATAAAGGATGTAGGATGTGAAGTAGCAATGTCAAGGGATGTCCCAGGGTGGGCTAGAGACTCATCAACAGTTTCCTAAATGATTTTGAAAAACTTACTCATACTGAGGATTTTTGATCAAAAATATATAATTTAATTTATTAAACCATTTCACTCATTGAAAAATGTCCAAAAAAAAGTTATTACATATAACTAAATCTTAGACTGAAAAAAAAAACCATTTAAAATCAACTCGGATTTTATTAAGTATTAAGTATTGATATATCATGAATATATTCATGTTTGTCTTGAAAAATTTAAGGGAAGTCATTTCATCATTAAAAGTTAACCACTTTTAGGGGTGATTCTAGATCTCTTAATTCGGTAATTTTAAGAAACATGTAGAATATGATCCTGACATAAACAAAAAAGCTTATATTTAAAACATGTTTACATGTGTAGTAATTTATTTTGGTGTGCAAAATTTTGATATAGCCGTTTTAACTTTTTAATAATATATTCCATTATTTTGTTCACTATAATCTATCAAAAATGTTATATCACTTAAACCCTTATAAAAATAGTAAAGGTATATGTTATATAAAACTGCTTCTTAGATATATTTGCTTTCTTATTTTTTTTTTGTTTACTTTTTTTTTTAATGTTTCCATCTGTGTATATTTAACCAAAGGTATAAAGCTTTATAATAGAAGCTTTATGTAGTTCAATTAAATTTGTTATTAAAGTTTTACAAGATAAAAAGATATGGGATCTTTTCTAGTAGGGATAACAGATAATGATTTTAGGAAAATACTGTTAAGACAGAGGGATTAGGCTCTTCAGAAATTATTCAATGATGTGATGGAAGTTAAGAAAACAGAAAAACAAATGGGAAAAATGAAAATTGATTCTAAATTCGAATATAAAATTGTCAATAAATTTGAGGAAGATAATTAAAAAAAAATGGGTGAAACCAGCATAGGAGGTAACATGGGAATCTGCAGGTATTATGGGGAAACATCCATTTACGAAAGAAAGGTGAGTTATAGAGATATAGTGGTAAAAAGTGTTTAAAATGTTCACAAACCACCCATTTTTAAAAAATCTGTAAAATGTATGTTAAAAAAGGTAGAAGTAATTATCTTCTAGTTCAAATAGATACTGGTGTGACATGCTATGTAATATGTTGGAAGGACATATTCAAATTGAATCTAGATTCAAAGGTGAGTAAGTCTAGGCAAGTATTAATATGTGGCAATTGAGAGGCGATGATTGATATTGAATGTGTCTTAGAAATGGAAGTGAACCGTAACACATATAATGTAAAGTTGTATGCAACTCGGCAAAAAGTAATTATATTGTGAATCAAAGCTTCTCTGAAAATGGGATTGTTCACTTCAGCAAAGGAGGTTTCGATTAATAAGATAGATATTGAGGATTTTCTGCAAATATTTGTGAAAATAATATTGGGGACATATGTACTTTAAAGTTGGAGGTTCACAAAGATTCAGTTCAAGTATGTGAGTCACCCAGGAGATTACCTGTTGGAGTGAGAAAAAAAAATTAAACAAGAAATACAGAGACAAGAAAAATTAAATATGATCTGTTAAGTGGAATAGCCAACTACATGGACCACAAACATAGTATTTGTAGGAACACCCAGATATTGATATTTATCATGAAGAGAATCCAGAAGATCAACGAGAATCTCGAGAAACACCACTGGAAGTTGAAGAAGGGATGATGGACAGAGGAAAGGTTCAAGAGGGAGAAGTACATATCCGAAGAGTGGGTACCCAAAATCAACTTACTGATGGTTTAACGAAAACGAAGCCCTTGCTGAATTTAAGGCTTAAGAAGCTAAATCAAGATTTGGGGCTATTTTAATGTCTTATTTGTGTAGTCAATTTACTGGTTTTGATTATTTAACAATTAAATGATGAGGGAAGATTACATTTACACAAGAGAATTCGGGGTATTCCTGAACTATATATATTGTAAATTCAGTTATATTTACATATACATATGTATATAAGTTTGAGTAAATACAATATTGGAAACATGAATGAGGCAGATAGAATTTTTTTTTATTTAAAGAACTTAAAAAAAAAAGTCATTTTAAATATCAAGCACAATTCATAGCCTCTCTTTATACCAGATGAGGTTAAAAAGGGTTGGATAAGCACATTATAAAATACAAATTCTGATTTTTACACCTATTCTAAATGATTTATACATCCGAAAATGGTTTTTACTATATTTAAATCAAAATAAAATTTTTTATTTTTAAATTTCTACATAAAATATGTGCCCATATCTTTTTATTAGATAGTAGATAAAGTTGCTCCCATATCATATGGTAGTATAGTATATCATAAAATACATGTATAAATATATAAATACAAGTAGTAAGTGTCTATAATAAACCTGAGGATCTATAATTGTATATAATTATCTGTAAATTTGAAGGGCCTATGAAAAAAAAAATACAAATACATACACACACACACATATATATATATATTTATATGCATATGGGTAATTTTCAAATAAAGTGGCACTATGAAATCTGGCCAAGTTTTTAAGTCATGAAAACAAAATCACGTGCTCAAGTTATGTCACATGCCCATGCATGTTCCTACAACACTTGAAAACACTTAACTTTAATTGATTTGCCAAATTTTAATTTCCTTGGATTTTGAGTAAAAAAATTCTATTATGAATCTGGAATTAAAAACAAAATAATATAAATTTTATGGTAACGTAATGGTCCCAAAAAGTTTTGAGCCATTACGTGACCACAAATTCATTTTTATGTATTAATTACTACAGCGTAAAATCAAAATGTAATATAAGAGTAAGGTCTGTAATGAGATAATAAATTATACTACCATAATTTGCACAAATATGTATTAAAATATAAAAAACAAATGGTAATGTGCAAGCTCATTTGATTCACATTTTAAAATGTATATGTTGTACTTGAACAAGAGTCATTTCAAATGAAATAAACGAATTAAAAAAAAACAACATAATTTTAAACATTTAATCTGAAATTTTTAATTTACTAATAGCACCCTCCCTCGTCAAAACATTAAGAATCCATAATTTTAGATTTTTCTAACAATTATTTGTTCGATGTTGAGTTATTGGTGGTAAAAAATTATAAAGACTCAAAATTTTTACTTTACTTTGGTATTCTCAAAAACTAAATGACATAGAAAGTTGAAATTGTTGGTATTCTCTTCAGCATTGAAAGTCTTTTAATTCGATATGCAGGATGCAAAGGATATGTTACATTTTATTTCAATCTACCCTAAAGTAACTCAGAATCAGATGTTTTGAAAAAGCGTTCCCTTATTGTTTAAGAACTAAAAATTTTTTAAAATAAATATCTATGCAATTATAAAAATTTGGAAGAAAATATTGAGCTAATTCGGAAAACAATTTTCAGCAGTAGGTAACTTAATCGTCAAATGGGTTGTTTTGTAAATTTTCAAATCTGCCCTCTCGTCTAATAACTGTACTTTATGTCTGCAAAAGTTAAAAATTAAACTTACTTGAAGGAAACATTTTAACATATCAAATAAACTAAAATCAATAAATATACAATTTACCATCCAAATTCACAATTTTTCAGAACTATGGAAAAAAAAAATAAGAATTAGGAATCTACAATTCTTAAAGGCCAATATTCATAATTCACCTGTAAAAAAGAAATAAGAAACAATGCTTTAAAAAAATATGCGTACATAAAACATACTTAGTTGACTTGGATATTTAAACTTAATTTTTTTTGTTAATATTCACTACCAAAGATGTATCTGTATACTTCTAGATGTAAATAATCAAATAAAAAAAAATGTGGAATACATTTTTAGCATGTCTGAGGAATCAAGTAAAACTTTCATGAGTGTTAGGTTGCTGACAGATGAATATCCCAATATGGTCCTAAAGAAGCTCTGATCTGGAGCTGGCCACTGACAGCAACAAATGACAACATTTTCAATGTGTTTTATGTTAGCCAATGTATCAGGATCCACAAATTTACAATTTGATGTTAATAACCTTTTATGATAATATTTTAGTATTATTAAATTAATTTTATACAAATCTGAAGTATAGGAATAGAGCACTTGTAGCCCCCAGCAAGGTGTGATAAAAAAAAGGTGAGTGAGGTTATTTATGAGGCTTATTTATGAAAACCTCTGCATATCTCTTTTCTAACCTTGTTATGTTTTAGTCCGGCGTTGTGAGACCCCACACCATCCTAGTGGGATTCACTGCATTCGTCTCGCTAAAACTAGCACCTCCTTGGAAGAGATCGCTTCCTCGCAGACGACGGTTGCCGTGGCCCTGCAAACTTTACCTATTAGCGTCTCCCCCAGCGATCCAATCTGCCTCTCTCCGGTTCACACTCGCTTTTGGGATCCGGACAGTTTTCACCTACCCTTAGACACCGAGTGTGAATTCGTGGTCATTCCAAGACCACATAAACTACCCATAATACCTACCCTTTACCTCTTCTCCTGAACATAGTGCACTGTTGGGGCCCATACTTAACAGATATGGAGTCAGATAACTCAGTAGTAAGACCCGCCATGAAGCAGTCATCCAGGTCATAGCCTATTCAACTCTCACTCCGTCACTAGGGCTAGGGTAACAAGGCCCCCCTCGTGACGACCCGACACCTTAGTAAAACAAGAGCCTCTCGCTTTGGATCCGGATTTTTTTTTAGGCAATCCCACTGGGGTGAATCATTTTGATGACCTAGAAGTGTCTTCAATCTTTTCAAAGGTAGATTAATCAGGCATATGATCGAATAGAACTCAGTAATTACAATAATTATCAGGATTGTACTGTATTTCATTATATATTATTGCTGACATTTTTAAGCTTCTGAAGTTAACACCGGAGAGGTATCTTATAATATAGCTGTCAACAATTAGCTCTTTGGCATTGGAATAGGTTATCACCCAAAGAAAGGTCAACTTAATTTTTGATTCGGTATATTTGTTTTTATGTTAAAAGCATCGTTAATTCGCAATAACTTCGGACTTTGACTGCCGTTTTAGTTTCGGCTTAGACTTACAACCAACTGTGATATCAGGAACAATGTGATTGACACTTTGAATTTTGTTTTAGTTACCAATAATGCGATATGGCAGGGATTAGTAAGTAATTAGTATGTTAGATAGAATTTTATTTTTCCTATTCATTTGTGATGTGTAAAAGATAAATTGTGTGAATTTCAGATTGAGGGGTGGATGTTGAAGGAAAGATCACAGCTTCTAAACCTCGATTATAAAGATTATTGTTACTCTCTAAAGTATGCATTTTCTTTTTTTCACCCATGTGCCCTAAAAATGATATTGTGAGCTTTCAAAAAGGGGTTTTGAGATGGCAAAAAATTCTAGAAGTTGGTTCTATTACTTCATTTGGATTTGGTGTGTACAACTCAATTTGAATTATAGATTATATGATACTACACCTTAAAAAAAAATTCAGGTATGAATATCAATTGGTGTTATATCTAGGTTTAGAGACTTGAAATCTCAAGAAATATAGTGCCGCATTCCATAAGCATTTGTTACAATGATGCACGTTTACCAGTATTTTCTTTAGTATCATGTTAGATTCAGGAAAAATGAACTCTCCCAACTTTATATGAGCTTACTTGCAGCAGAGTGGCAGCCGATTGATTGTCTAGAGTATTACTATATTTTCTCGGGTCTGCTACCGCAACAATGATGTCAGCGGGTAATTGCATCGAGTGTTTTAATGATAGCAACAACAATTTCCTAAAATTTTTCTAGGCAGCAATTTCCTAAAATTTTTAACTCCTAGTTTACACTACAGGCAGCGAGTTACAAAGGTCTGAAGTTTCCTAAATATTGTCAATAAGGGCACAAATCAAGTTCATATGTCTGTTTTAAAGTGGATATTAGGCCATGATCCCATTTAAAACTATGGTGTAGAAATCTTCATCAAATCCCAAAGGGAGGTTAATCATCCAGAGATGTATTTCACAAATCTGTATGCAGAGTGAATTTCAATTTAAAATGTTTTTTTTTTTTTTAAATAAAGAACAAACAACTTAGAAAACAAAAATGATGCCAGAATCATTAGGTAAATATACATAACACTTCAAAAATATATTCAAGTTTCTTATTATAAACTAACCATAAACATATTATTAACTATTGGAAATAATAATGTATATATTGTAATGATATGTTACATTGATTATTTTTCATTATATATAGTAAAAATAGTTAAATTATTAACATTGGTGGCTCGTTTACAGAAACCAGTGTAGGTTTTCTCTTTAAACAATGATAAAATAAATGAAGGGGCAAAGGTGCATTCTGGACTGCTTAACTAACCTTGTGCCTATGAACTTATTGGTTTGTTTTGTACAAAAGCTATTCAAAATACCAAACTGTGGGTTTACTTGTTATTAGCCTAAGAAATATAAAAGACTAGAGGTACTCTGTATTCAGATGGTCCATTCTTTAAAAGCAGTTATATAAAACATTAAGGAATGGTCAAAAACAGTTTCACTTATGGAAAAGAGGAAAGAACCAGTCTCTCCTAGGCAGTGAAGAGGATCAGTGGCTCCTGTGAGCTAGGGGTGATGGTACAGTAAAAAGTGCATTGACTGGAAGCTATTCTTTTCTCCCGTCTTGCCCTGCCATCACTTGTGAGAATTCACCACACATACAATCAGTTACTAACAAACTTTTGATTGTTGTATAACTAATTGATAGTATACAAAATTACAAAGACAAATAGCACATAAATGTATTATGTTTGGTTCTTTTTAATTAAAAAGAATCTATCAAATTTACCACTTGACAAAATAAAATATTTTGTACTTTTTACTGTTAAATTGTGAAAAATTAATGTCTTCAGCACTTAGGAAAGGTTTAGAGAAAAAGTAGCTTGGTGGTTGAACTTTATGTATGCACTGTAATAAGTATATTAATTTGTCACTCTAATAAAACTAAATAGTATATTACATCATTGTTTAATATTCTTGGTGCTTTATTTTACCATTTGGTTACTGCATACAATTATTTTTTAAATCCATGATCATTTAGTTACCAAAAAATTACTGTTTCAACCAGCTTATTTTCTTTAATTTTGTAATACCATACTCCATATTATTTATATTTATTGAAGTAACATGTGTTTTAGGTTGGATATAGTTATTTGTTAGCAGAAAGTATTTGTTCTCTGTTAGACTATAGCCAAGCTTTAAGAGAAGAGTATGATAACATTTCAGACATATGCTCCGAGATTCAAAGAGGTAATATTAATACTCATTGTTCCTAATTATTAATATCTTATTTAATATTTTCTTGATTTTTTTATTGTTTCTCATGAAAAAACATATTATTATTGTTTATGCCAGGGAAAATTTGAAAACAAAAAATATTATAAATATTTTATAAATGGACATATATTTAAGATTAAAATTTTAAATTTAAGTTATGAAATGTATTTATTTTATTCTTTCTTAACAGCAATCTTACTTTTTGTTGTTTCAAATAAATAAAAAAAGGTGCTTTGATCTTTAAGGAATGACGCTTTGTGGCCGGGGGAAGTTTTACCTGTATGAGCCCATTCACCTTGGAACTTGAAACCACCAGATCTACTTGGTAACAGCTAAATAGGCCAACCTACCAACTTATTAGTGGCGACTTGGACAACTTCAATTTTCTTCTTAACTCTTTCACACCTTTCCATTGACAATGCCATCCAGCAGTCTTTCAACACTCCTGTAATGGCCGACAAAATGTGAATATAAACTGTATTCCTTTATTCTCTCAACATTGTTTACTCCTTATTTATTTTCAAATCATTGTGGCTATTTATAATGACAGTAATCATGATTTCAGTTTTACAGGAGTAATTACCTAGCTAAATTTTAATTTCATCCTTAGATGTTTACATCTATTTTCTTATTTCATTGTATGTTTTCTTAACAAATACTCGGAATAGTAGTTTTTATTTATATTTATAATTATACTAATCAGGTCTGGTATAAAAATATTTTTATTTCCTTATTTTAAAAGTAACTGCACTAACATTGTGTATCATTTTTTTTTAAATAAATTTTATCGTGATTTGGGATAAATTTGTCGTTTACTGTTTATTTTATGCCCGTTATAGTTTTTTTTCAGTTTATTTTTGTGCCATAGAACCCACCTCAGTTTGAGTTATCACTTAAAGTATTTTAATTCTTTATGGATAATTCAGTTTAAACATATTGTTGGTCTTACTGGCCGAAACAAAATACATTTTAATACTAATTCATTTTATCCCTTGCAATGTTTTTACATTTATTTTATAGCATTGATAAAAAATATTTTGGTAATGTATGTAATGTTTATGTTTGATTTTATTGTAAATTAAATGTTTTAGCTTGCCTTAGGATTTTAGGTGCTGATTGGGAAACTTATCGTAGATTTTTAGTCTTTTCTACTTAATTTTTTTTTGTGTCATTTAAACCTAAAAATGGCTCTTAAACCAGACAATGAGGATTGAGGAATGAGGAAAATTGAGTACTCTACAGGATGAATTGGATAAGTTAATGGACAATATAAAAAAAACGAATGAGTTAGCCGATGCTGCAAATGCAAATTCAAAACACCTTTCTCTTTTAAAACTGGATGATACTTTTAACAAATTTACAAAAAATGTCACAGAGTTAAAGTGATATGCTAAATTACATGACATTGATTGCTCTAAATATGACTTAATGAGAAAAGAGATTCGTGGACTTTTTTATGAAGCATTGTCACTTGACCAAGAACAGTCAGATCAATCATTCATCTTCTAAAGAAACACTGAATATATTTATTTATAATGACAGAAATTATAATTTCAGAATTATAGGAATAATTACCCAGCTAAATTTTAATTTCATCCCTAGAGGTTTACGTCTATGTTCTTATTATTTATTTTTATTTTATTTTAATTAAGTGTGTTTTTATTTGCCATAAATTTGTCGTTTACTTTTTATTTCTTTGTTTATTTTATCCCCAGTATAGTTTTTTTGTTCAGTTCATTTTTGTGCCATATAGAACCCAGCTGAGTTTGAGATATCACTCAAAGGACTTAAATTTTTTACAAATAAATTGGTGTAAACACTTATAATTTTCAGACAATGTGATACTGACAAGTATGTTAATAATTATAAAGCCAAGAAACGGGTTTTTTTTTATATGTTTCAACAGAAGAACTCAACTCTATTAATTAGAGGTGGATTTTTCACTTGGGTTGGGAGGACAGGTAATATTTCAGTACGAATAGTAGCTAGGAATAGATATAATACAGGGGTTGGCAAAAAGGGCCTAGTTGGTGGAGAGTTAATCCTTATGGGCCCCTCCTTCATTAAATCTATCTATCTATCATAGCACTTTTTAAGTATTCTTTGCTGTTATTGTAAAATTAGATTAGTATGAGGTCTCAAATGGTTAAAGGGTCAATAGTAGGTTTATAATATGAAATTATGGGTCTATGAGATCCAGGTGTCTACAGGATAGCTGTGCAGTTTTACAGCATGCTAATACTTTAACCAGGGGTTATGAGATAGCTTTTACCGCTTTGTTGGCCCCCCAGAAGGTCATTCACACCCACTAACTTCTTCTGGCAAATTTTTGCATTTAAATGTCCTAATATTATGAATTTCCCATAATGCCCACGCAATGTATTCTATAAATACACCCCCTTGAACCATATATCATATATTACATGTGTAGGCCTAGTGGGCATAACTTGCCTTAAGTTATATTAATAATTAAGTAAAGAGGTTCAATTTTTTTATTTATTTCAAATCTCTTCTCACACAAAAAAAAAATTCTGGTTTCATTCCTAATGGTAATGTATGATTTCTAAGGATTCCAGAATTATTGTTTCCATCAGAACAGCGATTTCTTGACACTGACTATTGTAATAACTTCCTTTATTCCAGGTCGGGATGGTCTGAAACTCCAATTTGAAAAATTAGCAGAAACTAAGGATCAGATACAAAAAAAATTATATGCTGAATTTTTTGCTGTCCTAAATGGAAAATAATATAAAACCATGTGATTTATGTATAAAAGATGATTTGTAAACTACCTGTGCTAAATGTTTATTGAAATGTGTTTATATTAAGGAAAATGAAGTATGTAATAATTTTGACAGCCAATCAATTTTTTTTTCTGTCTTAAGAATAATTGAGAGGTCTGCAGTTATACCTCTAGCCATCCCACTAACTATGGGATAGCCATGAGTATGAATTGCCAGCATCTCTGGATTTGACTTTACTCCCAATAGCTTTTGATAGTTATAAACTTTTGTACAATTTGAAAATAACATCACCTATTCTATAGTTCAACTTAACTTATTCGTAATTTCTATGACAAATGTGTGCCCAAACCATAAAATGTTAAACTGTTCGGGTGCTTAGGCCATATGGATGGATATTGCCCTTGGCACTGTGATGCAGGCTTAGCATACTGTCCCCCTGCGCTCCCTGTCATCAGTTTTTGATTTAATTTTCAAATAAAGATTGTATATTTCTATTTCTAGAGTAACCTTAAGTAGAGGATCCCTAAAAATGTCAGTTTGTCTTTGTTGACCAAAATCTGCCAGACCTACTAAATTACTGTCTAGCAGCACTTCTTTGATTTCATTATTACCAAAAAACCTAGCCATTTAAAAGAATTGTTAAAAACATTCTAAACACACAGACAGCACTGTCAATATAAATATCAGCAATTTCACAGGTATGTAAGTAGATCAGATATCCGTATTGTACAGTTTCAGGTGCCTACAGGATAGATGGGAAGTTTTTCAGCATGCTAATACTTTAACCGGGGTTATGAAATAGCTACTGCTCTGTGTAAATCTGGAATGCTGCTCTGGTAATCTTGCAGGATACAAACTTTAAAATGAAGCTTAGTACGAGCAAGAAAGGAAGGGCAACGGAAGAGATGCACCCTTATTTTTGATGTATACAACAATTCACCAAACAGCATTAAGACAGCAGAACAGGGAAGACGATACCGAATGAAAAAGTCGTTACACATCCATTTCACACATTTCATCAGGTGCAGTTCTGGTTAGGGACCCAACTGCCCCCAGAGTTGTAGGGTTAGGAGGGCAAGCAGCATTATCTAGTTCTGGTGCTGACCAAAGTCCTCTTAGCACCAAAAGAAAGTTTGGATTTTATATTTTGGAAATGCAATGGAAGATGTAGCTGGAAGAAGGTGTTATTAAACTGTTCCTATTTATGTGAGAACTGCCAGGATTAGGACTATTTGAATGGAGTGCCCAACTTGATCAATGAGGATTATGAGGAAGAAGACTTTAATCCCCCCCCTTTCCACATCCACTGAATCCTATATTTTGAATGAAACAGGCTTCATCCTGCAATCAGTCGTGGGATTGGAGCTTGAAGCAGGACCTTCTCGTCCCAAGAGAGGCAAGCCTAAAAAATTTGCATTTTAATATTTTCCCAGATAATGTCAAAAAAACAAAGGAAATAACTCTGCCATTGCCAGGATGAGGGATGGAGGGATAACACCTCGTACCAAAACCTTGGTCCAGCTTGCCCGGGTGGTAGCACCTTGTGGGGACCCCTGTCACAGGGTAACATGGCCTGGTGGAGGGCAGCAAGAATAGGGGTAGGGTAATAAGATTGACTTTACTCCCTATGTAACGCATAACTAAGCTAACACATAAAATAAGAACAACAAATACCTCGATATTTTGGTGATTTTCAAGAGAAAAATCCTTCCAAAGGGTGACTAAAATATGATCTCAGGATATTACTGGCTCTAGTATATTATTGATTTCTGTACCCAATTATGTTAGCATGAAATATTTGAAATAAACAAAATTTTGTTCTAGAACCTAGAGATACCTACAATAACACCTAGAGATCACATTATTTGATACTTAAAAAACAAACTATTATTCATTATGAACCTTTTATTAATTTTAGCAAAGACAAGATATAATACATATAGAACAATTAGAAATATATTGAACCTATAAAAATATATTTAATATACTGGTTTTAGAAAAGGGTTTAAGTCATCATTTTTACCAAAATAAAGGTTTCTTCACCCAAAAATTGTCCTTTTTTCATTGGTAAGAACGGCTTGGGTCGCAGATGTATCTATACTCGTAGTCCATAGTCTGGTTGTTTGGGAAGAAAGAAATACTTAGACTGGATATATAAGGATTTTTGAAAAGCTTTGTAAGTCATCATGTATACTTCAAATTTTGCGACCCATTTTGGCCAAACACCAGTTATACAACATTTTTTTTTTTTAATTTTGAGTATTTAAATTTGTAAATATGTTTATATTCTATTCTATTTACTTGTTATTTCAAAGTAATTTTTCGGTTACTAAGGATTATATTATTATTATTATTATAGTATAGCGAGTTGAAATTATTTTGTATTTAATTTCAACAAGTATGCATTAATTTTCTTTCTAGATTGTGTTAGATAAGAATTTATGCAATTTAGATATTTTGTTTTCATATGTTTTATTTCTGCAGTAGAGTGATGGATATTCACAATCGCTGCCTCCTTCTCCACAGATAGGAAGGTTACAATTTTGTGGGTAAATTGGGCGGATCCCTTGGCCATGTTTATGTATCTATATTGTATTAATGTATATTGTAAATACCATATGAATGAGAGCATACATCCTAATTTGTAAATACAGTATGATATCATTAATCACCCCCTTTTAGGGGAGATTGTGATCTTCTCCAAATAAAAATTTGCAAAAAAGTATGTTTTGTTTACTATTTTATAAGAGTTTGAATCAATCAGGAAGGGATTTTAAATTTTGCACATCAGTATCTTTGTTTTTGGCAGATTGTTTATCATTTTCTCCCCTCAACCAGTTCCATGAATAGTTCCATCCAATAGCTGATGTCTTTACTTCAACAGAAAGAATAAAACAAAAATACCTGATGACTCTGGAGATAACAGATTAGGTCACAGTTTTTTAATACTGGAAAGTATTTTTATTGTTAGCTAAAATCTTAAAAAATCACGGTTAAACTAGTGCTTCTTGACTTTTACAGGTAATAACACAGTTCTTTTGATCTCTGAATTTTTCTTGTTGAGCTGAATATTATAATTTTATAAATTGATACTTTTCTCCAGATAAACCTAATCATAAAATTAACAACAAAATACCAGATATATAAATAATTAGAAAAATTCTAACATATAGAAATATGAAGATGTGTGGGTGCTATTTGATGTCAATATCTGAAGGTTATCATATTTTTCTTATTTATTACTATACAATGTAACTAGTATGTACAAGTTTATGTGTTTCTCAATGTTTAGTGTATTACAAAAATCACATTAAACAGTCCCTGTCAATTATTACATATAGCATAATACTTGACTTAGATTCTTCATTATTGGTTTTTCTTTGTAAATTTTAGTTTAGTTCTCAAAAGGGATCAAAACATTTATACGATGCAGTTTATCTAATTTTTAATGAACCGAAACCCCCTTGGTATACTATGGCCTTTCAATTGGGCTGATAATGACGTTTTCAATGTAAAATTCCACTCTAGTGAATAATATAAATTCTATGGAGGTGTAGTTAGTGCCTTTATCGTAATAGTCCATCTGCGGTACACCATATCTTGCAAATAAAGATATGTTATAGTGCTGATATAGTAACTCTTAGATGACACATCAGATAGTCTTTTAAATTCAAAGGATGAAAAATAATCCACCGCCAAAAATGTATCTTAATCGAATTCCAATATAACTGTCGCTACTTCCATCCATGGGCCTTCCCCTAATAATAAGAGCTTTCCCTAATTGCAGTGTCTCCTTCTGATTTCGTTTTATGTGGAGATCTTCGCAAATTTTATGCTGTCATGTACAAATATGAATCCAATAGATTTTTGACCTCACATACCTTAGACAGGCCAACTTGACTAGTAGGAATCTGGGCCTCCCTCTTTACTCTTTCCATGTCTTCTATCACATTAACCTTCCTTGGATCTGGCATAATAACTTTATTCGAAAATTAGTGTCTTATATATTCTATTTCTGTTTATCTCACTTTGCATTTCTTGTTATTTAACTTGAAATTTCTCTTTTCTTTTTAATACTTTCTCTGTCTTTTTATCATGTTCTCCTAAAACTTCCTTCATTGTATCTTCTTTACCAAACACTACAATGTCATCGGGAATGGCAATAACACCTTCTTTGTCCTCCTTGAGTTGAAACATTCTTGTTTGGAATTCTTCGGGTGCTATAGACAGACCAAATGGGGAATGCTTAAACCAATATATTCCATAAGGTGTCCAAAAAGTGGTCAATTCTTGAGAATCTGGATTTAACTTCATTTGATAGAATCCATTTTTTTGCATTGAGCACACTGCAAATTGGTGCTTTTGCTAACAGAGGAATGTCGTTTCTACTGTTGGTGTGATAATACAGTTTTGTATTAAATTTTCATTTAATTTCTTTGGTGCAATACATACTCTGTTTCATTTGGGTGTTCCTACTAATACTATGTTTGTGGTCCATGTAGTTGGCTATTCCACTTAACAGATCATATTTAATTTTTCTTGTCTCTGTATTTCTTATTTAATTTTTTTTTCTCACTCCAACAGGTAATCTCCTGGGTGACTCACATGCTTGAACTGAATCTTTGCGAACCTCCAACTTTAAAGTACATATGTCCCCAATATTATTATCCACAAATATTTGCAGAAAATCTTTAATATCTATCTTATTAATCAAAAACTCCTTTGCTAAAGTGAACAATCCCATTTTCAGAGAAGCTTTTAATCACAATATAATTACTTTTTGCAGAGTTGCATACAACTTTACGATTCGTTAAGTTCGCCTGATCTGCAAACTCACTTCATGAAATACGATTCAATAGTTCGAGAATTGGAATCGATTGGATCGAAAATGGATGCCGATGACAATTTGTAACCTTCTCTTGACGTTACCAAGTACTTTTGACAATGTTGTTACAGTTTTGGAAACTATTAATGCAGATATAACTTTAGAGTTCGTTAAAAGCCGACTATTGGACGCAGAGATGAACATGAAGCAGATTGATATGGTTACAAGTGAAAGTAATGAAGAAACATCCTTTAACTCCACATCTAAAGGAGTTTGTTATGAATGTTCAGGAACCGCTGCCCGAAATTAACTTCTTTTAGGGGAAGAGGCTCCAGAGGAGGAAGAAGAGATAATTTTGTTAGAGATCGAGACAAGATGACTAATATTGCTGAGCGGGATATAAGTTTTGTTGCAATGACAACACAAGCAATTGAAGGTAAAACAGACTATATTACTTTTATTGTCGATAGTGGAGCTACAGATACACTTTTCTGTGAAACTATGAGGAGTTCCATGTCAAATGTAAAATTTATTTCTCCTATAAACATTAAAATAGCAAATGGACAGTTTATACAGGCTAAGGAAAAAGGGACTTTGAGGGTTTATTGTGGGGAAGCTAATAGTTATATTAATATTGATGGACTTTTAGTTGAAGAACTTCCTAACAATCTACTGTTTGTTCAAAAACTAATAAAAGCTGGTTGTAAAGTTATTTTTATGAAAAATCAAGCAAAAATTTGAGTGCAAGACAGACAAATACCATGCATACAGAGAGGCAATCTTTTTCTTTGTAATTTTAAATTATGTAAAGGTTTTTCATGTTATTCCAGCAGTAAAGAAGATCCCAGTAAGAGCATTATGTGGCACCTGAGGCTAGGTCACATTAACCGACATGGCTTGCAACTCATGGGTTTGCCTTTCAGCAAACATATGTGCGACACCTGTGAAAAAAGGAAAGCAAGGCGTCAACCGTTCAAAGAAACAATGAATCCTAGATCACGTCGTGTTGGTGAGTTACTACATTGTAATGTTTGGGGGCCTTCCAACCACTACAACATTAGCGGTGAGCGATTTTATCTGTCTATAGTAGATGACTATTCCCATTTTGGTGTTGTTTACTTAATGAAATGTAAATCGGAGACAGTAAAACACCTAAAGGAATATATTTCAAGGCTTAATGCGGAAGCTAAAACAGTCTCGAGGCTTAGAATGGATAAGGGCGGAGAATTTTCCTCTACTAGCTTGAGTGAATTTTGTATTAACAATGGAATTAAGAGAGAATTAACTGCAGGATATTCTCCACAAGAAAATGGAGTATCAGAGCGATATAATCTGTCTATATTGAATAAAGCTAGATGTATGTTTTTAGATAGCAATTTGCCCAAAAATTTATGGGGAGAGGCAGTCAGATGTGCCGTTTACCAAATAAATCGGTCCCCTACTAAAGCCCTAAATGGCAAAATTCCTGCCGATATTTTTCTCGGCAAGTTGGATCTCCATAAATTGAGGATTTTTGGTAGTAAATCCTGGTATTGCAAACTTCCAAAACCTAGTAAATTAGAACCAAGGGCAGTAGAAGCTTGCATGGTGGGTTATGCGGAAAATGGGTATCGTTTGTGGAATCCTGCCATTAACCGAGTCGTTATTTCAAGGGATGTGACATTTGATGAATCAGATAGGAAATACTCAGAAGTTGTCGATGCCCCAGATAATACCTCAAAATTTAAACCTCATCAAGTTGAAGTAGAGCCTGAAGAAGACCTTGATCAAGATGACAAAACGTCTCCTGTTAAGCCTCCAGAGTTGACTTCCAAAAGACAAATAAAACCTCCTAATTATTTAAAAGATTATGTTCTACATGCAGCTTTCAGTGTATACTCAGATAATAAAGATCCTGTTAATTTCCAGGAAGCTATTGCTCTAGGTTGGCAAGAAGCCATAGACAATGAGCTTCAAGCTCTTACTAAATTTGGTACATGGCAGATTTCACACCTGCCAAAATGCAATGCCATAGACACTAAGTGGGTATTTAAAACCAAAGATGATGGTACCAAGAAGGCACGTTTAGTAGCAAAAGGTTTTCAGGAACAGAGCATAGCAAATTATTATTCTCCAGATAACCTCTGTCTTAATGCATTTGCAGATGCTGACTGGGCAGCCGATAAGAACGACCGTAAGAGTGTTAGTGGTATGGCGGTTTTCTTTGGCAGAAACTTGGTTTCATGGGGATCGAAGAAGCACTCTCCACCGATGAGGCCGAATACTATGCTGCGTCCATGGCTGCCATTGAGCTCGTGTATATTGAGTCCCTGGCTACTGAATTTAATGGCTCCTCATGTAATGCAAGTCTTTTCATGTACAATAAAAGTGCCCTATCAATGATTGAAAATCATGAAAATAAAAAGCGCTGCAAGCACATCGATATCAAGGTCCATTATATCCGGGATCTCATCAAGAACAAGATAATTACTCCAAAATACGTAGCAACTGAAGATAACATTGCTGATATCCTCACCAAGCCATTGGGAAAAATCAAGTTTAAAAATATTTTTGTGATGAACTTAATTTAAAATCATGATGACTATATATTTTAGTAAAAAGTTCAATTTCTTTTATGGTTTATTGGAATTCTATTCTGGTAAATTTTATTGTATTCTTTGTTTGTTTGGAATTTCAAGTGTAGTTCATTTTTATTATTTATCTTTTGAATTAAAGAGACTTGAAATTGAGGGGGGATGTCAGAAAATAATAATTACTATCTAAATGAATGTAATATACGCAGGCAGTGCATATTGTAATGGCACTGGCCTCGCCATCTGTGATAAAAAGTTCTATTAAAATATAAGTGTTCAATGTTCTTATTATTTTTATATGTGTCTTTATCTTTCAAAGCCCACTAATTTCAACATAAAGTACCCTACATTGTATGATAAAACTTATTCATTTCTTTAATTTCTAATTAATTTATTATTGGGCTTATATTATTTTTCACGAAGTTGGTATTATTTTCATCAACATCTTGTCATCTATGGAACCACCATGCAAAATATCAACCCCATAAAAAAAAACTAGTTGATTTAAAGTTGTGAACATGAAACTAATAACAATTTTTAATGACTTTTTGTAATTATACATTAACATTTTAAAAAATGATCTTTTATGAGGCAACGGCAGAAATGTTAGTCAGACTGATTTTCAATTTTTTTTTAAACTGTAATTCAGCTATTTACATAAGGGTTGTCAGTGATTGGGTTGGTTAACAAATAAAATGAAGGATTTTTGTTCAAAAGTACTAGTAATTTTCCCCCAATAATTTAACCTCTAAGCTTTGCAAAAGATCTTCACAGATACAGCCCGTTTCTATTTCCATTGTTATCCTAGTTTTTGTTAGTAATTTTATTCAATTTATTGAGTCTTTTGAAATTCTAGCTGATCAGGAATCAACTGATAGCAATTCCAAACCTACAAATGGATTCATACCTGTTTGTTGAAAGGGTCAGCACCCTAAAGCAAAGAAGAGGCAATGAAAATGATATGGATGAAGTTTCAACTTATAATTCTTATGATTGATTCATTGTTGGAATCGGAAGAGGTTAGACTGAAAATATGGACTGTACAGGCCAAGTATTAGTGCTTGAAATTTCAAAGTTCAGGATACCGTCTATAGTGAAGTTTTCAAAGTTTAAATCACATTTAGATCTAATAAAAAAAATTAGAAAGTGAGATTTGATCTTCTATATGCAAAGGCAGGACTTTGGTGTACACACAAAATCTGGAACACTAATTTTTTTTTTAAATTATGTCCAAAAAGTAACAATAACTTTTTATTACACTTTTTCGGGAGTGTATTTATTTGCCATCGTTAATTAATTTGGATAAAATCAAAGAAGATGCACAATATTAAAAAGATGTAAACAAGCAGTAAGTGTAATTTAAAACTGTTGTCCCAAAAAACAAAATTAATTGTAGCCGGTAGTGAGAACTGTCACTGTATATTATTATTATTATTACTCTGTATAATATTATTTTTGGCTTTAGTGGGATTATGTTACAAAAGGTCAATAAAATTGTTTATGGTACCATAAAGAAACCTCTAATTGTGTGATGTATAGCACTTAACTTGATTTTTTGTTATTAAATTAAAAAGTTGTCTAACACAGCCTCTTATTAAGCACTTTGTAGTTTTAATCATAGTTTTGTTGTTTACACTTACTGCTAGGCCGATAGCTAATGGAACTATACTGTCCATATCTACCTACTTCTTACATAAGCGGTAAATAATCTGTTCCATACAAACCCAAACTTCTCCGGTTTTCCCTCCACCAGGCTCAAATAAATCAAATCAAATCGCACCTCCATATTATTACTTATTGCCCAAAAAGGGGCAGGTTGTAATTTTATCATACTAAACATTTTTTTATTAATAAAAATAAATTACTTATTTTATGTACTTTAATATTTCTCTTTAATTTCTCATTTAATTAAATGCATCATAAGTTAAGCAAAAAAGGACTCCTAACACAACAGTGAATCTTTATCCGGCCAAAAAAAAGCCTTAGCATATATATAAAGGTCGGACAACACAGAGCCTATCATTTTTCAGTGACCCGGTTGGTTCAAGAAATAAAACCAAATATTTATGGTCAAAAATACCTAATCATTTTTTACTTTCTACAACCATTATTTCTCTAATGAAAATATCATTTAACCCAAAATTGAAGTGATAAAATTAAACAATTAAATTGATATTTAAAGGAAAAGACAGGCCAGGAGGCCACTGATCCTTGGTTCAACGTTTTATATTTTAACATATACATAGTATTCCTGGGGGGATTTTTGGGGATTGCTGGGCTTTGTATATATGCCTATATAGTATGAATGTATGTAGTAAATACCATATGAATGAGAGAGTGAATGCAATATTGTATAAATTGTGTGAATGAGATCATTTATTACCCTATTGGGCCAGATTGTAATTTTCTTCAAATAAAGAATTAAAAAAAACTAATTATGAAGAACCCCTTAATCCAAGTTTTTACCTTTACACACCTTTAAAATTTTTACAATCAGCTTAGTAGAAAATACAGATGAAAGGCAATTGGTCCATATCTGTTTAAAAGTAAAGCCTCAATATTAGTTTTATACTAGTTAAATTATGTCCGTGCCTACTGATAGCTCATTGAATATTTTTTATGCGGTAGTCGGTTTATATCATCATAAAAACAACTGTAAAAGGAGAGAAGGATTTTTAGCTAGAAAAAAGGGTCATTGTGTGGATGTGATTGCGAAAGTAGATGGGAATTAAAGGTAAAAAATGGTATTATATCTCAAGTTTAAGGTGTGAAGGAAATCAGACAGTGAGGCTTAGAGTGCGGTTGGCATAGCGGGGAAATTTAGCGGGAGAAAGGGAAGACATGTATCGTAAAAGAGGGCTCAGCCGATGAGTGAGGAGATAGCATTGAAAAGGAGACACGATCTGTAAAACCAGTGGCATTTCATATTCAATCTCGGCAGAGTCCTTTATCTTTAACTTAATTTAAACCGGTCATACATTTTCATCACTCATCCTCTCTCTTCTGCACCATGCAGTTTTCTGCCTTTGCTGTGGCCAATAGGATCCAAACATTAGCACCTTCGTACAGTACAATTCATAAAAAAAGTCACATGCCTTATTTCATTTCCAATTTATTATTATTTTTAGAATAGAATAGAAAACAATTATCCTGGGACTAAGTCCCCTATGAATAACAATAACCTTCAGATGATAAATTCATATCTGACAAATAAGAACTGATATGACATGAAAAGAGAAGACAAAAAAATTGACTATGTAAAGTAAGGTAAACAAAACAATAATATGGAGAAGTCTGATCAATACAATACAGCATTAAATAAAAACCATTAAATTAATACAACAATGTACATATACCAACTATAAGCTGCTTACATCTATAAACATAGTAGACAGTGAGATAAAAATAAATACGCAAAAATAAAACTCTGAAAACATTACATAATGAATAAAACCTTCCAATCCCTGCCAGCATCTGTTGAATGATGAGAAGGTGGAATAGGAGGTTTTGAAGGTTCTTAAGGATGAATAATGGTGGATATTAGGACGTAGAGTATTCTAGAGCAAGGAAGGAGGTATGTTGCCATTTTGTAGACAGGAGTATTAAGGTTAGAGAGACAGAATCTTGAGTTCTGGGAGCAGACTGAGGATTTTAACTGTAGAATATTATATATATATAAAGAAGGTGATGAGAATTAATGGTTTGGAAAATGAATGAAATGAGGGAATATTGAGCCCGGAAAAAGGGAAGAGCCACCTAAACTTAGACGCTGGAGACATGACAGCACCACGGAGTCCCAAAGACAAATCTAACGAAGGAATTCATGATTCACTTCAAATCATATCTGAGTCTTACCGAGAGACCCTTCTACATCACACAGTCATAGTCAAAGTGAGGGAGGATACAAGGAGTTGACATATAGGCTGAGGGAGCAGATGGCGAGAGTGATGATTTTATATAATGCCATGACATGGTGCAATATCAAATTTATATTAATAAGAATGGCAATTGTGTTAAGAATTATTTGATGATTACTAAGTATTATTAGGACTAATAATCAAAAATTAAATTGATATAACGATAAAAAACAGAACATAGACTGTTGTGAATTATAATTTAAATCTTTAAAAAATGGTATTAATTGCCAAGTGGATTTGAAATCAATGAAAAACATATTACGCCTTACAGGCCCAATTTCTTCCTACCCATCCTGGGAAAAATACTATTTATTTAATGAAATGAAAAATAAAATCTTTATTAAGTCTAGATGTAATTGATTTTGTTTTTCTTTCAGTGGAATGATATTAAGCGTCCAAACATAAGGAAAAAATGTATTCTTTTTTACACTATTTAACCAAAAAGCGTTTTATAAAATATTAACTATGACTTCTAGCTAGCAATAAATTAATCTTTAAACAATTCATAAATTGAAATGTAAAATTTTTATTGTATTTGGTATGTGTTAAAGAAAAAAAACAAAGAATCGAAAAAGGAAAGATTCATATGTGATGTTGAGTGTTAAAAGGGACAATTTTACAGCTTTTCGCTGATAGCTAAATGTCTGAAGATTTAAATCCACAATTGCTATATATAAACAATAAACTAATTTTTTACACACAAGTAAAATCTATGTAAGAAAAAATGTATGAAGTAGCAATCTTTAAAAAAATAATTAATCTTACATAACAAATCTTCCGTCAAGTTTATTTGCGGAAAACGTTTTCGACAGCTTTAAACAGTTATCTTCAGTTGCTAATTTATGGTATAAAAAACATGGCATTTGAAATTATTTTCATGAAGTCAAACTTTTAAAATAGGTTGCTTATTTCTACTGACTTCTCATCAGAGTCAGAGTGCGTAGAGTGAAGTAAGCAGAGATAACCAATCTATTTTAAACATTTGACTTCTTATAAATGATTTCAAATGTCATACGTTTTTCATACCATCAACTGGCAACTGGTGATAGCTTAGAGCAGTTGAAAACGTTTTATTAAATAAATTATATTGTGGAGAGATGGAAGATTTGTTATTTGATTATATCCTTCCATGTCACTAATCTTATAATGTAATTATAAATATATTTGGGATACACCTACCTGAATTAATTTGATAACGAAATAGTTTGAAATGTTAGTAATCTTATGGCCCAAAGAATAAAAGAACAAAAATGACAAAGTAGTAGCTTAAAGAAAATTTGAAAGACAAGTGACAACTTGTGTTAAAAAAAACAAAACAAATAACGAATGGCAGTGAAAAAATACTCATGAAAATAGGATTTTGTAAATCAACGGTAAATAAATTTTATTTTAAAATTTTTATATATTTTTTTTAATAGGCATTTCAAAATGTGTGTAAATACTAATGTATTGTTGAATTTAAACAAATTGATTTTAAATCATTCGTTACAGGAGACTATTGTTTTGACGGATATTACAATGTAGGCTGATTGGCTTAGCATAAATAAACCTGAGCGGGCAGGAATTTCGAAAATAAGAGTCGAAATAAAGCTTTTTGAATAGAGTTTTTTGATTTCCTTCCTTATTCTGCTGACCTGGCGTACTTCTATGTTTATTTTATAATTTTTAAAAAATGCAGGATAATGCCCGACTTTTAATTGAAAATGTTGTCCTGTCAGTGGACAGCTCCAGCTCAGAGCTCCTTTGGGTCCATATTGAGATATCCATCTGTCGGCAACTGAGCACTCCTAGTGATATCTATTAGCTGAGAACTGCCTTGGCTGATCAATGTGATTGGATTCCTCAATTTCATTCAGTTATTTAGTTCAATTCCATTATTTAAGCAAGAAGAGGCAACAACTGTGTGCCTTATTCTAACTTCAAAATCAGAAACCCTTACATTTTCACCTGTGTTTGTCTGCCTGTACTGATCTTTGTGAGTCCCTTGTTCAAGCTTGAGACATGAAATTTTGTATAAAGATCATTTGACATCAGAAACAAATAACAATTATAGCCATCTCCATAAAACATGAGTTAGTGCCACGTAAAGTCATTAAAACTGACATAAGTGTAATCACAAATCCAATGTCATATAGGAGATAATATTTTGCATAAAAGTTTTACTTGATTCTACAGATATGCTTAAAATTTATTCCACATTTTTTTTATTTGATGTACAGCTAGAAGTATGTTTAGTCTCAGATACATCTTTGGTAGTAAATATTTAAAAAAATAATTTAAGTTTTAAGTTTATATGTCCAAGTCAACTTCATTTTTGTATGTATATTTTGTTTTTCTTTTTTTTGCAGGTGAATAATGAATATAAAAATGGGGTTTCAAGATTTGTAGATTGCTAATTCTTATTTGTTTTGTCTTCTTAGTTTTGAAAAAATGTAAATGTCGATAATAAATTGTTTATTCATTGATTTAGTTTATTTGGTATGTTAAAAAGTTTTCTTCGAGTAAGTTGATTTTCACAGCTTTAGAAATTTAATTTACCTTTTGAATCTATTAAACTCTAAACATTAATCATTTATTTAATATACAATAATTAATTGCAATGTGTTCAAAATTTTTAACTTTTGCAGTTATAAAATACAGATATTAGATGAGAGAGCAGATTTGAAAATTTACGAAACAAAGCATTTACAATTTCAGTAGGTAATACTGCTGAAAATTTTTTCCCAAATTTGCTCCATATTTTCTTGCAAATTTTTATAATTGCATAGATATTTCTATTTATCAATTCTTTTAGTTAATAAAAATTAAGGGAATGTTTTTTCAAAACAGCTGATTCTAAATTCCTTTAGTGTAGGGTAGATTGAAATAAAACGTAACATATTCTTTTTTTTCATGCATATTGTTAAGGGAACAAACAGTTATATCTAGCAAGGATCGTTGTAAAATCGAACCATGTCTCCTTTGGGTTTGAAAATTTGCTTTTTCAAGGATACTAATGTATTTATGGATATAACTATTGGTATTGCAGTCAAGTTAGGCGGCAAAAAAAACAAACCCTCTATCAGTTATTTGTACTTGGCACGTTTAATAGCTGTACTTAACAGATCATGTCTTTCTAAGCTTAATGAGTGTCAGATAGGGTGGATTTTTTACCATTCTATAACATCCATAAACTGCACAATGTCCCTCTTGATTCATATTTTCCCAAAGCACATCATGTGTGTATGTATATCCATACATATATATGGTTTCTTTCCAAATAAAGCGGCACTTTGATGTCCGGGTACTTCAAGTGGCCGCCAAGAGAAAAATCTTTTCTCTGTTATGGTTGTATTTTGTAGGCCATTTCAAACTGAGTTAATATAGGTCATTAGTGATCTATTTTAATTGTTTGATACCATTAAAAAAAAATAAGGTAATTATTAAAAACTTCCAATACCTTACTGTCCTAAAGACAAGTTGTAAATTTGTAACTTACACAGAAATCTTAAAAATGCAAATACAAAAGTTGTGGTGCCAGTTAGTTTATTATTGCTTTTAATAATTGAAAATTAGAGAATTGAGATAAGATTTTCGTTGTGTTCGTGAATTTATTCATTATGTCACCTCTTTTACGTTACCATGGTTGGAGGGGAGCTAGAGGGTGGTAGGGTGAAGAGGGGGGAAAAGGTGTTCAACAGAGACGGGATGTTGAAAGCCAGTTGACTAGGAACTTCCCTCTCCTACCTTTTGGCTAGATGGTGGCCTTTTATCTGCAAATATGGTTAGTATTTTATTTACAACTCCATTATGTGACTGTCATATTCCCACATACTGTAGTCATCTTGGGCTAAATTTCCTCGAGCCCTTTACATATGATAATAATTACTTAAAACAATCTTTCGGGGCAAAAATGAATGAAATTTCCTTTAAGTTACATTACCTGCAAAGTAATGTACTGGAATTAGTTGGTGATCCAATAGATTTCAAGAACGTAATGTAATGGATAATTAAATTCAGCATAATCATGAAATATTTCGAGTGTTTATTGTTGTTCTTCCAGCTTGTGGGTCATTCGATGGCCAATGGCCTGGACCTATTTTGGTTTACTAATAGTACTCCCCCCCCCAAATAACATTAAAAATCCATAATTTTAGATTTTTCTAACAATCATTTTTAGAGTTATTAAAGGTAAAAAATGAAAAACTTAAAAACTTTACCCCTCTAAATAAAATTGTTTAATAGAACAATTGGAAGTTGGCCTTTTTTAATGGGGCGATTTTTTTTTACATTGGAAAAAACAGAATATATTAAGTACCTGCATGCTGCATGTCAAATTAAAGGCCTTTTAATGCTGAAGAGAATACCAACAATTAGAACTTTCTATATCAATTAGTTTTTGAGGTGTTTTTTGAGAATACCAAAGTAAAGTAAAAATTTTGAGTCTTTTATTATTTTTTACCACTAATAACTCAACATCTAACAAATAATTGTTAGGAAAATCTAAAAAAATGGATTCTTAATGTTTCGAGAGGGGAGGGTGCTATTAGTAAATCAAAAATTTAAGAATAAATATTCCAAAATTATGTATTTTTTTAATTTGTTTATTTCATATGAAATGTCCCTTGTTCAAGTGAAACATATACATTTTAAAAGTGCCCTTGGTAGTTTTAGGCACTCACATCATCTGAAAAACAAAAGAGACAGCGGGAAAAGGAAAAGAGCGCGTAGGGTGGTACATGAAGAAAGTAGCAGATATGTCAGTAAAACAACATAACAGAGCAAAACTACATTGGCAGACTTTTAAGAAAAAATAACATAATGCAGCCCAAGCAAGGTTCCAGCTTGAAGCTTCTCAACAGTCTGCAGAAATTCAATGCAATGTGATTGATTCAACGAAATATTCTGCGCCTTCTTCAAGGTCTAAATTGATAGGAAGATTGAAGGTCCTAAAGAACTGATAAAAATTAGTGGGATAAAATAATAAATTACGAGAAATCTTGAATGTTAAAGATGAGAAAATAGCAAAGTTACAGGCTACTTCAGATAGGTAGATATAAAGATATGAAAGAGTAGAGGCTTACTAATTTAAAAAGCTGTTTTCAAATATGTAATAGGTACTCATTCTTTTGTTGAGGATCATATATGCCTTTTTAAAAGCATGTTATGCCCTGTCAAGAATTTTGAGTTCTTAATTATTATTCATTGTGCTGTCATTTTTATTGAGAATCAAATGAGCTTTTTACATGAGTGGTACTAAAGTTTTTACTTGTACATCACCATTTTTGTTTTATATTTTAATTCATATCTGTGCAAATTATGCTAAGTATAATGAATTATTTTATTACAGACCTTCCTCTTATATTACATTTTAAGTTTATGCAGTAGTAATTAATGAATATTTTTGGTCACATAATAGTTCTAAACTTTTGGGGTCCATTATGTTACCATAAAATTTATAGTATTTTTATTTGAATTCTGGATCTGATTTTTTTTCTTCAAGGAGGTCCGTTGACTGGTTTCTGAGTAGGTTATCAGCTTTTAAACATTGAAAAAAAAAAAAAGAAGGGTAATGTAAGGGAGTTTTTATTATAAAAAAAAGTTTTAGTAGACATAAAATGAAATTTCAAGGTGTTAATCACTGGCCTGCCATTTAACCAGGGTACGTGAACAGATCTTTGCTGAAACCTTAAGAAAAACAATTTTATTCTATGGCTATATAGGCCGGTAATGTACTGGAATTTTTTCACTCAAAATCCAAGGAAATAAAAATTTGACAAATGGTATATGGCATATGGATATGAAATGGGAGCCAATTTATTTACTACCTACCTATAAAAAAATATGGGCACATATTTTATGTAGAAATTTTAAAATAAAGTCAATTTTATTTTGATTTGAATATAGATTCAAAACCATTTTTGGATGTATAAATAATTTAGAATAGATCTAAAAAAATAAAATTTACGTTTTGTTTTAGCATGTGCTAATCCAATCCTTTTCAACCTTATCTGGTAGAAAGAGAGGCTATGAATTGTGGTTGATATTTAAAATTACATTTTTTTTTAGTTTGAAGTTCTTTAATTAATTTTAAAAAAATTGCTATCTGCCTCATTCATGTTTCCAATATTGTATTCACTCAAACTTATTATATACATATGTATATGTAAACATAACTGAGTTTACAATATATATAGTTCAGGAATACCCCGAATTCTCTTGTGTAAATGTAATCTTCCCTCATCATTTAATTGTTAAATAATCAAAACCACTAAATTGACTACACAAATAAGACATTAAAATAGCCCCAAATCTTGATTTTAGCTTCTTAAGCCTTGGACTCAGCAGGGGCTTCATTTTCGTTAAACCATCAGCAAGTTGATTTTGGGTACCCACTCTTCTGATATGTACTTCTCCCTCTTGAACCTTTTCTCTATCCATCATCCCTTCTTCAACTTCCAGTGGTGTTTCTCGAGATTCTTCTTGATCTTCTGGATTCTCTTCATGATAAATATCAATATCTTTTCCTTCCATTTCATGAAATGAAACTTTCCATCGGTGCTTTGAGATACTCCTGGAATATGATGTCTCTTGATCTAATTAATTTGTTATTTGAGAAAACTCGGTATACGTTGTCCCCCTCATATCCAACAAGCACTCCTTGTGTAGTTTTTTATTAAATTTTCTTTGGGTATATTGACCGAACATATTGATCCTATAACACGAATATTTTTAATTCTAGGTTTTCTACCCATCCGATCTTCAAATGTAGATTTTCCTTTTTCTGATGATAGACCAGTTCGATTTAATATGAAGGCTGCACCATTAATCATTTCTCCCCATAGGTCCTTAGGTAGGGATCCTTCTCCTCTCCTGAGTGCATGTGAGGTCTTGCAGTTTCAACAATTGTGTGAAACCAAGGATGAGTTTAATAAAATATACTTTTATTAAATTTTGAAAAGTCATCTTTGAATTCAGAAAAATATTTAATATCACTTTTCGAAGGAATAAATGGGCCATATGCATCAGTGTTTATAATCTGACAAGTCTTCGCAGCCTTATTCCGACGTTTACTTGGGTCTTTTCCTTTTATGCAAACCTCACAGAGTTCACCATCATAAGCTAAGTCCAAATTAAGCTCTCTATAAACTACTTCCTTTAATTGGCGTTTATTCTGATGATTCATCATTTTATTATAAAGTTGCAATAAATTATCGTCTTAGGTAGGAGTAGATAAATTGTGGGAACTACCCTTATGGCTAGATTGTAGAGATCACCCGAGACCTTACGACTCCCTGACACAAGAGTTTCGATTTTCTTTGCCTTCAAATAATTTACAGCTAACTAACTGGAGTGGAATCAAATTTACTATGTGGTCTACGATCTTGAGCTTCTAAAAGATTCTAAGAAATATCACAAACCAGCCAGACATTAGTGAGCATAAATCTCTTCCAATAACCGTTAGAAGCAGCTTCAATCAAAATAGATCCTTTAAAAAGTGCCTTGACTTGAGATCCATCAGTGATAATAATAGCATGGTAATCCTTGAATGATTCAAAACTTCTGAACATTCCCTTCTACTACATATATGATGTGTTCCTCCATTATCCACAAACCAAGCCTCACTATTAGTCTCCAATGCAGACTTCTGAGGTGAACATTTAAAGAGTTGTGCCTTTGCTTGAATTATTTTGAGCAAAATTAGGCTTACTTAGGGGGTTTGCCATTGGCAAGCCAAAAGCGACATTCCTGAACTGTGTAACTTTTTTTTATCAAATAGTGGCAAATAAATGAAGATTTATATAAATAATTTTTTTTATTCAAAATAGGCTTATTATATGGAGATTTAATCGCCTTAGGAACCATAACCTATTCTAATCATCTATCGGCCAGGTTGCACTTTTGTCTAAACTCCTGTTTTGTTCATTTGTAAGTCTCTATCCAGCAGTAAAGAGTTTGAATCAATCAGAAAGGAATTTTAAAATTTTGCATATCAGTAAAACATATTTATTTTTGGCACATTGTTTATCAATTTCTCCCCTCGACCAGTTCCAAGAATCCAACAGTTGATGTGTGTACTACAACAAAAATAATAAAAAAAAAAAGTTGATGACTCTGGATATAATAACAGATTAGGTCAATTATTATATATAGCATAATACTTGACTTATTATGACATGCAAAAGTGCAACCTGGTCGATAGATGTCCAGAAGAGGTTATGATTCCTAAGGCGACTAAATCTCAATTTAATAAGCCTATTTCAAATAAGAAAATTTATTTTTATAAATCTTTATTTATTTTGCACTATTTGATAAAAAAAAAGTTACTCACACTTCAGAAATGTTGCTTTCGGCTTGCTAATGGCAAACCTCCTAAGTATGCCTAATTTTGCTCAATAATGGCATAATGATGACTTATTTTCGTTTCATTATTGATTTTTCTTGACACATTTGTTGCATTAAAATAGTTTAATTCTCATAAGGGATAATAAAATCTATACGATGCAGTTTATCTTATTTTTATTGACCCTTAACCCCCTTGGTATACTGTGGCCTTACCATTGGACTGATAATGGTGCAGCAAAGATATTTTTAATGTAAAATTCAACTCTCTAGTGAATAATATAAATTCTATGGAGCTATAGTTAGTGCCTTTATCGTGATAGACCACCTGCGGTACACCATATCTTGCAAATATATGTTATAGTGCTGATATAGTACTCTTAGATGACACATGACATAGTCTTTTAAATTCAAAGAAGGATGGAAAATAATACACCACCACCAAAAATGTACTTTTATCGAATTCCAATATATCTGTCGCTACTTCCACTCGTAGGCCTTCCGGGGCTTTCCTTGATTGCAGCGTCTGCTTCTGATTTCCTTTCATATCATGATCTTAATAATAATTTTACGTTGTATATTATTATTCATTTCGTTTGTCATATGAATCCTAAAGACTTCTGACCTCTCATACCTTAGACAGCCCTCAAACGTTTGGTGTCCTTAACGAATTTTTTCCAAAATTAGACCTCTCATTTTTTCAGGAATATACACCTGTTAATTCTTTGAAATGATCCTATCACAGATAATCCGTTGCTTTCTAACTTTCCACCAGTCCTTCAATAAATGCTGGTACCTTCTTCTCTTCATTAGGCCATTCTCTGTAACAAATTTCAATCTCACAGGGTTTCCTTCTCTATCTGAGCATATATTTTTTCACAGTTGGTCACTGTTCTTAATTCATAAGCTACTGGATGTTCTTCCTGTATCAATGCCGCACCCACACCATATCCACTTGCATCTACTTAAATATCAACCTTTTTTGACTTGTCAAACTATCGTAAAATTGGAGACTCTTGCAACTTACATTTAATAGTTTATCATCTCTTTACTAGCCCTGAACACCATTTGCTAAATGATTCTTGCAGCAGGGCAGCTACAGATAAATCTGGTACAAATTTTGCCATATAGTTGACTAGTCATATCTGGGACTCGCTCTCCGGTCTTCCCATATCTTCTATCATTTTAACCTTCCTTGGATCTGGCATAGCAACTTTATTCGTAAATAAGTGTCCCATATATTCTATTTTTGTTTTTCTTGTTTCGTATTTCTTCTTAATTAACTTCTAATTTCTATGTTCTGCCCCCTTTTATACTTTCTCCAATTTTTCATCATGGTCTCCTAAAGCTTCCTCCATTGTTTCTCCTTCACCAAATACTACAATATCATCGGGAAAGGCAATAAGACCTTCTTTGCTCTCTATAGTTTGAAACATTCTTGAAATGCTACAGACAGACCGAATAGGGAATGATTAAACCAATATCTACCATAAGATGTCCAAAAAGTAGTCAATTATATAGGATATAACTTCATTTGATAGAATCCCTTTTTTGCATTGAGCACACTGCAAATCATTGCTTTTGCTAACAAAGGAATGATCTCTTCTACTGTTAGTGTGATAATACATTTTTGTATTAAATTTTCATTTAATTTCTTTGGTGCGATACGTACTCTGTTTCATTTGGGTGCTATTAAAAATATCATGTTTGCGGTCTATTTAGTTGGATGGTCCTCGTATTATATCACATTTAATTTTGTAGTCTCTGTATCTCTTGTTTAATTTTTTTTTTCTCCAACAGGTAACTCCTAGGTGACTCGTACTAAATTTCTGAAGAACTGGAATTTCAATTTCCACAAATATTTGCAGAAAATCCTCAATATCTATCTCATTACTCAAAACCTCCTTCGCTGAAGTGAACAATTCCATTTTTAGAGAAGCATTTAATCGCAATATAATTTTTTTATGCCTAGTTGCATACAACTTTACTTTATATGTGTTACTTTTCACTACCAATTTTAAGACACACTCACTATCATCCACCTCCTTCTCTCCATTGTACTATGTTAATACTTGACTAGACTTACATTTGAAACTAGATTCAATTTAAATATGTCCTTTCATATATACTGCACGTCCCACCAGTATCTATTTGAACTTGAAGAATATTATAGCTGTTTCAACAATTTTAGTGCTTTTCTTAAATCTCCTAATGCCTCCAACTGGGCTGGGCCCGCAAATTCATAATTACCTAATCTTCGTATTTTTTTCTTCTGAAACAATGTTGTTTTATTTAAATACACTCGTAATAGATAAATAATTTATTATTAATTACCCACATAACCTTGTCAGTGTGTAAACATGCGACCACTGATATATGTCAACTAATCCAACCGATTACCTCCTCCTTTTTGTTAGTTCTGTGTTGCCCAAGGAGGTGTGAAGACTAATTGAAAGGACAACCTAAGAAGGTTAGACTAGAGTTTTTGCCACGCCCCTTCAGGGCCAGTCGAATGTATGTTGTAGGCTACACAAAATTAATGAATAAATATTCAAAAACAAGCTAGCACTAAAGATAGATATCCTGAAAATGTCCTTTTTGTGACACTATACATCTACCCTACCTTTGACATACTGATGTTGGGATCGAAAGAGTTCCCAGTCAGCCGGACTACAGTCCCACTACTTCCTGGGGTGTGGAATCACAACTGTACCGTCAATTGAATACAGAGCTGGCAGTTTGACGGTGTCATTTAGGGGTGTGCCGGTACTGGTGGTCGCTCCACCTAGTCTTGGCTTGGAGCAACTTCACTCTCTTGATCCTTACCGGTACACTGACCGCCACAACCCCGGAGCAGCTAGCCTTCACTCCTCTGTCACAATCGCACTTTCAGCTACTATGCCTTCCTCTTCTAATCGTCATAAATTTTTAAATCTGTGAACTGAAAAGTACATATCCAAAGAGTAAATCCCAAAATCAACTTGCTGTGGGTTTAATGAAGTCCTGCTGAGTCCAAGTTTAAAGAAGCTAAATCACGATTTGGGACTATTTTAATGTCATATTTGTGTTGTCGATTTACTGGTTTTGATTGTTTAATTAGTAAATGATAAAGGAAGGTATTAAAGTACAGACATCAGTTATTGTAAAATCGATATTACTCCTGTCGATACTTTGATTCGCTCTTTTGAATTATATGAGTTAATCAGTTCTTAAAGTGTTGGTGTTATTTTATTATTAATATTTTACCTGAACACTTTCTGCTCCTTAACCAGGGAAGATACAATTCCACAAGTGAATTTGGGGGATTCCTGAGCTGTGTATATGTTACAGAGGAATGGTGTTAGAAAGGGATAATGATCTAATAAGGAAATATCTGTTTAAAGCGATTGTGCAGTGAGCTGGAATCTTGAGGTACGAAATGCTTGAACAAGTAGAATGGAAGTAAACAGATGATTTGAATTGAAGGAGTTTGGTGGTATATAAAAGAGAGTAAGCTTGTATACCTTTATTAAGTAAATATGCCTAGAAATACTGGCAACAATAAAAAGCATAGACTTACATTTCTTTATTATTTACTATTATTATTCTTTTCTAAGGAACCCGCCATATGCACTTTTGATATCAAGTGAGAAGAGACATTTGGCATCACATAGTCTGTCCAAGATGCTAGAAATGTAAGTCAGAGGATGTTTCGTGAAATTGATTACTTAGCGGTAGTATACGAAAAATTTATAGCTAACATCTGGTTTCCTAACCAAAAAGACTGATGATCCCCAAGCACTCTTAGACGGGTCTAAGATACTTTCGCTCAGCATGGCATCAAATTCCTCGTCCAAAATTATTTGATTGTATGGCGACACGGGATAATAGCATTGTTTTATTGCTTTGTGTTCACCAGGGTCAACGACTTCTTCTATTCTGCTTGCACACTCCAACGTCTTCGCTTTCTAATTATTCTATTAGCCAATGAACTTGTTTTGTTCTCGGGTTCTACTTGCGACGAATTCCTCTTACCGGCGAGCATACTCGAGGTGACACCATTCCCACAATGATTCTTAGGTAACACTTGAATCAAGATTTTATAGATGGATTTTCAAGAAATTTGTCCGCGATTATACCAGTGCAAAAACGGACTAACTGGTATCACTGTTCTACAGTTATATCTGTTGTTACAATTGAAACTGTCTAGCCACATTAGATTTGGGAAGTAATTGTTGCTGATTAAATAAGAGTAAAGTAGCTAAGAATTAACAGGATTGAATTTTTAAATGAAACATTCCAATTTAAAAGAATACCTTTTGGTTTATCAATAAGTTAGCAGCACATGTAAATGCTCTTTAAAACATGATCCCAATTTCATTGGTGTATAATATTAAAATATATGCAGATGACATATCTATTCATTGTGAGGTAATAGAAAAGTTTAATAGTAGATAAGAATAGATGTTACAGACCACCCTTTTAAAAGTTCTCGTGATCTACTTGCAACGAATTCATCTTACCGACCTAGATGACACCATTTCCACAATGATCCTTAGGCAACACTTCTTGTTGGCCCATCTCTATACTCGGAGGTAAACACATCTTCCGCCAGAAATCCATTCCCAAATTTACGGTGGCAGGGAATGATCAGGAATTTCAATAAACAAATTTCTCCCTTGAGTTCAATTGGTAGCTCGATTGACCCCAAAAGCTTCCTGTGAGGACAAGAATAGTTAATACTTAATTGTGAAAGAGTAGTTGCTTCCTTCACCTTCAGATTTCCACCTGTTTCGGTCTCTTCAATATTCATTGAATGGACAGACCTTCAACTCTGAAGAAGATGTAAAAATCCACTTGGAAAATTTTTTTGCCAGTAAAGACAGGAAATTCTTTGAGCATGGAATTATAAATCTGCCCATGAGATGGCAGAAGATACTGGAACAAAACTTCAATTATATCATTGATTTAATAAATCGTTTTGTGTTTAAAATTTGTGTCTTATTTTCGCTTAAAAAAACCGAACAGACTTTTTGGCCAACCCTTTATAACTAATAGATAGTATATAAAATTAAAAGACAAACAAAATATAAATGTAATATGTTTTGTTTCTTTTTAATTAAAAAGAATCTATCAAATTTACCAATTGATAAAATAAAATATTTTGTACTTTTTTTTTTTTAAGTTGTGAAAAATGATAGTCTTCAGTACTTAGGAAATGTCTAAAGAAAAACTAGCTTATAACTTAGAACTTTATGTATGGATTGTAGTAACATAAACATCTTATAAGTATACTAATGTGTCACTCTAATAAAACTAAATAGTAAATTACATCATTGTTTAATATTCTTGGTGCTTTATTTCACCATTTACTTACTGCATACAATTATTTTGAAAATCAATGGTGATTTGGTTCCCAAAAAATTACTTTTCCAACCAGCGTTTTTTCTTTAATTTTTTTTATTATCCCATACTCCATATTATTTATATTTATTGAAGTAATGTGTGTTTTAGGTTGGAGATAGTGATTTGTTAGCAGAAAGAATTTGTTCTCTGTTAGACTCTAGCCAAACATTAAGAGAAGAGTATGATAGGATTTCAGACATTTGTTCGGAGATTCAAAGAGGTAATATTAGTATTCATTGTTTCTAATAATAAATGTCTTGTTTAATATTTCCTTGATTTTTTGATTGTTTTTTTGATTGTTTATTGTTCATCAAATCATTGGAGCTATTTATAATGACAGAAATCATGATTTCAGTATTAAAGGAGTTGGAGTAATTACCTAAATAAATCCCTAGATGTTCATTCTATTTTTTTTTTTTTTAGCAAATACTTGGAATAGTAAATTTTATTTATATTTCTAATTATACTATCAGGCCTGGTATTAAAACATTTTTATTTCTTAATTTTAAAACTAACTGCTCTACCATTTATTTATTTTTTTATATAAAGTTTATTGTGATTTGGATAAATTTGTCGTTTAGTGTTTATTTTACGTCCGTTATACTTTTTGTACAGTTTATTTTTGTGCCATAGAACCCAACTCAGTTTGAGTCATCACTTGAAGTATTTTATTGCTTTACTGATAATTCAGTGTAAACATATTGTTGGTCTTCCTGGCTGAAACACAATACATTTTATCACTTTCAGTGTTTTTAAATCTATTTTATAGCATTGATAATAAATATTTTGATAATTTATTTAATGTTTATGTTTGATTTTGTTGTAAATTAAATGTTTTAGCTTGCTTTAGCATTGTTCGGTGCTGAGTGAGGAAATTTTTCTTACTTTGATTTTTAGTCTTTTCTCCTTTAAATTTTTTTGTGTGGTTTAAACCTAAAAATGGGTCCTAAACCAGACAATGAGGCAATTTTGAGTACTGTACAGGATTAATTGGATAACGTAATGGACAATATAAAAGAAACAAATGAAATAGTCTATACTGTAAATGCAAATTTCAAACACCTTTCCCTTTTAAAGCACAAATATCACAACTGGATAATTCTTTAAACAAATTTACAAATCCTGTTACAGGGCTAAAGCGATATGCTAAATTACTTGACATTGATTGCATTAAATATGACTTAATGAGATAAGAGATTCTTGGACTTTTTTATGAAGCATTAGCACTTGACCAAGAACATTCAGACTTAGATCAATCGTTCATTCAATTCATCTTCTAAATAAACACAAAATGTATTTATTTATAATGACAGAAATTACGATTTCAGAATTAAAGGAATAATTACCAAGCTAAATTTTCATTTCATCCTTAGAGGTTTACATCTATTTTCCTATTATTTCATTGTATTTTTTTTTAATAAAGTTTATTGTGATTTTCCATAAATTTGTCTTTACTTTTTGTTTCTTTGTTTATTTGACGTCCAGTATAGTTTTTTTGTTCAGTTCATTTTTGTACCATAGAAGCCAGCTTAGTTTGAGTTAGCACTTAAAGAGCTTTAATTCTTTACAGATAACTCGGTGTAAACACTTATAATTTTTAGATTACGTGGTACCGATAAGTATGTCAATGTTTATAAATTATAAACCCAAGAAACATTTAAAAAACATATATTTCAACAGAAGAACTCAACTCTATTAATTAGAGGTCGATTTTTCACTTGGGTTAGGAGGACAGGTATATCCCAGTACGGGCAGTCGCTAGGAATGGGTATAATACAGGGGCTGGCAAAAAGGGCCTAGTTTGTGGACAGTTAATCCTTATGGGTCCCTCCTTCATTAAATCTGTCTATCCATCATTCTTTGCTGTTATTGTAAAATTAGATTAGTATAAGGTCTTAAAATGGTTATAAGGGGCAATAGTGCAAGAAAAGGTTTATAATATGAAATTATGGGTGCTGTGGAGATCCAGGTGCCTACTGGATAGCTGGGCAGTTTTACATTATGCCAATACTTTATTAACTAGGGTTTATGAGATAGCTTTTGCCACTCTCTGCTCTGGTAAACTATAGTTTCTTCTTGGCTCATACTTTTTTACCTTTTTGCCATTGCAGATCAGCGCTCGTTATTGGTACTTTGTATACTATTTTCATGTTGGCCATCCAGAAAGTCATTCACACCCACTAACTTCTTTTGGCCAATTTTTGCATCTAAATGTCCCATGATGATTATGCAATGTAATGTATAAATAAATCCCCCTGAACCGTATCATATATTACATGTATAGGCCTATTGGGCATTATTTGCCTTATATTATATTATTAATTAAGTAAAGATGTTCAATTTGTTTATTTATTTAAAATTTCCTGTCACACAAAAACAATTCTGGCTTTATTCCTAATGATGATGTATGATTTCTAAGGATTCCATAATTATTGTTTCCATCAAAACAGCGATTTCTTGAAACTGACTATTGTAATAACTTCCTTTATTCCAGGTTGGGATCGTCTGAAACTCAAAATTGAAGAAATAGCAGAAACTAAGGACCAGATAGAAAAAAGATTATATGCTGAATTGTTTGCCGTCCTAAATAAAATAAAGCCATGTGATTTGTGCAAAAGAGATGATTTGTAAACTACCTGTAATAAATGTATATTAAAAAGTTTTAAAATTTGATTATATTAAGCAAAATGAAGTATATAATAATTTTTACAGTCTGTCAATTTTTTTTTTTTCCTGTAGTAAGACTAATGAGAGCTCTACAGTTATAATACCTCTAACCATCCCACTAACTATGGGATAGCCATGAGTATGAATTCTCGGCATCTCTGCATTTGACTTTACTCCTAATAGCTTTTGATAGTTATAATATTTTGTACCCTTTGAAAATAACATCACATATTATATGGTTCAATTTAACTTATTCTTAATTTATATGATAAATGTTTGCACAGGACCATTAAATGTTGAACCGTTTGTGTCCTTAAACCAGACGGATGGATATTGCCTTTGGTACTGTGATGGAGGCTTGGCATACTGTTGCCCTGCGCTTCCCGTCATCAATCTTTTATTTAACTTTTATTTCTAGAGTAACCTTATGTAGAAGATCCCTCAAAATGTCTCTTTGTCTTATCAAAAATCTGCCAGACCTACTAGATTACTGTCTAGCAGCATTTCTTTGATTTCATTATTCCCAAAAAACCTAGCCATTTAAAATAATTGTTGAAAACATTCTAAACACACATACAGCACTGTTATTGGACTGTCAATACAAATATCAGCCATTCCCACAACCTTGGGCATATGCAGCTAATGTGCTATCTACTTAATTACCCATGCTGGCTAGATTGTAGTATTCCTTTAATAAAATTGAGAGATACAGCTTAATAGAGCTAAACCATTTGAGGAAAATGGCAGTGAAATCCAAATTTTGAAAAGATATTGCCCTTTACCTCCGTCAAACAGATATAATATAATTATTTATTAAGAGTGAACATATACAAACATTTTCTTTACAGGTACTTAGGACAGTAACAAACAACCTAGCTATATCCCATCTTCGAGCTCTTTAAAAGGAAAATTTAAATGTAAATAATAATTGTAAAGCAAGATTTTGTAAAAGATGAAGTTTGAATCATATTTGTAAAGATATTTTATTTCATCACACCTGCAGTTTTTATACCCACAATTCTGTTATCTTAAAAAACTTTCAAATGGTAAAGCAGCAATTATGACAAAACCATCTGTAATAATTAAATAAATTACACAACTGATAGAACAGGCAACAACCCATTTACTGGTCCTGAAGGGGCGCGGCAAAGCCTCTAGACAATTCCCTCCCTGGCACTAATCTTTCCCTCTTATATTGTCCTCTCTATTGCTCTTCCCACCTCCTTGGGCAAGCTAACTACTAAAAAAAAGCAGAGGTTATCTGTGGGTTTAGTTGACCTAGGGAAACTAATTGGAGATTTGGGAACTTGCAGGTATTGTGGTGAAACGTTAATTTACCAAATAAAAGTGAGTTACAGAGACGCTGTGGTAAAAAAGTGTTTAAAATGTTCAAAATCCACCCATTTTAAAAATATGTGTACCAATCAGCTTGCCCAAGTGAAACAGAGAATGTGCTTAGTATTGCAACTTCAAGGATAGCTCAAAAATTAAATAAGGGATACAGAGACTAAGAAAATTAAATGTGATATATTAAGTGAAACAGCCAACTACTTGGACCACAAACATGGTATTTGTAGTAACACACAATTGAAACAGAGTATGTATCGCACCAACAGTAGAAAAGATCATTCCTCCGATAGCAAAAGCAACAATCTGCAGAGTGCTCAATGCAAAAAAAGGATCCTATCAAAGCAAGTTAAATCCAGATTCTCAAGAATTGACCACTTTCAAATCATGGAGGACAAAGTTGTTATTGCCATTCCCGATGATATTGTAGTATTTGGTGAAGAAAAAACAATGGAGGAAGCTTTAAGAGACCATGGTTGTAGAAAGTATTAAAGGGGGCAGAACAGAGAAATTTTAAATTAAATAAGAAGAAATATGAAAAACAAAAATAGAATATATAGGACAGTTATTTTCGAATAAAGTTACTATGCCAGATCCAAGGAAGGTTAAAATGATAGAAGACATGGAAAGAGCATAGAGCGAGGCACAGATTCTTACGACTAGTCAAGTGGGCCTGTCTAAGGTATGTGAGGTAAAAAGTCTTTAGGATTCATATACATACATAAAATTTGTGAAGATCTTGATTAAAGGAAATCAGAAGGAGAAGCTGCAATTAGGGAAAGCTCCGGAAGGCCCATGGATGAATTAGCGACAGATATATTGGAATTTGAGTAAGATACATTTTTGGTGTTGTATTATTTTTCATCCTTCTTTGAATTTAAAAGACTATGCGATGTGTCATCTAAGAGTACTATATCAGTATTATAACATATATTAACAAGATATGGTGTACCGCAGGTGGTCTATCACGATAAAGGCACTAACTATAGCTCCATAGAATTTATATTATTCACTAGAGAGTTGAATTTTACATTGAAAATGTCATTGCTACACCATTATCAGTCCAATGGAAAGGCCACAGTATACCAAGGGGGCTTAGGGTCAATAAAAATTAGATAAACTGCATTGTATAGATTTTATGATCAATAAAGAAGAGAATAAGTCATCATTATGCCATTATTGAGAAAAACTAGGCTTACTTAGGGGGTTTGCCATTGGCAAGCCAAAAGGGACATTTCTGAAGTGTGTAACTTTTTTTTTATCAAATAGTGGAAAATAAATGAAGTTTTATAAAAATAAATTTTCTCATTTGAAATATGCTTATTAAATTGAGATTTAGTAGCCTTCATCATGTCATGTCAGAATTTTTCTAATTTCTTTTATAACTGTTATTTTGACCTTAATTTTATGATTAGGTTTATCTGGAGAAAAATATCAATTTATACAATTATAATATTCAGCTTAGCACTAAAATTCAGAGATCAAAAGAAATGTATTGTAACCTGTAAAAGTCAAGAAGCCCTGGTTTAACCCGGATTTTAGCTAAGAATAAAAATACAGTTGCACTTTTGCATGTCATAATAAGTCAAGTATTATGCTATATATAATAATTGACCTAATCTGTTATTATATCCAGAGTCATCAACTTTTTTTTTTTATTATTTTTGTTGTAGTACACACATCAACTGTTGGATTCTTGGAACTGGTCGAGGGGAGAAATTGATAAACAATGTGCCAAAAATAAATATGTTTTACTGATATGCAAAATTTTAAAATTCCTTTCTGATTGATTCAAACTCTTTCCTGCTGGATAGAGACTTACAAATGAACAAAACAGGAGTTTAGACAAAAGTGCAACCTGGTCGATAGATGATTAGAAGAGGTTATGGTTCCTAAGGCGATTAAATCTCCATTTAATAAGCCTATTTTGAATAAAAAAAATTATTTATATAAATCTTCATTTATTTGCCACTATTTGATAAAAAAAAGTTACACAGTTCAGGAATGTCGCTTTTGGCTTGCCAATGGCAAACCCCCTAAGTAAGCCTAATTTTGCTCAAAATAATTCAAGCAAAGGCACAACTCTTTAAATGTTCACCTCAGAAGTCTGCATTGGAGACTAATAGTGAGGCTTGGTTTGTGGATAATGGAGGAACACATCATATATGTAGTAGAAGGGAATGTTCAGAAGTTTTGAATCATTCAAGGATTACCATGCTATTATTATCACTGATGGATCTCAAGTCAAGGCACTTTTTAAAGGATCTATTTTGATTGAAGCTGCTTCTAACGGTTATTGGAAGAGATTTATGCTCACTAATGTCTGGCTGGTTTGTGATATTTCTTAGAATCTTTTAGAAGCTCAAGATCGTAGACCACATAGTAAATTTGATTCCACTCCAGTTAGTTAGCTGTAAATTATTTGAAGGTAAAGAAAATCGAAACTCTTGTGTCAGGGAGTCGTAAGGTCTCGGGTGATCTCTACAATCTAGCCATAAGGGTAGTTCCCACAATTTATCTACTCCTACCTAAGACGATAATTTATTGCAACTTTATAATAAAATGATGAATCATCAGAATAAACGCCAATTAAAGGAAGTAGTTTATAGAGAGCTTAATTTGGACTTAGCTTATGATGGTGAACTCTGTGAGGTTTGCATAAAAGGAAAAGACCCAAGTAAACGTCGGAATAAGGCTGCAAAGACTTGTCAGATTATAAACACTGATGCATATGGCCCATTTATTCCTTCGAAAAGTGATATTAAATATTTTTCTGAATTCAAAGATGACTTTTCAAAATTTAATAAAAGTATATTTTATTAAACTCATCCTTGGTTTCACACAATTGTTGAAACTGCAAGACCTCACATGCACTCAGGAGAGGAGAAGGATCCCTACCCTAAGGACCTATGGGGAGAAATGATTAATGGTGCAGCCTTCATATTAAATCGAACTGGTCTATCATCAGAAAAAGGAAAATCTACATTTGAAGATCGGATGGGTAGAAAACCTAGAATTAAAAATATTCGTGTTATAGGATCAATATGTTCGGTCAATATACCCAAAGAAAATTTAATAAAAAACTACACAAGGAGTGCTTGTTGGATATGAGGGGGACAACGTATACCGAGTTTTCTCAAATAACAAATTAATTAGATCAAGAGACATCATATTTCAGGAGTATCTCAAAGCACCGATGGAAAGTTTCATTTCATGAAATGGAAGGAAAAGATATTGATATTTATCATGAAGAGAATCCAGAAGATCAAAAAGAATCTCGAGAAACACCACTGGAAGTTGAAGAAGGGATGATGGATAGAGAAAAGGTTCAAGAGGGAGAAGTACATATCCGAAGAGTGGGTACCCAAAATCAACTTGCTGATGGTTTAACGAAAACGAAGCCCCTGCTGAGTCCAAGGCTTAAGAAGCTAAAATCAAGATTTGGGGCTATTTTAATGTCTTATTTGTGTAGTCAATTTAGTGGTTTTGATTATTTAACAATTAAATGATGAGGGAAGATTACATTTACACAAGAGAATTCGGGGTATTCCTGAACTATATATATTGTAAACTCAGTTATATTTAAATATACATATGTATATAAGTTTGAGTGAATACAATATTGGAAACATAAATGAGGCAGATAGCAATTTTTTTAAATTAATTAAAGAACTTCAAACTAAAAAAAAATGTAATTTTAAATATCAACCACAATTCATAGCCTCTCTTTCAGGATTTAATGAAACCAAAATGCTAGTCTCCAATTTAATGATTTTTATTTCCATTTTAAAAACAGAAAGTCTCATGACCGGGGGGGGGGGTTTAAAGTATTAAATCAAGCAGGTACAGGTTGCTCTCCCTCCCCTTTAAGTATTAGAAGCCATTTGTATTAAGATACTTTTGGCCAATAAAAATATCTGTATAGCCTCTGTCATAGGTATCACAATAAGTTGGGTGTAATATTATTTTTGGCTTTAGTGGGATAATACTACAAAAGGTCAATAAAACTGTTAGTAGTACCATAAACAAACCCCTAATTGTGTGATGTACAGAACTTAACTTGATTTTTTGTTATTAAATTAAAAACTTGTCTAACACAGCCTCTTCTTAAGCACTTTGTCGTTTTTATCATAGTTTTGTTGTTTACACTTACTGCTAGAGCAATAGCTAATGGAACTGTAGTGTCCATATCCACCTACTTCTTACATAACCGGTAAGTAATCTGTTCCATGCAAAGCCAACCTTATCCGGTTTTCCCTCCACCAGGCTCAAAAAATTCAAATCAAATCGCACCTCCATATTATTACTTATTGCCCAATAAGGCAGATTGTAATTTTATCATAATAAAGATTTTTTATTAATAAAAATAAATTACTTGTTTTATGTACTTTAATATTTTATTTAATTAAATGCATCATAAGTTTAGCAAGGAAGGACTCCTAACACAATAGTGAATCTTCATCCGGCCAAAAAAAAGCCTTAGCATATATATATAGGTCGGAAGACACAGATATATGCCAACGCAGTAAAAAAAACCCAGATATACTTGAAGATTCACCAAAGAAACATTATGTCTGCTCCTGTTGTCTGAGGAACAGCTGCAAAGTAGTAGGAGTCTTTGATATCTGCGACAGGGTCTGGTCACAATTGTAGTTCTGCTTGTCTTTCTAGAACTAATTTCAAATTGTTTACTGGTTTATTCGCTAAGAGCACTCAAATAACATATAAATTTCATGTATCATCATTTAAAAAAAAGTTTATGAATAAGAGCATCATTAATTTGGTTATTGCATTTGTCTTTATTTACATTCATAGATCCTTTAAATAACATTTAAAATGATGGTAAAAAAAATGAAAAATTCTGCTGACAAGATAAAACATTTCATATTATCCTTATAATTAAAATAAATTGTTTATTAAAAAAAAAAGTCCACACAAAATCATTCAAATCTTTTGCTATCATCAAAATAATTAAAAAAAACAAAACTGTTACCTTTTGTTTTGATGCTTTGGTCAGGGAGTTTTGTCTGCTGCTCATCTCAGCTTAGGCTGGGAATCATTATAATGCAGTATGGTGGAAGTTAAAGATGTGGTCGACAGCTTGGTGAGATGTTCTAGGTGGATCCATTGCATGCTGGTTTTCTCCTAAAGCAGAGGTTTGAATGGGCGACTCAACCAATATAAAGGTTTTGTCTATGTCACATATGCACATAATGTCATTAAATCAATTAATTAATTTACACACTATCATCGGAATGAGGGTGTGGTGAGGTGATAGACCTTATTGACTTAATAAACCTTTATCAAATATTCAAAATTTACAGTATGACTCAGTATTTTTTTCTGAAACTTTGAATTGATATCAGACCATAATTATTTAATGCTGCTATTTCAATTCATTTCACAAAATCTTTTTATTGTGCTAAAATTACAATCTGCCTTATTAGGAAATAGGTAATTGTGATAAATGTTCTCATTCATGCCATATTTATAATTTTCATTCATACAGTATTTACAAATAGCCCAGGGACCTCCGAAATCCATATGGTTGTCATCTCCCTCACATGGGAAAGAGGAAGCGGAGTCTTGCCCCATGTCCCCCCGTCAGCCGCATCACTGGATATGAGCCAGCCACAAAATCAATGTCCGTTTTTCAACTTAGCCAATTTATTATCATAAATACACTGATGGACAAAATTAATGCACCGCTCGATTTTTTTTAGTTAAAATTATCTACCTTTATTTTGATTAACTATTGGTATTTAGGTGATAACAGTGTAAATATAAACCATGAATAATCCTTTTTTTACTCTTAAATCCCTTTTTCACAAACACTAGAATTTAATCAAACCAATCTACACATAACATTTGTTCTCACTCATTCTTTTTCTTTATTATCATTCCAGAAAGGGATTTAAGTGAATACGATTGCGTTAAGGCTGTGACATTGATAGAGGAAGGATACAGCCAGCGTTAAGTTGCCAGGAGACTGGGTGAACATCACTCGCCCATAGTCAGCGCTCTAAAGCGATTTAGGGAGACAGAGCGTCACCCAAGAAGAAAGGGGTAGGGTAGGCCTAGATGTACAGTAGAAAGGGGTAGCTCACAAAATGGCCAGGCGTTAGTTTGGACATGAACATGTGAATTGGACTTTGGAATACTGGTCGAGAGTTCTCTTTGCAGATGATGTAAGAGTTAGTCTCAAGTCAATGGTCAAGGCCGCAATTATATATGGTTTAATTAATTTCTACAATGTCCATGCTGTATAGTTCCCCAGGTAGCATTTTTTGGTGGCTCACAGATATTCTGGGGTGGCATTTCTTTCGACATTTGTACTAAATCTATTGTTGTGTGCAGAAAGCCCCTAACGTCGCAAAGGTACTTAGGAGACATAAAAGACGTTATTCGTGCCAGAGACAGAAATACCCTTTATTAAGTAAGTTTTCTTTAAACAAATTTCCAAGTTTATCTTTTTTGTAGAATATTTTTTCTTTTACTCATTATGTACCTTACATTATCTGTGTGAAATACAATTCAAATGACTTATTTTTTCTACTAAAAATATTTTTGAAGTCTAAAATTAGCACAAATTGGAAATATTTAAAAAAATAAGGGTGGCACATTAATTTTGTCCATCAGTGTATTAAATACAAATCAATCACAAAAGGCTGAGAATCCATAAACAAAATCTCTATTCCAAATATCTAATAATCACTGCAGCAATAATTAATTAATCAATACCCTGATAAACGATGAAGTATCAAAGCTGCAATAATCGATAAACATTATCAATAGATTCTCAGAATCATTTTTATTTCAACACAGAGATTCACTTAAACATTATCATTAAATAAGCTGAAGGAATATTGCAACAAATTCTCAGTTAATATTTATTTAAACTAAAAAGATAATTTAAACTTATTTTAATAAAAAACCTAATAATATTAATTGATTCAAATCAAACCCTAATATTCATACCGGTATTCATAGCAGTCTCTTATATAAATTAATTGCAAAATAGACAATCAACAATTTATTAGCAGACCTGTATTTAATTTAATTCAAATTTATGAACTAGACAAGCAGAATATTTATAAAAAAAATCGTTAACTATCACTAATATTAATCAATTAGAGCAGACCCACAGTCTTCCTTAACTTTATTTTTAATTAATAATAATTGACCTTTATGGGAATGATTATTTCCTTAATAAAATTCTTCAAAAAATGTATGTATTGTATGACTATCTAGGGATGCGAACTTATTAATTAAATGAAAAACCAAAGAGATGAATTAAAGTAAATGCAATAAGGGGAATTATATATTAAATTTAATGGAAGAGATATTTTTTTATAAGTTAAGTCGGTTAGTACTTATATAGATGGAGAGTTGCCCAAGCAATTGCGAATTGCCCTAGAAAATTGACACTAAACCACCAGCTCAATACTACTAATTGTGATGTCCTAAATGAATACTCATGAATTCAGATTATTATTAGCAGTCTGTGTATGTCTCTGTATGTACGAAATAAACTACAATGGTTGGTTTGGGGATCCCACATCTACTAAAGCCCCCCCCCTCCTATAAGCGAACACTGTTGACTCGAACTCTTGGAAAATCACACAGGGTAGTGTTCATCACTTTGTCTATTGCCAGGAGAAGGCGAAACACTAGAACTAATTATGAAAAAATGTTTCAAAATAAAGTAGGATCCCTCAAATCTCTATACAAAAGGTGTACTGATGAAATCTTTTATCAGATTATTTCTAAAAAAATCTGATACCCATTTGTGTGTATCACAATGTAACAATGAAGCTGAATAAAGAAATAAATTAGCTACCCTCAAAATTTCTCCCATTTGGCAATGCGATGAAGTTATGTATATGTAGCAAGTTTTTGTCAACAATTTTTTTTATTGCAAATACACACATTTTACAATTCATTTTCCAGTTATAACCTATTTTTCAATGTAAGTTAAATAAGGTCGGATCTGAATATCCACAAAGACATTTAAGTTGGGTGACACACCCTCTATATAAATACTGACCGACTTTACTTATAAAAAATATCTCTTCCATTAAATTGAATTTCTTACAATATAAAGTCCCCCTGATTACTTTTACTTCACTTATTACGTTTACTTTAATTCTTCTCTTTTATTAAACACACTATAAGTTTCGTAAGGAAGGACTCCTAACACAATAGCGAATCTTCATCTGGCCAAAAAAAAGCTTTAGCATTACAGTGTTGTCTAGCCCAGGGTTAGACAACACTGTAAAAAAAAAAAATGATTTAATTGAAGAGTCATCAAAGAAAAATGTTTGAATAAATGAAATAGGTACTGGACTAGAGATTGGGGTACAAAATTAAGGTGATAAAAAATTGTTTGCCTCATTCCATCATGGCTTTCTGATTCTTGAAGAACAATGATGTCTGCTTGATTCAGCAAGATTCCTGAAGATGTGCTTGAAGATAGCTCAATGATCTCTGCTCCTGTTGTCTGGGGAACAGCTGCAAAGTAGTAGGAGTCTCTGATATCTGCTACAGGGTCTGGTTACAATTTCAGTTCTGCTTGTCTTTCTAGGACTCATTTCAAATTGTGTACCGATTTATTCTCAAAGAGCACTCTAATAAAATAAAAATTTCATATATCATCATTTAAAAAATAAAATATTGCGTTTGTTGTTATTTACACGCATAAAATTAATTTTTCCTAATATTTAATACTACTAATTACTTATTTTAGCTTAAAGTTAAATTATTCGTTTTCTTTCTTGCTTCTGAAATCAAATTGGTTACAGTACATACAAAATCAATCATGGTAAATAACATAAAAAAAATTGTTCATTCAAAATAAATTCTACTTATTTTAGCTTAAAGTTAAATTATCCTTTTTCTTTCTTGCTTCTGAAATCAAACTGGTTATAGTACATACAAAATCAATCTTGGTAAAAAAGAAAAAACGAATTGTACATTTAAAATAAAGTCTATAGCAATATCTACTTATTTTAAAACATATGAATGAATCAATTGTCAAATTATACTATATATTCAAAATAAATCAAGTATATTGAACCCGTCCCTTTCAAGCTGGACGTAGCATGTATGGCCATCATAATGGAGGCACCTGTAGTCCCAAACCTGGTATCTGTCTAGGCCTAAGCTGTCGTTGATTCGAGTCAGTAGAGCGGGGTTTTCAGTATCCTGGTACGCTAGTGCACACCTGATTGCACCTGGAGGGATCTCCTTGAGCTCCTGCGGTAAGTGGTAGGCCTCTTCCACAAATACAGTCCACCCATAGTCCAGTAATAGTACTTTCTTGAATCCAAATACTTCATTCTCCTGGAGACGGGCCCGGTACCATTTGTTCCACATCATTACAGCGACGAGCTGGAACTTGACTTGTGGGTTCCATATGGGGTGGGCTCCATACTGTGACATTGTCGTCTCTATGTGGTCCAGTGGGACTTGCACATTTTGTATGAAGAATTTGTGAATGTTTTTGAACAGGCTTATGCGTCCTTGACGCCACATCGACCCAGCTTCACCCACTTCTATATCTCCCATAATTTTCCCGTCTGAAATACAAATAAAAAAATTATTTGTGGAGCCGCACCGAGAGACAAAACTTTCAATCAGTCATAGCCTTCAATATGTATATTCTACAAAGATAGGAAGTTCTCTATGAATAACAAAAAATTACAGATAATATATTCTTTTCTGGAAAAAAAAAAATAAGTTTTACATTATAAAGAAAAATAAAGTGCAAACCTCTATAAGAAAATAACAATAATAATAAGATTGTTTGACTGTATTTAGTAAATAAAGTCATAGACAGATCGATATATATTAAACCAAACACCAAAAAAAAAAACCAACATAAAGAAGTCAATAATACACAATGCAATATTAAATGAAAACCTTAAAAGTAATATGTACAAAATAATAAAAGGAATGAAATAAGAATAAAAATTTGATATAATGAATAAATCGTTCCCAAGCTTGCGAGTGTCGGTGGATGGTGAGGAGGTGATTGAATGGGAGGGCCTTGAACGAAGGTTCATAAGGATGAAGCTTGGTAGATATTAGTAGTTAGAGTTTCAGAGAGTTGTGGAGTGAGCGAGGAAGAATATAGCTATATAAATAGTGAACACACAAAGTTCTAAGTATTTCTCGCTGATTGAAGACACATTTGAGATGGTAATGCTATAAGGATTTCTAATATATTCTCAAAAATGAAGTTTTGAGAATCAACAATAATATTTTTAATAAGTTCCAAATATTTTTATGTAGTCATTTTTAGTGTTTCGTTGATTTTTTTTCTTAATTAGAAAGCCTTATGTTTTTACCTGTCTGTGGGCTCATCTGACTGTCAGTCTCTCCTAGAGGCTATGAAAAGAAGCCTCACTTATCGGGCCCTGATTCTATCCACTCAGAGGTTCGAGCCTGAACTGTTGACAGACTGTCACTTTGTTGAAAAGGGCAAGAAAAGTCCAACAGATACGGCAAATGAAAAGGGACATGAAAGGAAAGCATTTTTGAGACGTTGAAGAAGTAAAAACGACAGAGGCGCCTTCTGACTTCACAAAGGAGGAATTTAAAAAATGTTTTGACCGGTGGAATAAATTATTCCATTTCGCATTATATGCCATAATGCGTCAAGGAGAGGCTTCATTTTTAAACAGATAGGGGTTGGGTCAATCTTCTTTCTCCTACCTGTGTGCTGCATTAAATGATCCAATTATTAACTATAAGAAAATTCTAAGTTGAGAGTAAACAACAACCCGGATTATGATTTACATCTCTTGATTAAGATATAATAACGGAAAGTATGCAATATGTAAAATTAAATGTGAAAATTACTTAGCCCATCTTAAATTTCTGAACGCCAACAATATAAATTGCTTATTTACTATATTATATATAGTTCAGCTCCTTTTTCCTTTCTTGTCCTTTTTTATTTTTTGTCAATATTTCAGCTATATAATTTTTCAGTGAACCAGTTGGTTCAAGAAATAAAACCAAATATTTATGGTCAAAAATACCTAATCATTTTTTACTTTCTACAACCATTATTTCTCTAATGAAAATATCATTTAGCCCAAAATTGAAGTGATGAAATTAAACAATTAAATTGATATTTAAAGGAAAAGACAGGCCAGGAGGCCACTGATCCTTGGTTCAACGTTTTATATTTTAACATATACATATTATTCCTGAGGGGATTGCTGGGCTTTGTATATATGCCTATATAGTATGAATGTATGTAGTAAATACCATATGAACGAGAGAGTGAATGCAATATTGTATAAATTTTGTGAATGAGATCATTTATTACCCTAGTGGGCCAGATTGTAATTTTCTTCAAATAAAGAATTAAAAAAAACTAATTATGAAGAACCCCTTAATCCAAGTTTTTACCTTTACACACTTTTAAAATTTTTACTATCAGCTTGGTAGAAAATACAGATGAAAGACAATTGGTCCATATCTGTTTAAAAGTAAAGCCTCAATATTAGTTATATACTAGTGAAATTATGTCCATGCCTACTGATAGCTCATTGAATATTTTTTATGCGGTAGTCGGTTTATATCATCATAAAAACAAATGTAAAAGGAGAGAAGGATTTTTAGCTAGAAAGAAGGGATATTGGGTGAATGTGATTGCGAGAGTAGGAGGGAATTAAAGCTAAAAAATAGTATTATATCTCAAGTTTAAGGTGTGAAGGAAATCAGGCAGTGAGGCTTAGAGGGCGGTTGGCATAGCAGGAGAAAGGGAAGACGTGTATCGTAAAAGAGGGCTCAGCCGATGAGTGAGGAGATAGCATTGAAAAGGAGACACGATCTGTAAAACCAGTGGCATTTCATATTCAATCTCGGCAGAGCCCTTTATCTTTAACTTAATTTAAACCGGTCATACATTTTCATCACTCATCCTCTCTCTTCTGCACCATGCAGTTTTCTGCCTTTGCTGTGGCCAATAGGATCCAAACATTAGGACCTTCGTACAGTACAATTCATAAAAAAAGTCACATGCCTTATTTCATTTCCTATTTATTATTATTTTTAGAATAGAATAGAATAGAAAATAATTATCCTGGGACTAAGTCCCCTATGAATAACAATAACCTTCAGATGATAAATTCATATCTGACAAATAAGAACTGATATGTCATGAAAAGAAAAGACAAAAAAATTGACTATGTAAAGTAAGGTAAACAAAACAATAATATGGAGAAGTCTGATCAATACAATACAACATTAAATGAAAACCATTAAATTAATACAACAATGTACATATACCAACTACAAGCTTCTTACATCTATAAACATAGTAGACAGTGAGATAAAAATAAAAACGCAAAAATAAAAGTTTGAAAACATTACATAATGAATAAAACCTTCCAATCCCTGCCAGCATCAGTCGAATGATGAGAAGGTGGACAAAACCTCCTAGAAGGTTCATAAGGATGAATAATGGTGGATATTAGGACGTAGAATACTCTAGAGCAAAGAAGGAACAGTATGTTGCCATTTTGTAGGCAGGAGTATTAAGGTTAGAGAGACAGAATCTTGAGTTCTGGGTGCAGACTGAGTGTTTCAACTGTAGAATATTATATATAAAGAAGGTGATGAGAATTAATGGTTTGGAAAAGGAATGAAACGAGGGAATATTGTGCCCGGAAAAAAGGAAGAACCACCTAAACTTAGACGCTGGAGACATGACAGCACCACGGAGTCCCAAAGACAAATCTAACGAAGCAATTCATGATTCGCTTTTTATATCATATATGAGTCTTAACGAGGGACCCTTCTACATCACACAGTCATAGTCAAAGTGAGGGAGGATACAAGGAGTTGACATATAGGCTGAGGGAGCAGATGCCGAGAGTGATGATTTTATATAATGCCATGACATGGTGCAATATCAAATTTATATTAATAAGAATGGCAATTGTGTTAAGAATTATTTGATGATCACTAAGTATTATTAATACTAATAACCAAAAATTAAATTGATATAACAATAAAAAACAGAACATAGATTGTTGTGAATTATAATTTAAATCTTTAAAAAATGGTATTAATTACCAAGTGGATTTGAAATCAATGAAAAACATCTTAACCCTTACAAGCCCAATTTCTTCCTACCCATCCTGGGAAAAATCCTATTTATTTAATGAAATGAAAAATAAAATCTTTATTCAGGGAATTTTTCAACAAAAAATTAAGAGACTACCTCATTTCTATCTTTCATGAATTTATCATACAAAGTAATTTGTCTCTAGTCATAATCCTATAATAGTATCTCCTTAAAAAAATTAGTCATTTATCTGTAATTGATTTCAATTACCTCAATGTTAGGTCATACATCTTAATGCTCACATTTCCTAATATATCCATTAATTTTGTTATAATTTGTATTGTTCAAAGTCATGGGCAAACACTTAATTATATTGTAACTTACCATTTTTGAACTTTAGGGTCAGCATACATTTTATCATGAGCCAAAAATTAATCGGTTAAATTAAGTAGCTTGATTAAAAAGCAGATACATTTATGCTTTTTAATTTAGAAACTTAATTGTCAACCTGTTAAAATCTATCGACAGCATCTTTACCAACATTAACATCATTTTTCCATTACTTGTGTATCAATTTGTTACTAATTTATTGCAGTTAAGTTACTTAGCAAGTCTAGATGTAATTGATTTTGTTTTTCTTTCAGTGGAATGATATTAAGCGTCCAAACATAAGGAAAAAATGTATTCTTTTTTACATTTTACCAAAAAGCGTTTTATAAAATATTAACTATGACTTCTAGCTAGCAATAAATTAATCTTTAAACGATTCATAAATTTAAATGTTAAATTTTTATTGTATTTGGTATGTGTTAAAGAAAAAAAACAAAGAATCGAAAAAGGAAAGATCCATATGTGATGTTAAAAGGGACAATTTTACAGCTTTTCGCTGATAGCTAAATGTCTAAAGATTTAAATCCAACAATTGCTATATATAAACAATAAACTAATTTTTTACACACAATCAAAATCTATGTAAGAAAAAATGTATGAAGTAGCAATCTTTAAAAAAATAATTAATCTTACATAACAACCGTCAAGTTTATTTGCGGAAAACGTTTTCGACAGCTTTAAACAGTTATCTTCAGTTGCTAATTTATGGTATAAAAAACATGACATTGGAAAAATTATTTTCATGAAGTCAAACTTTTAAAATAGGTTGCTATTTCTACTGACTTCTCATCAGAGTCAGAGTGCATAGAGTGAAGTCAGTAGAGATAAACAATCTATTTTAAACGTTTGACTTCATATACATGATTTCAAATGTGATACGTTTTTCATACCATCAACTGGCAACTGATGATAGCTTAGAGCAGTTGAAAACGTTTTATTAAATTAATTATATTGTGGAGAGATGGGAGATTTGTTATATAATTATATCCTTCCTTGTCACTAATCTTATAATGTAATTATAAATATATTTGGGATACACCTACCTGAAGTAATTGGATAAAGAATAATTTGGAAACTTAGTAATCTTATGGTAATACAATGAACTAAAGAACAAAAGAAACAAACAGTAGCTTAAAGAAAATTTGAAAGACAAGTGACAACCTGTGTTAAAAAAACAAAACAAATAACGAATGGCAGTGAAAAAATACTCATAAAAATAGGATTTTGTATATCAACGGTAAATAAATTTTATAATTATTATATATTTTTTTTAATTGACATTTAAAAATGTGTGTAAATACTAATGTATTGTTCAATACAAACATATTTATGAATTGATTGATTTGAAATCATTCGTTACAGGAGACTGTTGTTTTGGCGGATATTACAATGTAGGCTGATTGGCTTAGCATAAACCTGAGCGGGCGGGAATTTCGAAAATGTGACTCCAAATAAAGCTTTTTGAACAGAGTTCTTTGATTTCCTTCCTTAATCTGGTGATCTGGCGTACTTCTATGTTTATTTTATAATTTTCAAAATCTTTTTTGACGCCAGGAAAATAAAAAAATCGTGTTTTGTTTACTTATGTTATAACTCTCAGAGTGTAGAAATCGATCCGACTTATTTTCCGATTGATCCCTATATCATCTTCTAGCTTCACAATAAATAATAAATAGATAAACAGTTTTTTTGTGGGTATTTTCTTATCACCTATATGCTTCACATTTTCCTATGTTGTGGTGTTTCTTCCATCCCACACTTAGATCTTAATTTTCCCAGCAGATTTCTTCATTTATACCAAAGAAAAGCCTAGACTTTACTCCCTGTTAAAGGGCCTTTTCTATCCTGAGAACCAGAGGCGTAACTACAGGGTGGCAGGGCTGGCAAAATGCCACGGGCCCCCGACCCAAGAGGGCCCCGGCCCAAGTGGCCGCGAGCTCAGAAATATTGTTTTAATATTGTACCTATTTATAAAAATATTAAAATATATATACCATAATACAAATTTAAGTTAATCATTAATGATTTCAACATATCCTAAACAAAAAAAAATGATCAATTTTGGAACGCATTCATTGGTTTTTACATTATTAATTGCCACGTTACGTTGGCAGCGCGGGTGAGCATTGACGGTTGGGTCGGGGAATTCCCTCATTTTTGTTTACCAAGAAAGTACTTTTTCTTGGCGCTGCAGCGCTGTTGCGGGGGCGAGCTATTTTAAATTAGGGGAATCCCAGATTCCGGATCTCTACTAACTGCGGATTGTTTTGACAACTGGTCATTTCTATGGTGGCAAAGTAAAGTTAATCGTGAAAGTTGTATATTAAAATGTCTAGTTCAAGAAAATATTTAAGTGGGAGCGAAAAACGAAAGAGAAAGAGGGAGACTGAAGAAAAAAATAAAAAGTTGCCTAAAATTAGTCAGTACTTGAAGAACGATGACTTTATTAATGAAAACGCGAGCGAACAGTGTTCCAAAAGTGTAGAATTGGACCTTACTAAAAGTATACCAGAATTACCGGATGCAGTACCTGCCACCAGTGTCTGTCCAGATCCAGAACAACCGCAACAAGGTACTAGCAAAAATCAAGGTGAATCAAATTTTTGTGTAAACAATATTGTCTGTTCGCCATATGTTACTGACAAGGGTAATTTTAAAGAGCTAACTGATCAAGTGAAACGGTTCGTGAATGAAAACGGACAATGTAAACCTAAGGGCCCTTTCTTAAAAGATAGTGGCAATAGATCTTTTCTCGAAAAACATTACTATATTGTTTCCAAGTCTGGCGTGAAACTTGAACGTACATGGCTATCCTATTCTTTAATACTTCAGAAAGCATATTGTGAACCGTGTTGGTTATTCGCAAATTGGGCATCTAAAAAACTACAAAATGTTTGGATGGAAGGCTATGATGACTGGGAACATATTGTAGACGCCATTGAAAGACACGAGACATCGAAAATTCACCTGGATTCTTGTCTTACGTATCAACAGTGGCGGCTACACGGAACACTTGATGAAGAACAAGAATCCATGATCAAGAAAGAAAAATCTTTTTGGCGCCAAGTACTTTGTAGACTGCTGGATGTGACTCTGACACTTTCAACATGTAATTTAGCCTTTCGTGGCCACAGAGAGAGCGCAGATAGATCCAAGCTCCCAGGAAAACTTTTTGAGTATTGTTGAGTTATTAGGAAAATACGACCCGATTTTACAAGAATTGTTAAGTAAACCAAAGGGCCAGATAAAATACTTAGGTCCAAAAATACAAAACGAGCTAATTTCGGCCCTGGTTCTAAAAGTAGAAAATGCACTCCTAAATGAAATAAATGCCGCACCATTCTACTCTATCATATTCGATACAACACAAGATATTTCAAAAATTGATCAAATGTGTGAACTTTACCGTTATTGTATGATTGAGAAAGATGGTAAGGGAATCCCAAAGGCACTCATTATTAAAGAGACATTTTTAGGATTTCATGAAGTTAAGTATCAAACTGCCTTAGCAATGTCCAAGCAAATTATTAAATCCATAAATGACAAAAATATTCCTTTAAATAGGTGTCGAGGACAAGGATATGATGGTGCTAACACAATGAAAGGGACTTATGGTGGAGTTCAAAAATTCATAAAAGATGTCGAACCAAATGCCGTATATGTTCACTGTGCTGCTCATAACTTAAATGTTGTACTCAATGATGCAGTAAAAGAGGTCATTGATATGCAAACATTTTTTGATACAGTTCAACAAATTTATAATTTTTTTGGGCATAGTATCAAAAGATGGAATATTTTATTAAGTTTTGTATCTAACAAAGAAAGGGAGCCTTCTGCTTCAAGAACATTAAAAACATTAAACCCTACTAGATGGGCTGGACGTTATGATGCCGTTTTTGCTTTAAAAGTTCGGTTTGTTAAAGTCCAAAAAGCGCTAACGAAAACAATTCTATTAAATTGCAAATCAGATGAAAGAAATGAAGCTGTTTCACTCAAAAAGAAGATAGAAAACTACAATTTTATTATGTTATTGGTTTTCCATTGCAAAATTCTACAGACCACCGATGCAGCTTCTAAAGCCACCGATCTTTCAAATGCCGTAAAACGTTTGAAAATTTTCCTAGAAGAATTGGAAAGGTATCGACATGAATTTGTAAATTTAAAAATGGAAGCAAACAGTGTAGCAGAAAAATGGTCGATCACCCCTGAAGTTTCTAAAAATCGTCAGAGGAAGGTAAAACGCCATTTTGACGAACTTTGCGAAGATGAGCGTCTGCAAGATCCGGAAAGCTTGTTCAGAGTGAACATATTTTATCGAGTATTGGACATCATTATTAATCAACTGAAATCGCGTTTCCTTCCGATGAATAAAATTGTTTCCAAATTCAGTGTTTTGCAGCCTTCGACTCTGCAAAGTTTAAATGACGCAGATCTATTAAAAAAAGCTCTGAAATTTGTTGATATGTATAAAAAAGACATATCTGAATCATTTGTCAGGGAAATTCTGAGTTTTAGGTACACTTTCACTGACGAAATAGATAAGTGTTTGTCTATAAGAGACCTTGCTGATTTATTAATAATAAAGAATCATTTTATGTCCTGCAGCTTTCCCGAAGTATGCACTGCATTGATGTTATTTGTTACGATTCCCGTGACTACAGCTAGTGCTGAGCGCTCATTTTCCAAACTTAAATTAATAAAAACCTATTTCAGAAACTCCATGGGCCAAGATAGGCTACGTAACTTAGCTATTCTGTCTATTGAAAATTCTACGTCCCGATCCTTAAACTTCGATGATGTTATAGATACTTTTGCGGAACAGAATGCTCGGAGAAAAGATTTTTCTTAATAAATATCTTGTTGAAATTAAATTGTTATTTTATTGTAAATGTATAAACCCATGTTCTTTTCAATTGAAAATTGTTATTGGTTGTGGGTAACTAAACTACTCGTAAGTATAATAAAGCTTAATGATAGGGCCCCCATTAAAGGAATTTGCCACGGGCCCCAGATGATATAGTTACGCCACTGCTGAGAACATTAAAACCTTAATCAGCCTTGCATAGATAATGAGGCTTTTTGTCCCCTTGATAGATTCTAAACCTTCTAACTCCTTTTGCAGCACTAATCACGCCTTTTTATCTTTGTTGGGCCTGAGGATATGCTTGTTGGTGTTTCAGTTTGCCAAAGCTGCAGTGTAGTACACCCTATCAAAAAGAGTAGAGCAAATAATAATGGTAAGGTGGCAGCTTGAAGATATAAACTGATAATGGGGAAGGAGATCTCATAGACTTATCATTTTCAGTCATGTTTATGATTAGCCTTCTGTTCAGGTGGACGTGGGATTGGTGGCCAGTGTATTTTTGAATAGTTTGGAGAAGTCTAGTTCCCATATCAGGTAAAACGCTTCGTCTCAGATATCACCCGTTATATTTGCATTTTTTTTTACATTGTTGGTGCCTAAAAGACAAGAAATTTAATGACAGAAATACAAATTTCCAATTTTCTACTATAACAAATTGTTGAAGTCTCCCCATGCATTTCTTTTTGATTATTTATGTGGACATGGGCTATTTATAGTCTAAAAAAGTTTTATAAATAAGGAAGTAGATGTTTTATATGATACAAACACCATGAGTTATGATTTACATAAAGGACATGATACATGGATACAAGACTTAGGTATACTATATTTTGCTACTTTGTTAAGAAATTATAATCTAATATTTACTTTACCATGTTAATTTTAACAAGTATTTATTATAATTTATCTATTATTCAGAATTGTTAAGAATATTTCTCTTAATACAACTTCTTTGACAACTCCCCCAGAAATATTCAAATTTTGCATTTTCCTAAAAAAATATTTCCAAACAATAGTTACATTCAGGAACAGACAAACATCTCCTTTTGTTATTATTGCTAGTAAATGAATAAATGTTCCAATGTACTGTTTATTTGTAGGTTAGGCTGATCAATGTATCTACAATTAATAGGTGACCCTGGGGACCTAGCAAAAAAGCATAAAATCTGACAAGTTTTACACACCCGTTATACTTCCTCTTAAAATTCTAAATAGAGTTATCATGTTAACTTTACCTCTTGACTTATTAGGAGATTCAGATACAGATACAACACTGAAAAAAGATGATCTTTTTCTTTAGAGAAAAGGCTCGAGTCATCAGCCAATATTAGGATTCAGTATAATGCCTTCATTACTATTTTTTTAAAAAGGGCTAGTGAAATGGAACAAGTGAAAGATAGTAATTTAGCTTCTATGTTAAACTATATGCCTTATTAATGTCTTCTAAAATCTGATAGTTCTTCGACCAAATTAAGAGTCATTTTTGATGCAATTTTCAAAATCAAATCAATAAACATAATAATTTATTTTCTATCATTTTAAACTCCTGCATACATGCAGATACTTTTACTGTTGATATAAGGCAAATTTAGCTTAAAATTTTAATGAATCCTGAATTTTCATAACATTTATGGCGTTTCTCTCTGGAAGAGCCTACTGGAATTTGTAATTTGACAACTGTTTCCTTTGGTTTTAAAGCCAGCCCATTTTTGGCAATTCAAAGGTTGCCCATAAACTTGTCCTGAGAGAATGTAAATATTTTCCACCCTCTTCTAAGGCCATTCTGTATGTAACAAACCAAAAGAAAAAGGTTTTATCTGATTATTCATATTAATTTGTTTTCGTTGATTTTATTTTTTTTTAAATTTATTATATGTGATGGAACAAAAGTATATTGTGCAAATATATATCAATTGGAAGTTGAATAAAATTGTGCTATTTTTTTTTATGTAAATAATTATTCTTTAATTTATTTTTTAGGGCTGGAGTTATTTTTAAATTGAAGGTTCTTCCTGGAGAACTTCATTGAAAGTGGGCTGAAACGAAAAGGTACTTATTTTACTTCTTAATTTATTTAGCAAGATAATTGTTGAAATAAAATGTACTTGACTAATTAGACCTTGGTCAAATGAGTCTCCCAGACAACATAACTAAAATTAAATCTACAGCGTTCATCCCTTGAAGTGACAACTTTTACAGAATTGATTACTAAATTGATAGTTTAGAATTGATGGAAATTTTTCATAAGTGGTTTCTGAGCAGAAGGGGATATACTATTGGTCTGAATCCTTAGGACCATAAGTTTTACAGATATTTATTGTTTTCAGAATATATAGTGATCAACTCATCATGTTAAAAAATTTCTTGGTGAAACCACATTAGAAGAAAACCACAGTTTTCTACCCAAAAAAACTTTTTTTACTTAAATTGTGATTGGCTGTATTTAACTCCATTTTTTTTTAGGACGAGATGACCACCCTGTATATTTGATAAAAAAAAACAAAAAACATCAATCTGTATTGTGCACCAATACAGAAGAACACAGAGCTTACTTACTGGACGTCTTTGAAAAAAAATTAAAAATAACTCTATCTAGAAAAATGAAATTTAGAGAACTATTGTTGAACAAGTTTAGATAATTTTTGAGCCATAAGTTAAGTAATTTAGCATAAAAAAACAAAATTAAAGCCTTGAAATTTATAGCATCTAATTTAGAGAAAGGAAAAATGAAATCTTCCAACAGAATAATAGAGCTTCAAGATAGATTAAGCATATTTGAAAATTAAGTGATGCCCTTAAACAAACAAAGTCATCGATTTAATGCAATAAGAGACCAACGAGTTGATATAAGAGAACACAGGTTACCCACCCATTGTGGGATAGTTTATATTAACGCTCTCTAATTCAAAATTTATCTGGATTAACAGGATCTATTTTTTGGGTCATAAAAGAAATCTTAATAGGCTTACCATTTACATTTAAAAAATAAATATTTGTTAAAAGCCATAGTAATTTACCCAAAGGCATTTTTTAAATATACTGTGAGACAAGATAATGGATATATCACTGATAAGGAAAGAAATCCTGTACCTCACAAAATTGAATTAAAATAAATACAGTTTATAATCAGATTTACATATTTTACATAAGATTTTATGAGTAATGCATTAAAGGTCTAATCTCATGACTTCCTCCTAACCAACCAATATTTTGTCTATAGTCAGAGCTCTTTGGTGTTTACTAAAGTGACTAGAAAAGTGGTTTTGGCTAATATGCTTCCATAAGTACAAGTTGGTTTAAACTAAGCACTTCTTACGTGCTTAAGTACTGCTTGTTTTTGTATTGATTTCAAGTAAAAATTTCAATAAAGAAATAATGTATAATTAATCAGATAAATATATCAATTTGCCCTCATCCAAATTAAAATTTTCTAAAACCTACTTCTAAACATAATTTAATTTATTTAAAATTTTCATTCATCTCATGAATTAGTGTTACATAGTGCATTTAATCTTCTTTTAGATGATCTGCTTGTTTAGAAAAGAAATGTATTCAACAATTGTCACAGTATAATCATCACATATTAAAATAATTTGTCAATAAATGATGAACCAACGAAGCAAAGTAAAAAAAAAACCTGATAGGAAAAATAAATTTTGAGGTTTTCAGTTTAAATTAATAAATAAACCAAAATAATGCATTAATTTTTAAATAAAATACTGTCACTTTTGTATTTCAGTGGTGAAGTCTGTAATGAATAATGAGACCTGGATGGCTCCTTGAGACAATAGATGCGATAACGGGCTATTCCAGCCAAGAACAAATTCGTAGCTCCTTGTGGCTAGGAGATTTTCTAAGTTGGGCTGGGCCCGTGGTTTTTGGCAGATTCCAGTCACAGAAAGAACCTCTAAATACTTAAATTTATCAACTCCCCGGGGTCAATACTCAAGTAAGGGACTGTCGTTTGGTCTCTGTTCGGCCCCGGAGGGGTTTCAGCAATGGATTTGTTCACTATTAGGAGATTTGAAAGGGTACAGGTAGTGATGGAAAATGTATTGGTACAAAAAAGAACTCGAAGAAAGTATCCAGGAAGTTCTAAAGCGAATGAAATCATCAGGATTGAAGCTTGACCTGACAAGTGCGTCTTCAATTTACCAGAAATTGAATTCCTCAGGCATGTCTTGTCAGGACAAGGAGTATCAGCTGATCCAAGTAAAGTTGACGCATCAAACTTCTGAAGCCTCCCCAGAATGTCAAAGAACTCCAGAGATTATTCATAGGTATGATAACCTACCTTTCAAAATTTAAAATAAATTTTTCAGATCTAACTGCACCATTGATAAAATGACTGCATAATGAAGTGGAATTGTGTTAGGGACCTGAAGAGTCAGCTGCTTTTGAAAAAATAAAAAGAGTGTTACAACCACACCAGTGCTACGACACTACAACCAGGAGGAGGAAGTCACACATTCAGTGGATGCTTCGGAGCAATTTTATTACAAAAGAACCAACCCATGGCTTTCAGCTCCAAAGCTCTCACATCAAGCTAGTGTAATCACAGTCAAATATAAAAAGAGGCAGTTGCAATTCTAGCCGCATGTAAAAAATTTCATGAGTATATTTGGGGGAATCCAAATTTGACCATCAAAACAGACCACAAGCCATAGCAAAGAAGCCTGTTCATTGTGCTCCGGCTTGATTGCAACGTTTAATGTTTGAGATCATGGCTTACAATCCAAAGATTGTTTATAAAAAAGGTAAAGACTTGGAGCTCACAAACATACTCGGCCACGCTGTCAGCCAACAGAATATCTACATAATCAGGAAGAACTAACGTTACATCTTCTCATTCCGTTTTCCAAAACTCTATAATAGGAACTGGTTGAATTCTATGCTGAAGATCCAGACATGATATAGCTGAAAAAATACATAAACGAAGGCTGGCCGGATTCAAAGAAGGATTTGTCAAATGAACTTCAAAAGTATTATAGCTTCAAAGAAGAGCTTGGAATATAAATTCTATTATAGTAAAAGGCAGTCAAAACCTTCTCCCTACAAAGATGAGACCAAGATCAAAGAGATTCACTGAGCACACAAAGGGTTACTCAGTTGCATCAAGTTAGCCAAGGAAAACGCATTTTGTCCCAACATAAACTATGGAATTACCAAGTTTGTTGAGAGTTATGGTACGCGCCTAGGCTTACAAAAAGATAAACCAGTTTAACGATTGACGTTAACTACCACACCTACTCGACCATGGCTAATAGTCGCAACCGATCTGTTTTCACTAGACCATAAAACATACTGGATAATTGTGGACCAATACTCCTGCTTCTTTGATTTCATCCAGTTATCGAATTTAAATTCAGCTACCATCATCAAGGAGCTAAAGAAGTGGTTGGCTGTTTTTGGAATACCTGACCAAGTTAATACTCAGATGATGAGCCTCCATTTTCTGGTGATGAGTTTCAAAAATTCATTGCTATGTCAAAGTTTCACAACAAAATGTCAAGCCCTCAATTTGATCGATAAGATGAATTCTCTAAAAGATGTTTGCAGGAGGCCAAACTATTTCTAAAAAGTGTTCTAAGGAAAATTCAGATGTGTATCTGTATCTCTTCTGTTACAGGGATGCAGGAAAGCCTGTGGTGCCAGTTAGTTTATTATTGCTTTTAATAATTGAAAATTGAGATGACATTTACGTTGTGTTCGTGAATTTATTCATTATGTCACCTCTTTTACGTTACCATGGTTGAATGGGTTGAATTACCATATGAAATGGGAGCAACTTTATTTACTATCTACCCATAAAAAGATATGGGCACATATTTTATGTAGAAATTTTAAAATAAAGTAAATTTTATTTTGATTTGAATATAGATTCAAAACTAGATATTTAAAATTACATTTTTTTTTTAGTTTGAAGTTCTTTAATTAATTTAAAAAAATTGCTATCTGCCTCATTCATGTTTCCAATATTGTATTCACTCAAACTTATATACATATGTATATGTAAATATAACTGAATTTACAATATATATAGTTCAGGAATACCCCGAATTCTCTTGTGTAAATGTAATCTTCCCTCATCATTTAATTGTTAAATAATCAAAACCACTTAATTGACTACACAAAGAAGACATTAAAATAGCCCCAAATCTTGATTTAGCTTCTTGAGCCTTGGACTCAGCAGGGGCTTCGTTTTCGTTAAACCATCAGCAAGTTGATTTTGGGTACCCACTCTTCGGATATGTACTTCTCCCTCTTCAACCTTTTCTCTGTCCATCATCCCTTCTTCAACTTCCAGTGGTGTTTCTCGAGATTCTTCTTGATCTTCTGGATTCTCTTCATGATAAATATCAATATCTTTTCCTTCCATTTCATGAAATGAAACTTTCCATCGGTGCTTTGAGATACTCCTGGAATATGATGTCTCTTGATCTAATTAATTTGTTATTTGAGAAAACTCGGTATCCGTTGTCCCCCTCATATCCAACAAGCACTCCTTGTGTAGTTTTTTATTAAATTTTATATTACCATGGGATAATATTATATTAATTGGGCCATATGCATCAGTGTTTATAATCTGACAAGTCTTCGCAGCCTTATTCCGACGTTAACTTGAGTCTTTTCCTTTTATGCAAACCTCACAGAGTTCACCATCATAAGTTAAGTCCAAATTAAGCTCTCTATAAACTACTTCCTTTACAAGGCGTTTATTCTGATGACCCATCATTTCATGATAAAGTTGCAATAAGTTATGGTCTTAGGTAGGAGTAGATAAATTGTGGGTACTACCCTAATGGCTAGATTGTAGAGATCACCCGAGACCTTACGACTCCCTGACACAAGAGTTTCAACTTTCTTTACCTTCAAATAATTTACAGCTAACTAACTGAAGTGGAATCAAATTTACTATGTGGTCTACGATATTGAGCTTCTAAAAGATTCTAAGAAATATCACAAACCAGCCAGACATTAATGAGCATAAATCTCTTCCAATAACCGTTAGAAGCAGCTTCAATCAAAATAGATCCTTTAAAAAGTGCCTTGACTTGAGATCCATCAGTGATAATAATGGCATGGTAATCCTTGAATGATTCAAAACTTCTGAACCATTCCCTTCTACCACATATATGATGTGTCCCTCCATTATCCACAAACCAAGCCTCACTATTAGTTTCCAATGCAAAGACTTCTGAGGTGAACATTGAAAGAGTTGCGCCTTTGCTTGAATTATTTTGAGCAAAATTAGGCTTACTTAGAGGGTTTGCCATTGGCAAGCCAAAAACGCCATTTCTGAACTGTGTAACTTTTTTTTATCAAATAGGGGCAAATAAATGAAGGTTTTTATAAATAATTTTTCCTATTCGAAATAGGCTTATTAAATGGAGATTTAATCGCCTTAGGAACCATAACCTCTTCTAATCATCTATCGACCAGGTTGCACTGTTGTCTAAACTCCTGTTTTGTTCATTTGCGAGTCTCTATCCAGCAGGAAAGAGTTTGAATCAATCAGAAAGGAATTTTAAAATTTTGCATATCAGTAAAACATATTTATTTTTGGCACATTGTTTATCAATTTCTCCCCTCAACCAGTTCCAAGACTCCAATAGCTGATGTCTGTACTACAACAGAAATAATAAAAAATAAAAATTGATGACTCTGGAGATAATAACAGATTGGGTCACAGTTTTTTTAATACTGGAAACTATTTTTATTCTTAGCTAAAATAAGAGATAAACCAGGGCTTATTGACTTTTACAGGTTATAACACATTTCTTTTGATCTCTGAATTTTAGTGTAAAGCTGAATATTATAATTTTATAAATTGATATTTTTCTCCAGGTAAACCTACTCATAAAATTAAGGTCAAAATACCAGTTATAAAAGAAATTAGAAAAATTTTGACATATAGAAATATGAATATATGTGGGTGCTGTTTGATGTCAATATTTGAAGGTTATCATATTTTCCTTATTTATCATTATACTATTTAACTAGTATGTATAAGTTATGTGTTTCTCAATGCTTAGCGTATTACAAAAATCACATTATAGAGGGCCTGTCAATTATTATATACAGCATAATACTTGACTTATTATGACATGCAAAAGTGAACCTGGTCGATAGATATCCAGAAGAGGTTATGATTACTAAGGCGACTAAATCTCAATTTAATAAGCCTATTTCAAATAAGAAAATTTATTTTTAAAAATCTTTATTTATTTTGCACTATTTGATAAAAAAAAAGTTACACACTTCAGAAATGTCACTTTCGGTTTGCCAATGGCAAACCCCCTAAGTAAGCCTAATTTTGCTCAATAATGGCATAATGATGACTTATTTTCGTTTCATTATTGATTTTTCTTGACACATTTGTTGCATTAAAATAGTTTAATTCTCATAAGGGATCATAAAATCTATACGATGCAGTTTATCTAATTTTTATTGACCCTAAACCACCTTGGTATACTGTGGCCTTACCATTGGACTGATAATGGTGTAGCAATGATATTTTTAATGTAAAATTCAACTCTCTAGTGAATAATATAAATTCTATGGAGCTATAGTTAGTGCCTTTATCGTGATAGACCACCTGTGGTACACCATATCTTGCAAATATATGTTATAGTGCTGATATAGTACTCTTAGATGACACATCACATAGTCTTTTAAATTCAAAGAAGGATGAAAACTAATACACCACCAAAATTGTATCTTAATCAAATTCCAATATATCTGTCGCTACACTCATCCATGGCCTTCCGGAGCTTTCCCTAATTGCAGCTTCTCCTTCTGATTTCCTTTTATTTCAAGATCTTCACAAATTTTATGTATGTATATGAACCCAAAAGACTTTCGACCTCACATACCTTAGACAGGCCAACTTAACTAGTCGTAAGAATCTATTCCTCGCTCCATGCTCTTCCCATGTCTTTTAACATTTTAACCTTCCTTGGATCTGGCATAGTAACTTTTTTCGAAAATAACTGTCCCATATATTCTATTTTTGTTTCTCACATTTCTTGTTTCACGTTTCTCTTATTTAACTTCAAATTTCTCTGTTCTGCCCCCTTTAATACTTTCTACAATCATGGTCTCTTAAAGCTTCCTCCATTGTTTCTTCTTCACCAAACACTACAATATCATCGGGAATGGCAATAACAACTTTGTCCTCCATGATTTGAAACATTCTTCTTTGGAATTCTTCGGGTGCTACCAACAGATCGAAGAGGGTATGTTTAAACCAATATCTTCCATAAGGTGTCCAAAAAGTGGTCAATTCTTGAGAATCTGGATTTAACTTCATTTGATAGGATCCTTTTTTTGCATTAAGCACTCTGCAGATTGTTGCTTTTGGTGTCCGAGGAATGATCTTTTCTACTGTTGGTGTGATAATGCAGTGTTGTATTAAATTTTCATTTAATTTGTTTGGTGCGATACATACTCTGTTTCAATTGTGTGTTACTACAAATACCATGTTTCTGGTCCATGTAGTTGGCTGTTCCATTTAATATATAACATTTCATTTTCTTAGTCTCTGTATCCCTTGTTTAATTTTTGAGCTATCCTTGAAGTTGCAATACTAAGCACATTCTCTGTTTCACTTAGGCTAGCTGATTGGTACACATTTTTTTAAACCCTTTTTTACCACAGCGTCTCTGTAACTCACTTTTATTTGGTAAATTAATGTTTCACCACAATACCTGCAAGTTCTCAAATCTCCAATTAGTTTCCCTAGGTCAACTAAACCCACAGATAACCTCTCCTTTTTTTTAGTAGTTAGCTTGCCCAAGGAGGTGGGAAGAGCAATAGAGAGGACAATATAAGAGCGAAAGATTAGTGCCATGGAGGGGATTGTGTAGAGGTTTTTGCCACGCCCATTCAGGGCCAGTTAATGGGTTGTTGGCCTGTTCTATCAGTTGTGTAATTTATTTAATTATTACAGATGGTTTTGTCATAATTGCTGCTTTACCATTTGAAAGTTTTTTAAGATAACAGAATTGAGGGTATAAAAACTGCAGGTGTGGTGAAATATTATATCTTTACAAATATGATTCAAACTACATCTTTTACAAAATCTTGCTTTACAATTATTATTTACATTTAAATTTTCCTTTTAAAGAGCTCGAAGATGGGATATAGCTGGGTTGTTTGTTACTGTCTTAAGTACCTGTAAAGAAAATGTTTTAATATGTTTACTCTTAATAAATAATTATATTATATCTGTTTGACGGAGGTAAAGGGCAATATCTTTTCAAAATTTGGATTTCACTGCCATTTTCCTCGAATGGTTTAGCTCTATTAAGCATTATCTCTCAATAGAGCTGTTCAATTTTATTAAAGGAATACTACAATCTAGCCAGCATCGGTAATTAAGTAGATAGCACATTAGCTGCATACACCCAAGGTTGTGGGAATGGCTGATATTTGTATTGACAGTCCAATAACAGTGCTGTATTTGTGTTTTTAACAATTCTTTTAAATGGCTAGGTTTTTTGGGAATAATGAAATCAAAGAAATGCTGCTAGACAGTAATCTAGTAGGTCTGGTAGATTTCTGATAAGACAAAGAGACATTTTGAGGGATCGTCTACATAAGGTTAATCTAGAAAAAAAAGTTAAATAAAAGATTGATGACGGGAAGCGCAAGGCAACAGTATGCCAACCCTGCATCATTGTACCAAAGGCAATATCCACGAATCCCCTGCTGAGTCCAAGTTTAAAGAAGCTAAATCAAGATTTGGGACTATTTTAATGTCATATTTGTGTAGTCGATTTACTGGGTTTGATTGTTTAAATAGTAGATGATAAAGGAAGGTGTTAAAGTACAGACATCAGTTATTGTAAAATCGATATTACTCCTGTCAATACTTTTATTTGCTCTTTTGAATTATATGTGTTAATCAGTTCTTAAAGGGTTGGTGTTATTTTAATATTAATATTTTACCTGAACACTTTCTGCTCCTTAACCAGGGAAGATACAATTCCACAAGTGAATTTTGGGGATTCCTGAGCTGTGTATATGTTACAGAGGAATGGTGTTAGAAAGGGTAATGATCTAATAAGGAAATATCTGTTTAAAGCGATTGTGCAGTGAGCTGGAATCTTCAGGTACAAAAGGCTTGAACAAGTAGAATGGAAGTAAACAGATGATTTGAATTGAAGGAGTTTGGTGGTATATAAAAGAGAGTAAGATTGTATACCTTTATTAAGTAAATATGCCTAGAAATACTGGCAACAATAAAAAGCATAGACTTACATTTCTTTATTATTTACTATTATTATTCTTTTCTAAGGAACCCGCCATATGCACTTTTGATATCAAGTGAGAAGAGACATTTGGCATCTCATAGTCTGTCCAAGATGCTAGAAATGTAAGTCAGAGGGTGTTTCGTGAAATTGATTACTTGGCAGTAGTATACGCAAAATTTATAGCTAACATCTGGTTTCTTAACCAAAAATACTGATGATCCCCAAGCACTCTTAGACGGGACTAAGATACTTTCGTTCAGCATGGCATCAAATTCCTCGTCCAAAATTATTTGATTGTATGGCAACACGGGATAATAGCATTGTTTTATTGGTTTGTGTTCACCTGAGTCAACGAATTGTTCTATTCTGCTTGCACACTCCAACGTCTTCGCTTTCTAATTATTCTATTAGCCAATGAACTTGTTTTGTTCTCGTGTTCTACTTGCGACGAATTCCTCTTACCGACGAGCATACTCGAGGTGACACCATCCCCACAATGATTCTTAGGTAACACTTGAATCAAGATTTTATAGATGGATTTTCAAGAAATTTGTTCCATATGTCCGCGATTATACCAGTGCAAAAACGGACTAACTGGTATCACTGTTCTACAGTTATATCTGTTGTTACAATTGAAAATGTCTAGCCACATTAGATTTGGGAAGTAATTGTTGCTGATTATATAAGAGTAAAGTAGCTAAGAATTAACAGGATTTGAATTTTTCAATGAAACATTCCGATTCAAAAGAATACCTTTTGGTTTATCAATAAGTTAGCAGCACATGTAAATGCTCTTTAAAACATGATCCCAATTTCATTGGTGTATAATATGAAAATATATGCAGATGGTATATCTATTCATTGTGAGGTAATAGAAAAGTTTAATAGTAGATATGAATAGATGTTACAGACCACCGTTTTAAAAGTTATCGTGTTCTACATGCGACAAATTCATCTTACTGACCTAGATGACACCATTTCCACAATGATCCTTAGGCAACACTTCTTGTTGGCCCATCTCTATACTCGGAGGTAAACACATCTTCCACCAGAAATCCATTCCCAAATTTACGGTGGCGGGGAATGGTCAGGAATTTCAATAAACCAATTTCTCCCTTGAGTTCAATTGGTAGCTCGATTGACCCCAAAAGCTTCCTGTGAGGACAAGAATCGTTAATACTTAATTGTGAAAGAGTAGTTGCTTCCTTCACTTTCAGATTTCCACCTGTTTCGGTCTCTTCAAAGTTCATTGAATGGACAGACCTTCAACTCTGAAGAAGATGTAAAAATCCACTTGGAAAATTTTTTTGCCAGTAAAGACAGGAAATTCTTTGAGCATGGAATTATGAATCTGCCCATGAGATGACAGAAGATACTGGAACAAAACTTCAATTATATCATTGATTTAATAAATCGTTTTGTGTTTAAAAGTTGTGTCTTATTTTCGCTTAAAAAACCGAACAGACTTTTTGGCGAACTCTTTATAGCTAATAGATAGTATATAAAATTAAAAGACAAACAAAATATAAATGTAATATGTTTTGTTTCTTTTTAATTAAAAAGAATCTATCAAATTTACCAATTGATAAAATAAAATATTTTGTACTTTTTATTTTTAAGTTGTGAAAAATGATAGTCTTCAGCACTTAGGAAATGTCTAAAGAAAAACTAGCTTATAACTTAGAACTTTATGTATGAATTGTAGTATCATGAACATCTTATAAGTATATTAATTTGTCACTATAATAAAACTAAATAGTAAATCACATCATTGTTTAATATTATTGGTGCTTTATTTCACCATTTACTTACTGCGTATTTAAATCAATTAAATTATTATTCTTAAAATCAATGGTCATTTAGTTACCAAAAAATTACTTTTTCAACCAGCGTTTTTTCTTTAATTTTTTTTACTATCCCATAATCCATATTATTTATATTTATTGAAGTAATGTGTGTTCTAGGTTGGAGATAGTGATTTGTTGGCAGATAGAATTTGTTCTCTGTTAGACTCTAGCCAATCATTAAGAGAAGAGTATGATAGGATTTCAGACATTTGTTCCGAGATTCAAAGAAGCAATATTAGTATTTGTTAATGATAGAAATATGCCATGTCAACACTGTCGATTATGCTTGTCTTTGGTGGCAACACTGTCTGTAACCTCACCTTGTTGTTGTTATCTACTTTCAATATGACCACATGTATTTTGTACAGTTTATTATTAAATATGAGTTTATATTCAAGCTGTGATTATATTGAGTATTCCTAAGGCCACCTCCCTGATCCTTTATCAGGTTATGGGCCCAGGGACGGGAACTTGAACGTTTGAAGTGTTCTGATGGTTTGTTGAAGTGTTCTAAAAGTTAGTGGGATTGGACTTCTCTGACGAAATGGAAGTATCGAGGGTTGCTATTGATAAATTGGAGGGACAGTCCAATTGGATAGACTGGAAATTCCAGGTTAAAATACAGCTTCAGGTTTATGGAGTTATGGACGCTGTGGAAGGAGAACTTGTATACCCGGAGAAGCCAATTCCTACTGACGATCAAACGGACTATAATAAGAAGGTTGCGGCTTTAAACAAATTGGAGTATATGGCGCAAAATATAATAGTTTCTTCATTATCAAGTCAGGTAAGACAACTTGTTAATATGTGCACAAACGCCAAATCTATGTGGGAAAAACTTCATAGTGTTTATGAGCAAAGGCAAGACAGACTATTTAATCAATTTTTTGGTATTAAGGAGAAGGAATCTGGTGACTCAATAGCCAAGCATATTGCAAAGCTAGGAAAATTATGGCAGGAGTTATGCGATGAAACCTGGAAAGAAGACAAAGTTAAATTGCCGGACTCTCAGTTCTTAAATAGGGTTCTAAATACTATGCCTTCAGAATACCATGAGTTTATAAATGCTTGGGAATCTGTCCCCAAGGAGCAGAGGAACTTAGATCTACTGAGAGAAAGGCTCTGTGTTGTGGAAATGAGAATGAATGAGAGGTCGGAAGGTGCTAGTGGTACGTCAGCTGCCTTTTATGTGAAGCATAGTAATGCGGGTAAGTCCTCTTTTCACAATTATAAAAGTCAACATTATATTAAAGACAAAATTCCACCTAAGGACAGCAATGTAACACTGAAATGCTATCGTTGTCACCAGCAAGGTCATTTTAAAAAGGATTGCCCAAAGAAACATTCATTTCATAAAAATGTCGGTGTACATTCGGTGTAAATGTACATTCGGTACCTGCAAAGGGTAAAGGTACGAGTGATGGTGCTTTTGTCTGTAGTATAGCTGAGGGTGACTTGAACACTGCATGGATCACTGATTCCAGTGCTACTCACCATATGACCATGAGGAAGGATTGGTTTGCTACTTTCGAATCCTTTCCAGCGGAGAAATATGTCCAAGTCGGTAACGGACAGACCATGAAGGCTTATGGACGAGGTAACATAAATGTTGAAATGTTTATTGATGAATGGATTGGTGGTTATTTGCAGGATGTATGGTACGTGCCAGATGCTGATAAAAATTTGTTTTCCCTTACATCAGCTCTCGATAAAGGATATGTAACAACATTTAGTAATAATGAATGTTCATTGTTTAAGGATGGTCGACTGGCAGCACAATCAACCAGGACCGGTGGTTTATTTACCATGAACATGAGGGTCATCCCAGTCTACTCGGCAGAGGCTCAACTTGCGGTTGAAAATAAATTGCAGACCTGGCACGAACGGATGGGCCACCAGAATAAGAGGTATGTCGCAGAATTTTTAAAGCGTAGTGGTGTAAACTTTGGCGGCCAAGTATCTTCAGACTTTTGTGATGCATGCGTAATTGGAAAGATGCATAGGTTAAGCTTTGGCAAGAGAAAGGAACAAGTCTCCAGTCCGGGGGATAGAATAAATGCTGACGTCTGTGGACCTATGCCCAATCTGTCAGCGGGTGGAAGTAGATACTTTTTAGTCTTAAAGGATGAATTTTCTAAGTATCGGACGGTCTATTTTCTAAAAGAGAAATCTGAAGTGAAGGATATATTACAGCAATTCTTGGCGGAGGTGAAAACTATTGGACATACTGTCAAGGAATTATTTACCGATAATGGAAAAGAATTCATAAATAGGGATGTACAAATAATAACTAGGGACCATGGCATGTACCATCACACCTCTATGCCCTATACACCGGAGCAAAATGGTTCGGCAGAGAGGGAAAACTGAACCCTTGTGGAGTCAGCAAGAACTATGCTGCATGCATCGGGCCTCCCAGAAAAACTGTGGGCAGAGGCAGTTATGACTGCTGCTTATGTCATAAATAGGACAGGTCCATCCTCCACTAGTGGTGATTCACCTTATGAAGTTTGGTGCGGTAAAAAAGCCTCAATAAAGCATCTTAAAATATTTGGCACTGAGTGCTTTGTGCATATTCCTAAGGAGAAAATTTGACAAGAAAGCAAAGAAAGGTTTCCTTGTTGGGTACTGCGGTGATCAAGATGGTTATCGAGTATGGATTCCTGAAGATTCCGAAGTTGTGCTGTCAAGGGATGTTGTCTTCAAGGAAGAAAATACATCAACTGCCATCTTTGAGTACTTAGCGCCTATTTCAGGTGAGGAAGAAGGTATTTCAAGGGAAGTTGGGGAACAAGCAAACTCGGAAGAAGTCCAAGATCACATGGAAAAACAGCATGATGAAAATAAAAATACTAAGAAGGTTCAGGATAAAATTGACAGCACCCCTACTAATAAAGGTGGTTATAGTCTACGGAATAGGGATGAATTAAGGGCACCAACAAGATTAGCAGTGGACTATGCTATGTTAGCATTTTGCAATGAACCTGGGTCTTACAACGAAGCCACCTATTCTATTCAAGCTGAGGACTGGCACAAGGCTATGAGAGAAGAGATGAATGTTCTAAAGGAAAATGATACTTGGACACTGGTGGATAGGCCTGAGGGGAAGAAGATAATAGATTGTCGTTGGGTCTACAAGGTAAAATATGATCCTGATGATATTGTAGAGCGTTACAAGGCTCGATTAGTCGCGAAAGGTTTTTCTCAACAACCAGGAGTTGATTTCTCTGAAACCTTTAGTCCAACCATTAGATGGGATACTATCAGGGCTGAGCTTAGTGCCAGTGCACAGGACGGACTTCACTTGAAGCAGTTTGATATCAAGAGTGCCTTTCTGTATGGAGAACTGAACGAACAAATTTATATGAAACAACCCGAAGGGTTGGATGATGGCTTGGTAGCATCGAGAAGTATTTCACAGTAGGAGAAATTTTTAAATGCTTTGCGTAAAACTTTTAAAGTAGATATCACTGAAGCCAAACATTATCTTGGAATCGAGATTAAACATTTCAAGGATGGAACCATTTTTATAAATCAAGAGGCTTACACTCGTAAAATTCTAAGCAGATTTCGAATGGAAAATTCGCACCCGGTTTCAACACCAATGGTGAATTTAATAGTTCTAGCAAGAAATTAGAGGAAAATGTGCCATACCGTGAAGCTATTGGTTCTTTACTTTATCTCTCGATTGGAACTAGACCGGACATCTCCTTTTCTGTCATCAGTCTCTCTCAAAGGGTGGAGTCTCCAACTGTGGAAGATTGGGAGATGGTGAAGAGAGTGTTCAGGTATTTGAAAGGGACACAAAATTATGGAATATACTATGGCAAAGGAGAGGCCTGCCTTGAAGGATTTTCTGATTCGGATTACGCTGGTGATGTGGTTACGAGAAGATCAACCTCCGGTGTTCTCTTTCGATATTCCGGAGGACCTGTTTCTTGGATGAGTAAGAAACAAAGGAGTGTCGCCAAGTCTATGACGGAGGCAGAATTTGTTGCAGCGAGTTTGGCTGGTACGAATCTACAGTGAGATTGGATTGCTGAAGAAACCACCTGTACTTCGAGTGGACAACCATAGTGCTATTCAACTTCTTAAAAACCCTTTATTCCACAGTCGGACAAAGCACATCGATATCCAGATGAAGTTTGTCAGGGAAAAGGAGTCAGGAGGGATCTCAGTTGAAGCTATTTCATCATCGGAGCAGTTGGCGGACATCTTGACGAAACCTTTGCCTCGGCCACAATTTGAAGCTCTTCGCAGTCTTCTTGGAGTGTGTCCTATGCAGTGCGGGAGTGATTAGTTGTGTGTGGTCGTTCGTTGTGTATATTGGTGTAGAGTCTGTGAGTATGTTGGCATTATATATTTTTGGGGGAAGTGTTAATGATAAAAATATGCCATGTCAACACTGTCGATTATGTTTGTCTTTGGTGACAACACTGTCTGTAACCTCTCCTTGTTGTTAGCTACTTTCGTTTCGTCTGACCACATGTATTCTGTACAGTTCTTTATTAAACATGAGTTTATATTCAAGCTGTGATTATATTGAGTATTCCTAAAGCCACCTTCCTGATCCATTATCGGTATTCATTGTTTCTAATAATTAATGTCTTGTTTAATATTGCCTTGATTTTTTTATTGTTTCTTTGATTGTTTATTGTTCATCAAATCATTGGAGCTACTTATAATGACAAAAATCATGATTTCAGTATTAAAGGAGTTGGAGTAATTACCTAGCTAAATCCCTAGATGTTCATTATATTTTTTTTTTCTTTTAGCAAATACTTGGAATAGTCGTTAATGTTGTTTACTGTTTATTTTACGTCCGTTATACTTTTTGTTCAGTTTATTTTTGTGCCATAGAACCCAACTGAGTTTGAGTCATCACTTGAAGTATTTTAAAGCTTTACGGATAATTCAGTGTAAACATATTGTTGGTCTTCCTGGCTGAAGCACAATACATTTTATCACTTTCAGTGTTTTTAAATCTATTTTATAGCATTGATAAAAAATATTTTGATAATTTATTTAATCTTTTTGTTTGATATTGTTGTAAATTAAATGTTTTAGCTTGCTATAGCATTGTTCAGTGCTGATTGGGGAAATTTTTCTTACTTTGATTTTTAGTCTTTTCTCCTTTAACTTTTTTTGTGTGGTTTAAACCTAAAAATGGGTCCTAAACCAGACAATGAGGCAATTTTGAGTACTGTACAGGATTAATTGGATAACGTAAAGGACAATATAAAAGAAACAAATGAATTAGTCTATACTGTAAATGCAAATTTCAAACACCTTTCCCTTTTAAAGCACAAATATCACAACTGGATAATTTTTTTAACAACTTTACAAATCCTGTTACAGGGCTAAAGCGATATGCTAAATTACTTGACATTGATTGCATTAAATATGACTTAATGAGAAAAAAGATTCTTGGACTTTTTTATGAAGCATTACCACTTGACCAAGAACATTCAGACTTAGATCAATCTTTCATTCAATTCATTTTCTAAATAAACACTAAATGTATTTATTTATAATGACAGAAATTACGATTTCAGAATTAAAGGAATAATTACCAAGCTAAATTTTAATTTCATCCTTAGAGGTTTGCATCTATTTTCCTATTATTTCATTCTATTTTTTTTAAAATAAAGTTTATTGTGATTTGCCATAAATTTGTCGTTTACTTTTTGTTTCTTTGTTTATTTTACGTCCAGTATAGTTTATTTGTTCAGTTCATTTTTGTACCATAGAAGCCAGCTTAATTTGAGTTATTACTTAAAGGGCTTTAATTCTTTACAGATAACTCGGTGTAAACACTTATAATTTTTTGACGTGATACCGATAAGTATGTCAATGTTTATAAATTATAAACCCAATGACTGGTAGCACAAATTTGCAACTGACATTTTATAATGAATAACATGCCGAATAATAGTGATTTAGACCATTAAAAGAAACACTCACGACTGCTAATGAAGAAAAAACAACTCAAGATATGTTAGGGCAATTAATTTGCCTTTTTAAGGGTCTAAAACAGGATTTTGACGAAAAGAATAGAGGGAGTAGTAGTATTGATAGAATAGACAAAAAATGAAATACTAAATTAGACGAAATTAAATTTTCCGATGAAAATGTTGAAATATGTAGTATAATAAATAATAATATACAAGATTTGGAACAGAAATTTTGAATTGAATTATACGAGGTTAAGGTTACAATTGAGATAAATGAAAATTCACATGTTTTACATGGTGGAAACAAAAAAAATAAAGCCTGAAGGACGAATCGGCAATATTTATCTTAAAGATGGTATCAAACCAGATTTACCAAAAGAAGGAAATCATATTTTTACTAAAAATAGAACCAGTGAATCTTTAAATTTTTACATAAATTCGAACACTATTATAGAAATTTTTATTGTTTCAGCCAATAATCGTAATGATTTTTGAAATTCTGTCTTAGGATTAATTGAAGAGTATCAAAAATACTTAAGCTAGAAAAAAATAATTTACCCAATCCTACATTCATCAAACAAACAAAATTGAATTCTACTAGAAAAAGTTATTTGCACAATGTCACATGCATCAAACATCCAGAATCAACTAGAACAAAAAGAATACAGTATTATATCGGTGAATATTTAGGAATAATTCTGAGAAATGTAAACCAAAACTTCTGGCCAAGACAGTTGGCTACAATAGAGTATTTGGCAAACCAAGCATATACCAATCTCTAGTCAGTTATCCAGTAGCTTCATTAACATGCAAGACAATGCTTAAACCATGTCTTTAATGCTGCTAGACAGTAATCTAGTAGGTCTGGCAGATTTTTGGTAAGACAAAGAAACATTTTGAGGGATCCTCTACATAAGGTTAATCTAGAAATAAAAGTTGAATAAAAAATTGATAACGGGAAGCGCAGGGCAACAGTATGCCAACCCTGCGTCAAAGTACCAAGGCAATATCCACGAAGCCCCTGCTGAGTCCAAGTTTAAAGAAGCTAAATCAAGATTTGGGACTATTTTAATGTCATATTTGTGTTGTCGATTTACTGGGTTTGATTGTTTAAATAGTAAATGATAAAGGAAGGTGTTAAAGTACAGACATCAGTTATTGTAAAATTGATATTACTCCTGCCGATACTTTGATTTGCTCTTTTGAATTATATGAGTTAATCAGTTCTTAAAGTGTTGGTGTTATTTTATTATTAATATTTTACCTGAACACTTTCTGCTCCTTAACCAGGGAAGATACAATTCCACAAGTGAATTTGGGGGATTCCTGAGCTGTGTATATGTTACAGAGGAATGGTGTTAGAAAGGGGTAATGATCTAATAAGATGTCTTTAATCATGTCTTTAATTGGATATCTATAGTATTGAGATAAAACTCGATCACCAGACAGAAACTGAGCAACTACCCCTACACATTTACAGAAACCCTTGGAACCATTTAGTTAAATGGATAAAGTATATGTTTTTTTTTATTATCAGAAATGAACCCAACAAGAAAAACGAAATGACAACAGATCATTTAAGCACAAAGCCCAAAAAAGAATCGGAACAGTTGGAAGTAAATTTTCATGTAAGCTGATTAAATGAAACAAGAGAACTCAAGGACAAAAAACAAAAGATTAAACGGTTTTAAAATCAAGGAAAAGAAATAAAACATATACAAGATTTAGTATACAAGACTTAGTTTTGTTAAACCTTTTAAAAATTGATTATCCTAGTAACAGAAATTAATTTTTCATTTTTAAGATGAATGAACCAATCTGGCTTCTAATAACAAATCTTCAGGCTAATATCCTCAAGAAGGACATTAATGGCCAAATAGGATAGGTTTTTAGTTTAGCTCAGACATCTTAATTTAGCATTAAGTGTATTATATAATAATGTAAATTGTAATTTTTAAGATTAATTTAAATTAAAATTATTTTTATTTATGTCAAATAGAATGAGATCAATAGCTTATGATTATTGTAACAAATAAAATAAAGATTTATAAATTGGTAAATAACTTTGTTTTGCTGTGTATGTTAAAAAAATGCTTTCAACTGATATTTATAATAAAAAGAAGTATGTTCGTGATGATATCTTGCTATAGGATTTATGTGGTTAGATAATTTTTAACAGTATCGATCGAAAGGGTGTACGAATGAAAATAAACGTTAATGTCAATGGAAATAGTACAATAAAACTTAAGAAGTCATTCAAGAGGGAGTAATCAGTAAGATCATCGAAACTCTTAATTGTTTGGTGATGCACATTTAACTAACCTTATTGTATAAATGTTTAGTGTGATTTTCTTGGTGAGAATCTTATTGGTGCATTTTTATTACAAAGAAAAGAAGGAAGATAATCATAGAATAGATGGAAAAAAGAAGTTCCCGCCAGCAGCCGACAGGTGCCAAGCTCTCAATGTCCATAACAAAACCTCCCTTCATTGGTGCAGTGTTTTTGTTTTATCCTAATAACAGAAATAAGCAGTGGAACTTTCATAGCACCAATAAAAATGAGGATGTATTATGTATGACGGACATATTACATAAAATATCCAACCCAGTCTAACCAGCTCACATCCCCAGACAGCAGAGGTATAAACCAAGTACCATCGATTTGGTCAAGAACATAGACATCCTGTCTTGGCTTATTGCATTGCCTTGTCTTAAAACCGGCCACAACCTGGTGGTGAGTATAGTAATAAATGCCTTACATTTGTAAAATTTCACTTCAGGAACAGCTAGAAAATAACAAAATAATAAGAAGTCAGAAACGCTTAAGTATTGAGGTTAAATACTCAGTAGAGGACTGACCATGGTTTTGATCATGAACTGCAGAATTTGGCCAAATATTAGTGTTAAACTGAACTATTAAACTAAAACAAATAAAATTATGCATTCCACATATCCTGCCTGTTCTGATGTATGTGTGTGATTTTTCTCTCTGTAATTAAGTGTTCTCAGTTTCTTGAAAAAAATCCACTTTCCAACCCTTAACAAACTCAACCCTACTTCATTAAAAGAGTATCACTCAATCCCCATCCTTCCTAACCTCTCAAAACTTCTTAAAAGATTAGTGCAATCTTTAGTCTCCTATTTCCTGGGGTCCAACCTTTATGATCCTTTCCAACTTTATTTCCGTCCTGGCTACTTCTTCATACAATCAACATTATTTAATATAACTAGTTTCATTTATACCACTATTGATCAACAAAAACTAACAGTTCTTATTCCCTGAGAATTCTCTAAAGTCTTTGATACCAAAGATCACTCAATCTTTCTTCCCAAATTAAAATTGTTAATAACTTCCAATTGTTTTATCTGTGGGTTTCAATTATTCTTCTGTAACCATGCTCAAGCAGTTACTATCCCTTTCGACCCCTATCTGCTTCCATTTCTCTGTCCTCTTCTCTTTGGTTCCAACATTAATAATCACCTTAATAATAATAGCACTTGGGGAGGTTTCCAGGGTTGTTAATTACACAGTTTGCTTCAAATCCAATTACATCTAAAATTTTAATTCAAATTTTCAGGAACTTCTTTCAATAGGTAATTAAAAAATATCAAAAAATTAAAGTGAGTGGAAATAGGAATCTCTTGAAAAAGTACTGAAAATAGATGGAACTGGTTATAAAGATACGTACCTCATATTGTTATTCATAGAGGGTGTGATCCCAGGATGAAGTTTTTTTTATATTTATTCTAAAGCATTCATTTATTGTTGATTAACCATCCAATTATATTCAGTTTATTAAATATCTCATTGTATACTATTTATCGAATATCTTATTATCTACTGTTTATTAAGTAACATATTATCAATTCCTTGTTAAATATTTATCTACACTCTATTAAGTATTTGTGAGCTGTTTTTCGAATAATAAGATGTGATAATACTGAAGTGTCTTTATTTGATTACAGTCTTAATATGGGACGATGGGTATATAATAGTACAGTGTCATAATCAAATGATGTAAATAAAGTATTCAGAACATAGACGCATTAAAAAATAAGCGTTAGTTTTTGTATTCAGTTTAAACAAACACATTTGTATTATTATTGATTTAGTTATTAGTTTCAGTGCCCAAGAAAATTTATTACCTAATCAACATCTATCTCCAAAAGTGATAGTAATCAATTATAGGTGAATGAAATTAGTGGAAATTGTTTTATCACAGTAGCCTATTATTTGGTCATATGATTATACTATGCTTTGTTAAGTTATTATTAATTCTTGAGGTATGATCTAATGACAGTATTTTATTTATAAAACTAAATAATGGTGTTTTATGTAGTATAGCAGCTATCTCAATGAATTATTTACTGTTAGTGACAAGCACAATATGGATACTTAAAAAGAGGGTTGTTAAAAAATAAAATAAAAATGGTGGAATGGAAATTTCCTCTCAATAAATTATATTAATAATATTTTTTACTATTTCCTATAGCAAAAATTGGAAACTTTTAAATGTGTAACTCATTAATATTGTATTTTGGTGACAACAATTTAGTTTTTATTCAAAACTACTTAAACTAGATTAATTTATTAAAAATTTGAAATATTTACATGGATTTTATTTCAAATATGTGTGCTGTATGAGAATATGATTGTTTGTTCTTCTTCAGGTATCTTGTTATACCTTAATTTCTATAAAGATAAAAAGACATTCGACTAAAAAAAAATAACTTAATGATTTATGTAAATGCCACATTAATATTAAATTATATTGTATTTTTTTTATTTCTAATTGTACCTGTTGGTATATATTTGCTATTAAAATGTCTACTCTAACTTTATAATAGGGTAATAATGAGCAATTTTCAATGTATTGTTGTATTATTAAATGTAATATATAAGATTGTAATGATAATGAGTTGTAACTGCTTTCACAATAAAAAAAACATGTCACTGCAAACATTTTTTTCTTAATAGAAGAATTCCTCACTTCACCAATTACTCTCGTATTTCCACTAAAAAAAGTAAACCCCTTCAACGTCAAATACCTTCTGAAAAATTACCTTATTGAAAATTTCTGGGATATGTTTTCCCAAGTTCACAAATTCTCCAATAACTTCCACCTAAAGCTATAAACTTCCTTACCTAGATAATTAAAACTAAATTAGCCACTTATTTATATGTAGTAAAACAGAAGCAAAAAATAATAAGCAAATTTGTTAGGCAAAAAATATAACACTAATCCATCTTTGCTAAAATTTTTACTTTCTTATTCGTAAATAGTCAAAGGATATTTATAAGAAAATCATAAAGAACAATAGTTTATTTCATAATGTATCATTGAATATGAAATCAGGGCTCTATACTAAACAATTAGATAAAAATAATTAATAGAAAAATAAAAGTCAGGAAATATACTTTAAAATAATGAATAAGTGAATCGTTCCCAGACTAATGACTGTCTCATTAGATTGTGAGGAGCTAAATTTACAGTCTGAGAAATCACCATTTTTTTCAATCTTGAATATGAATATCTGGAGACCTAATAATGCTACTCCTAGCCCAGGGGATGAGCCCAGGTGAGTTTATGTATTATTGATTGAGCTTTGTTTTGTTTATACCTCTTAATTTCCACTGCAGTTATGGCAGGGCAATGGAATTACAAATAAAACTATGAATTTGGCATCAAATATCTCAATAATGAGTAGTTCTAGGAAATAAATTACCATAATCATACTGTGAGTTCATTGTTAGCTGTGAATATGACTACGTTCTTAGTACTAAAGGATGATTTAAACAGTTTACATCTTCTGCCACCATGCATTAAGGCCTCATTGTGACATGACACTGCCCGTTAATATGATAAAATAGAACGTGGTAGCTAAGAGTTATATTTTTTTTAGTATATATTTAAAAATAATAGTTTGATGATCATACATGAATAACAATTTCCTTATTTATAAGTTGTATGAATGAAAAAATTGAAAAAAAATACTTTTTGAAAAAATGAATTTCTAGACATTTTCATTTGCTACAATTAACAAACAAAAACAAATTACAATTGAACTGACATAATTAATGAATTGTTTTTTCAAAATTTCTAAAGACCTACAATTTAAAACTCATACATATGAACAAGAAGAGGGTTCTCATTTATTTATGTTTTTAAATATAACATATAAGCCTTAGCATTAGTTAAGGGTAAGAGTCGGCTACTCTCTAGACTCCCACCAGAATAGATGATCTAAAATTCAAGGTAATATTATTCAGAAAAGATTGTTTACACAATAACAATTTATAATGTTTTTTTTACCTTCACATTATTTATAAAAAAAAAAAATTTCAGAGTTATTAAAATAATGTTGGTTTAGCTCAATACAAATTACTTATTGTCTTTTGGCTGTCGCAGAACCGGAAGGTAGATAAATCAGTAATAATTTGAACTAGTAAAAATTGGTTCAAGTTTTCTAAATATTGTTATACATGTTTTAGAATTGATTAGCTATTATGAATAATGCAATCTAAAAATTTAAGATTTAAGTACTAATTAAAGTTCCATAATAATATGAAATGAAGCAAGGTTTGGGACTTGAGGTTCCCAAGACAAGTAACAAATTCTTGGAAAAAGTTTAGATCGACCAGAAAGTGCTGTACCTTCTGACAGAGCACATAATAGTGGACTATCAACCACTGTAGATATGAATAATAATGTGCATCATATGCTCAATTAGCAACTTGTTTTTGTTGAAATAAGATATTTTTGTTTATTCATTATTATTGATTTTTTCCTTAAATAATTATTGTCAATCGATTGATCGATTTTAGGTTTGTTAGTAAATGCAAAAATAATTGCATCTTTTATGCTGATCCTGGAAATCATTTCTTAAGAAGGCTTTTGTGACAACTGTCAACTAAAGGAACCTGAGATCCGCAGGTGCTGCATAATAGAGAGAGAGATACTAAAAAAAAAAACATGCAACTTATTTGACAACAAAGATCCATCAGAAGGAATATATACATTACTTAATTATATTTTTCATAGATAGTTATTATTGCCTATTATTAAGGCATGTGACAGATCTCATGTGGAATGGCAACAGGGTTCACTGTCGGTGTCACAAACGATAATCAGAGTAAACATCGAGGTGCATTAATAGTATACCTATCAAACCAAATAGTTCCTGAGAAACCCACCATTTTACCTACATTGAACTGTAAAATGGAAAAGAAATGAGGATTATTGAAGACACCAAGTAATTTGGTTAGTAAGGAGGAAAATTATATGACAGTTAATAAGTAATTAATAATGAAGCCATATAACTTATGAAAAGAGTGTTTTGAAAACTGGAAACACCTGATTTCATACCTTCAAAATGAAATTTCATAACATTTCTTTAAATTGCAAAATTAGGAGCTCCATAAATAACAAGTCTTTTACAAGAAAAAGTAATAAACTTTTGTTTTGGGGTTTAATGACTAAATTTAATATGCAGGGATTTGATCGGTTGTTCTTGGTCACTGTACTACCTAGATCAACCACTGGTAGATATATCTAAGTACAATAGTAAAAGGTATAACACCACTCTTAGGTTATGTTTTACATTACTATGATTTCTAATAATAACCACTCAAGCATAAAATAGCAATCTTCAAGCATGAATAAGTTAGAAAGGTATATTGTATAATGAAAGATAACGAAACATGGCCTTAAACTATGAACTTGGCCCCATTCTATAATTCCGATGTGTACATTATCTCACCTTAGTGTAATTTCACTTCATTGAAAGCAAATGTTTGCACATGTAAACATTGATTTAGCAGAAATACGTTTTCAATGACATTCCTGAATAGGGAAAATAACACATCCAGAGATCTAAATCTCAACACTAATTCTCAGTAAAGTAATCATTTATAGCTCACTTGTTCAAAGATTTTTCATTTTCAGTTAAAAATGTCATGATGCCTTTGTGCTAAATATGATTGTTCAAAGCTGGGTAAATGATTGTAAATTATGTTGCTAAATAAACCCTTGACTCTACCTGAAGTGTGTTGTTGTACATAGGGCATTATTAGGTAACAGCACTTGTATTTGCAATACTAGCTGGAATCTTACTGTTGTTAGTAAAAATAAGGTTGGGGCTGGTGATGGAATTAGACCTGTCAATCCTTGTCTTATGGTCTTGGTAAAAATGTTGGACACTTCAATATCTATATCCCTGCAATTAGTTAACTTGAATGAAGAGCAAATAACAACAATTTTGTAGTGAATTAAAACCCTAATTATCTTAAATATTGTGTGTGAGAACCACTCCTGGTAATGAAGGTATATTATATTTTAATAAATAAATTTAAGGAGAGCACATGGAGCAGGCTAGAAATTGTTCCAGAATGTGGATGGGTAGGCGAATTCCTTATGCTAAATATCCCTGGCCGGTACAGCATTCTCAAAAGTAAGATGGAACCTAATATGGATGTAAAAATTCATGTGACCTAACTTGCTACAATGATTGGTAGAAAATTGGTGCATTTAAACAGCTAACCAATAAGTGGAATGCAAATAATATATGTAACAAACCAAACGTAAACGGCTTTATTTAGTTGTTCATATTAATTTGTTTTTGTTGACTTTATTTGATTTTCTTTTAATTTGTTATATATGCTTTAACAAAATTATATTGAGCAAATATATATCAATTGAAAGTTGTATAAAATTGTACTATTTTTTTTATGTAAGTATTTACTTTTTCATTTATTTTTTAGGGCTTATTTTTAAATTAGTGGTTCTTTTTATCCTTGATAAAAGAAGTTTGTTGAAAATAGACAAAAACGAGACGGTATTTACTTTACTTCTTAATTTATTTGACAGGATAATTGTCAAAATAAAACATACTTGACTAATCAAACCTTGGTCAAATGAGTCGCCTAGACAAAATAAATAAAATTAAATCTATAGCTTTCATCTCTTGAAGGAATAACTTTAACTGAATTGATTACTGCAATTGATAGTTTAGAATTGATGGAGAATTTTCATAAATGGATTCTGTGGGTATCTTAAGGAGGGGATATGCTATTGGTCTGAATCCTTAGGACCATAATTTTTACAAATATTTATTGTTTTCAGAATATATGGTGATCAACTCACCATGTTAAAAAATTTCTTGGTGAAATTACATTAAAATAAAACCACAGTTTTCTACCCAAAAAAACTTTTTTACTTAAATTGTGATTGGCTGTATTTAACTCCATTTTTGAAGTGGTTTCACACAGAAAATTTTTTAATAGGACGAGATGACCACCCTGTATATTTGATTAAAAAAAATACATCAATCAGAATCGTGCACCAAAATAGAAAAACACAGAGCTTACTAGACTTCTTTAAAACAAAATTAAAATTAACTCCATCTAGGAAAATCAAATTTAGAGAACTATTGTTGAATTAGTTTAGATAATTTTTTGGCCATATGTTAAGTAATTTAGCATCAAAAACAAAAATTAAACCCTTGGAATTCATAATATCTAATTTAGAGAGAAGAAAAAAGAAATCTGCCAACAGAATAATTGAGCATGAAGATAGATTAAGCCTATATGAAAACTCAGTAGTGCCCTTAAATAACCGAAGTTATAGAACTGATCCAATAGGAGACTTACAAGTTGATAAAAGAGAACACAGGTTACCCACCCATTGTGGGATAGTTATGATTAATGCTCTCAAATTGATAATTTATCTGAATTAACAGGATCTTTTTTTTTTGAGTCATGGAAGAAATCTTAATAGGCTTACCATTTACATTTACCTAAAGAAAAGGGCAATAGAAATATTTGTTAAAAGCCTTGGTAATTTATCCAAAGGCAGTTTTTTAATATACTGTGAGGGAAGATAATTAATATATCACTGATAAGGAAAGAAATCCTGTACCTCTGTAAAATTGAATTAAAATAAATATGGTTTATAATAATTTTTTTTTATTTCACATAAGATTAATACTTGATCTCATGACTTACTCCTAACATTTTGTCTATAGTGAGAGCACTTTGGTATTCATTAAGGTGACAGTACAAGATGGTTTAAACTGCAGTTCTAAGCACTGCTTAAAATTCTACTGGTTTTTTATTGATTGCGTCTAAACATTTTAATAAATAAATAATGTATAATAAATCAGATCAATATGTCATTTTCCCTTCCTCAAGAATCAAGAGCTAACATAAATTCAAATTTTCAGAAAAAAAATATCCCTCTAAAAATGTTTTCATTGGATTTATAACTATTGTCAAACCAGTATACATACCTACTTCTAAACATAATTGAATTTATTTAATATTTTCATCAACGTAACATCTCATAAATAAGTTTTACATAGCGCATTTAATCTTCTTTTAGATGTTCTGCTTGTTTAGAAAAAAAATGTATTGGACAATGGTCACATATTAAAATTATTTGTCAATAAATAATGAACCAACGATGCAAAGCAGTTGAAAATATTTTTTATGCAAGAAACAAAGTTGATGTTCATTTTTTCTTTGAAAACCATAAACATGGTGATTACTCCAAAACCATTCCACCAATCCATACCAATCTTTACAGGGATCTTGAGGCCTATTAACTATATGTAATAACACCAACCAGGTTTTTGTAAATAAATTAGAAATGAAGATATGAAATAAAACGTTTTAGGTTTTTCTGTTTATTTCATATTGTTTTTCTTGTACTAATGAATAAATCAAATGGTTCTTGACTTATCCTAAAAAAGAGGGTAACAGTGTTGGATTTGGACAAAATTTACATGATTTATAAAAGTTTGAGTGGAATAAAAGACACTGTAAAAAAAATTGTTTCCCCAGCAAATCTGTCCTAATGAATATTATTTTTCATTTCCACAAAAATTTGTATTTTAGGTTTTTAGGGGTACTGAAAACAAATTTGTTTTTTTACCTAATTATTTGAAGCATACCCTGGTTTTAGTATTATTATAAAAATATCCTGATATAATGCAAGCTGGCATATTTTTTTTAATATTCTACAAAAAAAAAAATCAGAATAACATGAAAATGTTATTTTACAGCAGAAGAAAGCCAAAAAAAAAAATGATCAAAAAATAGAGTTTTTAAATTTAAAACATTTATTTTCTTGGCTCACAGGGCACGTTACGACTCGGACACATGCCAAATATGTTTTGACCTATCACCCAAAAAAGCTTCATTTAAATTAAGTACCCTATGACAATTGCCTCCTCTTGCAGTTAATTAATTAAAACCCCTTGATTAGGTTTATTTATATTGAAATTTCCTTAATTGTTTATTACCACTTTACAAATATATACTGAAAATACTAAGAATGACAGTGAACTTCAAGCATTGGTTTTAATAAGATGTAATTTTATATTTAACAATTTAGTTAAGTAGCTCTCGCTAATTGATTATACTATAGGCCATCGACTACCTTAGAAAAGACCTGTTGGCGTTCCCACATTGTAAACCAAAGGTGAGCCCCATCACCTAGTCCTGTATTACTTTATTGATTTTTTAACTTCAAAAAGAAATTTTGTATTTGTAAATCTCACCTTCAAATGCATCTGCCTATGCAGCACGAGCACCTTATGAAAAAACAAATGTCATAGCATTCATTTATCAGTATTTTTAGTAGCATTACTATACAAAATAGGTAGTGTCTTAAATAAATTAATTATTATTTATTATTAAATACTCTGAAATGGGGCTTATGGAGAAGCTGAGCTCTGTAACCCAATGGATGAGCTAGGATATTTTAAGAAATGTTTTGTTCCTGTATTATTAAAAAGAAATGTATGGTTTATTTACTATTTTTTAAATTGGAATAAATTTATTATAACATTTAATACCCAGACTCCATTTATAGTATAGTGGTCACTTTGTAACAAAATAAATAAATTCAAATAATAATAATTTGTAAAATTGTATAGTACATATTTTAAATCACTTATTCATAAAAAAATATTCAATAATATCTATTATACCTTTCTCCCTAGTTTTCGATAAATAATTATCAAAGTCTTTACAAGATTACTTTTAAAACGTTTTGCATATTATTGAGACAGGTCTTATCTTTGACCAGAAATAAAAAAAAAGAGTTTTTTTTCACCTTCTACAAAGACAATAAATTCAGAGGTGAAAGAGATTTGTAAAGATCTGCCCGGCTTTATTTATTTAAAACATTTAATTAAATTTTAGACTTGATGATAGAAAAATATTTTTATATTTTATTCTTAAGGCAATTATGCACACAGAGAAATAATACGATGTTTCCAACGATTGAGGGCCCTTTAGGCAGGCCAACGGCTGTTTAGTTGCTCACTTTACCACCAGAAAGCAGGTGAAGTCTATCACATTAGCCTGCCGCCCTTCACCATATATATTCTTGTTTCAATTCTATTTCATCACAAATATTTTTAATAATTAAACAACTACATGATAATAATTAATCACTTATAATATCATTTGGTTTGAATGTTCTCAATACTTTCACGCTGTTTAATGACTCTGGTCAGAAGTCATTCACCTCCCGCAGTCATTGTATGTCATGGCGTCTTTTGTAGGTCACTTTTGCTTCAGTTACTTTATATGTATAGCATATATATATATATATTAACTTGATATATATTACAACGAATGCTAACAATCCCTGAAAGCATATAATTTTTGGAACCACCTCACTCGAAAGAGTGAGGTACCTTAAGTACTAACATTAATTATCGTGGGCATTAGATATACCCAGGACTTTAAGGGAGGGTGGTCCCTCTTTAAAGTGTATTTTTAATGGCAGTAAGCCAATTTCCTCGAACCGATAAGCTGTGTGTAGATTCACTTCATACTACTTATTTAAATTAGCCGGGGCAATGAAGATAGCTCTGAGCATTCCACATCAGTGTCAAACAAGCAAAAAAGCTGAATTATAACTTATTAAACTTACTTGATTCATCAAATTACCAGAGCACTAATTCAAGAACTTTCAATTATAAACGTATGGGGGGAAAACAAATCAGGCAGGAAGTCAACAAACATGATTTCTTGGGAGCGATGATTATGCTTATTACTGAACATTTAATTAATTCACCTAAGTCTTTGTTCTTTAAGCTTTCTTCAATTAGTTTACTTTTACATAGTTATTCAAAAATATTAAAAAAATCATCCACGTAACGAGCAACTACTAAGATTTCACCATGAATTTTCTTATATTATAATAAAAATAATATACATTTTACCCTCATGGTTGTAAACTTAAATAATTTACAACCTCTCTCGTAACGTCTATTAAAAGCTGAAGAATAATGGATGGTAACTGAAACAAGTGTTGAAGACGAATAAGATACAATCAGATGTATAAATCACGTACTGTTCAGAGTGGTACCTTACAAGAAGCAACAAGGTATGCCACAGATGTCAACAGTTTGGCCACACTAAAAATCACTGCATCCAAAAAAATCGTGTGCGTCAGATGCTCGCAGGCACATGAATCTCGATACCAAGACCTATTACAGGAGGGCTGTACTGTGGGCGAAGTGCTCGAACTGCGGAGGTCCACACAAGGCCTCGTATAGAGAAAGCCCCTACTAGCAAAAGTAGGAGACCAAAAAAAGAAGCAGGTGGAGAAACCGCCGCCGGTCTAACACCGATAACAGCCCGCTGGGAGAAGGACCAAACAGTCGCCCACCACACAACGACCTTCACAGTAGGAGCGACATACGAAGAGGTCACGACTGGAATGTCAAATAGTCAAAACACCCTGAGGCTTCCACCCTTGTTCTTGATTCTCGAGACCATTGATCAGGGAGTTTATGTCCGTACTTGGGATCGTATTTGCTCCATTGGTTCGCAATGAGCAAGTACACAATACTCAAATTTAACGTCGATGGTCTAATGGCCATACTCGAAGAAGTAGAGGCACTAATAGTGACCTCCACACCGGATATCGTCGTTCTGACGGACACGAGAATAGTTCCTTAAGACCACTACCAAGTCATCATGAAGGAGAGACCCTCTACACAGCTGAAGAACAGGCGAAGATACTGGCCAACCACTATAGATTTTGTCTCTTTCTTGACGCTCGCCGGACAGCGGCCGGGTTTTAGTGACCCTAGTCCGCGGCGGGCGTCCTCTCCCCTTTCAATTTCCAACAATCACTGTAAAATTTGTAAGGGGCTATGGAAAAAAAAATCCAGTTCCTGGAGTAACCTGAATGAACAATTAAACGTTAAACGTGGCGAAAACAGGCAATTGTTATTGGCTTCAGTTTCACATCGTGGGAGCTTCATACTCCAACTGTGAGGTAGCAGCATATGCGGACGACATAGGGGTCTACAGCACCAGCCTCAACGCGACGCGAGCTCTAAAGGCTGCAGAGGGTGCTAGTCAACTAATTGCTGATAGGTTGCGAGCTGTCCACATCCAAGTTAACCCAGCTAAGACCCAGGGGATCATCTTCTCTTTCCAGTATGGGAAAAAGAAGCGGCCACCCAGCTTTGCCATCGACGGGACTCCGTGTAAACTAGCCAACAACATCTGCTATCTAGGCATCCATTTAGGTAGGCACATGACTTTCGGGACACACTTAGAAAAGAAACTTAAACGAGTCCGCAAAAGATATTACTCTCTACAGCATCTTATCACCAGCCAGGCCATATCCCTCCGACTAAAACTCCTCATATATAAGAGCGTCCTTAGGCCGGCTCTTTTGTACGGGACACCACTATTCCGATTTCTACACCCCACTACCATAACTAAACTCCAGAGTTTTCAGAATAACATCCTTAGAACGGCACTGTGGCACACTCCTTTTCGCGACATGAAGGCATCCGACATGCACGAGAAATTCGAGCTCCCCACCATCACCGAGGCCATTAGACGACAACACATAAAATTCTTCGACTCAATGAAGCACAGTCTCAACCCGCTCTAGGTTGCGGTCTAAATCTAAGTATTGCGGTCTAAAATCTAAGTATTACCCCTACTTTCTTGGTCTGGGTAATTATTGCTTAATAAATTAGAACCTACACCACTTAGTCCAACCAATTGCATATCAGCAAATGTACTGTTGTTTACGAATAGTAGATTGGTGGCATTGAGCTAACCCACAAACTAGCAAATGACCGTACCAATCGCTCGCTGCCACAACAAGCACTTTAATGAGGGACCACCCTCCCTAAAAGTCCTGGGTATAACTAATGCCCATGGTAATAAATATGAGTACTTAAGGTACCTCACTCATACGAGTGAGGTGGTTCCAAAAATTAACTGCCGATGAGTTCGAGCAGAGTTGAATAGAATAATTTTTTTTTTTTTTTTTTTTTTTTTTTTTTTTTTTTTTTTTTTTTTTTTTTTTTTCTAAACCCCATGAAGTTATACAATGAAAATATTAAAAGAAACTTTACAAATTTCTCCTTATCCTGCTATGCACAGATGCATTTGAAGGAGTTCGTGTTACTCAACAATACAGATTGTGGTTAATAGGAAAATACTATGAAATACAAATCTAGGTGATGGGGCTCACCTTCGGTTTAAAAATGGGAGAAAAAAACTTACAAACTAAAAACTATACCTAGAACCTAAAACTAAAGCGTTCCAGCCACGACAGCGTCCTGCCATCGATGGGGGAACGGAGCGGGGGTTATAGTGTTAAACACCGGGTTTGTCAAATATTGTAATGAGTCGAAAAATTTGATATGTCTACGCTGGATGAATTCATCCACCGTAGGCAGCTCAAATATCTCATGCAGCTCACTGTTCCGTCGCTGCTCGAATGAAGTACCTCTGACCACTTTCATCAGTATACCGTTTTGGAATTGTTGGAGTTTCTTAGCTGTCGTATACGTCAGATAACGAAATAGCGGTGCACCATACAGCAGAGTAGGCCTGAGTATGCTCTTGTAAATCAGTAGCTTGAGACGCAGTGATAGATTGGGGGAAGTCAATAAGTGCGTAAGCCGGTAAGACTTCATGCGTGTATGCTTCAACTTCTTCGCAAAATGGTTACTAAAATGGAGGTGTCTGTCCATTTTAATTCCCAGATATACTAGGTCGTTGGCTGGTGAATTTTGTTTCGTTCCTACTATGTAACTAGTAGGGAGCGGGCTTTTTCCCTTTTGAAAAGAGAAAATTACACAGTCAGTCTTACCCGCGTTTACAGAGATATTGAGTCTCCCCAATCTCTCACTGATCTGGTTACAGGCTGCTTCAGCCTGTCTTAGAGCTACCTTGGCACTCATGCTGCTGCTGTACACCGCTATGTCATCTGCGAAAGCAGTAACTGTGGTATTTTTGTACCGAGCTCCAACAATCTCAGACGTGTATACGTTGAATAGTACAGGGGATAAGACGGCGCCTTGGGGTACTCCACAGGTCAGTGGCACAGCTTCGGAGAAGCTATCACCCACCCGCACCCGCAGCGATCTGTTTTTCAGGAAGCTAGCCAGAATTGAATATAGTTGTTCCGGGCATTCCCGGTCGCAGAGCATTTGACACAGTATCCCGTGAGACACCGAGTCGAATGCTTGGGTGCTATCAATGGAAATCATAGCCGTGGCTATGTTTCTATTCATGTTATGGCTAACTTCTGACTGCACCTTCAGAAGGGGGTGCTCTGCGCTCATACTGGATTGGAATCCAGTCTGCTCTGGCGGAATGATATCATTTTCCGAGCAGTAATCTTTGAGATAATTCAAAAGAATTTTCTCAAAGATTTTCCCCATCTGTGGTAGCAGACTGATCGGGCGGTAGTCGGCTGGGTGATCTCCACTTTTGGCTGGCTTTAGTAATGGAAACAAGATGGCTTGTTTCCATGTGTCAGGAAAGTACCGCAATCTTATACAAGAGTTGTATAAGTTTGCTAGTTGTACTATCCCTCTCCTCGGCATTTGTTTGAGCAGCACTGTTTGTATCCCGTCGTGCCCTGGTGCTCGGTTTCCCTGACACCGGCGAAGAATCGCCTTGAGCTGCTTCGGTGATACAAACATGTGGTTCTGTTCAGCATCTACCGGAGGAGGCATGTGGTAGTATCCCGTCCTAGCCGTAATATCCCTAGCGTAATGGTCGGCCAGTTTTGTTGCCTGTTGCTCAGCAGTCAGAACATTGTCGCCTTCGTGAAGACGGACAGTGGCTGTCTTGCCTTTTGTAGTCTTCAACAGCTTCCAAAACTTTCTGTGATCTCCGTGAGTGCTACGAAGTCTCTCATGCCACTGCGCTGTTTTCCAGAGTTTCATCAAGCCCCGGATTTGCGTTGTGAGAGAATTCACAACGACCTTGGCTTGCTGATCTCTCGTCCTGTACCATCTATTCTTCCAATTATTGCGCAAGGCTATAATTTTAAGAATGTGGTCTGGAGGTGGTCGCAGAGACGGTGGCATGGGAGAGTACTTCGGGATCGCAGTGTTTGCTGCGTCTATGATCACATCAGTTATGAAAGCTAGTTGAAAATCTACTTCTTCTTTCGTGCGGAGAATGGGTACCGTATGCAGGTTATGGTAAATCTGCGACCGATACAGATCCCAGTCGGCACGACGATAGTCGTATCTCGTGGGGCGAGGGGTCGCCACTCTACCATCCACTGCATACAGTACTGGCCTGTGGTCAGAGGTAATAAAGTCAAGGGCTGTGCAACTAGTGATACGGTGGGGTTGTTTTGTCAGTAGTAAGTCAATCGTCGATGTAGCCTGCGGGTTACCTCTTTGTCGAAAAGTAAAAGTCTGGGGGTGAACGACCGTGAATGGCGTTCTCAACAGGAGTCTCCCAGCCTTGTTCATTACGGTGTTGTACCACATGGTATGTTTTGCGTTGAGATCTCCCACCACCCAGTGGTTAGATCTCTGCGCGCATGCGTGTAGCAAGGCTGAGTACTGCTGTAGAGACGCGTACGGTCTTCTGTACAGGGCGGTAAGGTAAATGGGTCTCCCCAAATTTACCTTAACTGTCAAGTGGTGAAGCTTGGGATCAGTTGTAGTCAGTGGTGAAGCCACTGTCTTCCAATTGATGCCAAGGCGTATAGCAATTAAAACGCCTCCGTAACCGTTAACTCTTTCAATGGCAGTTGAATAACCTTTAATGTGAAACGATTGTGTAGATACCCTAGTGTCTGTCAAAACTACAATATCTGGTCGGTAGAGAGCTAGCAGCACTTCTACCTCATCTATTTTGGCCAGGAGACCATCAACGTTAAAATTTAACACTTGGTAGTCTACCATTGTTGATGTTTACCAGATATCATAGCCATGAGCATTTGGCTACAGAAGTCTACTAGGGCAGTTACCCATTTCGGTGCGCATTCAAGGTCTTTACGCTGGTCGTTTGTAAGAAACTTTAGCCTAGGATCTAGGTACTCACAATTGTTATTTTCCGGAGTGTCCTGCGAAGTTCTGGGGGCAGTTCTCGACGTGGAGGGGGCAGCTCTCGACGTGGAGGGGGCTGCTCTCGTCTTCGAAGGATGAGCCGTTTCTTCATCTCTGGCTTGAAAGAGCTTGAAGAGCGGGTTCTGCCAGGCAGGTACAGATGGCGGTGGAGCAGGTCTCGTTAGTGGCACGTCTGGGCGGCTCCTCTTCTGCTGGGGCTGCACTCTGTCGGGGGCCGGTCTGACTCTGGCTAGAAGCTTCTTCCTTTCCTCACAGCCTCTGTACGAGGCGGGATGTGCCTCGCCGCAGTTGGAACACTTCAGCGGTGCCGTCTCGTTCCTGGGGCACTGCGCCACCTCGTGGGGTCCTGCACATCTCACACATTTGGTTTTTCTGCCGCAATGGTTTTTTGTGTATATATATACAAGAATATATATGCTGAAGGGCGGCAGGCTATAGTGAATGTGAGCTATTGTGACTTGTGCTGCTGTCTGGTGGTAAAGTGAGCAACTAAACAGCCAATCTTTGCCTGCCTAAATGGCCCTCAATCGTTGGAAACATCGTATTATTTCTCTATTTGCATTATGCATGTGCATAATTGCCTTAAGAATAAAATATAAAAATATTTTTTTACCATCAATTCTAAAATTTAATTAAATGTTATAAAATAAATAAAGCCGGGCAGATCTTTACAAATCTCTTTCACCTCTGAATTTATTGTCTTTGTAAGAGGTGAAAAAAAACTCTCTTTTTTTTATCTCTGGTCAAAGATAAGACCTGTCTCAATAATATGCAAAACGTTTTAAAAGTAATCTTTTAAAGACTTTGATAATTATTTATCGAAAACTAGGGAGAAAGGTATAATAGATATTATTGAATATTTTTCATGAATAAGTGATTTAAAAATATGTACTATACAATTTTACAAATTATTATTATTTGAATTTATTTATTTTGTTACAAAGTGACCACTATACTATAAATGGAGTCTGGGTATTAAATGTTATAATAAATTTATTCCAATTTAAAAAATAGTAAATAAACCATACATTTTTTTTTTAATGTGTATAAATCTTTATTCGAAGATAATCAATATTTACCAACAATGGGCAACAGATAATTGCAATAAATGTTCTTATTCATTTAGAAATTTGTATCTAATATCTCATTCATACGGTATTTAAAATAAACATTCATACATTATAGACATATAAACACAGCTCAGGGATCTGCCCAATTGACTTTCAAGAAAGAATTTTCATCTTCCCCACTACGGAGAATTAGAGAGATCCACCTCGCTACTGCAGAAATAAAACATGAAATAATACAAGAATTATTATCTAACAATCCAGAAAGATGATTAATACTTACTTGTTAAAATTCAATACCGAATACTAAATTTCAACTTAATTACTGTTATGCTCATAATGTAACCTACAAATTATCATGAAAATAATAAGTAAATAGGATAAATAGGTTTAAAACTTTCAACACATGAAATTCGAAAAAACAGTAATGTTATATAAATTGCATAATATTCATAAGTGATAGTGTTATTTTATTTAAGTAACTATTTAAGATGTGAAAACAAAAGTCTTGCTTTATTAACTACGTTATTCATGGATTAGCAGCCTTACCATACTTGATAAAATTAAATGTGAACTAGATTGTATTTTTTTAAATATACATAAATGAAATAAAGGATGTAGGATGTGAAGTAGCAATGTCAAGGGATGTCCCAGGGTGGGCTAGAGACTCATCAACAGTTTCCTAAATGATTTTGAAAAACTTACTCATACTGAGGATTTTTGATCAAAAATATATAATTTAATTTATTAAACCATTTCACTCATTGAAAAATGTCCAAAAAAAAGTTATTACATATAACTAAATCTTAGACTGAAAAAAAAAACCATTTAAAATCAACTCGGATTTTATTAAGTATTAAGTATTGATATATCATGAATATATTCATGTTTGTCTTGAAAATTTTAAGGGAAGTCATTTCATCATTAAAAGTTAACCACTTTTAGGGGTGATTCTAGATCTCTTAATTCGGTAATTTTAAGAAACATGTAGAATATGATCCTGACATAAACAAATAAGCTTATATTTAAAACATGTTTACATGTGTAGTAATTTATTTTGGTGTGCAAAATTTTGATATAGCCGTTTTAACTTTTTAATAATATATTCCATTATTTTGTTCACTATAATCTATCAAAAATGTTATATCACTTAAACCCTTATAAAAATAGTAAAGGTATATGTTATATAAAACTGCTTCTTAGATATATTTGCTTTCTTATTTTTTTTTTGTTTACTTTTTTTTTTAATGTTTCCATCTGTGTATATTTAACCAAAGGTATAAAGCTTTATAATAGAAGCTTTATGTAGTTCAATTAAATTTGTTATTAAAGTTTTACAAGATAAAAAGATATGGGATCTTTTCTAGTAGGGATAACAGATAATGATTTTAGGAAAATACTGTTAAGACAGAGGGATTAGGCTCTTCAGAAATTATTCAATGATGTGATGGAAGTTAAGAAAACAGAAAAACAAATGGGAAAAATGAAAATTGATTCTAAATTCGAATATAAAATTGTCAATAAATTTGAGGAAGATAATTAAAAAAAAATGGGTGAAACCAGCATAGGAGGTAACATGGGAACCTGCAGGTATTATGGGGAAACATCCATTTACGAAAGAAAGGTGAGTTATAGAGATATAGTGGTAAAAAGTGTTTAAAATGTTCACAAACCACCCATTTTTAAAAAATCTGTAAAATGTATGTTAAAAAAGGTAGAAGTAATTATCTTCTAGTTCAAATAGATACTGGTGTGACATGCTATGTAATATGTTGGAAGGACATATTCAAATTGAATCTAGATTCAAAGGTGAGTAAGTCTAGGCAAGTATTAATATGTGGCAATTGAGAGGCGATGATTGATATTGAATGTGTCTTAGAAATGGAAGTGAACCGTAACACATATAATGTAAAGTTGTATGCAACTCGGCAAAAAGTAATTATATTGTGAATCAAAGCTTCTCTGAAAATGGGATTGTTCACTTCAGCAAAGGAGGTTTCGATTAATAAGATAGATATTGAGGATTTTCTGCAAATATTTGTGAAAATAATATTGGGGACATATGTACTTTAAAGTTGGAGGTTCACAAAGATTCAGTTCAAGTATGTGAGTCACCCAGGAGATTACCTGTTGGAGTGAGAAAAAAAAATTAAACAAGAAATACAGAGACAAGAAAAATTAAATATGATCTGTTAAGTGGAATAGCCAACTACATGGACCACAAACATAGTATTTGTAGGAACACCCAGATATTGATATTTATCATGAAGAGAATCCAGAAGATCAACGAGAATCTCGAGAAACACCACTGGAAGTTGAAGAAGGGATGATGGACAGAGGAAAGGTTCAAGAGGGAGAAGTACATATCCGAAGAGTGGGTACCCAAAATCAACTTACTGATGGTTTAACGAAAACGAAGCCCTTGCTGAATTTAAGGCTTAAGAAGCTAAATCAAGATTTGGGGCTATTTTAATGTCTTATTTGTGTAGTCAATTTACTGGTTTTGATTATTTAACAATTAAATGATGAGGGAAGATTACATTTACACAAGAGAATTCGGGGTATTCCTGAACTATATATATTGTAAATTCAGTTATATTTACATATACATATGTATATAAGTTTGAGTAAATACAATATTGGAAACATGAATGAGGCAGATAGAATTTTTTTTTATTTAAAGAACTTAAAAAAAAAAGTCATTTTAAATATCAAGCACAATTCATAGCCTCTCTTTATACCAGATGAGGTTAAAAAGGGTTGGATAAGCACATTATAAAATACAAATTCTGATTTTTACACCTATTCTAAATGATTTATACATCCGAAAATGGTTTTTACTATATTTAAATCAAAATAAAATTTTTTATTTTTAAATTTCTACATAAAATATGTGCCCATATCTTTTTATTAGATAGTAGATAAAGTTGCTCCCATATCATATGGTAGTATAGTATATCATAAAATACATGTATAAATATATAAATACAAGTAGTAAGTGTCTATAATAAACCTGAGGATCTATAATTGTATATAATTATCTGTAAATTTGAAGGGCCTATGAAAAAAAAAATACAAATACATACACACACACACATATATATATATATTTATATGCATATGGGTAATTTTCAAATAAAGTGGCACTATGAAATCTGGCCAAGTTTTTAAGTCATGAAAACAAAATCACGTGCTCAAGTTATGTCACATGCCCATGCATGTTCCTACAACACTTGAAAACACTTAACTTTAATTGATTTGCCAAATTTTAATTTCCTTGGATTTTGAGTAAAAAAATTCTATTATGAATCTGGAATTAAAAACAAAATAATATAAATTTTATGGTAACGTAATGGTCCCAAAAAGTTTTGAGCCATTACGTGACCACAAATTCATTTTTATGTATTAATTACTACAGCGTAAAATCAAAATGTAATATAAGAGTAAGGTCTGTAATGAGATAATAAATTATACTACCATAATTTGCACAAATATGTATTAAAATATAAAAAACAAATGGTAATGTGCAAGCTCATTTGATTCACATTTTAAAATGTATATGTTGTACTTGAACAAGAGTCATTTCAAATGAAATAAACGAATTAAAAAAAAACAACATAATTTTAAACATTTAATCTGAAATTTTTAATTTACTAATAGCACCCTCCCTCGTCAAAACATTAAGAATCCATAATTTTAGATTTTTCTAACAATTATTTGTTCGATGTTGAGTTATTGGTGGTAAAAAATTATAAAGACTCAAAATTTTTACTTTACTTTGGTATTCTCAAAAACTAAATGACATAGAAAGTTGAAATTGTTGGTATTCTCTTCAGCATTGAAAGTCTTTTAATTCGATATGCAGGATGCAAAGGATATGTTACATTTTATTTCAATCTACCCTAAAGTAACTCAGAATCAGATGTTTTGAAAAAGCGTTCCCTTATTGTTTAAGAACTAAAAATTTTTTAAAATAAATATCTATGCAATTATAAAAATTTGGAAGAAAATATTGAGCTAATTCGGAAAACAATTTTCAGCAGTAGGTAACTTAATCGTCAAATGGGTTGTTTTGTAAATTTTCAAATCTGCCCTCTCGTCTAATAACTGTACTTTATGTCTGCAAAAGTTAAAAATTAAACTTACTTGAAGGAAACATTTTAACATATCAAATAAACTAAAATCAATAAATATACAATTTACCATCCAAATTCACAATTTTTCAGAACTATGGAAAAAAAAAATAAGAATTAGGAATCTACAATTCTTAAAGGCCAATATTCATAATTCACCTGTAAAAAAGAAATAAGAAACAATGCTTTAAAAAAATATGCGTACATAAAACATACTTAGTTGACTTGGATATTTAAACTTAATTTTTTTTGTTAATATTCACTACCAAAGATGTATCTGTATACTTCTAGATGTAAATAATCAAATAAAAAAAAATGTGGAATACATTTTTAGCATGTCTGAGGAATCAAGTAAAACTTTCATGAGTGTTAGGTTGCTGACAGATGAATATCCCAATATGGTCCTAAAGAAGCTCTGATCTGGAGCTGGCCACTGACAGCAACAAATGACAACATTTTCAATGTGTTTTATGTTAGCCAATGTATCAGGATCCACAAATTTACAATTTGATGTTAATAACCTTTTATGATAATATTTTAGTATTATTAAATTAATTTTATACAAATCTGAAGTATAGGAATAGAGCACTTGTAGCCCCCAGCAAGGTGTGATAAAAAAAAGGTGAGTGAGGTTATTTATGAGGCTTATTTATGAAAACCTCTGCATATCTCTTTTCTAACCTTGTTATGTTTTAGTCCGGCGTTGTGAGACCCCACACCATCCTAGTGGGATTCACTGCATTCGTCTCGCTAAAACTAGCACCTCCTTGGAAGAGATCGCTTCCTCGCAGACGACGGTTGCCGTGGCCCTGCAAACTTTACCTATTAGCGTCTCCCCCAGCGATCCAATCTGCCTCTCTCCGGTTCACACTCGCTTTTGGGATCCGGACGGTTTTCACCTACCCTTAGACACCGAGTGTGAATTCGTGGTCATTCCAAGACCACATAAACTACCCATAATACCTACCCTTTACCTCTTCTCCTGAACATAGTGCACTGTTGGGGCCCATACTTAACAGATATGGAGTCAGATAACTCAGTAGTAAGACCCGCCATGAAGCAGTCATCCAGGTCATAGCCTATTCAACTCTCACTCCGTCACTAGGGCTAGGGTAACAAGGCCCCCCTCGTGACGACCCGACACCTTAGTAAAACAAGAGCCTCTCGCTTTGGATCCGGATTTTTTTTTTAGGCAATCCCACTGGGGTGAATCATTTTGATGACCTAGAAGTGTCTTCAATCTTTTCAAAGGTAGATTAATCAGGCATATGATCGAATAGAACTCAGTAATTACAATAATTATCAGGATTGTACTGTATTTCATTATATATTATTGCTGACATTTTTAAGCTTCTGAAGTTAACACCGGAGAGGTATCTTATAATATAGCTGTCAACAATTAGCTCTTTGGCATTGGAATAGGTTATCACCCAAAGAAAGGTCAACTTAATTTTTGATTCGGTATATTTGTTTTTATGTTAAAAGCATCGTTAATTCGCAATAACTTCGGACTCTGACTGCGGTTTTAGTTTCGGCTTAGACTTACAACCAACTGTGATATCAGGAACAATGTGATTGACACTTTGAATTTTGTTTTAGTTACCAATAATGCGATATGGCAGGGATTAGTAAGTAATTAGTATGTTAGATAGAATTTTATTTTTCCTATTCATTTGTGATGTGTAAAAGATAAATTGTGTGAATTTCAGATTGAGGGGTGGATGTTGAAGGAAAGATCACAGCTTCTAAACCTAGATTATAAAGATTATTGTTACTCTCTAAAGTATGCATTTTCTTTTTTTCACCCATGTGCCCTAAAAATGATATTGTGAGCTTTCAAAAAGGGGTTTTGAGATGGCAAAAAATTCTAGAAGTTGGTTCTATTACTTCATTTGGATTTGGTGTGTACAACTCAATTTGAATTATAGATTATATGATACTACACCTTTAAACAAAATTCAGGTATGAATATCAATTGGTGTTATATCTAGGTTTAGAGACTTGAAATCTCAAGAAATATAGTGCCGCATTCCATAAGCATTTGTTACAATGATGCACGTTTACCAGTATTTTCTTCAGTATCATGTTAGATTCAGAAAAAATGAACCCTCCCAACTTTATATGAGCTTACTTGCAGCAGAGTAGCAGCCGATTGATTGTCTAGAGTATGACTATATTTTCTCGGGTCTGCTACCGCAACAATGATGTCAGCGGGTAATTGCATCGAGTGTTTTAATGATAGCAACAACAATTTCCTAAAATTTTTCTAGGCAGCAATTTCCTAAAAATTTTAACTCCTAGTTTACACTACAGGCAGCGAGTTACAAAGGTCTGTAGTTTCCTAAATATTGTCAGTAATTCTTTTTATGTCTCACAGTCATAGAGAAGGGCACAAATTAAGTTCATATGTCTGTTTTAAAGTGGATATTAGGCCACGATCCCATTTAAAACTATGGTGTAGAAATCTTCATCAAATCCCAAAGGGAGGTTAATCATCCAGAGATGTATTTCACAAATCTGTATGCAGAGTGAATTTCAATTTAAAATGTTTTTTGTTTTTTTTAAATAAAGAACAAACAACTTAGAAAACAAAAATAATGCCAGAATCATCAGGTAAATATACACAACACTTCAAAAATATATTAAAGTTTCTTATTATGAACTAACCATAAACATATTATTAACTATTGGAAATAATAATGTATATATTGTAATGATATGTTACATTTATTATTTTCCATTATATATATAGTAAAAATAGTTAAATTATTAACATTGGTGGCTCGTTTACAGAAACCAGTGTAGGGTTTTTTTTTAACAATGAAGGGGCAAAGGTGCATTCTGAACTGCTTAACTATCCTTGTGCCTATGAACTTATTGGTTTATTTCGTACAAAAGCTATTCAAAATACCAAACTGTGGGTTTACCTGTTATTAGCCTAAGAAATATAAAAGACTAGAGGTACTCTGTATTCAGATGGTTCATTCTTTAAAAGCAGTTATATACAACATTAAGGAATGGTCAAAAACAGTTTCACTTATGGAAAAGAGGAAAGAACCTGTCTCTCCTAGGCAGTGAGAGGATCAGTGGCTCCTGTGAGCTAGGGGTGATGGTACAGTGAAAAGTGCATTGACTGGAAGCTATTCTTTTCTCCAGTCTTGCCCTACCATCACTTGTGAGAATTCACCACACATACAATCAGTTACTAACAAACTTTTGATTGTTATATAACTAATTGATAGTATACAAAATTACAAAGACAAACAGCACATAAATGTATTATGTTTTGGTTCTTTTTAATTAAAAAGAATCTATCAAATTTACCACTTGACAAAATAAAATATTTTATACTTTTTACTGTTAAATTGTGAAAAATTAATGTCTTCAGCACTTAGGAAAGGTTTAGAGAAAAAGTAGCTTGGTGGTTGAACTTTATGCATGCACTGTAATAAGTATATTAATTTGTCACTCTAATAAAACTAAATAGTATATTACAAAATTGTTTAATATTCTTGGTGCTTTATTTCACCATTTGGTTACTGCATACAATTATTTTTTAAATCCCTGATCATTTAGTTACCAAAAAATTACTGTTTCAACCAGCTTATTTTCTTTAATTTTGTAATACCATATTTATATTTATTGAAGTAACGTGTGTTTTAGGTTGGATATAGTTATTTGTTAGCAGAAAGTATTTGTTCTCTGTTAGACTATAGCCAAGCATTAAGAGAAGAGTATGATAACATTTCAGACATATGCTCCGAGATTCAAAGAGGTAATATTAATATTCATTGTTCCTAATTATTAATATCTTATTTAATATTTTCTTGATTTTTTTATTGTTTCTCATGAAAAAACATATTATTATTGTTTATGCCAGGGAAAATTTGAAAACAAAAAATATTATAAATATTTTATAAATGGAAATATATATTTAAGATTAAAATTTTCAATTTAAGTTATGAAATGTATTTATTTTATTCCTTCTTAACAGCAATCTTACTTTTTGTTGTTTCAAATAAATAAAAAAAGGTGCTTTGATCTTTAAGGAATGACGCTTTGTGGCCGGGGGAAGTTTTACCTGTATGAGCCCATTCACCTTGGAACTTGAAACCACCAGATCTACTTGGTAACAACTAAATAGGCCAACCTACCAACTTATTAGTGCCGACTTGGACAACTTCAATTTTCTTCTTGACTCTTTCACACCTTTCCATTGACAATGTCATCCTGCAGTCTTTAACACTCCTGTAATGGCCGACAAAATGTGAATATAAACTTGTATTCCTTTATTCTCTCAACATTGTTTACCCCTTATTTATTTTCAAATCATTGTGGCTATTTATAATGACAGTAATCATGATTTCAGTTTTACAGGATTACCTAGCTAAATTTTAATTTCATCCTTAGATGTTTACATCTATTTTCTAATTTCATTGTATTTTTTCTTAACAAATACTCGGAATAGTAGTTTTTATTTATGTTTATAATTATACTAATCAGGCCTGGTATAAAAATATTTTTATTTCCTTATTTTAAAACTAACTGCACTACCATTGTGAATCATTTTTTTTTTAAATAAATTTTATCGTGATTTGGGATAAATTTGTCGTTTACTGTTTATTTTATGTCCGTTATAGTTTTTTTTCAGTTTATTTTTGTGCCATAGAACCTACCTCAGTTTGAGTTATCACTTAAAGTATTTTAATTCTTTATGGATAATTCAGTTTAAACATATTGTTGGTCTTACTGGCCGAAACACACTACATTTTAATACTAATTCATTTTATCCCTTGCAATGTTTTTACATTTATTTTATAGCATTGATAAAAAATATTTTGATAATGTATGTAATGTTAATGTTTGATTTTGTTGTAAATTAAATGTTTTAGCTTGCCTTAGGATTTTAGGTGCTGATGGGAAACTTATCGTACTTCGATTTTTAGTCTTTTCTACTTTAACTTTTTTTGTGTCATTTAAACCTAAAAATGGCTCTTAAACCAGACAATGAGGATTGAGAAATGAGGAAAATTGAGTACTTTACAGGATGAATTGGATAAGTTAATGGACAATATAAAAAAAACGAATGAGTTAGCCTATGCTGCAAATGCAAATTCAAAACACCTTTCTCTTTTAAAACTGGATGATACTTTTAACAAATTTACAAAAAATGTCACAGAGTTAAAGCGATATGCTAAATTACATGACATTGATTGCTCTAAATATGACTTAATGAGAAAAGAGATTCGTGGACTTTTTTATGAAGCATTGTCACTTGACCAAGAACAGTCAGATCAATCATTCATTCAATTCATCTTCTAAAGAAACACAGAATATATTTATTTATAATGACAGAAATTATGATTTCAGAATTAAAGGAATAATTACCCAGCTAAATTTTAATTTCATCCCTGAGAGACAGAGGTTTATGTCTATTTTCTTATTATTTCTTTTTATTTTATTTTAATAAAGTGTGTTTTGATTTGCCATAAATTTGTCGTTTACTTTTTATTTCTGTGTTTATTTTATCCCCAGTATAGTTTTTTTGTTCAGTTCATTTTTGTGCCATAAAGAACCCAGCAGAGTTTGAGATATCACTCAAAGAACTTAAATTTTTTACAAATAACTTGCTGTAAACACTTATAATTTTCAGACAATGTGATACTGATAAGTATGTTAATAATTATAAATTATAAAGCCAAGAAATGGTTTTTTTTTTTTTTTATATTTTTCAACAGAAGAACTCAACTCTATTAATTGGAGGTCAATTTTTCACTTGGGTTGGTAGAACAGGTAATATTTCCGTACGAATAGTAGCTAGGAATAGATATAATACAGGGGCTGGCAAAAAGGACCTAGTTGGTGGACAGTTAATCCTTATGGGCCCCTCCTTCATTAAATCTGTCTATCTATCATAGCACTTTTTAGGTATTCTTTGCTGTTATTGTAAAATTAGATTAGTATGAGGTTTCAAATGGTTAAAGGGTCAATAGTGCAAGAGTAGGTTTATAATATGAAATTATGGGCCTATGAGATCCAGGTGTCTACAGGATAGGTGGGCAGTTTTACAGCATGCTAATACTTTAACCAGGGGTTATGAGATAGCTTTTACCACTTTGTTGGCCCCCCAGAAGGTCATTCACACCCACTAACTTCTTCTGGCAAATTTTTGCATTTAAATGTCCTTGTTAAGGCCTTTAACATTAAAATAATAGTTGTTTTTTTTTTTTTTTGTTTTTAAAAAAAAAAAAAAAAGAAATGTTTTAACCTATTGTAATTCAATTCTAAATTCTCTCGTAAAGTTTTTGTTTTCTTATTTCATTGGGGGATGATTTGTTGATGGCAGAAAAATTTTAGTTTAATTATCAGAAAAGAGAAATATTCAATTCAGTTCATTGAAAGATAAGTTGTGTTTAACCAGTGAAAAAATGTCATTTGTTTACATTGTTAAGTCCATTTAGATGTGAATTGTCCTTCATATCATAGTGTTAGTGAGTAATCCAGTGTCCAGTGTTTATGGTGAACGGCCAAAGTACACGTTGTAATAAGGCTCATGAAGGGCTACGATCGTCTGTCCAACTTAGTCTATCGAACGGGAAGGTGCTATTCCTCACACTTGGACTATCAAACTATCGATCGCACTCACTATCGATTTCGCTTTGTCGATATCACAATTCGTCTCGGTCGTGACAGCTGCCAGCTTGGGTACCCAATGAAGCCGTCAATCAGTACTGTACTTTATTTATTTATTAACAATACTAATCTGTAGGATCTTGCTCCATTGATGCTTTCGTCAATAATGCGTATTTTTATTTATATTTATCATATTTATTTATATATATTTAATATTTGAACCCAGTTATAAGGCGAATTCATTATTAATTTTCTGCATGTGTTTTTATGTATATAATATAAATTCTTTTCACGAACACATTTAGAAATTATTTAGTAATCTGAAAAAATGCAAAATTATAGTACATAGAAATAGAAACAGGATTTTAAATAAAGCATAACATTCAGGTTGGTTAACTCAACTGTTATCTCTTTTCATGTGTCACTTAATGTAAGAATGACATTTAATTGATTAATTTATAAAACTCATGAAATGTGTTTGTCTCTTGGATCATTCCAATTATAGCATAATATTTTAAGGTTACACTACCATATTATTTAATCTAAAAATTATTTTTATCTATTACCATTTTCATATATATTAAATACATGTGTGCTTGTGGACGCGCATACACACGTGTTTGTTGTTTTATGTAAGTATTGGATACGTGTATGTATTTATTGTTGTAATAGATTTATTATATTTATAAATTCATATCAGTTATTTTTGTTAGAAAACTGTAAGTTATTATGGGCTATCCGTATCATGCCTAGTTGATCCTTGTATTTCAAACTGCTTTTCTCAATATAAGGATTTGCTAATTAAGAAATATGAAAGGCAAATATATTTACATTTACCTTTGCCAAATGTTGTGTTTTTTTTCTTTCATGCCAGCTTTACTGAATATTTCGCTAAACTTAATTATTTAGGTTTAAGTTATTAATTTCATTGGTTTATTTGCTTAATGGGGAAACCATTTTTGTTTGCATTGTTTCTGCTTTCAATAATTTGTTTTCAAGTGTCGAATTTCAGCTTGGCCTTCTATAACATTAAAATCCCTCGGCCCTTTCACCTTCTCATTGCCTTCTGATAGTGACCCGGATCAGTTTCGAAACGGGGAAGGAGAATTGCATTTTGGTACCCAAAGTTGCCCCTCCCCCCAACAGTCCTAGTATTATGAATTTCCCATAAGGCCCACGCAATGTATTGTATAAATACACCCCCTTGAACCATATATCATATATTACATGTGTAGGCTTAGCGGGCATAACTTGCCTTAAATTATATTAATAATTAAGTAAAGAGGTTCAATTTTTTTATTTATTTCAAATCTCTTCTCACACAAAAACAAAATTCTGGTTTCATTCCTAATGGTAATGTATGATTTCTAAGGACTCCAGAATTATTGTTTCCATCAGAACAGCGATTTCTTGACACTGACTATTGTAATAACTTCCTTTATTCCAGGTTGGGATGGTCTGAAACTCCAATTTGAAAAATTAGCAGAAACTAAGGATCAGATAGAAAAAAAATTATATGCTGAATTTTTTGCTGTCCTAAATGGAAAATAATATAAAACCATGTGATTTATGTATAAAAAATGATTTGTAAACTACCTGTGCTAAATGTTTATTGAAATGTGTTTATATTAAGCAAAATAAAGTATGTAATAATTTTGACAGCCAGTCAATTTTTTTTCCTGTCTTAAGAATAATTGAGAGGTCTGCAGTTATACCTCTAGCTATCCCACTAACTATGGGATAGCCACGAGTATGAATTGTCAGCATCTCTGGATTTGACTTTACTCCCAATAGCTTTTGATAGTTATAAACTTTTGTACAATTTGAAAATAACATCACCTATTCTATAGTTCAATTTAACTTATTCGTAATTTCTATGACAAATGTGTGCCCAAACCATAAAATGTTGAACTGTTTGGGTGCTTAGGCCGTATGGATGGATATTGCCCTTGGTACTGTGGTGCAGGCTTAGCATACTGTCGCCCTGCGCTCCCTGTCATCAGTTTTTGATTTAATTTTCAAATAAAGATTGTATATTTCTATTTCTAGAGTAACCTTAAGTAGAGGATCCCTAAAAATGTATGTTTGTCTTAACCAAAATCTGCCAGACCTACTAAATTACTGTCTAGCAGCACTTCGTTGATTTCATTATTACCAAAAAACCTAGCCATTTAAAAGAATTGTTAAAAACATTCTAAACACACAGACAGCACTGTCAATATAAGTATCAGCAATTTCCTAGGGGTATGTAAGTAGATCAGATATCCGTATTGTACAGTTTCAGGTTCCTACAGGATAGATGGGAAGTTTTTCAGCATGCTAATACTTTAACCGGGGTTATGAAATAGCTACTGCTCTGTGTAAATCTGGAATGCTGCTCTGGTAATCTTGCAGGATACAAACTTTAAAATGATGCTTAGTACGAGCAAGAAAGGAAGGGCAACGGAGGAGATGCACCGTTATTTTTGATGTATACAACAATTCACCAAACAGCATTAAGACAGCAAAACAGGAAAGATGATACCGAATGAAAATGTCGTTACACATCCATTTCACACATTTCATCAGGTGCAGTTCTGGTTAGGGACCCAACTGCCCCCAGAGTTGTAGGGTTAGGAGCGCAAGCAAAATTGCCTAGTTCTGGTGCTGACCAAAGTCCTCGTAGCACCAAAAGAAAGTTTGGATTTTATATTTTGCAAATGCAATGGAAGATGTAGCTGGAAGAAGGTGTTATTAAACTGTTCCTATTTATGTCAGAACTGCCAGGATGAGGACTATTTGAATGGAGTGCCCAACTTGATCAATGAGGATTATGAGGAAGAAGACTTTAATCCCCCCCCCTTTCCACATCCACCGCGGACACTGAATCCTATATTTTGAATGAAAACAGGCTTCATCCTGCAATCAGTTGTTGGATTGGAGCTTGAAGCAGGACCTTCTCGTCCCAAGAGAGGCTAGCCTGCAAAATTTGCATTTTAATATTTTCCCAGATAATGTCAAAAAAACAAAGCCATTGCCAGGATGAGAAAGGAGGAGGGATGGAGGAATAACACCTTGGTCCAGCTTGCCCGGGTGGTAGCACCTTGTGGGGGCCCCTGTCACAGAGTAACATGGCCTGGTGGAGGGCAGCAAGAATAGGGGTAGGGTAATAACATTGACTTCGGACCAGCTATGTAACGCATAAGTAAGCTAACACATAAAATAAGAACAACAAATACCTCGATATTTTGGTGATTTTCAAGAGAAAAATCCTTCCAAAGGGTGACTAAAATATGATCTCAGGATATTACTGGCTCTAGTACATTATTGATTTCTGTACCCTATTATGTTAGCATGAAATATTTGAAATAAACAAATTTTGTTCTAGAACCTAGAGATACCTACAATAACACCTAGAGATCACATTATTTGATACTTATAAAACAAACTATTATTCATTATGAACCTTTTATTAATTTTAGCAAAGACAAGATATAATACTTATAGAACAATTAGAAACATATTGAACCTATAGCAATATATTTGATATACTGGTTTTAGATAAATATTAACTACCATATATCACTGATGTTTGGTCAAAAGGGTTTAAGTCATCATTTTTACCAAAATAAAGGTGTCTTCGCCCAAAAATTGTCCTTTTTTCATTGGTAAGAACGGCTTGGGTCGCAGATGAGTCTATACTCGTAGTCCATAGTCTGGTTGTTTGGGAAGAAAGAAATACTTAGACTGGATTTATAAGGATTTTTGAAAAGCTTTGTAAGTCATCATGTATACTTCAAATTCCGTGACCCCTTTTGGCCAAACACCAGTTATCCAACATTTTTTTTTTTTAATTTTGAGTATTAAAATTTGTAAATATGTTTATATTCTATTCTATTTACTTGTTATTTCAAAGTAATTTTTCGGTTACTAATGATTATATTATTATTATTATAGTATAGTGAGTTGAAATTATTTTGTATTTAATTTCAAGAAGTATGCATTAATTTTCTTTCTAGATTGTGTTAGATAAGAATTTATGCAATTTAGATATTTTGTTTTCATATGTTTTATTTCTGCAGTAGAGTGATGGATATCCACAATCGCTGCCTCCTTCTCCACAGATAGGAAGGTTACAATTTTGTGGGTAAATTGGGCGGATCCCTTGGCCATGTTTATGTATCTATTGTATTGTATTAATGTATATTGTAAATACCATATGAATGAGAGCATACATCCTAATCTGTAAATATAGTATGATATCATTTACCACCCCCTTTTAGGGGAGATTGTGATCTTCTCCAAATAAAGATTTATAAAAATTTGCAAAAAAGCATGTTTTGTTTACTATTTTATAAGAGTTTGAATCAATCAGGAAGGGATTTTAAAATTTTGCACATCAGTATCTTTGTTTTTGGCAGATTGTTTATCATTTTCTCCCCTCAACCAGTTCCATGAATAGTTCCATCCAATAGCTGATGTCTGTACTTCAACAGAAAGAATAAAACAAAAATACCTGATGACTCTGGAGATAACAGACTAGGTCACAGTTTTTTAATACTGGAAACTATTTTTATTGTTAGCTAAAATTTTAAAAAATCACGGTTAAACTAGTGCTTCTTGCCTTTCACAGGTTATAACACATTTTTTTTGATCTCTGAATTTTATTGTTGAGCTGAATATTATAATTTTATAAATTGATATTTTTCTCCAGATAAACCTAATCATAAAATTAACAACAAAATACCAGATATATAAATAATTAGAAAAATTCTAACATATAGAAATATGAAGATGTGTGGGTGCTATTTGATGTCAATATTTGAAGGTTATCATATTTTTCTTATTTATTACTATACAATATAACTAGTATGTACGAATTTATGTGTTTCTCAATGTTTTGTGTATTACAAAAATCACATTATACAGTCCCTGTCAATTATTACATATAGCATAATACTTGACTTAGATTCTTCATTATTGGTTTTTCTTTGTAAATTTTAGTTTAGTTGTCAAAAGGGATCAAAACATTTATACGATGCAGTTTATGTAATTTTTAATGAACCTAAACCCCCTCGGTATACTGTGGCCTTTCAATTGGACTGATAACGGTGCAGCAATGACGTTTTCAATGTAAAATTCCACTCTAGTGAATAATATAAATTCTATGGAGGTGTAGTTAGTGCCTTTACCGTAATAGTCCACCAGCGGTACACCATATCTTGCAAATAAAGATATGTTATAGTGCTGATATAGTAACTCTTAAATGACACATCAGATAGTCTTTTAAATTCAAAGGATAAAAAATAATCCACCGCCAAAAATGTATCTTAATCGAATTCCAATATAACTGTCGCTACTTCCATCCATGAGCCTTACAGAGCTTTCCCTAATTGCAGTGTCTCCTTCTGATTTCGTTTTATATGGAGATCTTCGCAAATTTTATGCTGTTATGTACATATATGAATCCAAAAGATTTTTGACCTCACATATCTTAGACAGGCCCACTTGACTAGTAGGAATCTGGGCCTCCCTCTATGCTCTTCCCATGTCTTCTATCACAGTAACCTTCCTTGGATCTTGCATAATAACTTTATTCGAAAATAAGTGTCTTATATATTCTATTTCTGTTTATCTCATTTTGCATTTCTTGTTATTTAACTTCTAATTTCTCTTTTCTTTTTAATACTTTCTCTGTCTTTTTATTATGTTATCATAAAGCTTCCTCCATTGTATCTTCTTTACCAAACACTACAATGTCATCGGGAATGGCAATAACATCTTCTTTGTCCTCCATGAGTTGAAACATTCTTGTTTGGAATTCTTCGGGTGCTATAGACAGACCAAATGGGGAATGCTTAAACCAATATATTCCATAAGGTGTCCAAAAAGTGGTCAATTCTTGAGAATCTGGATTTAACTTCATTTGATAGAATCAATTTTTTGCATTGAGCACACTGCAAATTGTTGCTTTTGCTAACAGAGGAATGTCGTTTCTATTGTTGGTGTGATAATACAGTTTTGTATTAAATTTTCATTTAATTTCTTTGGTGCAATACATACTCTGTTTCATTTGGGTGTTCCTACAAATACTATGTTTGTGGTCCATGTAGTTGGCTATTCCACTTAACAGATCATATTTAATTTTTCTTGTCTCTGTATTTCTTATTTAATTTTTTTTTCTCACTCCAACAGGTAATCTCCTGGGTGACTCACATGCTTGAACTGAATCTTTGCGAACCTCCAACTTTACATTTAGTTTAAATATGTCCTTACAACCTATTACAATGCACGTCGTTTTAGTATACATTTGAACTTGAAGAATATTGCAGTTAACTTTCAACAGTTTTTGAGTAATTGAGAGGACAACATAAGAGGGAAAGATTGGTGCCAGGGAGGGGATCGACTAGAGGCTTTGCCACGCCCCTTCAGGGCTAGTTTATCAGTTGTCTAATTTATTTAATTATTACAGATCATTTTATCATAATTTCTGCTTTTGGTTGTGACTATCTTAAGTATCTGTAAATAAAATGTTTTAATATCTTTGCTCTTAATAAATAATTATATTATATCTGTTTGTCGGAGGTAAAGGGCAATATCTTTTCAAAATTTGGATTTCACTGCCATCTTACTCAAATGGTTTAGCTCTATTAAGCTGTATCTCTCAATAGAGCTGCTCAATTTTATTAACGGAATAGTTCAATCATGCCAGCACCGGAAATAAAGTGGATAGCACATTAGCTGCATACACCCAAGGTTGTGGGAATGGCTGATATTTTTATTGACAGTCCTTAATAACAGTGCTGTATGTGTGTTTGGAATGTTTTCAACAATTCTTTTAAATGGCTAGGTTTTATTCAGGGGAATAATGAAATCAAAGAAGTAATGCTAAACAGTAATCTAGTAGGATTGGCAGATTTTTGTTTAAACAGAGACGTTTTGAGGGATCCTCTATGTAAGGTTACTCTAGAAATATAAATATACAATCTTTATTTGAAAATAAAAGCATATGCCTGATTATTCTTCCTTTGAAAAGATTGAAGACACTTCTAGGTCATCAAAATGATTTACCCCAGTAGGATTGCCTAAAAAAAATGCGGATCCAAAGCGAGAGGCTCTATTCCTATCCTACCGATTTGTATAAAATTAATTTAATAATAATAAAATATTATCATGAAAGGTTATTAACATCAAATTGTAAATTTGTGGATCCTGATACATTGGCTAACATAAAACACATTGAAATACTTTGAAAATGTTCTCATTTGTTGCTGTCAGTGGCCAGCTCCAGATCAGAGCTTCTTTGGGACCATATTGGGATATTCATCTGTCAGCAACCAAACACTCATGAGAAAGTTTTACTAGATTCCTCAGACATGCTAAAAATGTATTCCACATTTTTTTTTATTTGATTATTTACATCTAGAAGTATACAGATACATACTTGGTAGTGAATATTAAAAAAAAATTGAAGTTTATATATCCAAGTCAACTATGTTTTATGTACGCATATTTTTTTAAAGTATTGTTTCTTTTTTACAGGTGAATTATGAATATTGGCCTTTAAGAATTGTAGATTCCTAATTCTTATATTTGAAAAATTGTGAATTTGGATAATAAATTGTTTATTTATTGATTTTAGTTTATTTGATATGTTAAAATGTTTCCTTCAAGTAAGTTTAATTTTTAACTTTTGCAGACATAAAGTACAGTTATTAGACGAGAGGGCAGATTTGAAAATTTACATAACAACCCATGTGACGATTAAGTTACCTACTGCTGAAAATTGTTTTCCGAATTAGCTCAATATTTTCTTCCAAATTTTTATAATTGCATAGATATTTATTTTAAAAAGTTTTTAGTTCTTAAAAAATAAGGGAACGCTTTTTCAAACATCTGATTCTGAGTTACTTTAGGGTAGATTGAAATAAAATGTAACATATCATTTGCATCCTGGCATGCTGCATATCAAATTAAAAGACTTTCAATGCTGAAGAGAATACCAACAATTTCAACTTTCTATGTCATTTAGTTTTTGAGAATACCAATGTAAAGTAAAAATTTTGAGTCTTTATAATTTTTTACCACCAATAACTCAACATCGAACAAATAATTGTTAAAAAATCTAAAATTATGGATTCTTAATGTTTTGACGAGGGAGGGTTCTATTAGTAAATTAAAAATTTCAGATTAAATGTTTAAAATTATGTTGTTGTTTTTTAATTCGTTTATTTCATTTGAAATGACTCTTGTTCAAGTACAACATATACATTTTAAAATGTGAATCCAATGAGCTTGCACATTACCTTTTTTGTTTTATATTTTAATACATATTTGTGCAAATTATGGTAGTATAATTTATTATCTCATTACAGAGCTTACTCTTATATTACATTTTGATTTTACGCTGTAGTAATTAATACATAAAAATGAATTTGTGGTCACGTAATGGCTCTAAACTTTTTGGGACCATTACGTTACCATAAAATTTATAATATTTTGTTTTTAATTCCAGATTCATAATAGAATTTTTTTACTCAAAATCCAAGGAAATTAAAATTTGGCAAATCAATTACAGTTAAGTGTTCTCAAGTGTTATAGGAACATGCAGGGGTATGTGACATAACTTGAGTATGTGATTTTTTTTTCAAGACTTAGAAACTTGCCCAGATTTCATAAGTACCACTTTTTTTGAAAATTACCTATATATATAAATACTTTATGTATGTGTGTGGGCGTGTGTGTGTATGTATTTGTATTATTTTTTTTCATAGGCCCTTCAAATTTACAGATAATTATATACAATTATAGATCCTCAGGTTTATTATAGACACTTACTACTTGTATTTATATATTTATACATGTATTTTATGATATACTATACTACCATATGATATGGGAGCAACTTTATTTACTATCTAATAAAAAGATATGGGCACATATTTTATGTAGAAATTTAAAAATAAAAAATTTTATTTTAATTTAAATATAGTAAAAACCATTTTCGGATGTATAAATCATTTAGAATAGGTGTAAAAATCAGAATTTGTATTTTATAATGTGCTTATCCAACCCTTTTTAACCTCATCTGGTAAAAAGAGAGGCTATGAATTGTAGTTGATATTTAAAATGACTTTTTTTTTTTAAGTTCTTTAATTAAAAAAAAGTTCTATCTGCCTCATTCATGTTTCCAATATTGTATTTACTTAAACTTATATACATATGTATATGTAAATATAACTGAATTTACAATATATATAGTTCAGGAATACCCCGAATTCTCTTGTGTAAATGTAATCTTCCCTCATCATTTAATTGTTAAATAATCAAAACCAGTAAATTGACTACACAAATAATACATTAAAATAGTCCCAAATCTTGATTTAGCTTCTTAAGCCTTGGATTCAGCAAGGGCTTCGTTTTCGTTAAACCATCAGTAAGTTGATTTTGGGTACCCACTCTTCGGATATGTACTTCTCCCTCTTGAACCTTTTCTCATTCCATCATCTCTTCTTCAACTTCCAGTGGTGTTTCTCAAGATTCTTGTTTATCTTTTGGATTCTCTTCATGATAAATATCAATATCTGTTCCTTCTATTTCATGAAATGAAACTTTCCATCGGTGCTTTGTATCTTCCCTGCTTAACAAGTATCCGTTGACCACCTCATATCCAACAAGCACTCCTCGTGTAGCTTTTTTACCTAATTTCCTTTGGCTATAGGGTTACAACATTTTCATCCTATAACTAGAAAATTTTTTATTCCAGTTTTTCTACAGATCCAATGTTTAAATGGAGAGTTTTCTGATAATAGACCAGTAACATATAATATGCAGGCTGCAGCATTAATAATTTCTGCCCATAGGTCCTTAGGTAGCGATACTTATCCAGAGTGCATGAGGGCTCTTGCAGTCTCAACAATCATACAGTTTTCTCTCTCAGCAGAGCCATTTTGTTGTGGAGTGTATGGCACAGTATACCTCATTTCAATCCCCTTTTGATTTGAAGAAATTTTCTAACCCTTTTATTTTTACATTGAACGCGCTTCACTTTATGATCTAGTGTATTTACTTCTGCTCAAAATTTCTTCAATTTTTCCAAGACTTTGGTTTTAATAAAGTATACTTTTCGAAATTTTAAAAAGTTATCTTTGAATACAAGAGAATCTTTAAAACCACTTTTTGAAGGAATAAATGGGCCATATACATCAGAGTTTATTATCTTACCAGTTTTCTCAGCCCTTTTCCGACGTCCAAACTTGAGTCTATGAGCAGCAATGACGTTTTCAATGTTAAATTTCCCTCTCTAGTGAATAATATGAATTCTATGGAGCTGTAGTTAGTGCCTTTATTTTATCCGAACAGACCACTTACGATAGACCATTTATTGCAAAAATATGTTATAGTCCTGATATAGTACTCTTAGATGACACATCAGATAGTCTTTTAAATTCAAAGAAGTTTGAAAAATAATCCACCACCACCAAAAATGTATCTTTATAGAATTCCAAGATATCTGTCGCTACTTCCATCCATGGGCCTTCCGGAGCTTTCCTCAATTGCAGCGTTTCCTTCTGATTTCCTTTTATAGCAAATTCTTCACAAATTTTATGTTGTTATGTATGTATATGAATCCAAAAGACTTTTGACCTCACATATCTGAGGCAGGCTTCAAACCCTTCCTTAATGATTTTTTTCCAAAATTATACCTCTCATTTTTTTAGGAATATACACCAGTTGATTCTTTAAAATGATTCCATCATAGATAGTCAGTTGCTTTCTAACTTTCCACCAATCCTTTATAAATGATAGTACCTTTTTCTCTTCATTAGGCCATTCCCTATAAAGAATATTAATCTTACATCTTCAACTTCCTCTTCACCCAATCACTTCCTAATTTCATGTGGCATTGTCTTACTAATTCTTATGTCTTCAGTTATCTCAGGGCACTAGTTTCTTCTATTATTTGGGCCACTATAATATCTCTCTATTCTATATCTGTACCAGGAAATCTAGACATGGCATCAGCTATGTTTACATTGATCCCTTTAACAAAATTGACCACAACACCATATCCAATGAGCTGAAGCAACATTCTCTGTATTCGCTTGGGTGCACCACCTAAACTCTTTTTACAGATTAATTCTAAAGACCATTGATCGGATTGAATATGAATTGTTTTTCCAAACACTTTTGACACCAAATACAATTTTCCGGGTTTCCTTCTGTATTCCTTCTCCTTTTCACAGTTGGTCAGTGTCCTTGATTCGTAAACTACTGCATGTCCTTCTTGTATCAATGCATTACTTACACCAATTCCACTTGCATCTCAACCTTTTTTGGTCCATCAAACTATCGTAAAATTGGAGCCTCTTGCAACTTAAATTTAATAGTTTCTTATGCTTTTTCTACCCTTGAACACCATTTGCTAAATGATTCTTGCAACGAGGCAGCTACAGCAGACAAATCTGCAACAAACAAATTTTGCCATTTAGTTGACTAGTCTTAAGAAGGACCAAATTTGGGACATGCTCTCATTTCTTCTATTGCTTTAACCTTCCTAGGATCTGGCATAATAACTTTATTCGTAAATAAGTGTCCTTATTTATGTTTTTCTCATTTTGTATTTCTTCTTATTTAACTTCAAAATTCTGTTATGCCCTCTTCAATACTTTCTCCAATTTTTTATCATGGTCTCTTAAAGCTTCCTCCATTGTTTCTCTATCACCAGATACTAAGATATCAGCAGCAATGGCAATGACACCTTCTTTGTCCTCCATAATTTGAACACTCTTCTTTTGGAAATCTTCAGCTGCTACAGACAGACCGAATGGGGAATGCTTAAACACATATCTTCCATAAAGTGGTCAATTCTTGAGAATCTGGATATAACTTCATTTGATGGAATCCATTTTATGCATAGAATTTTCACTAACAGAGAAATGATCTCTTCTACTGTTGGTGTGATAATACAGTGCTGTATTAAATTTTTATTTAGTTTTTTTGGTGTGACACATACTCTGTTTCATTTGGGTGTTCCTACAAATACCATTTTTCTAGTATCTACATCTCTTGTTTATTTTTATTTCTTACTCAAACAGGTAATCTCCTGGGTGACTCACATACTTAAACTGAATCTTTGTGAACCTCCAACTTTAAAGTACACACGTCCCCAATATTATTTTCCACAAATATTTGCAGAAAATCCTCAATATCTATCTTATTAATTGAAACCTCCTTTACTTCCATTTCTAAGACACATTCAATATCAATCATCTTCTCTCACTTGCCACATATTAATACTTGCCTAGACTTACTCACTCTTTGAATCTAGATTCAATTTGAATATGTCCTTCCAACATATTACATGGCATGTCGCACCAGTATCTATTTGAACTAGAAGAATATTACTTTTACCTTTTTTAACATACATTTTACAGATTTTTTAAAACTGGGTGGTTTTTGAACATTTTAAACACTTTTTACCACTGTATCTCTGTAACTCACCTTTCTTTCGTAAATGGATGTTTCCCCATAATAACCACCCATGTTACCTCCTATGCTGGTTTCACCCATTTTTTTTTTTTTTTTTTTTTAAATTATCTTCCTCAAATTTATTGACAATCTTATATTCAAATTTTGAATCAATTTTCATTTTTCCCATTTGTTTTTCTGTTTTCTTAACTTCCATCTCATCATTGAATAATTTCTGAAGAGCCAAATCTCTCTGTCTTAACAGTATTTTCCTAACATCATTATCTGTTATCCCTACTAGAATAGATCCCATATCTTTTCATCTTGTAAAACTTTGAACTTGCATGTCATAGCTCTTTCCTTTACATTGGAATAAAATTCTTATAATACATTTGTTTACCTTGCACAGTTGAAAAAAACAAAACATGTACCTTTCATTTATGTTTTACTTGAGTATTACTCGCCCAACTGCTAAATTATTTTGTCTCTTCATCAGCACCTATTTGTCATAACAATCGTACACTTTACGATCCGACGACTATTTTAAAATTGCGGCTCTTTTCTTATTCTCCTTGTCATGATCAGTCACCATTATCCATAATTCTTCCAATTTTGTTTCCATGATATCTCCTTTTGCCTCGAACTCAACCAGGGAAGGTAAATTCTTAATTATCTCGTCTTCGTCTATTTTTCTTTTGACACCATGTAGTTTTATTTAATACACTCGTAATAAATAACTTATTTATGATTAAAAAATCACATAACCATATCAGTGTGTAAACACACCGGCCCTGATCATGTCAACTAAGCCAATCGATAACCTATCATTTTTGTTGGTAGTCAGTGTAGCCCAAGGAGGTGGGAAGAGTATAGACTAGAGGTTTGGCCACGCCCTTTCAGGGCCAGTTGAAATTGGTTGTTGGCCACCAGTTGTGTAATTGTTTTAATTATCACTGATGGTTTTATCATAATTTCTGCTTTGCCATTTGAAAGTTTTATAATATAACATAATTGAGGGTATAAAAACTGCAGGTCTGATTAAATAATATATCTTTACAAATATGATTGAAACATCTTTTACAAAATCATATCTTACAACTATTATTTCATTTAAATTTTTCAATGTAAATGTCATTCCTTGCAATGTCTTTTCAAAATCTGGATTTCATTGCCATCTTACTCAAATGGTTTTGCTCTGTTAAGGTGTATTTCTCAATAGAGCTGTTCGATTATATTAAAGGAATAGTACAATCTAGCCAGCGCCGGAAATGAAATGGACAGCACATTAGCCGCATACACCCAAGGTTAGGGGTTCAAACCCAGTCGATGTGTGAGAGAAAATCTTGTGTCTTAATTTGGAAGGGAAGTAAAGCCGATGGCCCCGTGTGATGTACGACGTCATGGAATGTTAACGAACCCTTTTTAGGTGTAGGGCCTAGATTGGCAAAATTTCCAGGGTAACATCCTTGCAACGGTTAAGAGCTCCAGTTAGAAAAACTGATGTAAAATAAGTATTATATAAAGATAGTACAATATAAATCAAATAATTACTATTATTATTTGAAAGTATAGAATAAAAAGTATGAAAAAAAACAAACAAGAATTGAAATAACATTATTGTACATTATAATTACTTCAATTTTAAATTGGCATTTAAAAAAATGAGCATCCGTGCCCTGTTTGGAGATAGTTGAGTTCTCCATTCTGAAATAATAAGCCCAGTTTGGGAGAATAGCTGTTCACATGGTACAGAAGTCGCAACAACACACATGCGTTCTTTAGCAACCTTTTTATTTCCCGCCCTACCTGAGGCCGAGCCTCAAACGGGCTTGCCCCACAAGCCCGTGAAGCGGACTCGTGGGGTTACGTAGCCTGTGGGCCAATGGGATTTTTCAGCAACCACCAAAAGTAGAGGATAGTTGTGTTTAATTTTGAACCCACCATTTTACTGGATCCGTTTCCACCAGACCTTCATCATCTTTGTCCAAATAGCACTGCAATTCTACTATTGCGTGGTTTCACTGGTACCTGCATGTGGACCAATTGAAATCAATCACCTGAATTTATCAGAAAAATAAGTCAAATATATTAGTATATGAGAAATTAGTTTAATCACTTTTATTTTTAATCAAATTAACTACTAAATTAATTGTTAATTTAAATTTTATGACAACTGCAATTATAATTTAATTTTAACATTATAACACTTAGTTTTACTCAACTTATCTTATTTCTCAACAATAAATTGTTACTAAAAATTATTTATTTCATCATTAATTTTATTTTGATTTATTTTTAGTACTCTTCTAATGGTTTTAATATTATATTATTGATATTTATTTTGTTATATAAGTACTTACGCATTTTTGCTGGTGCAGATTGCTTTTATTTTGTAACGCTACTACAAATATTTATATCTGGGATGCAATCTTTGTCCTCTTCTCCTGTCCCTTGATTGGGGCCCTGCACCGTGATTTTCTGAATCAAATAATTTTTCACTAGCAACTTCCTTCGATCAGCTTTGGTTTGCACAGAAAATCTGGACATCTTGAAGTAAGGGTCAAAAATATTGCAACTGACAATGAGCCACTGCGTTTAATTACTCCAAAGCGCTCTGTTCTATTATCTCCCTTAACATTAAGCTAATTGCGGGCAATCAGATCAATTAATTCTTTTAACATCATATACCAATTGGTACACTTCAGCAAAATGTATTGAAAATTAACTTTAAGGATCAGTTACATACTTATATGTATGTAAAGAAAATGTATTTAGTATGCAAAGAACCATTATATGTATAAAAAAAATTTCTTTCAAAAATAGCTATGAGGAAAAATATTTCCATCCACCATGAAATCAAGTAATACTGTGTTGGTGAGGTAGTGTAGACAGTGAAAGATATTGATTACTTTTAAATACAATAAAGGATACTATAATTCTTATAAAATCCAAAAACATACACATTATAATATTTTATTTAAATTATAATACTACCAGACCATTATAATATTAACAGGTATTTTCAAAATATTTTGTTTCAACTTATCCAGGACTTAAAAGCCAAAATAGCAGCAATTGCAGAACAAAATTTGTCCATAACAGCATATAATATTGATGTCATAATTACTGACCTTCACACATAAGCAAAATGAAATAGTGATATGTTAAGTAATATAGTTAAAACCATTAATAAAAATAAATTGCGAATTTACTGTAAACTCCTTATTTGGAAAATTTTAGCTTAGTGTTACAACCAAGGGTTTCATTTATCTTATTAATTACTCCTTCTTGATTGACTCCCTAAGTTTTATTGAATTTATTAACATACACATTCGCATAATTTGGAGCATCGGGATCACATATTCAATTCTTGGATGGAGCAAGGCAAAACAGAAAGGGTACTAAAATATTTACATTTACGCAGATTACTTCCAATGACCTTTATAATAATCGTATAAAAGGGCGTTGTGATCAGCCCAATGATTTGGGTACGGTATAAACCAAATGTGGTGGTGTTTAATAATTCTCATCCCAGTTGAAAGTGTCAGAATATAATAATTACTGTGTAAATGAATGCAATATACGCAGGCAGTGCATATTGTAAAAGGAAAGATGTAATTGCACGTTCTGTAATTGTGCAGTGTTTGAGTGGTCGTTTTATTGAATATGTTAAAGATGCTGAGACATCTCGTCAGATGTTGTTATCTCTTGAAAATATTTTTGAACGAAAGCGTGTGATGACAAAATTAGCTATCAGGAAAAAGCTATCAACTTTAAAATGTGGTTCGACTGATCTGCAAACTCACTTCATGAAATTCGATTCAATAGTTCGAGAATTTGAATCAATTGGATCGAAAATGGATGCCGATGGCAACATTTGAAACCTTCTCTTGACGTTACCAAGTACTTTTGACAATGTTGTTCCAGTTTTGGAAACTATTAATACAGATATAACTTTAGAGTTCGTTAAAAGCCGACTATTGGACGCAGAGATGGAGATGTAGCAGATTGATATGGTTACAAGTGAAAGTAATGAAGAAACATCCTTTAACTCCACATCTAAAGGAGTTTGTTATGAATGTGGCTCAACTGAGCATTTCAGGAACCGCTGCCTGAAATTAACTTCTTTTAGGGGAAGAGGCTCCAGAGGAGGAAGAAGAGATAATTTTGTTAGAGATCGAGACAAGGTGACTAATATTGCTGAGCGAGATATAAGTTTTGTTGCAATGACAACACAAGCAATTGAAGGTAAAACAGACTATATTACTTTTATTATCGATAGTGGAGTTACAGATACACTTTTCTGTGAAACTATGAGGAGTTCCATGTCAAATTTATTTCTCCTATAAACATTAAAATAGCAAATGGACAGTTTATACAGGCTAAGGAAAAAGGGACTTTGAGGGTTTATTGTGGGGAAGCTAATAGTTATATTAATATTGATGGACTTTTAGTTGAAGAACTTTCTAACAATCTACTCTCTGTTCAAAAACTAATAAAAGCTGGTTGTAAAGTTATTTTTATGAAAAATCAAGCAAAAATTTGTGTGCAAGACAGACGAATACCATGCATACCGAGAGGCAATATTTTTCTTTGCAATTTTAAATTATGTAAAGGTATTTCATGTTATTCCAGCAGCAAAGAAGATCCCAGTAAGAGCATTATGGCTTGCAACTCATGGGTTTGCCTTTCAGCAAAGATATGTGCGACATCTGTGAAAAAGGGAAAGCAAGGCGTCAACCGTTCAAAGAAACAATGAATCCTAAGTCACGTTGTGTTGGTGAGTTACTACATTGTAATGTTTGGGGGCCTTCCAACCACTACAACATTAACGGTGAGCAATTTTATCTGTCTATAGTAGATGACTATTCCCATTTTGGTGTTGTTTACTTAATGAAATGTAAATCGGAGACGGAAAAACATCTAAAGGAATATATTTCAAGGCTTAATGCGGAAGGTAAAACAGTCTCGAGGCTTAGAATGGATAAGGGCGGAGAATTTTCCTCTACTAGCATGAGTGAATTTTGTATTAACAATGGAATTAAGAGAGAATTAACTGCAGGATATTCTCCACAAGAAAATGGAGTATCAGAGCAATATAATCTTTCTATATTGAATAAAGCTAGATGTATGTTTTTAGATAGCAATTTGCCCAAAAATTTATGGGGAGAGGCAGTCAGATGTGCCGTTTACCAAATAAATCGGTGCCCTACTAAAGTCCTAAATGGCAAAATTCCTGCCGATATTTTTCTCGGCAAGGGATATTTTTCTCATAACTTGAAGATTTTTGGTAGTAAATCCTGGTATTGCAAACTTCCAAAACCTAGTAAATTAGAACCAAGGGCAGTAGAAGCTCGCATGGTGGGTTATGCGGAAAATGGGTATCGTTTGTGGAATCCTGCCATCAACCGAGTCGTTATTTCAAGGGATGTGACATTTGACGAATCAGATAGGAAATACTTGGAAGTTGTCGATGCCCCCAGATAATACCACAAAATTTGAACCTCATCAAGTTGAAGTAGAGCCTGAAGAAGACCTTGATCAAGATGACAAAACGTCTCCTGTTAAGCCTCCAGAGTTGACTTCCAAAAGACAAATAAAACCTCCTAATTATTTAAAAGATTATGTTCTACATGCAGCTTTCAGTGTATACTCAGATAATAAAGATCCTGTTAATTTCCAGGAAGCTATTGCTCTAGGTTGGCAAGAAGCCATAGACAATGAGCTTCAAGCTCTTACTAAATTTGGTACATGGCAGATTTCACACCTGCCAAAAGGATGCAATGCCATTGACACTAAGTGGGTATTTAAAACCAAAGATGATGGTACCAAGAAGGCACGTTTAGTAGCAAAAGGTTTTCAGGAACAGAGCATAGCAAATTATTATTCTCCAGATAACCTCTGTCTTAATGCATTTGCAGATGCTGACTGGGCAGCCGATAAGAACGACCGTAAGAGTGTTAGTGGTATGGCGGTTTTCTTTGGCAGAAACTTGGTTTCATGGGGATCGAAGAAGCACTCTCCACCGATGAGGCCGAATACTATGCTGCGTCCATGGCTGCCATTGAGCTCGTGTATATTGAGTCCCTGGCTACTGAATTTAATGGCTCCTCATGTAATGCAAGTCTTTTCATAGACAATAAAAGTGCCCTATCGATGATTGAAAATCATGAAAATAAAAAGCGCTGCAAGCACATCGATATCAAGGTCCATTATATCCGGGATCTCATCAAGAACAAGATAATTACTCCAAAATATGAGCAACAGAAGATAACATTGCTGATATCCTCACCAAGCCATTGGGAAAAATCAAGTTTAAAAAAATTTTTGTGATGAACTTAATTTAAAATCATGATGACTATATATTTTAGTAAAAAGTTCAATTTCTTTTATGGTTTATTGGAATTCTATTCTGGTAAATTTTATTTTATTCTTTGTTTGTTTGGAATTTCAAGTGTAGTTCATTTTTATTATTTATCTTTTGAATTAAAGGGACTTGAAATTGAGGGGGGGTGTCAGAATATAATAATTACTATGTAAATGAATGTAATATACGCAGGCAGTGCATATTGTAATGGCACTGGCCTCGCCATCTGTGATAAAAAGTTCTATTAAAATATAAGTGTTCAATGTTCTTATTATTTTTATATGTGTCTTTTTCTTTCAAAGCCCACTAATTTGAACAGAAAGTACCCTACATTGTATGATAAAACTTATTCATTTCTTTAATTTCTAATTTATTAGTGGGCTTATATTATTTTTCACGAAGTTGGTATTATTTTCATCAACATCTTGTCATCTATGGAACCACCATGCAAAATATCAACCCCATAAAAAAAAACTAGTTGATTTAAAGTTGTGAACATGAAACTAATAACAATTTTTAATGACTTTTTGTAATTATACATTAACATTTTAAAAAATGATCTTTTATGAGGCAACGGCAGAAATGTTAGTCAGACTGATTTTCAATTTTTTTTTAAACTGTAATTCAGCTATTTACATTTACATAAGGGTTGTCAGTGATTGGGTTGGTTAACAAATAAAATGAAGGATTCTCGATCAAAAGTACTAGTAATTTTCCTCCAATAATTTAACCTCTAAGCTTTGCAAAAGATCTTCAGAGATACAGCCCGTTTCTATTTCCGTTCTTATTCTAGTTTTTGTTAGTAATTTTTTCAATTTATTTAGTCTTTTGAAATTCTAGCTGATCAGAAATCAACTGATAGAAATTCCGAACCTACAAATGGATTCATAACTGTTTGTTGAAAGGGTGCTGCAAAGCAAAGAAGAGGCAATGAAAATGGTATGGATGAAGTTTCAACTTATAATTCTTATGATTGATTCATTGTTGGAATCGGAAGAGGTTAGACTGAAAATATGGACTGTACAGGCCAAGTATTTATTAGTGCTTGAAATTTCAAAGTTCAGGATACCGTCTATAGTGAAGATTTCAAAGTTTACATCACATTTAGATCTGATAAAAAAAAATTATAAAGTGAGATTTGATCTGCTATATACAAAGGCAGGACTTAGATGTACAAACAAAATCTGGAACACTAATTTTTTTTCAAAATTATGTCCAAAAAGTAACAATAACTTTTTATTACACTTTTTTGGGAGTGTATTTATTTGCCATCATAAATTAATTTGAATAAAATCAAATAAGGTGCACAATATTAAAAAGATGTGAACAAGCAGTAAGTGTAATTTAAAACTGTTGTCCCAAAAAACAAAATTAATTGGAGCCGGTAGTGAGAACTATCACTGTATATTATTGTTATTACTGTGTATAATATTATTTTTGGCTTTAGTGGGATAATGTTACAAAAGATGAATAAAATTGTTTGTGGTACCATAAAGAAACTCCTAATTGTGTGATGTACAGCACTTAACTTGATTTTTGTTATTAAATTAAAAAGTTGTCTAACACAGCCTCTTATTAAGCACTTTGTAGTTTTTATCATAGTTTTGTTGTTTAAACTTACTGCTAGACCAATAGCTAATGGAACTGTAGTGTCCATATCTACCTACTTCTTACATAACCGGTAAATAATCTGTTATATACAAAGCCAAACTTCTCTGGTTTTCCCTCCACCAGGCTCAAATAAATCAAATCAAATCGCACCTCCATATTATTACTTATTGCCCAATAAGGCAGATTGTAATTTTATCACAATAAACATTTTTTTATTAATAAAAATAAATTACTTATTTTATGTACTTTAATATTTCTCTTTAATTTTTCATTTAATTAAATGCATCATAAGTTAAGCAAGGAAGGACTCCTAACACAATAGTGAATCTTTATCCAGCCAAAAAAAAGCCTTAGCATATATATATAGGTCGGACAACACAGATATATGCCAACGCAGTAAAAAAAAACCAGATATACTTGAAGATTCACCAAAGAAACATTATAACAATTATGTCTGCTCCTGTTGTCTGAGGAACAGCTGCAAAGTAGTAGGAGACTCTGATATCTGCGACAGGGTCTGGTCACAATTGTAGTTCTGCTTGTCTTTCTAGAACTAATTTCAAATTGTTTACTGATTTGTTCGCTAAGAGCACTCAAATAACATATAAATTTCATGTATCATCATTTTAAAAAAAATTTATGAATAAGAGCATCATTAATTTGGTTATTGCATTTGTCTTTATTTACATACATAAATCATTTAAAATGATAGTAAAAAAAACGAAAAATTCTACTGAAAAGATAAAACATTTCATATTATCCTTATAATTAAAACAAATTGTTTATCAAAAAAAAAAAGTCCACACAAAATCATTCAAATCTTTTGCTATCATCCAAATAATTAAAAAAAAAAAACTGTTACCTTTTGTTTTGATGCTTTGGTCAGGGAGTTTTGTCTGCTGGGAATCATTATAATGCAGTATACTGGAAGTTAAAGATGTGGTCGACAGTTTGGTGAGATGTTCTAGGTGGATCCATCGCATGCTGGTTTTCTCCTAAAACAGAGGTTTGACTGGGCGGCTATACCAATATAAAGGTTTTGTCTATGTCACATATGCACATAATGTCATTAAATCAATTAATTAATTTACGCACTATCATAGGAATGAGGGTCTGGTGAGCTAAGATATAGGTGAGGTGATAGATCTTATTGACTTAATAAACCTTTATCAAATATTCAAAATTTACAGTATGACTCAATAATTTTTACTAAAACTTTAAATTGATATCAGACCATAATTATTCAATGCTGCTATTTCAATTCATTTCACAAAATATTTTTATTGTGCTAAAATTAAAATCTGCCTTATTAGGAAATAAGTAATTGTGATAAATGTTCTCATTCATGCCATATTTATAATTTTCATTCATACAGTATTTACGAACAGCCCAGGGATCTCCGAAATCCATATGGTTGTCATCTCCCTCACATACAAAAGAGGAAGTAGAGTTTTGCCCCATGCTCCTCCGTCACTGGATATGAGCCAGCAACAAAATTAATGTCCTTTTTTCAACTTAGCCAATTAATTATCATAAATACACTGATGGACAAAATTAATGCACCACTCGATTTGTTTTAGTTAAAATTATCTGCCTTTATTTTGATTAACTATTGGTATTTAGGTGATAACAGTGTAAATATAAACCATGAATAATCCTTTTTTTACTCTTAAATCCCTTTTTCACAAACACTAGAATTTAATCAAACCCATCTACACATCATAAAATTTGTTCTCACTCATTCCTTCTCTTTATTATCATTCCAGAAAGGGATTTAAGTGAATACGATTGCGTTAAGGCTGTGACATTGATAGAGGAAGGATACAGCCAGTGTCAAGTTGCCAGGAGACTGGGTGAACATCACTCGCCCATAGTCAGCGCTCTAAAGCGATTTAGGGAGACAGAGCATCACCCAAGTAGAAAGGGGTAGCGTAGGCCTATATGTACAGTAGAAAGAGGTAGCTCACAAAATGGCCAGGCGTTAGTTTGAACATGAACATGTGAATTGGACTTTGGAATACTGGTCGAGAGTTCTCTTTGCAGATGATGTAAGAGTTAGTCGCAAGTCAATGGTCAAGGCCGCAATTATGTATGGTTTAATTAATTTCTACAATGTCCATGCTGTATAGTTCCCCAGGTAGCATTTTTTGGTGGCTCACAGATATTCTGGGGTGGCATTTCCTTCGACATTTGTACTAAATCGATTGTTGTGTGCAGAAGGTCCCTAACGTCGCAAAGGTACTTAGGAGACATAAAAGACGTTATTCGTGCCAGAGACAGAAATACCCTTTATTAAGTAAGTTTTCTTTAAAAAATTTTCCAAGTTTATCTTTTTTGTAGAATATTTATTCTTTTACTCATTATGTACCTTACATTATCTGTGTGAAATACAATTCGTTTTCAAATGACTTATTTTTTCTACTAAAAATATTTTTGAAGTCTAAAATTAGCACAAATTGGAAATATTTAAAAAAAAAGGGTGGCACATTAATTTTGTCCATCAGTGTATTAAATACAAATCAATCACAAAAGGCTGAGAATCCATAAACAAAATCTCTATTCCAAATATCTAATAATCACTGCAGCAATAATTAATTAATCAATACCCTGATAAACGATGAGGTATCAAAGCTGCAATAATCGATAAACACTATCAATAGATTCTCAGAATCATTTTTATTTCAACACAGAGATTCACTTAAACATTATCATTAAATAAGCTGAAGGAATATTGCAACAAATTCTCAGTTAATATTTATTCAAGCTAAAAAGATAATTTAAACTGATTTTAATAAAAAACCTAATAATATTAATTGATTCAAATCAAACCCTAATATTCATACCGGTATTCATAGCAGTCTCTTTTTTAAATTAATGGCAAAATAGACAATCAACAATTTATTAGCAGACCTGTATTTAATTTAATTCAAATTTATGAACTAGACAAGATGAATATTTATAAAAAAAATCGTTAACTATCACTAATATTAATCAATTAGAGCAGACCCACAGGCTTCCTTAACTTTATTTTTAATTAATAATCCCTTACCATAAATAGATTATCTAACTTTACTAATTAATTTTATCCATAATGTAGAGAGGTAGACACTTTTTAAACCATCACAATAAAACCTCTAAAGTCAGAAGGACTTGATATCAAATTTTTTCTTAAATCTTCTAATTGGGGACAATGGAGAACTTACTATCTACAAATGAGCCTGTAAAATATCAAAGTCCGGAAGACTGCAGGAAATTCTATCAGACAATGTTTACAGTCTTGGTCCTATACAATATCAAGGCAGAGTCTGGAGCTACCGTATTCTAACAACATTTGGCTTATTAAATATATTTCTTTCATAGTGAAACTTGTTAGTAATCATTCAATCTGTTAATAACCATCACACTTAACTTTTTATTTAATTTTATTAATATATTTTATGACTTATAAACAATGCCCATATTATTATAATTCATTTTTCTTAATTATTATTGGTCCTGCCATTATTATTTAATTAGTGATTAGTATGACTCTATTTTAATTAATGTCATTAAGGTCAATTCAAACATTATGTTAATAATTTTTCACAACAGGTTGGAAAACGACGTATCCGTGGATCTGCGGACTCGGACTCTTAACTATTTTTTACCTTGCCTGATTGGCCGCAACTGTTATTTAATGCTTTATTTTGGCCCATAGGGCCTGAAAAATTACTACTTGCTTTAAATTTGCCCCTTGGGCCAAGAAATTGTTACTTAATTTAAACTTGGGTTGCCGGCTGAATTTAATAATTTTTTTTTTTAGGATTGGCATTAAAATTATTTAGTTTGAATTCCCTTTGATAACTATTATTTACTTTAAGCAAATTTTTCAAATTACAAAAAATATTGTTAATTGACCTTTATGGGAATGATTATTTCCTTAATAAAATTCTTCAAAAAATGTATGTATTGTATGAATATGTAGGGATGCGAACTTATTAATTAAATGAAAAACCAAAGAGATGAATTAAATTAAATGTGATAAGTGAAGTATTAAAGTAAATGCAATAAGGGGAATTATTTATTAAATTTAGTGGAAGAGATATTTTTTTATAAGTAAAGTCGGTCAGTACTTATATAGATGTAAAGTTGTCCAATCAAATCGACACTAAACCACCAGCTCAATACTACTAATTGTGATGTCCTAAATGAATACTCATGAATTCAGATTATTATTAGCAGTCTGTGTGTGTCTCTGTATGTACGAAATATACTACAATGGTTGGTTTGGGGATCCCACATCAACTAAAGCCCCCCCCCTCCTATAAGCGAACACTGTTGACTCGAACTCTTGGAAAATCACACAGGGTAGTGTTCATCAGTTTGACTATTGCCCCGAGAAGGCAAAACACTTGAACTAATTATGAAAAATAGTTTCAAAATAAAGTAGGATCACTCAAATCTCTATACAAAATGTGTCCTGATGAAATCTTCTATCAGATTGTTTCTAAAAAATCTGATACCCATTTGTGTATCAGAATGTACAATGTACCTGAATACAGAAGGAAATTAGCTACCCTCAAAATTTTTCCCATTTGGCGATGCGATGAAGTCATGTATGTATAGCAAGTTTTTGTCAACAATTTTTTTTTCTATAACCTATTTTTCAATGTAAGTAAAATAAGGTCGGATCTGAATATCCACAAAGACATTAAGTTAGGTGACCCACCCTTTATATAAATACTGACCGTCTTTACTTATAAAAAATATCTCTTCCATTAAATTAAATTTCTTACAATATATAGTTCCCCTGATTAATTTTACTTCACTTATTACGTTTACTTTAATTCTTCTCTTTTATTAAACCCACTATAAGTTTCCCAACGAAGGACTCCTAACACAATAGCCAATCTTCATCTGGGCAAAAAAACCATAGCATATATACGGGTTAGACAACACTGTAAAAAAAAATGATTTAATTGAAGAGTTGTCAAAGAAAAATGTTTGAATACAATGAAATAGGTTCTGGACTAGAGATTCGGGGTACAAAATTAAGGTGATAAAAAATTGTTTGCCTCATTCCATCATGGCTTTCTGATTCTTGAAGAACAATGATGTCTGCTTGATTCGGCAAGATTCCTGAAGATGTGCTTGAAGATAGCTCAATGATCTCTGCTCCTGTTGTCTGAAGAACAGCTGCAAAGTAGTAGGAGTCTCTGATATCTGCTACAGGGTCTGGTTACAATTTCAGTTCTGCTTGTCTTTCTAGGACTCATTTGAAATTGTGTACTGGTTTATTCTCAAAGAGCACTCTAATAAAATAAAAATTTCATATATCATCATTTAAAAAATAAAAAATTATTGCGTTTGTTGCTATTTACACGCATAAAATTAATTTTTCCTAATATTTAATACTACTAATATTTACTTATTTTAGCTTAAAGTTAAATTATCCTTTTTCTTTCTTGCTTCTGAAATCAATTTGGTTATAGTACATACAAAATCAATCATGGTAAATAAGATAAAAAAAATTGTTCATTCAAAATAAATTCTACTAATATCTACTTATTTTATTAGCTTGCAGTTAAATTATCCTTTTTCTTTCTTGCTTCTGAAATCAAACTGATTATAGTACATACAAAATCAATCATGGTAAAAAGAAAAAAAAAGATGTACATTTAAAATAAAGTCTACAATACCTACTCTACAATATCTCTACTCTATAGCAATATCTACTGATTGTATGAAACACATGAATGAATCAATTGTCTAATTATGATATGTATTTAAAATAAATGAAATATACTAATTCCGTCCCATTGTAGCTCAACATAACATCTATGGCCATCATAATGGAGGCACCTGTAATCCCAAACCTGGTCTCTGTCTAGGCTTATGTTGTACATGCTGGCGTCGGCCCAAGCCAGTAGAGCGGGGTTTTCAGTATCCTGGTACGCTAGTGCACACCTGGTTGCACCTGGAGGAATCTCCCTGAGCTCCTGCGGTAAGTGGTAGGCCTCTTCCACAAATACAGTCCACCCGAAGTCTAGCAAGAGTACTGTCATGAATCCAAATACTTCATTCTCCTGGAGACGGGCCCGGTACCATTTGTTCCACTTCATTACAGCGACAAGCGGGAACTCGTCTTGTGATATAGGGTGGGCTCCATACTGTGACATTGTCGTCTCTATGTGGTCCAGCGGGACTTGCACATTTTGTATGAAGAAATCGTTAATGTCTTTAAACAGGCTTATGCGCCCTTGACGCCATATCAACCCAGCTTCAGTCACTTCCATACCTCCCATCATTTTGCGGTCTGAAATCTAAATAAAAAAAATATTTGTGGGGGCGCACTGAGAGAAAAAACATATAAAAAAAAAGTTTTACATTAAAAATAAAGAGCAAGCGAACCTCTATGAGAAAATAACAATAATAATAAGATTGTTTGACTGTATTCAGTAAATAAAGTCGTAGACAGATTGACATATATAAAACCAAAAACCAAAATAAAAAAACCAACATAAAGAAGTCAATACACAATGCAATATTAAATGAAAACCTTAAAAGTAATAAGTACAAAATAACATACAAGCTAAATAAACAATAGTAAAAGCCAAGGCAGGTGACAGCCCAACATCTGGATGTATATAGTAAGGAATGAAATAAGAATAAAAATTTGATATAATGAATAAATCGTTCCCAAGCTAGCAAGTGTCTGTGGATGGTAAGGAGATGTTTGAGTTGGAGGGCCTTGAACGAAGGTTCATAAGGACGAAGCTTGGTAGATATTAGAAGTTAGAGTTTCAGAGAGTTGTGGAGCGAGCGAGGAAGAATATAGTTATATAAATAGTGAACACACAAAGTTCTAAGTATTTCTCGCTGATTGAAGACACATTTGAGATGGTAATGCTATAAATATTTCTAATATATTCTCAAAAATGAAGTTTTGAGAGTCAATAATCTTATTTTTAATAAGTTCCAAATATTTTTATGTAGTCATTTTTAGTGTTTTGTTGATTTTTTTTCTTAATTAGAAAGCCTTGTGTTTTTACCTGTCTGTGGGCTCATCCGACTGCCAGTCTCTCCTGGAGGCTATGAAAAGAAGCCTCTCTTATCGGGCCCTGATTCTATCCACTCGGAGGTTCGAGCCTGAACTGTTGACAGACTGTCACTTTGTTGAAAAGGGCAAGAAAAGTCCAACAGATACGGCAAATGAAAAGGGACATGAAAGGAAAGCATTTTTGAGACGTTGAAGAAGGAAAAACGACAGAGGCGCTTTCTGACTTCACAAACGAGGAATTTATGCCTATATAGTATGAATGTATGTAGTAAATACCATATGAACGAGAGAGTAAATGCAATATTGTATAAATTGTGTGAATGAGTTCATTTATTACCCTATTGGGCCAGATTGTAATTTTCTTTAAATAAAGAATTAAAAAAAAACTAATTATGAAGAACCCCTTAATCCAAGTTTTTACCTTTACACACCTTTAAAATTTTTACAATCAGCTTAGTAGAAAATACAGATGAAAGACAATTGGTCCATATCTGTTTAAAAGTAAAGCCTCAATATTAGTTCTATACTAGTTAAATTATGTCCATGCCTACTGATAGCTCATTGAATATTTTTTATGCGGTAGTCGGTTTATATCATCATAAAAACAACTGTCAAATGAGAGAAGGATTTTTAGCTAGAAAGAAGGGATATTGTGTGGATGTGATTGCGAGAGTAGGAGGGAATTAAAGGTAAAAAATGTTATTATATCTCAAGTTTAAGGTGTGAAGGAAATCAGACAGTGAGGCTTAGAGTGCGGTCGGCATGGCGGGGAAATTTAGCGGGAGAAAGGGAAGACGTGTATCATAAAAGAGGGCTCAGCTGATGAGTGAGGAGATAGCATTGAAAAGGAGACATGATCTGTAAAACCAGTGGCATTTCATATTCAATCTTGGCAGAGCCCTTTATCTTTAACTTGATTTAAACCGGTCATACATTTTCATCAAAAAATTGACTATGTAAAGTAAGGTAAACAAAAAAATAATATGGAGAAGTCTGATCAATACAATACAATATTAAATAAAAACCATTAAATTAATACAACAATGTACATATACCAACTATAAGCCTCTTACATCTATAAACATAGTAGACAGTGAGATACAAATAAAAACGCAAAAAAAAAAGTCTGAAAACATCACATAATGAATAAAACCTTCCAATCCCTGCCAGCATCTGTTGAATGATGAGAAGGTGGAATAGGAGGTTTTGAAGGATCTTAAGGATGAATAATGGAGGATATTAGGACGTAGAGTATTCTAGAGCAAGGAAGGAGGTAAGTTGCCATTTTGTAGGCAGGAGTATTAAGGTTAGAGAGACAGAATCTTGAGTTCTGGGAGCAGACTGAGGATTTTAACTGTAGAATATTATATATATATAAAGAAGGTGATGAGAATTAAAGGTTTGGAAAATGAATGAAATGAGGGAATATTGTGCCCGGAAAAAGGGAAGATCCACCTAAACTTAGACGCTGGAGACATGGGAGCACCACGGAGTCCCAAAGACAAATCTAACGAAGCAATTCATGATTCGCTTCAAATCATACCTGAGTTTTACTGAGAGACCCTTCTACATCACACCATCATAGTCAAAGTGAGGGAGGATACAAGGAGTTGAGATATAGGCTGAGGGAGCAGATGGCGAGAGTGATGATTTTATATAATGCCATGACATGGTGCAATATCAAATTTATATAAATAAGAATGGCAATTGTGTTAAGAATTATTTGATGATTACTAAGTAATATTAAGACTAATAATCAAAAATTTAATTGATATAACGATAAAAAACAGAACATAGACTGTTGTGAATTGTAATTTAAATCTTTGAAAAATGGTATTAATTGCCAAGTGGATTTGAAATCAATGAAAAACATCTTACACCTTACAGGCCCAATTTCTTCCTACCGATCCTGGGAAAAATCCTATTTATTTAATGAAATGAAAAATAAAATCTTTATTCAGGGAATTTTTCAATAAAACATAAAATATACTACCTCATTTCTATCTTTCATAAATTTATCATACAAAGTAATATGTCTCTAGTCAAAATCCTATAATAGCATCTCTTTAAAAAAATTAGTCATTTATCTGTAATTGATTTCAATTACCTCAATGTTAGGTCATACATCTTAACGCTCACATTTCCTAATATATACCATTAATTTTGTTATAATTTGTATTGTTCAAAGTCATGGGAAAACACTTAATTATATTTAACTTACCATTTTTGAACTTTAGGGTCAGCATACATTTTATCATGAGTCAAAAATTAATCAGTTAAATTAAGTAGCTTGATTAAAAAGCAGATACATTTATGCTTTTTAATTTATAAACTTAATTGTCAACCTGTTAAAATCTATCGACAGCATCTTTACCAACATTAACATCATTTTTCCATTACTTGTGTATCAATTTGTTACTAATCTATTGCATTTAAGTTACTTAGCAAGTCTAGATGTAATTGATTTTGTTTTTCTTTCAGTGGAATGATATTAAGCGTCCAAACATAAGGAAAAAATGTATTCTTTTTTACACTATTTTACCAAAAAGCGTTTTATAAAATATTAACTATGACTTCTAGCTAGCAATAAATTAATCTTTAAACGATTCATAAATTTAAATGTAAAATTTTTATTGTATTTGGTATGTGTTAAAGAAAAAAAACAAAGAATCGAAAAAGGAAAGATTCATATGTGATGTTGAGTGTTAAAAGGGACAATTTTACAGCTTTTCGCTGATAGCTAAATGTCTAAAGATTTAAATCCAACCATTGCTTTATATAAACAATAAACTAATTTTTTACACACAATTAAAATCTATGTAAGAAAAAATGTATGAAGTAGCAATCTTTAAAAAAATAATTAATCTTACATAACAAATCTTCCGTCTCTTCACTATATAGTTTATTTGCGGAAAACGTTTTCGACAGCTGTAAGCAGTTATCCTCAGTTGCTAATTTATAGTATGAAAAACATGACATTTGAAATTAATTTTATGAAGTCAAGCTTTTAAAATAGGTTGCTTATTTCTACTGACTTCTCATTCAGAGTCAAAGTGCATAGAGTGAAGTCAGCAGAGATAACCAATCTATTTTAAACAATTGACTTCATATAAATGATTTCAAATGTCATACGTTTTTCATACCATCAACTGGCAATTGATGATAGCTTAGAGCAGTTGAAAACGTTTTATTAAATAAATTATATTGTGGAGAGATGGAAGATTTGTTATTTGATTATATCCTTCCATGTCACTAATCTTATAATGTAATTATAAATATATTTGGGATACACCTACCTGAATTAATTTGATAAAGAAACAGTTGAAACAGTTTGAAATGTTAGTAATCTTATGGCCAAAAGAATAAAATAACAAAAAAGCCAAATTAGTAGCTTAAAGAAAGTTTGAAAGACAAGTGACAACTTGTGTTAAAAAAACAAAACAAATAACGAATGGCAGTGAAAAAATACTCATGAAAATAGGATTTTGTAAATCAACGGTAAATAAATTTTATTTTAAAATTATTATATATTTTTTTTAATTGGCATTTAAAAATGTGTGTAAATACTGATGTATTGTTCAATACAAACATATTTATCGATTGATTGATTTGAAATCATTCGTTACAGGAGACTGTTGTTTTGGCAGGTATTACAATGTAGGCTGATTGGCTTAGCATAAATAAACCTGAGCGGGCGGGAATTTCGAAAATAAGACTCGAAATAAAGCTTTTTGAACAGAGTTCTTTGATTTCCTTCCTTATTCTGGTGACCTGGCGTACTTCTATGTTTATTTTATAATTTTTAAAAACGTTTTTGACGCCAGGAAAATAAAATAAGAAAAACGTGTTTCATTTACTTATGTTATAACCCTCAGGACATAGAAATCGATCCGACTTATTTTCTGATTGATTCCTATTTCATGTTCTAGCTTTACAATAAATAATAAATATATAAACAGTTTTTGTGGGTATTTTCTTATCACCTATATGCTTCATATTTTCCTATGAAGTGATGTTTCTTCCATCCCACACTTAGATCTTAATTTTCCTAGCACATTGCTTCTTTTATACCAAAGAAAAGCCTAGACTTCACTCCCTGTTAAAGGGCCTTTTCTATCCTGAGAACATTAAAACCTTAATCAGCCTTGCATAGATAATGAGGCTTTTTGTTCCCTTGGTAGATTCTAAACCTTCTAACTCCTTTTGCAGCACTAACCACGCCTTTTTATCTTTGTTGGGCCTGAGGATATGCTTGTTGGGGTTCAGTTTGCCAGAGCTGCAGTGTAGTACACCCTATCAAAAAGAGTAGAGCAAATAATAATGGAAGGGTGGCAGCTCGAAGATATAAACAGATAATGGGGAAGGAGATCTCATAGACTCTTATCATTTTTAGTCATGTTTATGATTAGCCTTCTGTTCAGGTGGACGTGGGATTGGTGGCAAGTGTATTTTTGAATAGTTTGGAGACGTCTAATTCCTGTATCAGGTAAAAAGCTTCGTCTCAGATATCACCCGTTATATTTGCATTTTTTTTTTTTACATTGTTGGTGGCCAAAAGACAAGAAATTTAATAACAGGAATACAAATGTCTAATTTTCTACTATAACAAATTGTTGAAGTCTCCCCACGCATTTCTTTTTGTTTATTTATGTGGACATGGGTTGGTTATTTATAGTCTAAAAAAGTTTTATAAATATGGAAGTAGATGTTTTATATGATACAAACACCATGAGTTACGATTTACATATAGCAATATACAAGACTTAGGTATACTATATTTTGCTACTTTGTTAAGAAATTATAATCTAATATTTACTTTACCATGTTAATTTTAACAAGTATTCATTATAATTCATCTATTATTCAGAATATTTCTCTTAATACAACTTCTTTGACAACTCCCCCAGAAATATTCAAATTTTGCATTTTCCTAAAAAAATATTTCCAAACAATAGTTACATTCAAGAACAGACAAATATCTCCTTTAGTTATTATTGTTAGTAAATGAATACATGTTCCAATGTACTGTTTATTTGTAGGTTAGGCTGATCAATGTATCTACAATTAATAGGTGACCCTGGGGACCTAGCAAAAAAGCATAAAATCTGGCAAGTTTCACACACCCGTTATACTTCCTCTTAAAATTCTAAAAAGAAGTTATCATGTTAACTTTACCTCTTGACTTATTAGGAGATTCAGATACAGATACAACACTGAAAAAAGATGATCTTTTTCTCTAGAAAAAAGGCTCGAGTCATCAGCCAATATTAGGATTCAGTATAATGCCTTCATTACTGATTTTTTTAAAAAGGGCTAGTGAAATGGAACAAGTGAAAGATAGTAATTTAGCTTCTATGTTAAATTATATGCCTTATTAATGTCTTCTAAAATCTGATAGTTCTTCGACTAAATTAAGAGTCATTTTTGATGCAATTTTCAAAACCACTTCAAATCAATAAACATAATAATTTATTTTCTATCATTTTAAACTCCTGCATACATGCAGATACTTTTACTGTTGATATAAGGCAAATTTAGCTTACAATTTTAATGAATGCTGAATTTTCAAAACATTTATGGCGTTTCTCTCTGGAAGAGCCTACTGGAATTTGTAATTTGACAACTGTTTCCTTTGGTTTTAAAGCCAGCCCATTTTTGGCAATTCAAAGGTTGCATAAACTTGTCCTGAGAGAATGTAAATATTTTCCACCCTTTTCTAAGGCCATTCTGTATGTAACAAACCAAAAGAAAAAGGCTTTATCTGATTATTCATATTAATTTGTTTTCGCTGATTTCATTTTTTTTTAAATTTATTATGTGTGATGGAACAAAAGTATATTGTGCAAATATATATCAATTGGAAGTTGAATAAAATTGTACTATTTTTTTTTATGTAAATAATTATTCTTTAATTTATTTTTTAGGGCTGGAGTTATTTTTAAATTGAAGGTTCTTCTTGGAGAACTTCATTGAAAGTGGGCTGAAACGAAAAGGTACTTATTTTACTTCTTAATTTATTTGGCAAGATTATTGTTGAAATAAAATGTACTTGACTAATTAGACCTTGGTGAAATGAGTCGCCTAGACAAAATAACTAAAATTAAATCCATAGCGTTCATCCCTTGAAGTGACAACTTTTACAGAATTGATTACTAAATTGATAGTTTAGAATTGATGGAAATTTTTCATAAGTGGTTTCTGAGCAGGAGATATACCATTGGTCTGAATCCTTAGGACCATAAGTTTTACAAGTATTTATTGTTTTCAGAATATATAGTGATCAACTCATCATGTTAAAAAATTTCTTGGTGAAACCAGATTAAAAGAAAACCACAGTTTTCTACCCAAAAAAACTTTTTTTACTTAAATTGTGATTGGCTGTATTTAACTCCATTTTTGAAGTAGTTTCACGCAGAAATTTTTTCATAAGGACGAGATGACCACCCTGTATATTTGATAAAAAAAAAACAAAAAAAACATCAATCTGTATTCTGCACCAAGACAGAAGAACACAGAGCTTACTGGACTTCTTTGAAACAAAATTAAAAATAACTCTATTTAGAAAAATGAAATTTAGAGAACTATTGTTGAACAAGTTTAGATAATTTTTGAGCCATAAGTTAAGTAATTTAGCATAAAAAAACAAAATTAAAGCCTTGGAATTCATAGCATCTAATTTAGAGAAAGGAAAAATGAAATCTTCCAACAGAATAATAGAGCTTTGAAGCTTCTTATCTATCTTGAGATAGATTAAGCATATTTGAAAATTAAGTGATGCCCTTAAATAACCAAAGTCATCGATTTAATGCAATAAGAGACCATCGAGTTGATAAAAGAGAACACAGGTTACCCACCCATTGTGGGATAGTTTATATTAATGCTCTCTAATTCATAATTTATCTGGATTAACAGGATCTATTTTTTGGGTCATAAAAGAAATCTTAATAGGCTTACCATTTACATTTACAAAAGAAATATTTGTTAAAAGCCATAGTAATTTACCCAAAGGCATTTTTTAAATATACTGTGAGACAAGATAATGGATATATCACTGATAAGGAAAGAAATCCTGTACCTCACAAAATTGAATTAAAATAAATAAGGTTTATAATCACATTTACATATTTTACATAAGATTTTATGAGTAATGCATTAAAGGTCTCATCTCATGACTTCCTCCTAACCAACCAATATTTTGTCTATAGTGAGAGCGCTTTGGTGTTTACTAAAGTGACTAGAAAAGTGGTTTTGGCTAATATGCTCCCATAAGTACAAAATGGTTTAACCTAAGCAGTTCTAAGCACTGCTTACCTGCTTAAGTACTGCTTGTTTTTGTATTGATTTCAAGTAAAAATTTCAATAAAGAAATGATGTATAATTAATCAGATAAATATATCAATTTGCCCTCATCCAAATTAAAATTTTCTAAAACCTACTTCTAAACATAATTTAATTTATTTAAAATTTTCATTCATCTCATGAATCAGTGTTACATAGTGCATTTAATCTTCTTTTAGATGATCTGCTTGTTTAGAAAAGAAATGTATTCAACAATTGTCACAGTATAATCATCACATATTAAAATAATTTGTCAATAAATGACGAACCAACGAAGCAAAGTAAAAAAAAAAACCTGATAGGAAAAATAAATTTTGAGGTTTCCAGTTTAAATTAATAAATAAACCAAAATCATTATTTTTTAAATAAAATACTGTCACTTTTTTATTTCAGTGGTGAAGTCTGTAATGAATAATGAGACCTGGATGGCTCGTTGAGACAATAGATGCGATAACAGGCTATTCCAGCCAAGAACAAATTCATAGCTCCTTGTGGCTAAGAGATTTACAAAGTTGGGCTGTGCCCGTGGTTTTTGACAGATTCCAGTCACAGAAAGAACCTCTAAATACTTAAATTTATCAACTCCCCGGGGTCAATACTCAAGTAAGGGACTGCCGTTTGGACTCTGTTCGGCCCCGGAGGGGTTTCAGCAATGGATTTGTTCACTATTAGGAGATATGAAAGGGTACAGGTAGTGATGGGAAATGTATTGGCACAAAAAAGAACTCGAAGAAAGTATCCAGGAAGTTCTAAAGCGAATGAAATCATCAGGATTGAAGCTTGACATGACAAGTGCGTCTTCAATTTAGCAGATATTGAATTCCTCGGGCATGTCTTGTCAGGACTAACTGCACCATTGATAAAATTACTGCATAAAGCAGTGGAATTGTGTTAGGTACCTGAAGAGTCAGCTGCTTTTGAAAAAATAAAAAAGAGTGTTACAACCACACTAATCCTACAACACTACAACCAGGAGGAGGAAATCACACATTCAGTGGATGCCTCGGAGCAATTTTTTTACAAAAGAACCAACCCATGGCTTTCAGCTCCAAAGCTCTCACATCAAGCTAGTGTAATCACAGTCAAATATAAAAAGAGGCAGTTGCAATTCTAGCCGCATGTAAAAAATTTCATGAGTATATTTGGGGAAATCCAAATTTGACCATCAAAACAGACCACAAGCCATAACAAAGAAGCCTGTTCATTGTGCTCCGGCTTGATTGCAGCGGTTAATGTTTGAGATCGTGGCTTACAATCCAAAGATTGTTTATAAAAAAGGTAAAGACTTGGCGCTCACAAAAATACTCGGCCACGCTGTCAGCCAACAGAATATCTACACAATCAGGAAGAACTAACGTTACATCTTCTCATTCCGTTTTCCAAAACTATATAATAGGAACTGGTTGAATTCTGTGCTGAGGATCCAGAAATGATATAGCTGAAAAAATACATAAAAGAAGGCTTGCCGGATTCAAAGAAGGATTTTTCAAATGAACTTCAAAAGTATTATAGCTTCAAAGAAGAGCTTGGAATATACAATTCTATTACAGTAAAAGGCAGTCAAAACCTTCTCCCTCCAAAGATGAGACCAAGATTACTCAAAGAGATTCACAGAGCACACAAAGGGTTACTCAGTTGCATCTAGTTGGCCAAGGAAAACGTATTTTGGCCCAACATAAACTATGGAATTAGTTGAGAGTTATGGTACGTGCCTAGGCTTACAAAAAGATAAACCAGTTGAACGATTGACGTTAACTACCACACCTACTCGACCATGGCTAATAGTCGCAACCGATCTGTTTTCACTAGACCATAAAACATACTGGATAATTGTGGACCAATACTCCTGCTTCTTTGATTTCATCCAGTTATCGAATTTAAATTCAACTACCATCATCAAGGAGCTAAAGAAGTGGTTGGCTGTTTTTGGAATACCTGACCAAGTTAATACTCAGATGATGAGCCGCCATTTTCTAGTGATGAGTTTCAAAAATTCGTTGCTATGTCAAAGTTTCACAACAAAATGTCAAGCCCGCAATTTGCTTGATAAGATGAATTGTTTAAAAGATGTTTGCAGGAGGCCAAACTATTTCTAAAAAGTGTTCTAAGGAAAATTCAGATGTGTATCTGTATCTCTTCTGTTACAGGGATGCAGGAAAGCCTGTAATCCATAATGGAGACCTCGAAGTAAGGAGAGTCTGCAATCATGACGTTGTTATGGTAATAGAGCTCCAAGAATGGAAATGGTCAAACTCGTATTGACTCTTGTGTGGGCAACAATTTGCTTATTGTCTACTCTTTCTGTTCACACAAAATAATACAAAAAGTAACTATCTTGAGTCTAGACTAGGATAGTGTAGTTATTGGGAAATAGTGTAATCCCTATACATCAGGAGGTTGAAATACAGTATGGATAAGACGAGGGGATTGATACCCTCAACGTACATCATTAACTTCTTCGAAGAACATGCGGTACCTTTTTGTACATATATAATTTATTTTTTATGCAGGATAATGCCCGACTTCTAATTGAAAATGTTGTCCTGTCAGTGGACAGCTCCAGCTCAGAGCTCCTTTGGGTCCATATTGAGATATCCATCTGTCGGCAACCGAGCACTCCTGGTGATGTCTATTAGCTGAGAATTGCCTTGTCTGATCAATGTGATTGGATTCCTCAATTTCATTCAGTTATTTAGTTCAATTCGATTATTCAAGCAAGAAGAGGCAACAACTCGCCACTGGAGACTTGGCTGTGTGCCTTATTCTAACTTCAAAATCAGAAACCCTTACATTTTCACCTATGTGTTTGTCTGACTGTACTGATCTTTGTGAGTCCCCTGTTCAAGCTTGAGACATGAAATTTTGTATGAAGGTCATTTGACATCAGAAGCAAATAACAATTATAGCCATATCATTAAAACATGAGTTAGTGCCACGTAAAGTCATTAAAACTGAAATAAGTATATTCACAAATCCAATGTCATATAGGAGATAATATTTTGCATAAAAGTTTTACTTGATTCTACAGATATGCTTAAAATTTATTCCACATTTTTTTTGTTTGATTTGATGTACAGCTAGAAGTATGTTTAGTCTCAGATACATCTTTGGTAGTAAATATTAAAAAAAAAAATTTAAGTTAAAGTTTATATGTCCAAGTCAACTTCCTTTTTGTATGCATATTTAAGTGAGGAAGGAATAGTGGTTACAGTAGACAAAGCTATCTTGGAGGTCTGGAGACATCATTACATGAATCAGTTTGGTATTGATGAACACCATTCAACAAACGGAAATGGAAACTGGAATGAAGAAGAGTACGATGAGGTGATTGAGGAAGAGGAAGTAGAAAGAACAATATACAAAATGAAAACAGGAAAAGCGCCTGGAAGGGATGGTATAGTAGCAGAATTAATAAATAATGGTGGCCCCGAGCTGGTGCAGGCATTGCAAGTCCTTTTTCAGAAAGCCTGGGACGAAAAAAGGATTCCAACAGATTGGGAATATAATATTATAATCAGTGGCGTAACTATATCATCTGGGGCCCGTGGCAAATTCCTTTAATGGGGGCCCTATCATTACGCTTTATTATATTTATGAGTAGTTTAGTTACCGACAACCAATAATTTGTATTATGGTATATATATTTTAATATTTTTATAAATAGGTACAATATTAAAACAATATTTCTGAGCTCGCGGCCACTTGGGCCGGGGCCCTCTTGGGTCGGGGCCTGTAGTTACGCCACTGATTATAATACCAATTCACAAGAAAGGATGTCAGGCAGAATGCTCTAACTACAGACCCATATGCCTCTCACCAGTTGTGTACAAGCTATATACATTCATATTGGAGGGTCGCTTAAGACCACTAGTTGAGCACCTAATAAGAGAAGAGCAAGCTGGGTTCAGACCCGGGCGCCAAACCCATGACCACATTTTCTCATTAAGAAATATCTTACGGAAATCCTGGGACTTGGATAAAAATATGTACCTGGCTTTCCTTGACCTCAAATCTGCCTTTGACTTGGTTCCACGAGATGAAATATGGGAAACTCTCAGAGCGAAGAATGTTCCCAGAAACCTGACAGGCGATTACATCTATTTTTACATAATTTATAATAATCTATTACATAATTTTTAGATTACGTGGTACCGATAAGTACGTCAATGTTTATAAATTATAAAGCCAAGAAACTTTTTTTAAAATATATTTCAACAGAAGAACTCAACTCTATTAATTATAGGTCGATTTTTCACTTGGGTTAGGAGGACAGGTATATCCCAGTACGAACAGTAGCTAGGAATGGGTATAATACAGGGGCTGGCAAAAAGGGCCTAGTTCGTGGACAGTTAATCCTTATGGGTCCCTCCTTCATTAAATCTGTCTATCTATCATAGCACTTTTTAGGTATTCTTTGCTGTTATTGTAAAATTAGATTAGTATAAGGTCTCAAAATGGTTATAAGGGACAATAGTGCAAGAAAAGGTTTATAATATGAAATTATGGTTGCTGTGGAGATCCAGGTGCCTACTGGATAGCTGGGCACTTTTACATCATGCTAATACTTTATTAACCAGGGTTTATTAGATAGCTTTTGCCACTCTCTGCTCTGGTAAACGATTGTTTCTTCTTGGCTCATACTTTTTTCCTTTTTTGCCATTGCAGATCAGCACTCGTTATTGGTACTTTGTATACTAGTTTCATGTTGGGCCTCCAGAAGGTCATTCACACCCACTAACTTCTTTTGGCCAATTTTCGCATCTAAATGCCCCATAATGATCATGCAATGTAATGTATAAATACATCCCCCTGAACCGTATCATATATTACATGTGTAGGCCTATTGGGCATTATTTGCCTTATATTATATTACTAATTAAGTAAAGATATTCAATTTGTTTATTAATTTAAAATCTCCTGTCACACAAAAAAAATTCTGGCTTCATTCCTAATGCTAATGTATGATTTCTAATGATTCCATAATTATTGTTTCCATCAAAACAGCGATTTCTTGAAACTGAATATTGTAATAACTTCCTTTATTCCAGGTTGGGGTCGTCTGAAACTCAAAATTGAAGAAATAGCAGAAAATAAGGATCAGATAGAAACAAGATTATATGATGAATTTTTTGCCGTCCTAAATAAAATAAAGCCATGTGATTTGTGCTGAAGAGATGATTTGTAAACTACCTGTAATAAATGTTTATTAAAAAGTTTTAAAATTTGATTAGATTAAGCAAAATGAAGTATATAATAATTTTTACAGTCTGTCAATTTTTTTTTTTTTGTCTTAGAACTAATGAGAGCTCTATATTTACAATACCTCTAACCATCCCACTAACTATGGGATAGCCATGAGTATGAATTTTAGGCATCTCTGCATTTGACTTTACTCATCATAGCTTTTGATAGTTATAATATTTTGTACCCTTTGAAAATAACATCAGATATTATATAGTTCAATTTAACTTATTCTTAATTAATATGATAAATGTGTGCTCAGGACCATTAAATGTTGAACCATTTAGGTCCTTAGACCAGACCGATGGATATTGCCTTTGGTACTGTGATGCAGGCTTGGCATACTGTTGCCCTGCGCTTCCCGTCATCAATTTTTTATTTAACTTTTATTTCTAGATTAACCTTATGTAGAGGATCCCTCAAAATGTCTCTTTGTCTTATCAAAAATCTGCCAGACCTACTAGATTACTGTCTAGCAGCATTTCTTTGATTTCATTATTCCCAAAAAACCTAGCCATTTAAAAGAATTGGTAAAAACATTCTAAACACACATACAGCACTGTTATTGGACTGTCAATACAAATATCAGCCCTTCCCACAACCTTGGGTGTATGCAGCTAATGTGCTATCTACTTAATTACCGATGCTGGCTAGATTGTAGTATTCCTTTAATAAAATTGAACAGCTCTATTGAGAGATACAGCTTAATAGAGCTAAACCATTAGAGGAAAATGGCAGTGAAATCCAAATTTTGAAAAGATATTGCCCTTAACCTCCGTCAAACAGATATAATATAATTATTTATTAAGAGTAAACATATTAAAGCATTTTCTTTACAGGTACTTAAGACAGTAACAAACAACCCAGCTATATCCCATCTTCGAGCTCTTTAAAAGGAAATTTAAATGTAAATAATAATTGTAAAGCAAGATTTTGTAAAAGATGTAGTTTGAATCATATTTGTAAAGATATATTATTTCATCACACCTGCAGTTTTTATACCCTCAAGACTGTATCTTAAAAAACTTTCAAATGGTAAAGCAGCAATTATGACAAAACCATCTGTAATAATTAAATAAATTACACAACTGATAGAACAGGCCAACAACCCATTAACTGGCCCTGAACGGGCGTGGCAAAGCTTCTAGACAATCCCCTCCCTGGCACCAATCTTTCGCCCTTATGTTGTCCTGTCTATTACTCTTCGCACCTCCTTGGGCAAAGCTAACTACTAAAAATAAGGAGAGGTAATCAGTGGGTATAGTTGACCTAGGGACTCTAATGGGAGGTATTATGGGAACTTGCATGTATTGTGATGAAACATTAATTTGCCAAATAAAAGTGAGTTACAGAGACACTGTGGTAAAAAAGGGTTTAAAAATATGTGTACCAATCAGCTAGTCTAAGTGAAACAGAGAATGTGCTTAGTATTGCAACTTCAAGGATAGCTCAAAAATTTAACAAGGGATACAGAGACTAAGAAAATTAAATGTGATATATTAAGTGGAACAGCCAACTACATGGACCACAAACATGGTATTTGTAGTAACACACAATTGAAACAGAGTATGTATCACACCAAACAAATTAAATGAAAATTTAATACAACACTGTATTATCACACCAACAGTAGAAAAGATCATTCCTTTGATAGCAAAAGCAACAATCTGCACTCTGCTCAATGCAAAAAAAGGATCCTATCAAATGAAGTTAAATCCAGATTCTCAAGAATTGACCACTTTTTGGACACCTTATGGAAGATATTGGTTTAAACATAACCTATTCGGTCTGTCGGTAGCACCCGAAGAATTCCAAAGAAGAATGTTTCAAATCATGGAGGACAAAGTTGTTATTGCCATTCCCGATGATATTGTAGTATTTGGTGAAGGAGAAACAATGGAGGAAGCTTTAAAAGACCATGATTGTAGAAAGTATTAAAGGGGTAGAACAGAGAAATTTGAAATTAAATAAGAAGAAATGTGAGAAACAAAAATAGAATATATGGGACAGTTATTTTCGAATAAAGTTACTATGCCAGATCCAAGGAAGGTTAAAATAATAAAAGACATGGGAAGAGCATAAAGCGAGGCACAGATTCATACGATTAGTCAAGTTGGCCTGTCTAAGGTATGTGAGGTCGAAAGTCTTTTGGATTCATATACATACATGAAAACATAAAATTTGTGAAGATCTTGATATCAATGGAAATCAGAAGGAGAAGCTGCAATTAGGGAAAGCTCCGGAAGGCCCATGGATGAATGTAGCGACAGATATATTGGAATTTGATTAAGATACAATTTTGGTGGTGTATTATTTTTCATCCTTTTTTGAATTTAAACTATGTGATGTGTCATCTAAGAGTACTATATCAGCACTATAACATATATTTACAAGATATGGTGTACTGCAGGTGGTCTATCACGATAAAGGCACTAACTATAGCTCCATAGAATTTATATTATTCACTAGAGAGTTGAATTTTACATTAAAAATATCATTGCTGCACCATTATCAGTCCAATGGAAAGGCCACAGTATACCAAGCGGGTTTAGGGTCAATAAAAATTAGATAAACTGCATCGTATAGATTTTATGATCCCTTATGAGAATTAAACTATTTTAATGCAACAAATGTGTCAAGAAAAATCAATAATGAAAAGAAAATAAGTCATCATTATGCCATTATTGAGCAAAATTAGGCTTACTTAGGGGGTTTGCCATTGGCAAGCCAAAAGCAACATTTCTGAAGTGAGTAACTTTTTTTTTTTCAAATAGTGGAAAATAAATAAAGATTTATAAAAATAAATTTTCTTATTCAAACTCTGTACTGCTGTTATAGATGTTTAGAAGAGGTTATGGTTCCTAAGGCGATTAAATCTCCATTTAATAAGCCTATTTCGAATAAGAAAAATTATTTATATAAATGTTCATTTATTTGCCACTATTTGATAAAAAAAAGTTACACAGTTCAGAAATGTCGCTTTTAACTTGCCAATGGCAAACCCCCTAAGTAAGCCTAATTTTGCTCAAAATAATTCAAGCAAAGGTGCAACTCTTTCAATGTTCACCTCAGAAGTCTTTGCATTGGAGACTAATAGTGAGGCTTGGTTTGTGGATAATGGAGGGACACATCATATATGTAGTAGAAGGGAATGGTTCAGAAGTTTTGAATCATTCAAGGATTACCATGCCATTATTATCACTGATGGATCTCAAGTCAAGGCACTTTTTAAAGGATCTATTTTGATTGAAGCTGCTTCTAACGGTTATTGGAAGAGATTTATGCTCACCAATGTCTGGCTGGTTTGTGATATTTCTTAGAATCTTTTAGAAGCTCAAGATCGTAGACCACATAATAAATCTGAATTCACTCCAGTTAGGTGTAAATTATTTGAAGGTAAAGAAAGTCGAAACTCTTGTGTCAGGGAGTCGTAAGGTCTCGGGTGATCTCTACAATCTAGCCATTAGGGTAGTACCCACAATTTATCTACTCCTACCTAAGACCATAATTTATTGCAACTTTATCATGAAAGGATGGGTCATCAGAATAAATGCCATGTAAAGGAAGTAGTTTATAGAGAGCTTAATTTGGACTTAACTTATGATGGTGAACTCTGTGAGGTTTGCATAAAAGGAAAAGACTCAAGTTAATGTCTGAATAAGGATGCAAAGACTTGTCAGATTATAAACACTGATGTATATGGCCCATTTATTCCTTCGAAAAGTGATATTAAATATTTTCTGAATTCAAAGATGACTTTTCAAAATTTTGAAAAGTATATTTTATTAAACTCATCCTTGGTTTCACACAATTGTTGAAACTGCAAGACCCCACATGCACTCAGGAGAGGAGAAGGATCCCTACCTAAGGACCTATGGCCAGAAATGATTAATGGTGCAGCCTTCATATTAAATCGAACTGGTCTATCATCAGAATAAGGAAAATCTCCATTTGAAGATCGGATAGGTAGAAAACCTGGAATTAAAAATATTTGTGTTATAGGATCAATATGTTCGGTCAATATACCCAAAGAAAAGTTAATAAAAAACTACACAAGGAATGCTTATCAACCACAACTCATAGCCTTTCTTTCTACCAGATGAGGTTGAAAAGGATTGGATAACCACATTCTAAAACGTAAATTTTTTTTTTAGATCTATTCTAAATTATTTATACATCCAAAAATGGTTTTGAATCTATATTCATATCAAAATAAAATTTACTTTATTTTTTAATTTCTACATAACATGTGCCCATATTTTTTTATAGGTAGATAGTAAATAAAGTTGCTTCCATTTTATATCCATATACCATTTGTCAAATTTTTATTTCCTTGGATTTTGAGTAAAACAATTCCAGTACATTACCGGTCTATATAGCCATCGAATAAAATTGTTTTTCTTAAGGTTTCAGCGAAGATCTGTTCACGTACCCCGGTTAAATGGCAGGCCAGTGATTAACACCTTGAAATTTCATTTTATGTCTTCTAAAACTTTTTTTTATAGTAAAAACTGCCTTACATTACCCTTTTCTTTTTTTTCAATGTTTAAAAGCTGACAACTTATTCAGGAACCACCCAATGGACCTCCTTTAAGAAAATAAATCAGATCCAGAATTCAAATAAAAATAATATAAAATTTATGGTAACGTAATGGACCCAAAAAGTTTAGAACTATTATGTGACCAAAAATATTCATTAATTACTACTGCATAAAGTCAAAATGTAATATAAGAGGAAGGTCTGTAATAAAATAATTCATTATACCAGCATAATTTGCACAAATATGAATTAAAATATAAAACAAAGATGGTGAGGTACAAGTAAAAACTTAAGTACCACTCATGTAAAAAGCTCACTAGATTCTTATAAAAATGACAGCACAATGAATAATAATTAAGAACTCAAAATTCTTGACAGGGCATAACATGCTTTTAAAAAGGCATATATGATCCTTAACAAAAGAATGAGCACCTATTACATATTTAAAAACAGCTTTTTAAATTAGTAAGCCTCTACTCTTTCATATCTTTATATCTACCTATCTGAAGTAGCCTGTAACTTTGCTATTTTCTCATCTTTAACATTCAAGATTTCTCGTAATTTATTATTTTATCTCACTAATTTTTATCAGTTCTTTAGGACCTTCAATCTTCCTATCAATTTAGACCTTGAAGAAGGCGCAGAATATCTTGTTGAATCAATCACTGCTTTGAATTTAAATTTTATGGGTACAGTCACTACAACTCACTGTCAGTTATGGGTACAGTCACTACAACTCACAGTCAGTTATGGATACAGTTAGCTCTTTACTGCAAGTGTATCTAAATGTTTCAAATCTGTCAATTGGTGTAATGAACATAAATTTTTCTTGTGCCAGAGTAACAGAAATCGTTAACGAAAACATAAATTTTGTAGAGGTTTTCAGGTATCCATCAAATACTACCATAGCATTACACCCAAAGTGTTTCTGTACTTAGTCCACATAGGTCTTGCACACTGAATGGAACATGGGTGTTGTAGTCTTACCCCATACATCCTTATGCAGCAAGTACCCACCTTCAATTACTGCACATTTTCTGTTGCCAAGGTTTTCTTCCTGTTCAGGAGTGAATGTTTTGTACAACGCTGACTTCTTGCCCTTGCATATACCTTCCTCACTGAAGAGTGACATGGAAAAGGGTGCAAGCTCAAATCTGAATAAGACTGTGATGTCATCGTCAGACTATTTGGTAATGCAAACTCATTGACAGAAAGTTATAGGTCAAGTGTAAATTTTTTGTTTTTAATTTTCAGAGCACTGTAAACTAGAGTTAATGTCATATTCATTCATTTCAACTTCACTTCTTGTAAATTTTCTTACATAAAATAGTAGCTTGTTACAGACTATATATTCAGATAGAAATAGTGAACATCTGCAAACCTTAAATCAGTATAGATGTGAAAAAACCGAAATACTGTGTATGAATGAAAGAATTAAAAAAATTCTAGATAATGTTATCGTAAGAAGGGCATAAATTTTTTTTAATAACTACAGTGGATGTGATAACACAAAACATTAGCATTGTGGATCAGTTAAACTATCCACACACCATATGAGAGCCATATTTTTTCCACAAAAAATAAAAAAAAATATCAAGGACCCAAAATAAGTGTGTACATAGCTAATGAGCAGGATTTGCAGTTGTTCATACCGAGAGATCCCTGGTAGTATAGTGCATCACACTTACTTTAAACGTAGGAGGTCGGGGTTTGAATTCCCAGTCAGAGAAGTTTTTGTTTTTTTCTCTTTAAAAACTATTTGTCAAAATAAACGATTATGAAAACTAATATCACTGTAGTGGGGGAAGATAGCACTTTTAATTAATTGTTGAAATAAAGTAACAATATTTAATGTATTTTATTCAATTAAAAACATTTTCACTACCTAAAACTACGTTTTCAATTCCATTATAAATCGACACACATGTCAAAGTCAGCATTATTTACTAATTTATGGAACGGTTTCTTCATAGTATTATATTTTCATTATTTAATTTTTGCATTTCTATTTTAAGCTCTAATTAAATGAAAAAATCCTTTACAGTCTTTCCAAACGTTTATTTTTATGTTTACATTGGTCAAAGTTTTGCCTATTCAGGAATAAAATGGGCATTAAGTGTAGAAAATATATATAATTACAGTTGTTTTTTTTTATAATAAATAATATAACAATCCAAAGAAAAAAACAAACAGACATGTGTAATACAGTATTTTTCGCACTCATCCCTTTCATTCTTCTAACAGCATATAACAATTGGTATACTTCAGCAAAATGTATTGAAAATTAACTTTAAGGATCAGTTACATACCCAATATGAATAAAAAAATTTTTTTTCAAAAATAGCGATGAGGAAACATATTTCCATCCATCATGAAATCAATAATACTGTGTTGGTGAGGAAGTGTAGACAGTGAAAGATATTGATTACTTTTAAATACAATAAAGGATACTATACTTCTTATAAAATCCAAAAACATACACATTATAATATTTTATTTAAATTATAATACTACCAGACCATTATAATATTAACAGGTATTTTAAAAATGTCTTGTTTCACCTTTTCCAGAACTTAAAGCTAAAACAAAAGCCAAAATAGCAGCTATTGCAGAACAAAATCTGTCCATAACAGCATATAATATTGATGCCATAATGATTTGTGTACGGTATAAACAAAATGTGGTGGTGTTGGACAATTCTCATCCCAGTTCAGTTGAAAGTACCCTACATTGTATGATAAAACTTATTCATTTTTTAAATTTCTAATTAATTTATTAGTGGGCCTATATTATTTTTCACGAAGTTGGTATTATTTTCAATTATTATTATTATTACTTTTTTTCAAAAACAATAACTTTTTATTACACTTTTTCGGGAGTGTATTTATTTTCCCTCATTTATTAATTTGGATGAAATCAAAGTAGATGGACAATATTAAAAAGATGTGAACAAGCAGTAAGTGTAATTCAAAACTGTTGTCCCAAAAATACCAGGAAGCCCATGGCTCACGAGAGTGCCAACTAAATAGAAAAGATGAAAGTTTAAAATGTGTTAATTGTGGTAGTGATCGTGGCGTGCCTTTGATACCAGCTGTCATGTTATTCAAATAATTACTTCACATAAGAATAACCTGTGGTTTACGATTCGAAGAAACATAATTTCCTGGACTTGGCTGGAAGCTTCTTCTCTGAAAGTAGAACTTAGCAGACATGGCCCGAACCAACTATTCAGCAGGAGAACCAGGAACAGAAAAGACAATATATGTGATTTTTTTTCTTTTTTAAAGTGATAATATATATATATATATTATATAACATAAATAATATATCATCTGCAATAACAAATATTAGTAATAAGTTAAGGATAGCTCCCAGTTTGATGACTAAAATTATAGTCTTGGCTGAGGCTATTTAGAGTTTATTTGATTCAGCATGATCAATTTAAATACCGATAATTGCAATGACATTGTAATTCAGTAAGAAATAATAATCTAAAGTTGCAAATAGTAGTAAAGGATTTAATGAAACCAAAATGCTAGTCTCCAATAAATAGTTCCATTGTAAAAACAGAAAGTCTCATGACCAGGGGGGGGGGGTTGTTAAGTATTAAATCAAGCATGTACAGGTTGCTCTTCCTCCCTTTTAAGCATTAGAAGCCATCTGTATTAAAATACTTTTGGCCAATAAAAATATCTGTATAGCCTCTGTCATATGTATCACAATAAGTTGGGTGTAATATTATGTTTGGCTTTAGTGGGATAATACTACAAAAGGTCAATAAAACTGTTTGTGGTACCATAAAGAAACCCCTAATTGTGTGATGTACAGCACTTAACTTGATTTTTTGTTATTAAATTAAAAACTTGTCTAACACAGCCTCTTCTTAAGTACTTTGTCGTTTTTATCATAGTTTTGTTGTTTACACTTACTGCTAGAGCAATAGCTAATGGAACTGTAGTGTCCATATCTAACTACTTCTTACATAACCGGTAAGTAAACTGTTCCACGCAAAGCCAACCTTATCTGGTTTTCCCTCCACCAGGCTCAAAAAATTCTAATTAAATCGCACCTCCATATTATTACTTATTGCCCAATAAGGCAGATTGTAATTTTATCACAATAAACATTTTTTTATTAATAAAAATAAATTACTTATTTTATGTACTTTAAATTTTTCATTTAATTAAATGCATCATAAGTTAAGCAAGGAAGGACTCCTAACACAATAGTGAATCTTTATCCGGCCAAAAAAAAGCCTTAGCATATATATATAGGTCGGACAACACAGATATATGCCAACGCAGTAAAAAAAACCCAGATATACTTGAAGATTCACAAAAGAAACATTATAACAATCATGTCTGCTCCTGTCGTCTGAGGAACAGCTGCAAAGTAGTAGGAGACTCTGATATCTGCGACAGAATCTGGTCACAAATTTAGTTCTGCTTGTCTTTCTAGAACTAATTTCAAATTGTTTACTGATTTGTTCGCTAAGAGCACTCAAATAACATATAAATTTCATGTATCATCATTAAAAAAAAAATTTATGAATAAGAGCATCATTAATTTGGTTATTGCATTTGTCTTTATCTACATACATAAATCATTTAAATAACATTTAAAATGATAGTAAAAAAAATGAAAAATTCTGCTGGCAAGATAAAACATTTCATATTATCCTTATAATTAAAATAAATTGTTTATTAAAAAAAAAAGTCCATACAAAATCATTCAAATCTTCTGCTATCATCAAAATAATTTAAAAAAAAAAACTGATACCTTTTGTTTTGATGCTTTGGTCAGGGAGTTTTGTCTGCTGCTCATCTCAGCTTAGGCTGGGAATCATGCAGTATACTGCCTTTATTTTGATTAACTATTGGTATTTAGGTGATAACAGTGTAAATATAAACCATGAATAATCCTTTTTTTACTCTTAAATCCCTTTTTCACAAACACTAGAATTTAATCAAACCAATCTACACATCATAAAATTTGTTCTCACTCTTTCCTTCTCTTTATTATCATTCCAGAAAGGGATTTAAGTGAATACGATTCCGTTAAGGCTGTGACATTGATAGAGGAAGGATACAGCCAGCGTCAAGTTGCCAGGAGACTGGGTGAACATCACTCGCCCATAGTCAGCGCTCTAAAGCGATTTAGGGAGACAGAGCGTCACCCAAGAAGAAAGGGGTAGGGTAGGCCTGGATGTACAGTAGAAAGAGGTAGCTCACAAAATGGCCAGGCGTTAGGTTGAACATGTGAATTGGACTTTGGAATACTGGTCGAGAGTTCTCTTTGCAGATGATGTAAGAGTTAGTCTCAAGTCAATGGTCAAGGCCGCAATTATGTATGGTTTAATTAATTTCTACAATGTCCATGCTGTATAGTTCCCCAGGTAGCATTTTTTGGTGGCTCACAGATATTCTGGGGTGGCATTTCCTTCGACATTTGTACTAAATCGATTGTTGTGTGCAGAAGGTCCCTAACGTCGCAAAGGTACTTAGGAGACATAAAAGACGTTATTCGTGCCAGAGACAGAAATACCCTTTATTAAGTAAGTTTTCTTTAAAAAATTTTCCAAGTTTATCTTTTTTGTAGAATATTTATTCTTTTACTCATTATGTACCTTACATTATCTGTGTGAAATACAATTCAAATGACTTATTTTTTCTACTAAAAATATTTTTGAAGTCTAAAATTAGCACAAATTGGAAATATTTAAAAAAATAAGGGTGGCACATTAATTTTGTCCATCAGTGTATTAAATACAAATCAATCACAAAAGGCTGAGAATCCATAAACAAAATCTCTATTCCAAATATCTAATAATCACTGCAGCAATAATTAATTAATCAATACCCTGATAAACGATGAGGTATCAAAGCTGCAATAATCGATAAACATTATCAATAGATTCTCAGAATCATTATTATTTCAACACAGAGATTCACTTAAACATTATCATTAAATAAGCTGAAGGAATATTGCAACAAATTCTCAGTTAATATTTATTTAAACTAAAAAGATAATTTAAACTGATTTTAATAAAAAACCTAATAATATTAATTGATTCAAATCAAACCCTAATATTCATACCGGTATTCATAGCAGTCTCTTTTTTAAATTAATGGAAAAATAGACAATCAACAATTTATTAGCAGACCTGTATTTAATTTAATTAAAATTTATGAACTAGACAAGATGAATATTTATAAAAAAAAATCGTTAACTATCACTAATATTAATCAATTAGAGCAGACCCACAGTCTTCCTTAACTTTATTTTTAATTAATAATCCCTTACCATAAATAGATTATCTAACTTTACTAATTAATTTTATCCATAATGTAGAGAGGTAGACACTTTTTAAACCATCACAATAAAACCTCTAAAGTCAGAAGGACTTGATATCAAATTTTTTCTTAAATCTTCTAATTGGGGACAATGGAGAACTTACTATCTACAAATGAGCCTGTAAAATATCAAAGTCCGGAAGACTGCAGGAAATTCTATCAGACAATGTTTACAGTCTTGGTCCTATACAATATCAAGGCAGAGTCTGGAGCTACTGTATTCTAACAACATTTGGCTTATTAAATATATTTCTTTCATAGTGAAACTTGTTAGTAATCATTCAATCTGTTAATAACCATCACACTTAACTTTTTATTTAATTTTATTAATATATTTTATGACTTATAAACAATGCCCATATTATTATTAATCATTTTTGTTAATTATTATTGGTCCTGCCATTGTTATTTAATAAGTGATTAGTATTTTTTTTTAGTATTGGCATTAAAATTATTTAGTTTGAATTTCATTTCATAACTATTATTTTTTTAAGCAAATTTTTCAAATTACAAGAAATATTTTTAATTGACCTTAATGGGAATGATTATTTCCTTAATAAAATTCTTCAAAAAATGTATGTATTGTATGACTATCTAGGGATGCGAACTTATTAATTAAATGAAAAACCAAAGAGATAAATTAAATTAAATGTGATAAGTGAAGTATTAAAATAAATGCAATAAGGGGAATTATGTATTAAATTTAATGGAAGAGATATTTTTTAATAAGTAAAGTCGGTTATTACTTATATAGATGGAGAGTTGCCCAAGCAATTGCGAATTGCCCTATAAAATTGACACTAAACCACCAACTCAATACTACTAATTGTGATGTCCTAAATGAATACGCATGAATTCAGATTATTATTAGCAGTCTGTGTATGTCTCTGTATGTACGAAATATACTACAATGGTTGGTTTGGGGATCCCACATCTACTAAAGCCCCTCCTCCTATAAGCGAACACTGTTGACTCGAACTCTTGGAAAATCACACAGGGTAGTGTTCATCAATTTGTCTATTGCCACAAGAAGGCGAAACACCCAAACTAATTATGAAAAAATGTTTCAAAATAAAGTAGGATCCCTCAAATCTCTATACAAAAGGTGTACTGATGAAATCTTTTATCAGATTATTTCTAAAAAAAATCTGATACCCATTTATGTATCACAATGTAGCTGAATAAAGAAGGAAATTAGCTACCCTCAAAATTTATCCCATTTGGCGATGAGATGAAGTCATGTATGTGTAGCAAGTTTTTGTATTTAATACTACTAATTACTTATTTTAGCTTAAAGTTAAATTATTCGTTTTCTTTCTTGCTTCTGAAATCAAACTGGTTATAGTACATACAAAATCAATCATGGTAAAAAAGAAAAAACAAATTGTACATTTAAAATAAAGTCTAAAGCAATATCTAATTATTTTAAACATATGAATGAATTAATTGTCAAATTATAATATGTATTTAAAATAAATCAAGTATATAAAACCCATCCCTTTCAAGCTGGATGTAGCATGTTTGGCCATCATAATGGAGGCACCTGTAGTCCCAAACCTGGTCTCTGTCTAGGCCTATGCTGTCGTTGACCCGAGTCAGTATCCTGGTAAGCTAGTGCACCCCTGAGCTCCTGCGGTAAGTGGTAGGCCTCTAAATACTCTCTTAAGGTCGGTATTTTTGTCATTTGGATTGTAAGGGGAAACTTATAAAATAAACAGTAAATAAATAGTTAAATGCAGCATAATAAAAAAATACATAATGACATCAATGCAATTATTTAGGATATTCTAACAGAAGTGGATGAAAAAAAAAAAACCTATTCAACAAAACTCAGTAACGAAGTGGTAATACATAATAGTTATTAAACATACAAATAATTTATTCATATACATAACAGAATAAGTAAATAAAAAAACTAAAATTCTACAGGATTTAAGTTTATCAAACTAAAAATAAAATAATCTATACAAATCAATAGGGTTATCTGCAGATTATTTTACAATAATCTTCCTTCATAAGGTGTTTCAAAAGAATCAGTAAGCATTGCAGGTACAGTGTTAAATCTTGCTCGACAAATATTCCTGAGTAGAAAAGAGACATGATTACCACTGAATAGTGAGCATTATCCACTGGCGATCATGTCTCTTTCCACCCTAGGAACAGACTGAAATGATCTGGTGGAGGATAAACCTGCATTCGTTAAGGTCCAACTGGAGCAGAAAAAGGAACTTGATCTTGAGATGGAAGTGTTGTATTTGAAGAATTAACTTTGACAGTTGGATCCTATTTGGCTGCTGAGGTATCATTGTCTGAGGGTAGGATAAGACTATGTGTGAGCACAGGGTTTGACATTGTGTCTGCTAGAGCTCTATAACAACCGCAGGTTTAAAAGTAGTGTTTGGATGTGAAGTAGTCCGGTGTGTTTGAACCTGTAGGTCGGTATTTTTGTCATTTCGATTGTAAGGGGAAACTTATAAAATAAACAGTAAATAAATAAATAGTTAAATGCAGCGTAATAAAAAAATACATAATGACATCAATGCAATTATTTAGGATATTCTAACAGAAGTGGATGAAAAAAAAAAACCTATTCAACAAAACTCAGTAACGAAGTGGTAATACATAATAGTTATTAAACATACAAATAATTTATTCATATACATAACAGAATAAGTAAATAAAAAAACTAAAATTCTACAGGATTTAAGTTTATCAAACTAAAAATAAAATAATCTATACAAATCAATAGGGTTATCTGCAGAACATTTTACAATAATCTTCCTTCATAAGGTGTTTCAAAAGAATCAGTAAGCATTGCAGGTACAGTGTTAAATCTTGCTCGACAAATATTCCTGAGTAGAAAAGAGACATGATTACCACTGAATAGTGAGCATTATCCACTGGCGATCATGTCTCTTTCCACCCTAGGAACAGACTGAAATGATCTGGTGGAGGATAAACCTGCATTCGTTAAGGTCCAACTGGAGCAGAAAAAGGAACTTGATCTTGAGATGGAAGTGTTGTATTTGAAGAATTAACTTTGACAGTTGGATCCTATTTGGCTGCTGAGGTATCATTGTCTGAGGGTAGGATAAGACTATGTGTGAGCACAGGGTTTGACATTGTGTCTGCTAGAGCTCTATAACAACCGCAGGTTTAAAAGTAGTGTTTCGATGTGAAGTAGTCCGGTGTGTTTGAACCTGTAGGTCGGTATTTTTGTCATTTCGATTGTAAGGGGAAACTTATAAAATAAACAGTAAATAAATAAATAGTTAAATGCAGCGTAATAAAAAAATACATAATGACATCAATGCAATTATTTAGGATATTCTAACAGAAGTAGATGAAAAAAAAAAACCTATTCAACAAAACTCAGTAACGAAGTGGTAATACATAATAGTTATTAAACATACAAATAATTTATTCATATACATAACAGAATAAGTAAATAAAAAAACTAAAATTCTACAGGATTTAAGTTTATCAAACTAAAAATAAAATAATCTATACAAATCAATAGGGTTATCTGCAGAACATTTTACAATAATCTTCCTTCATAAGGTGTTTCAAAAGAACCAGTAAGCATTGCAGGTACAGTGTTAAATCTTGCTCGACAAATATTCCTGAGTAGAAAAGAGACATGATTACCACTGAATAGTGAGCATTATCCACTGGCGATCATGTCTCTTTCCACCCTAGGAACAGACTGAAATGATCTGGTGGAGGATAAACCTGCATTCGTTAAGGTCCAACTGGAGCAGAAAAAGGAACTTGATCTTGAGATGGAAGTGTTGTATTTGAAGAATTAACTTTGACAGTTGGATCCTATTTGGCTGCTGAGGTATCATTGTCTGAGGGTAGGATAAGACTATGTGTGAGCACAGGGTTTGACATTGTGTCTGCTAGAGCTCTATAACAGCCGCAGGTTTAAAAGTAGTGTTTCGATGTGAAGTAGTCCGGTGTGCTTGAACCTGTAGGTCGGTATTTTTGTCATTTCGATTGTAAGGGGAAACTTATAAAATAAACAGTAAATAAATAAATAGTTAAATGCAGCGTAATAAAAAAATACATAATGACATCAATGCAATTATTTAGGATATTCTAACAGAAGTAGATGAAAAAAAAAAACCTATTCAACAAAACTCAGTAACGAAGTGGTAATACATAATAGTTATTAAACATACAAATAATTTATTCATATACATAACAGAATAAGTAAATAAAAAAACTAAAATTCTACAGGATTTCAGTTTATCAAACTAAAAATAAAATAATCTATACAAATCAATAGGGTTATCTGCAGGACATTTTACAATAATCTTCCTTCATAAGGTGTTTCAAAAGAACCAGTAAGCATTGCAGGTACAGTGTTAAATCTTGCTCGACAAATATTCCTGAGTAGAAAAGAGACATGATTACCACTGAATAGTGAGCATTATTCACTGGCGATCATGTCTCTTTCCACCCTAGGAACGGACTGAAATGATCTGGTGGAGGATAAACCTGCATTCGTTAAGGTCCAACTGGAGCAGAAAAAGGAACTTGATCTTGAGATGGAAGTGTTGTATTTGAAGAATTAACTTTGACAGCTGGATCCTATTTGGCTGCTGAGGTATCATTGTCTGAGGGTAGGATAAGACTATGTGTGAGCACAGGGTTTGACATTGTGTCTGCTAGAGCTCTATAACAACCGCAGGTTTAAAAGTAGTGTTTGGATGTGAAGTAGTCCGGTGTGTTTGAACCTGTAGGTCGGTATTTTTGTCATTTTGATTGTAAGGGGAAACTTATAAAATAAACAGTAAATAAATAAATAGTTAAATGCAGCGTAATAAAAAAACACATAATGACATCAATGCAATTATTTAGGATATTCTAACAGAAGTGGATGAAAAAAAAAAACCTATTCAACAAAACTCAGTAACAAAGTGGTAATACATAATAGTTATTAAACATACAAATAATTTATTCATATACATAACAGAATAAGTAAATAAAAAAACTAAAATTCTACAGGATTTCAGTTTATAAAACTAAAAATAAAATAATCTATACAAATCAATAGGGTTATCTGCAGGACATTTTACAATAATCTTCCTTCATAAGGTGTTTCAAAAGAACCAGTAAGCATTGCAGGTACAGTGTTAAATCTTGCTCGACAAATATTCCTGAGTAGAAAAGAGACATGATTACCACTGAATAGTGAGCATTATCCACTGGCGATCATGTCTCTTTCCACCCTAGGAATGGACTGAAATGATCTGGTGGAGGATAAACCTGCATTCGTTGTTGTCCAACTGGAGCAGACAAAGGAACTTGATCTTGAGATGGAAGTGTTGTATTTGAAGAATTAACTTTGACAGTTGGATCCTATTTGGCTGCTGAGGTATCATTGTCTGAGGGTAGGATAAGACTATGTGTGAGCGCAGGGTTTGACATTGTGTCTGCTAGAGCTTTATAACAACCGCAGGTTTAAAAGTAGTGTTTGGATGTGAAGTAGTCTGGTGTGTTTGAACCTGTAGGTCGGTATTTTTGTCATTTCGATTGTAAGGGGAAACTTATAAAATAAACAGTAAATAAATAAATAGTTAAATGCAGCGTAATAAAAAAACACATAACGACATCAATGCAATTATTTAGGATATTCTAACAGAAGTGGATGAAAAAAAAAACCTATTCAACAAAACTCAGTAACGAAGTGGTAATACATAATAGTTATTAAACATACAAATAATTTATTTATATACATAACAGAATAAGTAAATAAAAAAACTAAAATTCTACAGGATTTCAGTTTATAAAACTAAAAATAAAATAATCTATGCAAATCAATAGGGTTATCTGCAGGACATTTTACAATAATCTTCCTTCATAAGGTGTTTCAAAAGAATCAGTAAGCATTGCAGGTACAGTGTTAAATCTTGCTCGACAAATATTCCTGAGTAGAAAAGAGACATGATTACCACTGAATAGTGAGCATTATCCACTGGCGATCATGTCTCTTTCCACCCTAGGAACAGACTGAAATGATCTGGTGGAAGATAAACCTGCATTCGTTGTTGTCCAACTGGAGCAGAAAAAGGAACTTGATCTTGAGATGGAAGTGTTGTATTTGAAGAATTAACTTTGACAGTTGGATCCTATTTGGCTGCTGAGGTATCATTGTCTGAGGGTAGGATAAGACTATGTGTGAGCACAGGGTTTGACATTGTGTCTGCTAGAGCTCTATAACAGCCGCAGGTTTAAAAGTAGTGTTTCGATGTGAAGTAGTCCGGTGTGCTTGAACCTGTAGGTCGGTATTTTTGTCATTTCGATTGTAAGGGGAAACTTATAAAATAAACAGTAAATAAATAAATAGTTAAATGCAGCGTAATAAAAAAATACATAATGACATCAATGCAATTATTTAGGATATTCTAACAGAAGTAGATGAAAAAAAAAAACCTATTCAACAAAACTCAGTAACGAAGTGGTAATACATAATAGTTATTAAACATACAAATAATTTATTCATATACATAACAGAATAAGTAAATAAAAAAACTAAAATTCTACAGGATTTCAGTTTATCAAACTAAAAATAAAATAATCTATACAAATCAATAGGGTTATCTGCAGGACATTTTACAATAATCTTCCTTCATAAGGTGTTTCAAAAGAATCAGTAAGCATTGCAGGTACAGTGTTAAATCTTGCTCGACAAATATTCCTGAGTAGAAAAGAGACATGATTACCACCAAATAGTGAGCATTATCCACTGGCGATCATGTCTCTTTCCACCCTAGGAACAGACTGAAATGATCTGGTGGAAGATAAACCTGCATTCGTTGTTGTCCAACTGGAGCAGACAAAGGAACTTGATCTTGAGATGGAAGTGTTGTATTTGAAGAATTAACTTTGACAGCTGGATCCTATTTGGCTGCTGAGGTATCATTGTCTGAGGGTAGGATAAGACTATGTGTGAGCACAGGGTTTGACATTGTGTCTGCTAGAGCTCTATAACAACCGCAGGTTTAAAAGTAGTGTTTGGATGTGAAGTAGTCCGGTGTGTTTGAACCTGTAGGTCGGTATTTTTGTCATTTTGATTGTAAGGGGAAACTTATAAAATAAACAGTAAATAAATAAATAGTTAAATGCAGCGTAATAAAAAAACACATAATGACATCAATGCAATTATTTAGGATATTCTAACAGAAGTGGATGAAAAAAAAAAACCTATTCAACAAAACTCAGTAACAAAGTGGTAATACATAATAGTTATTAAACATACAAATAATTTATTCATATACATAACAGAATAAGTAAATAAAAAAACTAAAATTCTACAGGATTTCAGTTTATCAAACTAAAAATAAAATAATCTATACAAATCAATAGGGTTATCTGCAGGACATTTTACAATAATCTTCCTTCATAAGGTGTTTCAAAAGAATCAGTAAGCATTGCAGGTACAGTGTTAAATCTTGCTCGACAAATATTCCTGAGGTGAAAAGAGACATGATTACCACCAAATAGTGAGCATTATCCACTGGCGATCATGTCTCTTTCCACCCTAGGAACGGACTGAAATGATCTGGTGGAGGATAAACCTGCATTCGTTGAGGTCCAACTGAAGCAGACAAAGGAACTTGATCTTGAGATGGAAGTGTTGTATTTGAAGAATTAACTTTGACAGTTGGATCCTATTTGGCTGCTGAGGTATCATTGTCTGAGGGTAGGATAAGACTATGTGTGAGCACAGGGTTTGACGTTGTGTCTGCTAGAGCTCTATAACAACCGCAGGTTTAAAAGTAGTGTTTGGATGTGAAGTAGTCCGGTGTGTTTGAACCTATAGGTCGGTATTTTTGTCATTTCGATTGTAAGGGGAAACTTATAAAATAAACAGTAAATAAATAAATAGTTAAATGCAGCGTAATAAAAAAATACATAATGACATCAATGCAATTATTTAGGATATTCTGAAAAAAAAACAACTACTCAATAAAACTCAGTTACATATTACATAACAAATTAAGTAAATAAAAAACTGAAATCCAACATGATTTATGTTTATTAACAATAAATTAAGCTTAAAATAAACTATACAAACCAAATGTGGTTTATTTCTTATTTTTATCATATTACTTTTTACCTACTAGCCTTAAAACTTTTGTCTAATGTAACCTAATTGCATGGTAAAAAGATAAAATCAGTGGAATGTTTAGATTATTTAGTTTTGACAGAAATGGATGAAAAATTTTTTTTTCTTTGTATACAAAATAACAATTAACAATTAAAAACCTACAATTTATCAGTGATGATAAATTAAACTAAAAATAAAATAATCTTTACAAATCAATGGGATGTAAAAAAAATTGTATTTTTCCCACAAAGCTTTTAATTTTTTTTTTCAGGTTCTTTTCTAGAAATAAGTAATTTCTAGATAATTCTTTATGTCAAAGTTTGCCTGTTGAAATAGTAGCTGATCTTTCAAAAGCTGTTGCAGGGTATATAGTTATTTCTAATATAGGGTATATCTAAATCTAGTTCTTCACAATGACGATGAAGATCAATACAATTATTGTATGAAAGTCATCATCAAATATATCTAGTAATAGAATATGTATACAGTGATAAAGAAATATAAATAACTAAACTTATTGAATAAATAAAATACTACAAAATAAATATACTCTCAACCAAAAAAATGTGCCATTTCTCTAAAGGAAATAGGATTTAAAAAATCATTAGATTTGCATGTAAAATTTGCACCTGGCTACAATTGCTACAATGAACAAATATTATTATGAGATTAAAGTAATTCTACTTTTCATATTTAAATTGATGCTATGTTATGCTACAGACAAACCAAGGTAAAAAATCTAGATTGCGGTTCAGCCTATGTAATGTTAATGATGTTTTAAGGAAAGTTAATACTAAATTTTACAAATGTTTCTATTACAGCCAAGCCATTTGCATACCAGTTTTATTAATTTTGTTTTTGATCCCTGGGTTATGTACAAGCGAGACCTTTGAACCCGCAGTATAACAATTTACTCTTGAGTTATCTGTGTCGGGGAAACAGACCTATTACCAAACTTGCTTTGTTTACTACAAACATCTGCATGATCATTGACCCAATTTTCATTCATTGCCCTTAATGGAATGAGTAAAACATCAATAACAATAAAAATTATTGTAGCTGCTTTCTTGGGCCCAAAATATAAGACCAAAAGTAATAAACATTAAAACAGAAGACAGGCAATCGATAAAAAACTTTAATAATGTCAGCAACATGAACCAGGTTTAAAATGTTAAAAAAAAAAACTCTTTAGTTTAGGACTTTTAAGGTTACACTGATTTTGTTATATTTTTCAGCGTTTTCTTTGCTACTTCACTGGTGTGAGTAAACTAACTGTTTAACCAATTGATAAAATTTTTATTTTTTACAAACTGAAACTTTTTTATTCTAATTTTGGACTAAATTGTGTTTTGTGAACACATTTGTACTAAACATTGGGAGAAAATGGAAAGAACTGACTCAGTTTTTGTTTTTTTTATTCCTTACACTGCTATTCTTGATATTTTAATCAACATGTAACCAAAATGGCCACCGAGTTATGTGAATTAAAGGTTAAGGTCATCATGGAGGCATATATCATCTTAGATTTTGAAAGGAAACCAATTTTTTAATCATAACTAGAGTCAATTCTAAATACAAACTACATTATAATTTTTAAAAAACCATTTACATCTTCAAATAATATCCATACTCTAAAAATTTGTACTCATGTATGTACATCTATGTATTTGTTTGTAACTCGACAATCGGTGCAAGCACTTGTACAAAACATTCCTTGCTTTCTATAAATGCACTGTTTGGTAGAAAATTGACTTGCGGTACCAACACATTTCACAAACTTCATTAAGTTGTCTGGTGCTGGTGCTTTTGACATCTTTATAGGTGTTAGCTATCCTTGGCTTGGTTCCCAACCCCATTCTGGTGAGTCTATTTTGATGTCTAGCCAGTGTTAAATTTTATGGTACACTCTTAAGCTGTGAAAAGAGTTTGCATCTGTCGTTGGAGGCAATGATTCTGGTTTTACGTGACTGGTGGATTTAGTTGCCTTTGCTGTGAACATTCGAAGGCTAAGCTTTCGATTATGTACAAACATTTATAGTTTTTTCAGGATTACCTCGGTAAAAAGATACCATCGCTTCATTACTAGCATTTTCAATTTCATCCTTAGTATTTCCCACCAATTTGAAAATAGCAGCCTGCTCTTTAAATGTAGCACTTTTCATTAGCAATATTAATGCATCAATTTTCCCAAGACTAAAAGGTTTTGAAGATATATCACAACCAAGGATTACTTGCATATGCAAAGAGTATGTGGCAATAGATAAATTCTCCAAGTATGCCTCTTGGATGTCATATTTAGTTTCACGTTTTAAGGGATTTTTTGGCAGGGGGAAAAGAAAGATGTCATGGGAATCAGGGGGAACGTAATGAATAAGTAACATCAAGAGATCTGTATTGTCTGAAATGTTAAACGAGGCATAATACATACATTTAAATAGAAAAATAAGTCTAGAAATACCAATCATCGAATAGTGCTGAAGTACAAAATCATGATATTGGTATACTGTAGACTAAAATGTGGGGCGAGTGGTGTCTATTCATAATGAATCGAATGAATAATAGCCATACTGAAATGAAAGCCCAGCGGTATAGCACAAGACAGGACTTTGGGGAGGTACCTGGTTTGGTCTCCGATCCAGTCATTTTTTAATTTTAAGTTGTTCATTGACAATTTAATTTTGAGAATATTTTTCTTTCAAAATTTTTATTGTATTTATTAAATACATACAAGGCAAATAGATATACAATGTAATGCTCCTACACCAAATAATTTATCTGAAGATATAGTCCCTGTTTGGGAAGTCGTTTAGATGTAGGGTTCATACATTAAATTAAATTAAATTAAATTTAAATATTTGATATTGAATGATGATTTTCAGGAAGAGGTCTTACTGACAAGGCCAGCAGTGTTTATTTGGGTTGGCCGCACTACTCACTGCTTTACCACAACAGGGTCTGAGAACTCTTCGGTTCCTATGCAGATAGGCACATAGACTTCAGATGATACATCTGAAAAACTCTTTTCATGAGGTGGGGGGAATTGGCTATAAATACAAGGTGGAACAGATCGCCAGCTACTTCTCTTTTATCCTTAACCTCTTAATTCTCTAAATCAGAGTTAGAGTCAGTGGGTATGAGACGGTGCATTTAAGAAAGAACCACACAGTTAGAGATGCGAGTCTAAAACCTGAAAGGAACATCATACACCACCCAACAATACAGAATATTTGTATTAAATATTTATTATTTTTTTACTCAATAGTCAATTGTACATATGAATCATTTAAAATAATAAATTGATGTACAAGAACCACATATTTAACCTTGATATATTGCAACTTAAAATAAACTGTTATTCGTTACGAAGTTTTCTTCTTTTTACTTCACCTCTTAATAAATAATAAGAAAGTATTATAAATATAAGTGAAAATTGTACCGATTGCTACAATATAATGAAAATAAATGGCATAGGGAATGAAGGTATATAAATTGAACATTCCGCAATGACCTTGTCATACCTGGATGGAAGTAGAGAATCTCACACAGGTTCTGTAATTAACCAAAATGGGTTCTAGAACTTATTTTTTATATTCAACTGGGTGTTTTTCAGCTATGAAACGGTTAAGTACCACTGATAAAGCTAGCATGCACTAAAACAATCTAAAGAACAAACCGTTTTGGACTAGGAGTAGGGAGTCTCTGGCTAAGGCAGTGTTGGATTCTGTGAGTGTTGCATCGCTGGCATCAGAAGTTGTAATGTCTGAAAGTCCTGCTGGCTGCTGGTACACCTGGGCACTGATTTCCTCTTTGCCGGTTGTGCCGTTTTCCTGAAAAATAAATAAATATAATGATTTAGATAAACCATATTTTAATAATATAGCATTTTCTATCCTGAAATTTTAACAAATTGAAAATTTTTGCTTAAATCCTGGTATTTAAGGTTTTGGATGTATGGGCAAATTCATTATTTTAAGCTTTTTGTTGTTTTCCATAAAAAAAAAAAAAAATTGAAGAAATTTCTAGATGAATACCTTTTCAGGTTTTTAACAATATTATTTTTATGAAAAGTATTATATTTTATCAAATTAAAATTAGATAAAGGTTAATATTTCTTCTTAAGTTATATAACCTCCCCTAACACAGCAGTGTTTGTTTTTCTTGTAAAATATGCAAATTATGTTTTCCATTTTTAATTACTTAATTTTTGATATGCCTCAGATTTGTTTTTAACAGTTACTTTCTACCGCAATGTTGATTTGCTATTTTATCTTATTTTTACAGTTAGGTTACTTATTTGGAATATGGAACAATGGATTGATAAAAATTTAAAAGACAATATTTACAGGTGTTTCATTATACTCTTTTTATCATTTCCAATCTTATTATTTATTAAATTAAATAGCCTTGGGATATGGTAAGTTGGACTAAACATCAATAGCTTAGCCATTCTTTACTATCTAAAATTCTGTTTCTTAGATTATGAATTAAAATTTATTTTTTAGAGGTTGTTTACCAGAGACTAGAACCTAAAATTCATTGAAGTTTTCATAATTACTCCTAAAAACTCATAATTTCCAATAAAAAAGCAAGTTTTTTAACCAATCTTTCTTTGCAATAGTATTGAAACCATCCGTCTAAATTTTATATAAGCGCTCACTTAGCTATGCCTACAATTTGAATACGCAGGATAAATTAATTAAAGGAAATGGAAATGTAATGATGTTTTAACTTTATTTTGCCTAAACATTGCTCAATTTTATGTCATTCATAAAAAATAAAAAAAATTTTAATCAATCTTCGAAGCATAACAATCCAATTTTACTTATTTGCACACCAAGCGAATTGCTTTAAGACAATGAACAATAACATCATCGAAAGATTGATTAAGTTATGGTGGTCTGACATCTATGTATGTACTCGAAGCAAATGATTGGAACACTAAAATAACCCAGTTTATTTCATGCAGTTGTTGCTTTTCTTTTAGTCGACTGATTAACTAATTAAACTATCCAGCTCAAACTGACTAACGAATTGTTGATGGGGTATAAACAGAATAGGGGCAAAAAAGACAACGAATGAGAGATTCAAGCATTAATTAATAAACAGTTAAATAACTTATTAGTTAAAATTTATTTTCTAATTATAAAAGCTTTTATAACCAATTCTTGAATCATTATAGATAATGATTATATAACTTACAGAATTTATTTAAATTGCAGTAATATGAATCATTGCCTAAGTAAAAGTAAAAAATAATTAACAACGTATTCCAAGGTTGATTAACGAGATTCAAGAAGTATGACTGACAAGTTTAAATAAGTTATCACCTCAATCATAGTGAAGTGTAAAACACTTTTTGTTTAAAAGAAACTAATGCAAGGTTACTTTGAGAGATGAGATTAAGAAAAGAAAAGTTTGATTGTTCAAAACTATAATTAGCACATGATTAATTGACAAAACACCCTCTAATATTAATTATATGAAGATGAATTAGAATAAACACGAACAATGAAGTAAATTCCAAAGAAAAATAAGATACTTTCTTTCAATTTTCATTAAAAACTTGTCTATTAACATGATTTTACCTTTCAGTAGTACAGTTCCATGTTCTCATAAGAGATAATAATTAATCTGGTAGCTCACTTTATAACGTTAGTGAATAATAAATAATAAATCTTAGTGAACTTTAAAGTACCAAAGATGAATGGAAAACAACGAAGAGAAGGCGTCCCTCCGTGGAGATGTGGGATCCAAACAGAGCTGCTTCCCTGTTATTTTTTAAGCGTCGGTTTCCGTTGGCGGTTTTCTATGAATGCAAAGTTCAAATAATTTTGTGTTTGAAGACTTGAAGAAAACTATTTGATCAATACATTTTAAATTGTTATAAACTACACAACCTTTAAATTATTATTACAAACGAATAAATGCTCTATTATACATAAATATGAAAAAGGCGGCAAAATTTGTAAGCATTGAACCGTTAACGCGCCAACTGGTTACTGTTTGAATATAATTATTCAGCAAGTTAAACTAAGAGAGCAATATTACTTATTTCTAAATATTAAGTATGTTTTGATTTGTATTTTCAAAGATTAACGATTTGCCTGGTTTTAATTCTCTGTTTTTCGGTGAAATGATTGTGGGCTTTTTAAATCTTGGAATACAAATTTAGTTGATTGTGCCGTACGACGCAATTAAAGGCTTGTTGATCTTACTAATTGCTCCATTTTTATTGAATTATATTTGTTAACATGCTTTAAAAGCAATTTCGTTAATATATGTAGTCGCGGGCACCATAGCCCACCGCTTTACGACCACGATAAAAAAATTTAAGCTTTCAATAAAATGTGATATGAAAAGTTTTTAAAATATATAGTAATCGATTATAATTAGAGGAATATGCGTGTGTTTGTTTCAGAATAATTATTTGTTTATATCATAACATTTTAACAATATTTCTTCGATCAATCTTACAGTTTGTTTTCTAGGGTGAGGTTAGATTTTCTGTTAAGTAGTCCATATAACTGTCCAAATCGTCTGTTCATTTCTTGTCTCTTAGTCCTTGTAGGAGGGTTTTCTTAGGCCAGCCTTTTTTTAGATGAAAACCTAGGTCTCTAACAGTATTGGAAATGGAGCCAGTATTGAAGGTGATGGATGGATGGATAGGATCCTCCTCGAAAAAAGGTGTGAACACTTAATTAAAAACGTATTCGAGGCTAATGGTCCTTGGATGATGTACTTAATTATACATATTTACTACCCCTATCTCAAGAAATTGATGTTCAATCAATTAATTGGTCCTTCAACACCACTTAAAAGAATGTTGAAAAAAAAAAAAAAAAAAATACTGTCACTAAATCTGTACTGATTCCTTTTAGGCTAAGACAGTTTACCTTCCTACAATAACGAAAATAGAATCCAAACAAGTTTGTAATTGTACTATTATGTTTTTAATTTTTCTACTTTTCAAATTGCTTACTTGCGACATAATCATAAACATATGTACATATATCAGGATTCAAAACACAAAACCAATTGTTCATTGTGATGTTACGTCCCGTGTTGAATGATGGTGAACATAGCCAATTCACATCAGTGCTCTTATTGTAACTACAAAAGGTCCTTCTGGTCGACTACCAACATATGTTTCTAATTCATCATTTACAAAAACTTTACTTCCTCCAAAACCGCTGGTTAAGGATATCAAGAAACACAGACTACTACACTAAAATTACAGACACACGAAGAATTACAAATGACAACTATAGATACGAACATTAAAAATTTATCATTTTTATGTTTTAAACATTGTCCTCACCCATATAACCTTTAATAAAAAAAAAAAAAAAATACATTGAAACGGTATGCTCAAAAAAAGGACAAAAAATATATATATTCTTGTAAAATTAATGTCTCACCTTATATAAATATTTATTACAAGCTAACTCCACAGATATATTGTACTATTTAGTAATAAATGATCTTTCACTGTATATCATCATTTTGACAGATTTATAGGGTATATGGGGAAAATTCTTCAAATAAGTGCAGAATTTTTCCCAAACATGTTTTTAATATATCACAGAATAGTCTGAAATAAACATCAGGAGAAATGACAGTTTCCAATAGCGTTTTTTTTACTTCATCGGGAGTGTATTGGATAGATACTGAATCTTGTGTTAAGTTGAAATTAGACAACGGGTATCTCTTTGAATAAATTAGAAGACTAGTAGTATATTTAAATTATGAAAAATCATTGAGTGAATCACAAGTGAGAGATCGAGATTGAATTTTCATGCAGCACTTTCCGTAAAATTCAATATGAAAGAAATTTCTAATATATTATTAGAAGATTAATACGTTAAATAAATATTTATTCGATGTTATAGTAATCATTTAAATAATAATTAATGTAAGCATACTTACATACTTATTTGTGACTTTTTCACTGTAAAAAATTGGTCTCTTTAGTTATAAGCTTTAACATTGTAACAACTTTAATCAATAAATTAGTGTTTCTTATTAGCAATAAATTAAATGCTCTGGTTGGGCAAGCGGAGAAATAAAGTATGGGACTTAATGTGTTATCAGAGCGAACCAAAATTCTCTTCGTAAAATAACATAGCTCAATATTTGATATAAAAATAAATCCACTAAACACTTTTTGGTGTATTAAATAGTTGAAAAAATTAGTACAAAGCAAGATTTATTTTAGTAGCAAGGCTCTGTTTCTTGTGATCAAATTGTGTATATAAGGATAAATGTTATATTTCTTATATTAATTAGGTAAAGTTCTCAATAGATCACGTGATTTCATTACCCATGGACCAATGCAAAGACACATGATTCACAAAAAACCTCCTGAGTATGGTCGACTGACATTGTTTTCTATACTAAAACCTATTTATTCACTTTTTTGAATTATGAAATAAATCGATAATATCATTTCTTTTTACTTCTGAACTTTGGATTACAGTTATTATTTAATGAATTGTCATAAAGTTATTATTTTAATGAATGTTAATTCATAAATATGAAAAAAGTACATTAGCAACTGAAGGGCAATCTGATCAGAGAATATGATAAAATAAAACCTGGAGCTTAAAGAATGAATTCTCTTTTGAAGTGTTTATTATTTTTTTATCTGTTTTTTACAGTTAAGTTTATTTTCGTTAAAATGTTTTTTTAATTATTGATAGGTCTGAACGATTCTCGAAACAAATGGTGCCTATAGTGTATCAATGCTAACTAGATTCAAGATGCTAACTGATCTATCTGTTTTATCATTTGTCACAGCTTGAAAATCTTACAACTTTGCTGTACTGTAATTGATAAATTAGTTTATTTATGATACGAGCTAATCAATTTTTAGGGTATTGTAGATCTTTTTCAAAATAAGAAATCCGTGTGCGTTTTTCAGTCTGTAACGATGGGTGTGAGGCCCCTGTTTGACCTATATACATGAAATATGGTTTTCTGATATAAATGAAAAATATTTTCAACGCTATAAAACGTAGTTAAGAGTTATTAATTATTTAATTACTTGGAAATAAAAAATAAATATTTTTCCCTCATATGAGGCGTGAAATTAAAGATCTCGTTACCCTGATTATAAAATGTAAACTTTGTGTTTAATTTTAACACAAGTTGTTTAAAGTTTAGTTTAAAATATATTTTTGAAAACTTAAAAAAAAGCCAATGAAAACACTAGCGTTTAATGAGTGATTTTTTATTTGAAAAGTATTTACAGCTGTTTTAAATGAAGTGATTGAATCATTTATTAAGTGTAATATAACAATACCACAAGTAAAAAGTTAGTTTGATTGAAGCAGCGAGGTAACCAACAATTTTGTGGTTACTTGTATATTTCTCACACTGCAATGCATATGATCGAGCAAAATAAGTGTTAACATGCCAAGTGTGACTTCCTGAAGTCGAGTAGGATCCTGTAATATGCTTTTATTGATAATTTTTTGGACAAAATAGTTGTATTTGAACATGGTAAAGGTAAAGTTTGGCCTAAGTCCTGTACCATCATGTCTCTTATGATAACATTAGCCATGTATATGCTTCATTCATCCATTATTTAAAAATACAGGAGCCGCAGAAGTAACCATAAGGGAAGGAATAGCCTCATCAGATCATCGCCTGGACTACTCCTTCGTAGAAAGAGTAGGTATACACATTTTGGTGTGATATTAGGATTCACACCACACCTAGATTTTACTGTACATTTTTCATGTAGTCTATCGAATCAGGAAACCATATATAGTACAGTAGCAATTTGATTTGGCATTTAGTTTTGGTATTGATCCCTAGTCGATGTTGAAATTATTACTGAAACCAGTTACACATGCATTCCCCTTGTCCAAATAACTGATGAACTTTCAGATGCATTAATTGAGGAATGGGCTTCTTTGCTCCAACAATACATTATTTTGAGCCTTAAAAGGAGTATGAAACAATGATGTGAATCTTAAATTCAAAGCAGATGAGGCCCAACTCCCTACTAAAGACGTTGAAAAATGAATAAAAAACAATACCTTTTTTATAAAAAATTTGTATAAATTTAAATCGATTTTTTCTTAATTATCAATAAATAAACCGTTTCTTTCGACCAACACTCGTTCAGATGTCTTTTTTTGAAACGAATAACCTAATAAGTAATCTATTGAATAAATAAGTGTCCCAATTTGTGAGCAGTTTGTTTAAAGTTTTGTAAATGCTCCAATTCAATTTGTGAGTAGTCTCCTTAATTATTGAATCAATACAAAGAGCAATTCTTTTGGAATCTATATTTTTTTTTATTTAACTTTGCAGTGACTATATGGGAAGAACTCCAGAGAGGGTGACACAGTGTACGAGTGGATACAATAAACTGTAAGTAATCAACTTGCTTTTTTTTGTTTCGATTTGCAGGTATCAAGAGGTATATAAACGAGTTCGGGTGTTTGAATGTGGTTTTCAGCACTTGTTTTATTAACCTATTTTAACAACTGATTCATCTGGTTAGATACTTAAACATTGTATTAACAAGGACAGTTTGCGCCTAGTTCAAATTTAGGTATGAGTTTAGTAATTATTTCATCATTACATATTATTAATATGTATGGGCTACTTATCTATTATACTATCTAAATATTGGTTAGTCGATTCACTCCTGAAATTTTATTTCAGTAACTATTAGGATCCTCTCCATCAGGCTCATAGAAAACCTCATAACTGTTTTTAACTTCTGTATTGTATTTTATAGACTCACCTCTTTGCTTTTTAAAAGCTTGATTTTCAGTTGATGTGCCTGGAGTAGATACATACATTGGATAACTGACAATACACTTAATTTATTACATACTTAATTAGCCAGAACACCGATTCATTAGCAATCTATATTATTTTTTTAATTTAAATTTGCAGGGCACTTCATGAGACTAGTTCGGTTGGAATGAGGATGAGAGAGGGATTTATGGTAAGTGATCAACTAGCTTTTTTATGTTTCATTTCTTAGATACCAATGTTGTAAACCTGGGATTGTTTTTAACACTTGCTTTATAAACCTGTTACCCCTGTTGTTAATGTTAAATTACTTTCTGTTCTGATTACATGCTTAATTATTAATTTTACGAGAACATCTAATCTTTTGCAATCTATATTTTTTTTTAATTTTAATTCCCAGGATTCTCAAGGAGAATAGGATGTCTCTTGGGAAGAGGACATATTGGCAATGAGAGGGGCACTGATGGTAATTGATCAATAATGTTAGTCAACATATTGCTGAAAACTTTTCAACTTCATAGTCTCTATTATCACTTAAATGGGTGTCACAAAGTGTATTATGGGTATTAATTTAAACTAAATGTAAGAATGGCAGGGGAATATTCTTTTATAATATAGTCTTTATAAAATAAAATTATTAATCTTGTTTAGATTTTTTTGTTGTGAATATACACAAGTACCTTTAATTAGTAACTGTTGGTTAGAATGTAGAGCAGAAATACTATTGAAATGTAATCATGTAATTTTGTTAGTTATATGGGTGTCGAATCAGATTAAAATAACTTAGATTGATAGTCACTAGGGTACATGCTTATGTTTGTTTCTAAATTAATATGACTATTTTCCTTTTTCTTTGTTCATTACTGGGCTGGTGAAGCTTCACCTTTCTAAGAAAGCTGTCACTTTAGACATCTTGCACAACTGCCTTCTTTTTGGTATTACTGTTATTTGAATTTAGTACAAATGAAAATCTCTCGATCTTGTAATTTTGGCATAATCAAACTTGTAAGTAAATAAAAAAAAAATGATTTCACTACACTTTCATTTAAAGATACTACCTGTCATTTACCATCGGCAATAACAAATATTTTCAATTGGCAAGCTACAGTTTGCTGTAGTTTCTGTGAAGTGTTTTCTATTACTATTACATATAGCCCCTTTACAGTTTTATTTGACAGTAAAATTCATAATTTTTGTGGTGTTTGCAGCATAATGTTGTTACTGACATTGAACTTCAACTGTTGTTTATATTTTGTTTGCAACAATGTATGATTCTGGCAAGTTTTTCTCTCTAATTTAATATTTGGTTTGCTACACATTGAGAAAATTAACATGTTTTAGTATGTAGTATTTAGTCATAAATAAACATAAAAATATTTTCCATACATTTCTGGACAGATTTATCGTTTGGGTGAAATCAAAAGACCTCACAAGCACTGTACAATAAAAATGTAACTAAATGAATCTAGAAACTAACACCTTCATTCAAGTTAAAAAATTTAACATTTCATGACTACAAAACTCAACAATTTTTGATGAAATTAAAGAAATTGTTTTCCTTTTAATTTAGATTTTCATACCGGGTGGCTGACGCAGACCTGCCAAATAAAAACACATTCAACTGTCATGTGTTAACTTTATAACCGGAAATAAAAATTAGTAAGGGTCATCAGAAAGGTTCAGATAGATAATTTTAAGTTATTTCAGAAATTCATAGAATACTTTGTCTAGCATGATTTTTTATTAAGATAAAATAATTGTTTACTAAACTTGGAAAGTTGTTCCAAATGAATAGGTGGCCATGAAGCAGAATAATATATTTGATAATTAAGCATAATGTGATACATTTATTATTTAACTTTGAAATATTTACAGCCTATTTCTCTGCAATTGTTAATAGTTTTTTTTGTAGTTGTAAAATGTTTCAATCCAATAATTATGTTTACATAGTGAATAATCATTTCTCTTTTATATTCTTAACAGTTTATTTACAATTTATTGCTTAAAACAACCTTTTTGTAAACTTTTTATTACAATTTTGCATTCAGCAGTGAACAGTAAATATTTTTTTGAATTGTTTCAGTAAAAATCTATTTCTTAAGTTGGTGTTATTTTAAATTGTTCTTTAAAACAATTAGTGTATGGCTAGTGGGAAAATGGCTGACATTACCTATAAAAATGCCCTTTTAGAAGTTATAGAAGATGAATTTGTAATGGATGGGACCATTGTTGCAAAATGCAACAAATGCACAGACAAGGTAATAAAATTTAAAGGCACATTAAAAGCAACAAGCAATTTTTGTTACATTTAAAAATTGTTCATGACAAAAGTGAAATTCAATATTTTTCATACAAAAAAACAGAAGAAATGTTCGAAATATACATCTTCGTGCCAAGAAAGGGGATAAAATTTGAGTAAAATGCCGTCAGGATCAAGAGCTGTTCATTGTAAAATAACAATCTCATGCCATAAGCTTGAAAATGATATCATAAATTATGTTGCATATTCTTTTGCACTTTATACAATTAAAAACTAAGTTTTTAAAAATATTTTCAAAAATATAGGTTGTCCTGTTTCCTTTAGTACTGTACCTTATGCCGATGAATAAAGAATGCATATGATCAAAGTGTAAATAAAATAAATGAACAATTAGAAAAAGCAGAATATATATGTACAACTGCAGACGTGTGTTCTACAAAACAACGTAGGTTTTTAGGTGTGACAAGCCACTGCATAAATAACATACGTTCTACTGCCATACCCTGTGGCCGATTCAAAGGTACACATTCGTATAACCGTGTCGCTAACCTGATTAAAGTAATGAATGAAGAGTACAATTTATCACCTAAAAAACATATATTGACCATTACTGACAAGTAAAACTTTACTAAAATATTTAAAGAGCATAGAGTGACAAAGTTTGAAGAGAATTGCAATAAAACAAACAAATAAAACACACCATTTCCATCATCAGGACCTGTTGAGCGCTTATTCTCGTTTGCTACCCTGTTTAATGTACAAAAATAAAAAGCATTAAACAATGAGTTTTTTTTTTTTTTTAAATAGTGCTGTTAAAAGCCAATGACATTGATCAGCAGCTATTGTAGCTAATAATAATGTTATTTTATTTATTTTTTTTTTCTAAGCTCTCAAACTTATAAAAATAGGAATGTGGGAAAAATAAGGAAAATTATTTTTGGCTGGAAAGTGCCTTTCACTAAGGGGAGACCCCTATTTGAAGGATGTATGAGAAGGATATGGGGTGTGGAATGCCTAGAAAGGCGGATGGAATCAGGAAGGTAGTGAGAGTCTACCAAGGATTGAGCCTAGGGGTGCCTAGGCCATGGTTTGTTGTAGGCCAGGCGAAGCCTGGCCGGCCGCCCTGCCAGGGGCCTGAATAAGTCGGCCTAATCGGCCAATAATGTTATTTAAAATATATGGGTCTATTATATATTATGAAAATTTTTTGTTCATTGGGAAAAAAAAGTATTTCTTACATTAAAACTACATGGTTTGCTTTACAAATATACAAAATATTAAATCTATTTTTCTTCTCACAATTCTTTGCTAATCAATTTTCTATAAAATATAAAAATGTTTTTGCTGAAACATATTAGATACAATATCATAGGTATTATTCAGGAAAAAATAAAAAATATACTATAAAAAACTTATATGATAAATTTTGTATACTATAGCTAATATTATTTTTACAAATGAAACTAATTTTTCGGATATTTATAATGCAATAAATTCATTTGGAACAACTAAACCCAAATTCCTTACAAAGTAACTAATGTAAATTAAACAAAAACTACAACAATGTTTTTTAATATAATGTTTTAAATTCTGAACTGTTTTATTTTTTTATCAACAATTTATTTTCGTTATAAAATTAATTTTTAAATTGAAAATCAAATCTTTTTTAAAATGAATGAGTTAAATGTGGTTCGAAGTTCTTGAATTTATTTGAAAATAATGTAAAATGATCAAACTGAAATAACTATTTTGGATTAAGTTATTTCAAATAACTTCTAGAAAATTATTTGTCTTAAAATAGTTACTTCAAATAATTTATTAATGTTATTTCAAATGATTTATTTTATTTTTTTATTTCAAATGATTTATTTGTATTTCAAATAAAATTTGTCCAGCTCTGCTTGGGGTAATAGTGAATGGATCAACAGGAGTGCTTGCAGGTCAAGTTAGCTGACCAGTTGGTGAAGATTACAATTTATCTCCTAAAAAACATATATTGACAAGGGATCAAATTAAACAAATTATTATCATAAAACATTGTATTATTTTTTATCAACAATTTATTTTCGTTATAAAATTAATTTTTAAATTGAAAATCAAACCTTTTTTAAAATGAATGAGTTAAATTAAAATATTTAGAGTATGGAGTGACATAAGTTTGAAGAACTAATTGCGACTTTGAAGAAATAACTTATAATTTTGACAGTGAGCTGTTCCTCCCTATGCACATTTGCTGTGCTTCTCATACTAGCTATGGATGTAACAAGGACCATTAACAATCAACCAACAGCTCAGCTTGGAGTGGTGATGGATGAACCCAACTATTGGGTCCACGGCATCACCCGTAGGTCTCGTTAGTTGACATACTTACTGCCTTAGGTCTAATTAGCTGCCCTACTGCGAAAACGTAGAAGATCTCTCTGGGGGTATGATAATCACACCTTAATGTTTCAAGTTTTGTCGATTAGTTTACTTTGCTATTCAGAATTTCAGAGTGATGTTTTAAAGGCTGTGGTATAGTGTTGTGCAACGCATAAATCTTTATGGTTTGAAATATGGGGGCTCAAACCTTAAAAAAAATTTCTAAATATTTTCTAGTTATTTTATAACCTAAATTATCACATTATTTGAAACTACACTGTTCCACAAAAATAATGGCGCACTTAGAAAAATTCAAATATTTGCTTCTGTTTCACGGTAACGTGTAATTGCTCTTCGAACAGCAGTTTTAGGTAAACCTGATGCACAGGCTGCATATATTCGGCACTGACACAAGCTATTGGTTTGACTGTCAAAACCATTTTTAAATTAAAATTGAAAAAAAATTCAAAAAACCATTTTGCTTAATTTTCAGAGATCAGTTACTCAACAAATCACAATAGCAAATGAAAATAAATAATGATACAAGTTTTAGTTTTTGTTTACTCCATAACATAAAGGATTAAATAAGATAAACAAATCCCTTTATTGAAAAAAAAAACAAGTCCCTTCAAAAATTATTTTTGAATAATCTTTTTATTAAAGAATACATTTTTTTAAGTGCACTTATTTTATAATAACTTTTATAACAAATTTTTCTTGGTGTGCCACTTTTGTAAATAAGTTTTGATGAAAGTTTTATTGACTTTACATATTGTAGTCTATTTTTATCCTAGGGCATATTATGTGTTTTGAATAAAACAACTGTTTTCCAACTTTTTTTTTTTTTTGGAACTGATTAATTAATTAAAGAGACTTATTAATTTTTTTTTTATGGAGATAGCTATATTTTTCACTTCTTTTCAATAGAAAATGAACCTCCATGTAAAATTCCATATTTCTAGTGTGAATAGGTGACACAATGACTAGGACCTATAGATAGATAGACAGACACAGAGGTAAAAAACATAAGTGTTCATAGTTTAAAAAAAACAACTTAAAATTATCTAATCTTTCATAAATTGTAAAGTTATATTTAACAAATGGGGCTGTATAAGTTTCATACAGTGCTCATAGTGTAGCGTTTGCGCTCCACATTGTTATAGACGATCCACTTTTTGTCCCCTGTCATCATTCTCTTCAAAAAAGGATCGTTTTCTTCACGTTTCCCCAATGAATCGCAGATGGAAATCCTTTGGGTGAGGTTAGCCTCACTAAGTTAATGGGGAACCCAAACATCAATCCTGCTCACTTAGCCAAGTTGATGCAGATGGTTTTCAACACTCGATTTGGATATTTTTGAGGATAACTGCAATCTCCCTAGTTGTATAACGGGGATTGGTGTCGACTAATTCCTTCACTTTGTCGCTGTTAATCTCAGTTGGCCGGCCAGAGCGAGGCGCGTCTTGAACCGAAAAATTTCCTGATCGAAATCTTGAAAATCACTTCTGGCACACATGTTCTATAACAGAATCCTCTCCATATACAGCGAATATCTTCCTGCAAGTTTCCACTCCACTGCTTTCTTGCCTTTTTTAAAATAAAAAAACATGAGGTGTGGATAATGTTGGTTTTGGTTTTCTATTTTCAGGATGATGTCGGAATTTCGCGTCAAACTACGTTGAAGTGTCTAGTGTCTGACAAGAGGGCACTTGCAAGGGACGGACTGAAGTTAGCTACATATTAGACTGCTTGAAGTTTCGTGACAACAAAAACTGTACGGACTTTTTGGCCAACCTGATATTAAAACAAAAAAGTATTTATTCTCGGTGGAGACTAGCTGACCACTACACTGGTCTGTACTTTGCGGATTACATCATCACTCCAAAGCATACAAAATTTCAACCCTACCTCAGCATAGAACATCCCCTTGTTAAACACAGTAAGAACCTCAACAAGAACCCAGCAACTGCTGGCTATGGTCTCGCTAGACTGCACCTAGGCTTTTGACTCGGTGTCCCACAGGATATTTTGTGACCAGGAATGCCCACAACAGCTCTCCACGATGATGGTTAACTTCCTGAAATACCAATCCTTGCAGGTGTGGGTAGGTAATAGCTTCTCCTAAGGCTTGCCTCTGACCAGCAGAGGACCTCAAGGAGCCTTGTTGTTCCCAATGCTTTTCAACGTGTACACGTCAAAATTGTTGGAGCCAAGAACACTACAGTAGTAACAAATGCCAAGAAAGCCCTAGGCCAAAAACGCCTAAATCAGTAATAAACTGGGGAAGTTGAACGTCAGAAAGAATGACTGCATAATATTTTCATTTCAGAAGAGAACCACCAGTAAATGGAATCACCCATGAATAAAAAACAACAACATACTATCTGGCTGTGATAGACATTATCACTCCAGTCTTCTCACTTCCATGCTTGATTGCCATTAACTCATGGCTGATCTAGCTATAACTCTAAATCATCCCGATCTATCTTCTCTGAAGGTTTACCAATAACTGCTTTTGGTCTATAACAAACTGAACTACCTGCTGTTGCACCTTTCCCACTCCTAAACTTATCCTTTGTTTATCTAGGTCAATTATCCTTTACTACCCGTCTTTCTAACTAATTATATATTTTCAAAATAAAATTCAATTGATTGCAAATATATCGTTACAATACATACTGTAATATCTCAACACAGTATATTTTACACCTAGTAACACATTTTTTTTTTTTAATTTCAGAAGATAAATACCCTGTTTCCTACTCTGTGGAACCACTTTTATATAATATTATTTTCTAAAGCATTAATGCTTTAGAAAATACATTTAGATATGTATATTTGTATTTAGGGTTGTTTAAGCTCCAGTCTCTTCAACATATCCTTTTTATTGATAATATATCATCTACAGTCAACGTTTCACCTGTTCAGGCATTTCAGGACTGAGAAAGTTGTTTTCTATAATAACATGTATAACATATTTTTGTATGTACTGAATTGGATTGGTTACTTCATTTGATAATGTAGAAAAAATATGTTATATAGATTTTATAGGAATATTGGTGGTTTTATAATATTTGATACTAGTAGTTTCTCGGTTCTCTTTCTAGGCACTTCTCTGAGTGAGTTGATTACAGGATCATACAGCATTAAAAGCATATTCAGTAAATCTATGTTTGTGGAAATTCCATTTTTGAAAGAGAGCACACACCATCTGAAAAAATAAATAAAAACATATTGGGGATGGATCTGGTATACAGTTATGTATCATTGTACAGATTAGGATTGCCGCTATACAATATTAAAGCAGTCTGTATACATGCGGATAAAACAAAACGTTATACATTACGTTGAAAAAAAAAATTGTAATTTTTCAAAACCTATATAAGACATACTCCCCTTCATTTTATAAAAAAAAATTATATTTTTACTGTCCATCTCTCATAAAAAATTAAACTATGCTGACCAACAAACGAATAATGAAAAGCTGACTAGTTATATTCTCTAACTAAAAGTTTTTGCAAAATTCCATTGATTTGATTTGTATTAAATTTCATTGTGATTAAGTATAGTTCCTTTCTAACAATTTAACTTCCTATACTTATTAAAACAACAGGACACTATACATCACCAGGACATAAACCTATTGAGATCACAGCACCAAACATGGGTGAAATTAAATTTGTTATAGTCAATTTACCGTCAATCAAAGCTGATTCCCACCAGAACAATGTACAAGGGTGAGCTCCATAAAATTTAAATTACAAAAAGCCTTGCATTATATAAATATATTAGAATTAGTTGAACCCTCATTAAATATACATATTAAAATTGTATACCCTCATAAAAAATGTAGCATACCTACAGTAAATATATGGAACACAAAGTACAAGTTTAGTTCAAATAGATTCATTGTAGTTTCCAAATATTGTAAATCCTAACAAATAAAGTAAAATAAAGGGTTTTTTGGAAAAAAAAATTAAAATAAAAAAATGGTGTCATCTCTGCCCAATCATATGTTTAAGTCCTGAACCATCCCCTATTACTGTAGGCCAAAATAATACGGTAGGGCAAGCTTAAAGTAATTTAATAGATTAAAATTTTAGAAAAATATAGAGCCTCCACGTAATGAAATATTATTCTTATAATGCAGAAATTGTTGTACAAGAAACAAACACTTTTTTTTTATCATCGTTTCTGTATGTGTTTGGCGTGTAAAATTATGTTATTATACTTCATCCGAATTGTTTTTTAAATGTAGACTATGATAAATTATGCTAAATTTTAATAAACATCATAGCTAATTGAAAATTTAGAAAAACCAGAAGATGTTAAAATTAAGAAAGTAAAACCAAATCTTTAGGAAAAAGAAAACATGTTCCTTTTCATTTTTAACTAATATAAAATCCCATAAATAGGTATTTTTGAGGCAATTAAAGAATAAAAGCTTTTTGGCTAGATTTATATTTTGTCAATGTCTCTTATTCAACTTAAACCTTCATAACTCGCTTAAATTTTGCCCACTTGCTTAAATAATATTTTCCCCAATTAAGCCGAGTCAACTCAAGGGAAGAGAAAATTTAGTTTTTGTTATTGGGGAAAAATTCAGAAATGCTTCATATTGAATGAGTGCTTTAACCACAGCCACTTCAGTCTGAAATATTTATTCCAATTAATCATAAATGAATCAATTCTTTTCAATCTATGAAATATGTAAATATGGTACATATTTATAAATTATTAAAAGTTAATAAATTAAATTTAACAAACCTCTTTTCACCATGATTGTAGGGAACGCATCTGTAAAACAAAAAGTCCTTCGTTGCAAGCTACATGAACTTTTAACAACATAAAAATGTATATTACATAGAAAAGTCTACTATATGACAACTACTTAGTAATCATGCAACAGATTTACACAATATACAACAATATAACATCACAAAGTTTAAAATTTATACAGCATAAAACATGCAAAATATTTTGTTTCCAGTTAAAAACTAAAACAAAGTTGTGATACATTCTGTTTCGACAGGCTTATCACTTTTTTTTATCATGAATTAAATTTGGATAATCATTTTTAATAATAAAGTATTGAATGGCTCTAGATAAGCTATATTGTTTATTATAGATTATCCAGTTATTTGCTATTAAAATCAAATTAGCAGTTCCATTAAGTAGGTATCTATTATGCAGTAGTATATATCTACTTGGGTATTTGTTTTGTGATGTGTAAATATGTAAGTATTTACATATGTGTGAATACCCGAATGTGAATTATCGTGAATGTGTGAAAAATAGTTTATTTTCTAGCAAGTTCTAGCTTTATTTTCATCATATTGTTTTGGTTTACAGTTATTTTATTCTATATTTTTAATTCTTAATAAATATGTGTCTTTTGTGTGTATATGTATATTTTTTAAATATTTTATTTTACTGCACTGTAAATTTTGGCAGGGACTGCTACATAAATGTTTGCTCTTAAGGTACATAGTCCCGGGATAATTATAATTATTCTAAGGGGCTTAGTCTTAGAATAAAGTTTTTTTTTCTATTCAAATAAAGAAATCATTATTATTTTAAGTAAATATGAACTTGAAAGAGTTCAACTCAAATCATTAGATTTTTTTTTTCCTGCTCGGTATTTATGGATAATAAAAGGTTTATATCATGATAAAATTTGGTCTATTTAACATAGTCATGCTTGAACTGCGGTGAAGTGCATGTTGGGGCTCCTCCTTGTCTTTTTCAGTTTTGAGTGTTTTTTAAGTTATCCAATACTATTCATAAAATTTGTGTTCAGGGAGACGTAAAGGACATTTTAGTAAAAAAATTTTTTTTTTTAAATTAAGCGAATAGAATTTAAATGGGAGGTGTTAAAAAATGTTTTTTGCCTTATTGAATTTCTTTTGCATTTTTATATACTTGTAAATTAACAATAGAGTAACAATATTGTTGTGATATTTTGATGATGCTTTTGATATAAACTCAAAGTTAGCGGGCATAAATGAACGATATACGACCCATGGATCACGGTTCATTTATGCTTTGAACACTATTCGTTGCGTTATGTCTAATATTAATAGTTATCAAATAAACAATATCAAGAAATAAATATAAATAATTTAATAATGGATTTGTTAACTTTAAAACAAGAAAAGTTAAAAATATATGAGAAAACGAGCATTGGAAAACCAAAGAGGTTAAAAGATCCAATATGGCGACAGAGCGTATAAAAGTGAGGATCACCCCGGGATCGCTCTCATTCAATTTGACCCGGCAACGAGAGAGGAAGCACCAGGAGTTACAATCGTCCCAGGAGACACGAGGGATGCGACCAGGAGGACCACGCTCGAGACACAGACAATGCATCGTGGGACCACACTCAGCACAAAGAAGCACCACGCGTAGAGCACAACAAAGAAAAACTGGCCAGTTGTGATAACAATAAGGTACTATTTAAGTTTAATTTTAACATCGTAAAATTTATCACGTACATGCTTAGATGTATATTCAATCCATAAATCGATTTGTAAATAAACCATTTTCCTTTTGCCAGAATTCTTTCGTATATTAACAGAACCTCAGATTAAATTTAAATTTAAATGTAAACAAATAAAAGATAAAAAAAACATAATAATATAGAAGTTTTTTCTGAAAATCTTAATTTTTTCTTGAGAAGGCTTGCGAAACAAGAGATAGCCTGGCTCGGTTTATATATAAGAAAATAAGCAAGAATAACCAGGAGTATAAATGCAAGGAGGTTGTTGGACAAATTGATGATCAAGTTAGCTTGCAGGTCAAGTTAGCTGACCAGTTGGTGAAGATTACAATTTATCTCCTAAAAAACATATATTGACAAGGGATCAAATTAAACAAATTATTATCATAAAACATTGTATTATTTTTTATCAACAATTTATTTTCGTTATAAAATTAATTTTTAAATTGAAAATCAAACCTTTTTTAAAATGAATGAGTTAAATTAAAATATTTAGAGTATGGAGTGACATAAGTTTGAAGAACTAATTGCGACTTTGAAGAAATAACTTATAATTTTGACAGTGAGCTGTTCCTCCCTATGCACATTTGCTGTGCTTCTCATACTAGCTATGGATGTAACAAGGACCATTAACAATCAACCAACAGCTCAGCTTGGAGTGGTGATGGATGAACCCAACTATTGGGTCCACGGCATCACCCGTAGGTCTCGTTAGTTGACATACTTACTGCCTTAGGTCTAATTAGCTGCCCTACTGCGAAAACGTAGAAGATCTCTCTGGGGGTATGATAATCACACCTTAATGTTTCAAGTTTTGTCGATTAGTTTACTTTGCTATTCAGAATTTCAGAGTGATGTTTTAAAGGCTGTGGTATAGTGTTGTGCAACGCATAAATCTTTATGGTTTGAAATATGGGGGCTCAAACCTTAAAAAAAATTTCTAAATATTTTCTAGTTATTTTATAACCTAAATTATCACATTATTTGAAACTACACTGTTCCACAAAAATAATGGCGCACTTAGAAAAATTCAAATATTTGCTTCTGTTTCACGGTAACGTGTAATTGCTCTTCGAACAGCAGTTTTAGGTAAACCTGATGCACAGGCTGCATATATTCGGCACTGACACAAGCTATTGGTTTGACTGTCAAAACCATTTTTAAATTAAAATTGAAAAAAAATTCAAAAAACCATTTTGCTTAATTTTCAGAGATCAGTTACTCAACAAATCACAATAGCAAATGAAAATAAATAATGATACAAGTTTTAGTTTTTGTTTACTCCATAACATAAAGGATTAAATAAGATAAACAAATCCCTTTATTGAAAAAAAAAACAAGTCCCTTCAAAAATTATTTTTGAATAATCTTTTTATTAAAGAATACATTTTTTTAAGTGCACTTATTTTATAATAACTTTTATAACAAATTTTTCTTGGTGTGCCACTTTTGTAAATAAGTTTTGATGAAAGTTTTATTGACTTTACATATTGTAGTCTATTTTTATCCTAGGGCATATTATGTGTTTTGAATAAAACAACTGTTTTCCAACTTTTTTTTTTTTTTGGAACTGATTAATTAATTAAAGAGACTTATTAATTTTTTTTTTATGGAGATAGCTATATTTTTCACTTCTTTTCAATAGAAAATGAACCTCCATGTAAAATTCCATATTTCTAGTGTGAATAGGTGACACAATGACTAGGACCTATAGATAGATAGACAGACACAGAGGTAAAAAACATAAGTGTTCATAGTTTAAAAAAAACAACTTAAAATTATCTAATCTTTCATAAATTGTAAAGTTATATTTAACAAATGGGGCTGTATAAGTTTCATACAGTGCTCATAGTGTAGCGTTTGCGCTCCACATTGTTATAGACGATCCACTTTTTGTCCCCTGTCATCATTCTCTTCAAAAAAGGATCGTTTTCTTCACGTTTCCCCAATGAATCGCAGATGGAAATCCTTTGGGTGAGGTTAGCCTCACTAAGTTAATGGGGAACCCAAACATCAATCCTGCTCACTTAGCCAAGTTGATGCAGATGGTTTTCAACACTCGATTTGGATATTTTTGAGGATAACTGCAATCTCCCTAGTTGTATAACGGGGATTGGTGTCGACTAATTCCTTCACTTTGTCGCTGTTAATCTCAGTTGGCCGGCCAGAGCGAGGCGCGTCTTGAACCGAAAAATTTCCTGATCGAAATCTTGAAAATCACTTCTGGCACACATGTTCTATAACAGAATCCTCTCCATATACAGCGAATATCTTCCTGCAAGTTTCCACTCCACTGCTTTCTTGCCTTTTTTAAAATAAAAAAACATGAGGTGTGGATAATGTTGGTTTTGGTTTTCTATTTTCAGGATGATGTCGGAATTTCGCGTCAAACTACGTTGAAGTGTCTAGTGTCTGACAAGAGGGCACTTGCAAGGGACGGACTGAAGTTAGCTACATATTAGACTGCTTGAAGTTTCGTGACAACAAAAACTGTACGGACTTTTTGGCCAACCTGATATTAAAACAAAAAAGTATTTATTCTCGGTGGAGACTAGCTGACCACTACACTGGTCTGTACTTTGCGGATTACATCATCACTCCAAAGCATACAAAATTTCAACCCTACCTCAGCATAGAACATCCCCTTGTTAAACACAGTAAGAACCTCAACAAGAACCCAGCAACTGCTGGCTATGGTCTCGCTAGACTGCACCTAGGCTTTTGACTCGGTGTCCCACAGGATATTTTGTGACCAGGAATGCCCACAACAGCTCTCCACGATGATGGTTAACTTCCTGAAATACCAATCCTTGCAGGTGTGGGTAGGTAATAGCTTCTCCTAAGGCTTGCCTCTGACCAGCAGAGGACCTCAAGGAGCCTTGTTGTTCCCAATGCTTTTCAACGTGTACACGTCAAAATTGTTGGAGCCAAGAACACTACAGTAGTAACAAATGCCAAGAAAGCCCTAGGCCAAAAACGCCTAAATCAGTAATAAACTGGGGAAGTTGAACGTCAGAAAGAATGACTGCATAATATTTTCATTTCAGAAGAGAACCACCAGTAAATGGAATCACCCATGAATAAAAAACAACAACATACTATCTGGCTGTGATAGACATTATCACTCCAGTCTTCTCACTTCCATGCTTGATTGCCATTAACTCATGGCTGATCTAGCTATAACTCTAAATCATCCCGATCTATCTTCTCTGAAGGTTTACCAATAACTGCTTTTGGTCTATAACAAACTGAACTACCTGCTGTTGCACCTTTCCCACTCCTAAACTTATCCTTTGTTTATCTAGGTCAATTATCCTTTACTACCCGTCTTTCTAACTAATTATATATTTTCAAAATAAAATTCAATTGATTGCAAATATATCGTTACAATACATACTGTAATATCTCAACACAGTATATTTTACACCTAGTAACACATTTTTTTTTTTTAATTTCAGAAGATAAATACCCTGTTTCCTACTCTGTGGAACCACTTTTATATAATATTATTTTCTAAAGCATTAATGCTTTAGAAAATACATTTAGATATGTATATTTGTATTTAGGGTTGTTTAAGCTCCAGTCTCTTCAACATATCCTTTTTATTGATAATATATCATCTACAGTCAACGTTTCACCTGTTCAGGCATTTCAGGACTGAGAAAGTTGTTTTCTATAATAACATGTATAACATATTTTTGTATGTACTGAATTGGATTGGTTACTTCATTTGATAATGTAGAAAAAATATGTTATATAGATTTTATAGGAATATTGGTGGTTTTATAATATTTGATACTAGTAGTTTCTCGGTTCTCTTTCTAGGCACTTCTCTGAGTGAGTTGATTACAGGATCATACAGCATTAAAAGCATATTCAGTAAATCTATGTTTGTGGAAATTCCATTTTTGAAAGAGAGCACACACCATCTGAAAAAATAAATAAAAACATATTGGGGATGGATCTGGTATACAGTTATGTATCATTGTACAGATTAGGATTGCCGCTATACAATATTAAAGCAGTCTGTATACATGCGGATAAAACAAAACGTTATACATTACGTTGAAAAAAAAAATTGTAATTTTTCAAAACCTATATAAGACATACTCCCCTTCATTTTATAAAAAAAAATTATATTTTTACTGTCCATCTCTCATAAAAAATTAAACTATGCTGACCAACAAACGAATAATGAAAAGCTGACTAGTTATATTCTCTAACTAAAAGTTTTTGCAAAATTCCATTGATTTGATTTGTATTAAATTTCATTGTGATTAAGTATAGTTCCTTTCTAACAATTTAACTTCCTATACTTATTAAAACAACAGGACACTATACATCACCAGGACATAAACCTATTGAGATCACAGCACCAAACATGGGTGAAATTAAATTTGTTATAGTCAATTTACCGTCAATCAAAGCTGATTCCCACCAGAACAATGTACAAGGGTGAGCTCCATAAAATTTAAATTACAAAAAGCCTTGCATTATATAAATATATTAGAATTAGTTGAACCCTCATTAAATATACATATTAAAATTGTATACCCTCATAAAAAATGTAGCATACCTACAGTAAATATATGGAACACAAAGTACAAGTTTAGTTCAAATAGATTCATTGTAGTTTCCAAATATTGTAAATCCTAACAAATAAAGTAAAATAAAGGGTTTTTTGGAAAAAAAAATTAAAATAAAAAAATGGTGTCATCTCTGCCCAATCATATGTTTAAGTCCTGAACCATCCCCTATTACTGTAGGCCAAAATAATACGGTAGGGCAAGCTTAAAGTAATTTAATAGATTAAAATTTTAGAAAAATATAGAGCCTCCACGTAATGAAATATTATTCTTATAATGCAGAAATTGTTGTACAAGAAACAAACACTTTTTTTTTATCATCGTTTCTGTATGTGTTTGGCGTGTAAAATTATGTTATTATACTTCATCCGAATTGTTTTTTAAATGTAGACTATGATAAATTATGCTAAATTTTAATAAACATCATAGCTAATTGAAAATTTAGAAAAACCAGAAGATGTTAAAATTAAGAAAGTAAAACCAAATCTTTAGGAAAAAGAAAACATGTTCCTTTTCATTTTTAACTAATATAAAATCCCATAAATAGGTATTTTTGAGGCAATTAAAGAATAAAAGCTTTTTGGCTAGATTTATATTTTGTCAATGTCTCTTATTCAACTTAAACCTTCATAACTCGCTTAAATTTTGCCCACTTGCTTAAATAATATTTTCCCCAATTAAGCCGAGTCAACTCAAGGGAAGAGAAAATTTAGTTTTTGTTATTGGGGAAAAATTCAGAAATGCTTCATATTGAATGAGTGCTTTAACCACAGCCACTTCAGTCTGAAATATTTATTCCAATTAATCATAAATGAATCAATTCTTTTCAATCTATGAAATATGTAAATATGGTACATATTTATAAATTATTAAAAGTTAATAAATTAAATTTAACAAACCTCTTTTCACCATGATTGTAGGGAACGCATCTGTAAAACAAAAAGTCCTTCGTTGCAAGCTACATGAACTTTTAACAACATAAAAATGTATATTACATAGAAAAGTCTACTATATGACAACTACTTAGTAATCATGCAACAGATTTACACAATATACAACAATATAACATCACAAAGTTTAAAATTTATACAGCATAAAACATGCAAAATATTTTGTTTCCAGTTAAAAACTAAAACAAAGTTGTGATACATTCTGTTTCGACAGGCTTATCACTTTTTTTTATCATGAATTAAATTTGGATAATCATTTTTAATAATAAAGTATTGAATGGCTCTAGATAAGCTATATTGTTTATTATAGATTATCCAGTTATTTGCTATTAAAATCAAATTAGCAGTTCCATTAAGTAGGTATCTATTATGCAGTAGTATATATCTACTTGGGTATTTGTTTTGTGATGTGTAAATATGTAAGTATTTACATATGTGTGAATACCCGAATGTGAATTATCGTGAATGTGTGAAAAATAGTTTATTTTCTAGCAAGTTCTAGCTTTATTTTCATCATATTGTTTTGGTTTACAGTTATTTTATTCTATATTTTTAATTCTTAATAAATATGTGTCTTTTGTGTGTATATGTATATTTTTTAAATATTTTATTTTACTGCACTGTAAATTTTGGCAGGGACTGCTACATAAATGTTTGCTCTTAAGGTACATAGTCCCGGGATAATTATAATTATTCTAAGGGGCTTAGTCTTAGAATAAAGTTTTTTTTTCTATTCAAATAAAGAAATCATTATTATTTTAAGTAAATATGAACTTGAAAGAGTTCAACTCAAATCATTAGATTTTTTTTTTCCTGCTCGGTATTTATGGATAATAAAAGGTTTATATCATGATAAAATTTGGTCTATTTAACATAGTCATGCTTGAACTGCGGTGAAGTGCATGTTGGGGCTCCTCCTTGTCTTTTTCAGTTTTGAGTGTTTTTTAAGTTATCCAATACTATTCATAAAATTTGTGTTCAGGGAGACGTAAAGGACATTTTAGTAAAAAAATTTTTTTTTTTAAATTAAGCGAATAGAATTTAAATGGGAGGTGTTAAAAAATGTTTTTTGCCTTATTGAATTTCTTTTGCATTTTTATATACTTGTAAATTAACAATAGAGTAACAATATTGTTGTGATATTTTGATGATGCTTTTGATATAAACTCAAAGTTAGCGGGCATAAATGAACGATATACGACCCATGGATCACGGTTCATTTATGCTTTGAACACTATTCGTTGCGTTATGTCTAATATTAATAGTTATCAAATAAACAATATCAAGAAATAAATATAAATAATTTAATAATGGATTTGTTAACTTTAAAACAAGAAAAGTTAAAAATATATGAGAAAACGAGCATTGGAAAACCAAAGAGGTTAAAAGATCCAATATGGCGACAGAGCGTATAAAAGTGAGGATCACCCCGGGATCGCTCTCATTCAATTTGACCCGGCAACGAGAGAGGAAGCACCAGGAGTTACAATCGTCCCAGGAGACACGAGGGATGCGACCAGGAGGACCACGCTCGAGACACAGACAATGCATCGTGGGACCACACTCAGCACAAAGAAGCACCACGCGTAGAGCACAACAAAGAAAAACTGGCCAGTTGTGATAACAATAAGGTACTATTTAAGTTTAATTTTAACATCGTAAAATTTATCACGTACATGCTTAGATGTATATTCAATCCATAAATCGATTTGTAAATAAACCATTTTCCTTTTGCCAGAATTCTTTCGTATATTAACAGAACCTCAGATTAAATTTAAATTTAAATGTAAACAAATAAAAGATAAAAAAAACATAATAATATAGAAGTTTTTTCTGAAAATCTTAATTTTTTCTTGAGAAGGCTTGCGAAACAAGAGATAGCCTGGCTCGGTTTATATATAAGAAAATAAGCAAGAATAACCAGGAGTATAAATGCAAGGAGGTTGTTGGACAAATTGATGATCTAGAGAAAATCATCAATGATAATGATACCCGAGCACAGTTACCGGCAAAGAGCAAGGGACCCCCTCCCCCAGGTCTCCCAAAAAGGTCTATATCACCATTGAGGGTGAGCCGAGTGTGATCTTAGAAAAGATCCCCAGAAAATAACCCTACAGGATCTTAAAAGAAATGAGGTACTGGGGGAGGGGTCCTTGTGGAGACTTCTCTAGAGCATACAGTACTTGGAGGTGAAGAGAAGGGTGACCATTAGTCTAGAACTATGGAGGTACTGCCCATAGTAGAGACATCACTAAGCTGCAAGCAATTGCACCCCAATTCCACCCAAAAGCTTTGTCATCATTGACAACCCTGCGATCTTACCCACAAAGAGGCCAGGATCTCCCAACAACAAAACCACCTCTCCATAACTAACAATAATGAGGGAAACACAAGCAGAAGTGCAAAGGCTTAGTTTGGAAGCCAATAAAATGCCAATGATAAATATAATATGGTAAAATATATATGGAAGATATCACACTACAGTAATGATAGATTTTGAAGGTTGCAACGTAGGAATCATTAATTATTTATATAATTAGGAATTAAGGAATGTCAGGTTTAATCCTAACCTCTATCAATGTGGAAAAGTATGCATCAGTATTTTAGGGACATGGTCTGGACTTGCTTGTAGTTCACCTTCTACAGTACCATCTGTTCTCATATCAATACACAGTCTCTTTACTCGGTATTCATAATAAAATTCAGTAATACAGGTTATGACCAAAGAGGTGACCGCGGAGGGCAGGTACAAGGTGGTTGGAACTCCGGCGGAGACAACTTTTAAGGGGGCAGGGGTCATCAGGACAATCATCACCAAGGAGGCAGGGGTGGTCACAAGGATGGCTATCAAGGAGGAAGGAGAGATTACACCGGCTGGTTCACACTTCACAGACATTTTCTGATTGCAGTTGTCATTAAATTGAAGAATTCATGGATCTGGACGTTTTAGATGGAATTTCCTTCATCGAGTATCCATTGGACGAGGCAAGTTTAAAAAAAGCTTTAAAAAAGTCTTGAGGGCTCTCTACCAGGGGGTGCTGATGGAAATTATAAGATATCCATTTCAGTAGTGGTCAGCGCACAAGCGCTCCCTAATTCGAGCCACTAGGACCTATAGGACTGTACCCTTTGAACCAGCCCAGGTATTAGAGGTGGCGAGTCCCGTGGACTTGGTTCTCCTGGAATAATGCCTAAGGACAAAGGTGAAGAGAGGGCAGCTAGGAGAGCTTCCACATCCTCTCTTGATAGAATTCAAGATGAACCAAGGAGGTGGTGGAAGGCCGTCGTCGGCAAATGGTTCTACATGGTGTGGTACACCAGGTGGACTAGCACAACGATGGGGAGCACACTGAGAAAGTACTTCCTCAGTCAGGGAAAGGCTGAGGGTGGAACGGGTCGTCCCAGATTATTGGAGCACGAAGATTTTCAAGGTACAAGGTGGATTTCGATCCGAACTCCACGAATACAAAATAATAGAAGGCCCGCACTGCGTAGAGGACACAGCATATCATGTAATGAATTTAACTCTTGCACCAACCGAATAGGGCCTAGTACCTTTTGAGTACTGTTATATGTTTTGGCTAAAAGGTGATTAAAAATATTAATAAAGAGAACTGTTGTATTTATTATTATTATGAATACAAAACATGATGCAGTGGAAAAATACTGTCTAGTACGGTTCAGTTGAAAAAGTTAATTTAAAACAGAAAGTGTTTTATCATCAAATCCTCAGAATGGAGTTAGTGAAACCGGCCGCCCTTAACGTGAATTCTGGAAATTTAGCCGAAAACTTTAAGGAACAAGTAGAGATATATTTTATAGCAACAGGTTCATTCCAAAGCCGCCAGAAAGGTCAGGGCTAATAAGGCTAATAATTCCCAGCAATGAAGGTAATTAATTCGAATGTTTGCCCAGAAATCTCAAGTGGGAAGATTGAAATCAAGCTTTTAAAAAATAAGTATTTGTGTGTCATCTTCAATTCAGCTATTAAAAGACACATAAATACCTCATTTGGAAAACATTTCAAAGAATGTTATGTGGTTCCTTAGAAGATCTCTTCAGGCTTCCTAAATGTATGGCATATCCTTATGAAGGGTTGGATTAGATTACTTTTTTCCGCAGATATTGTCATTTGCTATGTGCAAAAGAAACCAAGTTGCTGATGACCCATTAATGAGCATTCTCAAGTCACAAGTCAATTATCACTCAGTTACAAAGATGGCGTTCGGTGGTGGAGTCGATGGCAGTGATTCATGAAAACGAAAAGAGCCAGTACAACTGTGGTATCCCTAACCTCACCACAGCATTTGCAGCCAGAGATCACTAGAGAAGTTGTAAGCTATCAGAATGTTAAAGACAGCAATACAGATATCTCCCCTCACTCTTCCATAGGTGGTTGTGAAAGTTAAAATGGCCCAGACACCTCTTGTAATCATGAAGATAAACCAGGTAAGGTAAGGAGGAATTAAAAAATGTAACACACCATTAACTGGTAAGTCTGCAGGTGGAAAGAAAGTAGAATTAAAGTGAGACAGTCAGAATTTTTTGATTAGGGCAGAGGATGAAACTAGTGATCTGAACTGACCCCAACTTATTAATACAAAAACTTACCCTAGATACCAGAAAATTATTAATACAACTTTACAGAAACCGAAACAAAAATGATGAAAAATTCAACTTCTTTTATCTTGTGTTTAATTTAAAAAAAAAAAAATAAATCAGCATCTTGTACAGGCTTATATGGGTTTACCTGTAGTATGACCTCACAGTTCTGAAGCATGATCTGTATAAGAGCTTAGATGTGATCTTTGGGATAAAATTTTAAATAACGATGCCTTTGATTATCTTAGGATGAATAAGTTAAAACCAGCTATCATTTATTGATGTTAACACAAGTATGTTTGAGAATCACTGAATTTTTGCAATAAATAGTACCAAGCCCAAAAGTCTAAATTTTATGCAAATGTTTACCTGTGCTAATGATTTAAGCACTAAGGACATATATAAGGAAGAGAACCAATGTTCATTGAAAATTACTTAATTAATTATAAATGCTTAATGCACTCAATTGAAATTTGTACATATAAAGAGAAAGTTTGTTATTAATCTTCAGAATAGAAATAAGCCCACACATCCTATTTTCATATGAAGGTTTGCTTAACAATGCCGCTCGTTTGCACTTAGAGGACGGATTATTGAATTGAACCACCGTTCATAGTAGTCTACCTAATTGCACCTACTAATCGATTTCTTTTTTAATTGCTGTAACAAAAGCAAGTTTATTATTGATGTTCGTGAGCATGGCAACCAAACTTTTCTAAATTTTACAAAGAAATTTACTTAAATATACCTATAATTGACACACAGATGATGAATAAATTAAAGGGAACCACTTTATAGTACAGCTGAAAATTGAACTGTTATTTGTTATTTCTCTAATAAAAGGAATGCTTTTATCAACCTTTGTGAGTATAACGACCGTCTTAATTGGATGCATAAATTTACTGAAGTGTGCTTGTGATTTGAACATGAGAGGAAGTGAACCAAAATTCATTGAAGACTGCTAAATTACACCAGCAAAATGCTCACAATTTAAATTCCTATACAAAAAAACAAAGCAAAGTTTGTTATCAATTTCTGCAAGAGTACCGAGCCCACATGTTTAAATGTTATAGAAAAGTTAACTTAACTATAACTTTAATTTGCACAAATAAGATGAATGAGTCCATTCAAAACACCGTCCATTGATGTAAATAAACATACTTAATTTGATCTGTGAAATACAATCATTTTTATCGCTAAGCTTGTGAATAAAACTAGTGCGTAATCAATATTCACAATTGAAACAATCTCAAGTGTCTAAATACATAGCTTTTGATAACTACACCCAAGATATACACAGAAATGCTGAATAAATAAAGTGGACACTGTTCATCGATGGTTACTTAAATATGCCTTAGAACTGCACATCATTAATTTATATATATATATACTGAAGCAAACTACAGTTCATAGAAGATTAATTAATAATTTATGCCAACAAAATGCACCCAATTTAATTTTATATAAAAAAAGAAAGTTTGTTATCAATCTTTACAATAGTACTAACCCCATTGCTCTAAATTTTACATGGAAGTTTAAATAACTACGCCAGCGATTTGCACAAAAAGGTTTTATTAATCAGGTATTAATCGAGTAGAACCACTGTTCATTTAATTCCACCAACCAATTGGCATAACAAAGGCAAGTATGCTATCAATGTTTGTGAGCATAGCAACACCATGTGGCTAAATTTTGTGCAAGTTTATGGAACTGCATCTATGGTATGAATAGAATGGGCAAATGAGTTTAAGAGAACCCACAGTTCATAGACGTTTTCATCATTACTCCTAAAAACTCATAATTTCCAATAGAAAAGCAAGTTTTTTAACCAATCTTTGCAAAAGTATTGAAATCATGCGTCTAAATTTTATATAAACGTTTACTCAACTATGCCTACCATTTGAATATGCAGGATACATTAATTAATGGGAATTGAATTTTAATGATATTTTGACATGGTTTTGCCCAAACATTGCTCGATTTGATGATGTCATTCATAAAAACTTGTTTCTAATCAATCTTTGAAGTAAAACAACCCAAGTTTACTTATTAGTATCACCCAACGATTGATTTAGTTTATGGTGGTCTGACAACCATGTATGTAATTGAAGTAATGATTGGAATGCTAAAATAAACCTGTTTATTTCATGCTGTTGTCACTTTTATTTAAGTCGAATGATTAATTAACTAAATGATCCAATTCAAGCAGGCTAACAAAAATTATTGATGGGGTACAAACAGAATAGTGTCATAAAAGACAACAAATGAGAGATATAGATATACACTTAAATGTTTAGACTTATTAGTAGAAATTTATGTTTTAATTATAAAACCCTGCATAACCAAATCTTTAATCATTATAGATAAATATTATATAAGTAACCGAACTTATTCAAAGAACAGCGATATAAATCATTGCCTAAGTAAAAGTAAAATTTAATAACTAAGTATTCCAAGGTTGATTAACGAGAGAGTCAAATAGAATGAGTCAAGTTTAAATAAGTTATTACCTCAATCATAATGAATTAAAAAAAACACTATGTTTAAAAGAAAGTAATTGCAAAAAGAGAGTTGACACAATGCTAACACAAGAACATTTTGATTGTCCAAAATTACAATATTATAATTAGCGCGTGATTAACTGACAAAACAACATCTAATATTAATTATATGAAGAGGAATCATAATAAAAAAACAACACTGAAGTAAAAGCCAAAGATAAATAAGATATTTTCATTAAAAACTGGTCTAAACATGTGTTTACCTTTCAGGAGTACAGTTCCATGTTCTCATAAGAGATTATAATTAATCTGTAACTCAGTTTATAACATAAGTGAGTTTTGAATAATAAATCATAGAGAACTTTCAAGTACCAAAGATGAATGGAAAAGAACGAAAACAAGCCACTCCGTGGAGATGTGGGATACAAACAAAGCTTCCATATTTTTTTTTAAGCGTCGGTTTCCGTTGGCGGTTATCAATGTATGCAGCGTTCACATAATTTATTGTTTGAAGACTTTAAAACTATTTATTAAATTAATTTTTATTAAACTACACAACCTGTAAATTATTATAACACACGATTAAATGAATAAAAGCTCTATTATACATAAATATGAATAAGGCGGCAAAATTTGTAAGCATTGAACCTATAACGCGCCAACTGGTTACTGTTTGAATATAAATATTATCCAGCAGGTTAAACTGAGAGTGCAATATTACTTATTTCTAAATATTAAGTATGTTTTGGTTTGTATTTTCAAAGATTAACGATTTGCCTGGTTTTATTTCTCTGTGTTTCGGCGAAACTACTATTTTCACCTATCAACTATTTTTTAATCTTGGAATAAAAAATTAGTTGATTGTACCATACGACGCAATTAAGGCCTTGTTAATCTTACCAATTACTCTATTTTTATTGATTTCATAAGTTTTATTGAATTATATTTGTTGACAACTATATATACAAACATTAAAAATTTATCGTTTTTTTTTTTTTTTTAATTGTCCCCACTCAGTAAACCCTGTAATAAATATAATAGGAGACTACAAAAAAGCTTGATTGAAAAGATACGCTCAAAACAGGACACATCATATATTCTTGTAAATATAATGTCTTACCTTGTATAAATATGTATTAAAAGTAAACTCCACCAATAGATTGTACTATTAGGTAAGCTAAAGCCTATAAAAAAATAATCTTCCACTGTATATTATCACTATGATAGATTTTTTATTGTATTTTCTCTAAATTTAAATTATCATATTTAAGGATCTTTCTATTATAAAAGCTAATAACAAGAAAATTAATTAAGTATTCAATTTGTTCTTATAATTGTACATGAATGTATGTAGAATATATAGAATAGAAAAAAAAAATTATTCTGGGACGAAAATATTATGAATAACAATAGAGCTCAGATAACAGGTTTATGTCTGGCAAATAAACTGAAATATCACAGTTTGAAATTTGCATTTACAGTATAGACTAATTCATTTGTTTCTTTTATATTGTCCTTTACGTTATCTAATTAATCCTGTACAGTACTCAAAATTGCCTCATTGTCTGGTTTAGGACCCATTTTTAGGTTTAAACCACACAAAAAAAGTTAAAGGAGAAAAGACTAAAAATCAAAGTAAGAAAAATTTCCCCAATCAGCACCGAACAATGCTAAAGCAAGCTAAAACATTTAATTTACAACAAAATCAAACATAAACATTAAATAAATTATCAAAATATTTTTTATCAATGCTATAAAATAGATTTAAAAACACTGAAAGTGATAAAATGTATTGTGCTTCAGCCAGGAAGACCAACAATATGTTTACACTGAATTATCCGTAAAGCATTAAAATACTTCAAGTGATGACTCAAACTCAGTTGGGTTCTATGGCACAAAAATAAACTGAACAAAAAGTATAACGGACGTAAAATAAACAGTAAACGACATTAACGACTATTCCAAGTATTTGCTAAAAAAAAAAAAAAAATAGAATGAACATCCAGGGATTTAGCTAGGTAATTACTCAAACTCCTTTAATACTGAAATCATGATTTCAGTCATTATAAATAGCTGCAATGATTTGATGAAAAATAAACAATCAAAGAAATCAAGGCAATATTAAACAAGACATTAATTATTAGAAACAATGAATACTAATATTACCTCTTTGAATCTCGGAACAAATGTCTGAAATCCTATCATACTCTTCTCTTAATGTTTGGCTATAGTCTAACAGAGAACAAATTCTTTCTGCTAACAAATCACTATCTCCAACCTAAAACACACATTACTTCAATAAATATAAATAATATGGAGTATGAGATAATAAAAAATTTTTTTAAAAAAAACGCTGGTTGAAAAAGTAATTTTTTTGTAACTAAATGACCATTGATTTTAAAAATAATTGTATGCAGTAAGTAAACAGTGAAATAAAGCACCTAGAATATTAAACAATGATGTAATTTACTATTTAGTTTTATTAGAGTGACAAATTAATATACTTATAAGATGTTTATGATATTACAATTCATACATAAAGTTCTAAGTTCAAGCTAGTTTTTCTTTAGACATTTCCTAAGTGCTGAAGACTATTGTAACACCCCCGTGCCTACCGGGAAATAGGAAATTTTCCTTTGGAAGAGGTTGAGAAATCAGGGAACGGGAAGTTAGGAACCTGGAAAGAATTATGGAAGACTTATCAGCTAGCCTGCACCAATTTATAACCGGGTGAATTGGTTGGGAAAGATACAAATAAAAACGATACATAAACTCCTTTTTCTACGCCAAAACTACTGGTTTATTAAAGTTAATAACTCATTGTAGCGTAGCGCTAAATATATGTAAATCACCCTACACTCGGGTTAGTAATGTATTATAATATAATGTAAATCTTGTAAGCTTCTTTGGAATAAATCAGAGTCGCGGCACGTGGTAGGAAACAGGCAAGGACACTTACCCCTATTAGAATAGACCTTCAGCCCTGCTAGCAACCATAAAACACACCCTTTTATCCCAACGGCCATATAACTAAGTATACCATATACCAAGGCCATATATCGTAAACCATACCCCTGTCAACAACTGCACCTCTCACGAGGTAGGGGAGATGGTATAAAAATGCCAGGAAATAAGGGCTGACGCTACTCTCTCCCTGCTGTCCTATGAGTCGCCACGCTGTCTCACAGTCTCGAGACCACCTGCCTCAGCCTACCACACTGCCGTGCCCCGTTTGAACTCTGAACCGGTATTTATCTTTTATGCTACCTCTGTACCTTTTTCTTTTGAACACAGTGTCTTGTCGGGACACATTCCTATCAATAAATGGAGTCAGATATTAAATGCCGACATGGAACAATGGTCCATGTTGTAAACTACATCAATCCGCACTTGTCACCAGGGCTAGAGTGATCAGGCACTCCCCTAATGACGCCCCCGACAATTGGTAACCTTCGACGTGAATGAGAAGCTCAACGTGATCAAGACACTGCGACAATTGGTGAACTTAATGGGAACGAGAAATCCGACAACTGGTGAACCCGCCGCGAGAAACCACCGTGATCTCAGAAGAAACCTTTTCTTACGATGGCCAACTCACCAGCTCCGTCCGACGAATCATGCTGTGCGACCGTACACGCCATTTCTCGGACGTGCAAACTGCCGGAATTTCATGAAGAAGACCCAAGACTGTGGTTCCTGCAGGTCGAAAATATTTTTTTAACGAGCCGGATCTCTTCGCCTAAGGCCAAATCGGAGCATATTTACGCTCAGCTTCCGTTCAAGGTACTAACACAGGTCGCAGACCTAGCGTATTCTCCAAGCGATAGTCCCTACGAAGACTTAAAGGCTCGTCTTATCGAAACATACAGCCAGAGCCACTACAGACGATTGATCCGGTTATTGGAAGAGACACACCTCGGAGACCAGAAACCTTCACATCTCCTGCGGCAAATGCTAGCACTGGCAGGACCCACGACCTTGGAGGACGTCATTCGCACCCTCTGGCTTCGCGCCTTGCCAGACAGGGTCCGCGAAATACTGGCATCGCACTACGAGGCGAAATTATCGAAACTGACGTTAATAGCGGACAAAATCATGGACATAAGTTCAACAACCGCGATACACGCAGTCCAGCCCGCATCGACTCACGAGGTCAGCCTGCCACGCTCCAGCTGTGACTGCCAGACAGCCATCGCACAGCTCACCCAACAAGTAACTGTGCTGGCCAATTCCATGAACAGACGAGAAGAAAACGGGCCCGCTCGGCGATACCAGCGACCGAAACCAACTACCGGATCTAGTAATAAGGGCTTATGCTTCTACCACGACAGATTTGGTAAGGAAGCATATCGATGTCGCAGGCCCTGTAGGTGGGTTGATGACGCTACCACACCGACGAGGAAACTACAAGTCGCCACGGTCAAAGCGGTACCCATGGCAGGCCCAACCTTTCGCCGCCTATTCGTAACAGACGTCCGCACTCGGCAGCATTATCTGATAGATACGGGAGCAGCTATCTCCGTACTTCCACCACCCAAGGTAAAAAAGGCTATATCTTCCGACTACCAGCTCTACGCCGCTAACGGCAGCGCCATTCCAACGTATGGAGAAGTCAACAGGAACCTCGACCTAGGCCTGCAACGGATTTTCAAATGGAACTTCATTATGGCAGAAGTCCAGCAGCCAATCCTAGGTGCCGACTTCCTGGCTCATTATCACCTACTGGTAGATCTTCAGCACCGCCAGCTGATCGATGGCATGACCGGTCGTCGTACCACGGGAAGAACACACGTCGCTACGCTCTCCGTGATATCAAACATACCACCCGGCAACAAATACGCCGGCCTCTTACGGCGCTACCCTCAGCTAACGACCACAACAACCTATGGGCTCAATTCCGCCGACAAAGGTAGAGCACTACATATACACTCGGGGACCGCCCGTATGCAGCAAGGCTCGTCGATTAGCGCCAGCAAAATATCAGGCCGCCAAGGAAGAATTCCGGCGTATGATGGACGAAGGAATTTGTCGGCCCTCCAACAGCCCGTGGGCCAGCCCCCTTCACATTGTTACGAAAAAGGACGGAACAATACGCCCCTGCGGAGACTACCGACAACTGAACAATAAAACCATCCCAGACCGTTATGGTGTGCCCAATATTTCAGACTTTTACAACCAGTTGTTTGGCACTACCATGTTTTCAACACTTGACATCAAAAGGGCTTACCATCACATTCCGGTAAACCCTCAGGACATCCCCAAAACGGCTATTATCACACCCTTCGGACTTTTTGAATTCCTCCGAATGACGTTCGGACTTCGCAACGCTGCCCAGTCGTTCCAGAGGTATATGGACAACATTTTTAGAGATCTACAATTTGTGTTCGTATACCTCGATGACATACTAATCGCTTCGGCCAACGAAGAGGAACACCAGCGTCACCTGGAAACAGTCTTCGGTCGTCTGGCTGCTCATAGTCTAACCCTTAACATCGCGAAATGCGTGCTAGGACAGCCCGAGGTCGGATTCCTAGAGTACCATGTCTCACCCCAGGGCATCGTTCCATCACCAGCTAAAGTACAGGTGATCTTAGACTACCCCCGACCTACTACGATACGAGACCTCAGACGTTTTCTCGGTATGATCAACTTTTATTGCCGGTGCTTACCTAACGCAGCGGAACACCAGAGGGTACTTAACGCCTACCTACAAGGGGCCAAGAAAAATGACCGTACCATAATCGACTGGACCGAAGAAGCTGCTAGCGCCTTCGAGGAAACCCGCAGGACTCTGGCAAACGCCGCCCATCTTGCTCATCCATCAACAGACGGGCAGCTCATCCTAGCCGCTGACGCCAGCGACACAGCTATGGGTGCGGCACTACAACAGATGGAGGGAGGTGCTCTAAGGCCCATCGGTTTCTTCAGCCGCGCTTTCAACACTGCTCAGTCGAAATACAGCACCTTCGATAGAGAGCTATTAGCTATCTACGAAGCAGTCAAATATTTTCGACAGCATCTCGAAGCGCGGGAAGTAATCATTTATACAAACCACAAGCCGCTCACACACGCCATGGCCCAACAAAGTGACACTTCCTGCCCACGACGCACGCGATACCTAAATTACATAGCTCAATTCACGACAGAAATACGCTATTGTAAGGGTGAGGACAACGTCGTGGCGGATGCCCTCTCGCGAATAGAAGCCGTCTGTGTACCTGAAAATTTTCAAAAATTACACACGGCTCAAGTAGAAGATCACGAATTAACACTCTTCAGGGAACAGAACACCACATGCAGGCTAGAGCCCGTTAACATCCCCGGCAGCGACATTTCTCTCATTTGCGAGACCTCACAGGGGAGCCAAGGCCGTACTTGCCTTCGGGTTTTCGAAGATCCACCTTCGACCAGCTGCACAGCCTAAGCCACCCAGGAGTAAGAGCAAGTCGGAAGATGATGAGCCAGAGGTTTTTTTGGCCGGGTGTGAACGCTGACGTGGCTCGATGTGCGCGATGTTGTGTAGCATGCCAGACCTCAAAAATACACCGTCACACCCTCACCCCTCTAGGGCGATTCGCGGACGCGGGAAAGTTCGAGCACGTGCATATCGATCTCGTAGGACCACTGCCAACGTCAGATGGGAAGCGATACATCCTCACCATGATTGACCGTGCCACGGGATGGCCGGAAGCAATCCCACTTGGCAACATGGAAGCTACCACCGTAGCCGACGCCTTCTTTAGTGGCAGGGTCGCCAGGTTCGGCACACCTATGCGAATAACGACTGACCAAGGCCGCCAGTTTGAATCAGACCTGTTCACGAGGCTAACTCGCCTCCTGGGTGTCGAGAGAATACGGACTACCACCTACTATCCACAGTCAAACGGCCGAATTGAACGATGGCACCGCTCGCTTAAAGCCGCACTAACCGCCCATTCACAACACCGTCAGTGGACGCGAAGCCTGCCAGCAGTCCTGCTCCGCCTACGAAGTGTAATCAAAGAGGACCTAGGGTGCAGTGTCGCCGAGCGAACATACCAAAAACCCTTACGCCTTCCCGGAGAATACTTTACACCAACACGAGTAGATCTTGACGTCCGACGCGACATCACTCAACACCGGAAAGACACGAGGAAGACGTTCGTCAGCAAGGACCTCAACAACTGAACTCACGTTTTCGTTCGACAAGAACACCGGCGTAGCCTAGAACCGGCTTATACTGGCCCGCACCTCGTAGTCAGCAGGAAGAATAAAACCTTGGTCATAAGGGCAGATAATAAAGAGACTCGCATCTCCCTAGACCGTGTAAAGCCAGCCTATTTGCTAGACACAGCCAAAAGTTTACCTACACCGGGTGAACCAGAGGAATTAGGAAACCCTCCACCACCATACCTCAGCACAAGGAGTGCGGTAAATATAAAGTAAACTCACTGATTAAATATAAATTAATTTTTTTCTCTGTTGTAGGTTGTTTCGAAAGATACGCTATAATAATTTTTATTAGGACCAAAAGTTCGCACTTGCTACTGTAAGTCAATTTATATCATATGTTTTTTTTGTTTTTCTCGTCGTAAATGTTAACAGCGATCGATAGGCCACAATAATTGTAAAATAATGTCAGTCAAACGTGTACGTAAATATGTATATCTTAATACTTTTAACTGTTTGTAATTGTTACATTTTAAATGAGTTAACTGGGTACGTTATCAAGTAAAACAGTGATTCTTTTATTGTCATCTATGTGAACGATAAAAATTGTTTGTAATGTATATATTTAATTGTCTATTTGTAATAATTGTTTGACAAAAATTTTCCAATGTACACAAAAGTGTAAGCATGTTTGAGAGAAGTATGTTTGTATCATGTACGTTTTATTATGTAATGTAAGTCAATGTAAAAAAAAAAAACACTATCAATAATTACCGAGTGTAGGGCAATTTGGGGGAGCTATGTAGCGTAGCGCTAAATATATGTAAATCATCCTACACTCGGGTTAGTAATGTATTATAATATAATGTAAATCTTGTAAGCTTCTTTGGAATAAATCAGGGTTGCGGCACGTGGTAGGAAACAGGCAAGGACACTTACCCCTATTAGAATAGACCTTCAGCCCTGCTAGCAACCATAAAACACACCCTTTTATCCCAACGGCCATATAACTAAGTATACCATATACCAAGGCCATATATCGTAAACCATACCCCTGTCAGCAACTGCACCTCTCACGAGGTAGGGGAGATGGTATAAAAATGCCAGGAAATAAGGGCTGACGCTACTCTCTCCCTGCTGTCCTATGAGTCGCCACGCTGTCGCACAGTCTCGAGACCACCTGCCTCAGCCTACCACACTGCCGTGCCCCGTTTGAACTCTGAACCGGTATTTATCTTTTATGCTACCTCTGTACCTTTTTCTTTTGAACACAGTGTCTTGTCGGGACACATTCCTATCAATAAATGGAGTCAGATATTAAATGCCGACATGGAACAATGGTCCATGTTGTAAACTACATCAATCCGCACTTGTCACCAGGGCTAGAGTGATCAGGCACTCCCCTAATGATGCCCCCGACACTCATTTTAAACAATTTCTATAACACATAATGCTCATTGTATATTGATATAATAATTGAATGTCCTAAGCTCCCACAGGGATTAATGTCCCCCACACCAAGTGAATTTGCTTGAGTTACCTTTAATACAGTCCTTTCCTAAGATCCGTCTATCTTTCCTCCTTTAGAACACTCACTATTTCTCACAGGTATCACCGTATCTTCAATCGAAGCTTACACACATACGAGATAACCTTCCTCGTTTTGTTACAACATGTGTTCTTATTTTTTTTTTTTTCTTTCAATGCTGATGTCAAAGGCACGCGTTTATCCTCTTCCAGCCGTCTAGGAAGTGCAGATACCAGTCGGTGCCGGTAATCTAATCTCTCGGAATGGTACATACTCAACGCTGTTTTGTTACACCATCATTTTTCACAACTTAAAAATAAAAAGTACAAAATATTTTATTTTATCAAGTGGTAAATTTGATAGATTCTTTTTAATTAAAAAGAAACAAAACATATTGCATTTATATTTTGTTTGTCTTTTAATTTTATATACTATCTATTAGTTATAAAGGGTTGGCCAAAAAGTCCGTCCGGTTTTTTAAACGAAAATAACACACAACTTTTAAACACAAAACGATTTATTTATTCAATCAATGATATAATTGCCGTTTTGGACCAGTATCTTCTGCCATCTTATGGCCAGATTCATAATTCCATGCTCAAATAATTTCCTTTCTTTACTGGCAAAAAAATTTTCCAAGTGGATTTTTACATCTTCTTCAGAGTTGAAGGTCTGTCCATTCAATGAATTTTGAAGAGACCGAAACAGGTGGAAATCCGAAGGTGAAGGAAGCAACTACTCTTTCACAATTAAGTATTAACCATTCTTGTCCTCACAAGAAGGTTTTGGGGCCAATTGAACTCAAGGGAGAAATTTGTTTATTGAAATTCCTGATCATTCCCTGCCGCCGTAAATTTGGGAATGGATTTCTGGCGGAAGATGTGTTTACCTCCGAGTATAGAGATGGGCCAACAAGAAGTGTTGCCTAAGGATCATTGTGGAAATTGTGTCATCTAGGTCGGTAAGATGAATTCGTCGCAAGTAGAACATGAGAACTTTTAAAAGGGTGGTCTGTAACATCTATTCTTATCTACTATTAAACTTTTCTATTACCTCACAATGAATAGATATGTCATCTGCATATATTTTAATATTATACACCAATGAAATTGGGATCATGTTTTAAAGAGCATTTACATGTGCTGCTAACTTATTGATAAACCAAAAGGTATTCTTTTAAATTGGAATGTTTCATTTAAAAATTCAAATCCTGTTAATTCTTAGCTACTTTACTCTTATTTAATCAGCAACAATTACTTCCCAAATCTAATGTGGCTAGACATTTTCAATTGTAACAACAGATATAACTGTAGAACAGTGATACGAGTTAGTCCGTTTTTGCATTGGTATAATCGCGGACATATGGAACAAATTTCTTGAAAATCCATCTATACAATCTTGATTCAAGTGTTACCTAAGAATCAATGTGGGGATGGTGTCACCTCGAGTATGCTCGTCGGTAAGAGGAATTCGTCGCAAGTAGAACCCGAGAACAAAACAAGTTCATTGGCTAATAAAATAATTAGAAAGCGAAGACGTTGGAGTGTGCAAGCAGAATAGAACAAGCCGTTGACCCTGGTGAACACAAACCAATAAAACAATGCTATTATCCCGTGTCGCCATACAATCAAATAATTTTGGACGAGGAATTTGATGCCATGCTGAGCGAAAGTATCTTAGACCCGTCTAAGAGTGCTTGGGGATCATCAGTATTTTTGGTTAGGAAACCAGATGTTAGCTATAAATTTTGCGTATACTACCGCCAAGTAATCAATTTCAGGGAAACACCCTCTGACTTACATTTCTAGCATCTTGGACAGACTATGAGATGCCAAATGTCTCTTCTCACTTGATATCAAAAGTGCATATGGTGGGTTCCATAGAAAAGAATAATTACAGTAAATAATAAAGAAATGTAAGTCTATGCTTTTTATTGTTGCCAGTATTTCTAGGCATATTTACTTAATAAAGGTATACAATCTTACTCTCTTTTATATACCACCAAACTCCTTCAATTCAAATCATCTGTTTACTTCCATTCTACTTGTTCAAGCATTTCGTACCTCAAGATTCCAGCTCACTGCACAATCGCTTTAAACAGATATTTCCTTATTAGATCATTATCCCTTTCTAACACCATTCCTCTGTAACATATACACAGCTCAGGAATGCCCCAAATTCACTTGTGGAATTGTATCTTCCCTGGTTAAGGAGCAGAAAGTGTTCAGGTAAAATATTAATAATAAAATAACACCAACACTTTAAGAACTGATTAACTCATATAATTCAAAAGAGCAAATCAAAGTATCGACAGGAGTAATATCGATTTTACTATAACCGATGTCTGTACTTTAACACCTTCCTTTATCATTTACTATTTAAACAATCAAAACCAGTAAATCGACAACACAAATATGACATTAAAATAGTCCCAAATCTTGATTTAGCTTCTTTAAACTTGGACTCAGCAGGGGCTTCGTTAAACCCCCAGCAAGTTGATTTTGGGATTTACTCTTTGGATGTGTACTTTTCAGTTCACAGATTTAAAAATTTATGACGATTAGAAGAGGAAGGCATAGTAGCTGAGACTGCGATTGTGACAGAGTGCGGAGTGAAGGCTAGCTGCTCCGGGGTTGTGGCCGTCAGTGTACCGGTAAGGATCAAGAGAGTGGAGCTGCTCCAAGCCAAGACTAGGTGGAGCGACCACCAGTTCCGGCACACCCCTAGATGACACTGCCAAACTGCCAGCTCTGTATTCAATTGACGGTACAGTTGTGATTCCACACCCCAGGAAGTAGTGGGACTGTAGTCCGGGTGACTGGGAACTCTTTCGATCCCAACATCTGTATGTCAAAGGTAGGGTAGTTGTATAGTGTCAAAAAAAGGACATTTTCAGGATATCTATCTTTACTGCTAGCTTGTTTTTGAATATTTATTCATTAAATTTTGTGTAGCCTACAATATACATTCAAATGGCCCTGAAGGGGCGTGGCAAAAACTCTAGTCTAACCCCCTTAGGTTGTCCTTTCAATTAGTCTTCCCACCTCGTTGGGCAACACAGAACTAACAAAAAGGAGGAGGTAATCGGTGGGTATAGTTGATATATATCAGTGGTCGCATGTTTACACACTGGCAAGGTTATGTGGCTAATTAATAATAAATTATTTATCTATTACGAGTGTATTTGAATAAAACAACATTGTTTCAGAAGAAAAAAAATACGAAGACTTGGTAATTATGAATTTGCCAGCCCAGCCCAGTTCGAGGCACTAGAAGATTTAAGAAAAGCACTAAAATTGTTGAAACAACTATAATATTCTTCAAGTTCAAATAGATACTGGTGTGACCTGCAATATATATGAAAGGACATATTTAAATTGAATCTAGTTTCAAATGTAAGTCTAGTCAAGTATTAACATGGTACAATGGAGAGAAGGAGGCGGATGATAGTGAGTGTGTCTTAAAATTGGAAGTGAAAAGTAACACATATAAAGTAAAGTTGTATGCAACTAGGCATAAAAAAATTATATTGCAATTAAATGCTTCTCTAAGAATGGGATTGTTCACTTCAGCGAAGGAGGTTTTGAGTAATGAGATAGATATTGAGGATTTTCTGCAAATATTTGTAGAAATTGAAATTCCAGTTCTTCAGAAATTTAGTATGAGTCACCTATGAGTTACCTGTTGGAGAGAAAAAAAATTAAACAAGAGATACAGAGACTACAAAATTAAATGTGATATAATACGAGGACCATCCAACTAAATAGACCGCAAACATGATATTTTTAATAACACCCAAATGAAACAGAGTACGTATCGCACCAAAGAAATTAAATGAAAATTGAATACAAAAATGTATTATCACACTAACAGTAGAAGAGATCATTCCTTTGTTAGCAAAAGGAATGATTTGCAGTGTGCTCAATGCAAAAAAGGGATTCTATCAAATGAAGTTATATCCTATATAATTGACTACTTTTTGGACATCTTATGGTAGATATAGGTTTAAACATTCCCTATTTGGTCTGTCTGTAGCATCTGAAGAATTCCTAAGAAGAATGTTTCAAATTATAGAGGGCAAAGAAGGTCTTATTGCCTTTCCCGATGATATTGTAGTATTTGGTGAAGGAGAAACAATGGAGGAAGCTTTAGGAGACCATGATGAAAAATTGGAGAAAGTATTAAAGGGGGCAGAACATAGAAATTAGGAGTTAAATAAGAAGAAATACGAAACAAGAAAAACAAAAATAGAATATATGGGACACTTATTTACGAATAAAGTTGCTATGCCAGATCCAAGGAAGGTTAAAATGATAGAAGATATGGGAAGACCGGAGAGCGAGTCCCAGATATGACTAGTCAACTACATGGCCAAATTTGTACCAGATTTATTTGTAGCTGCCCTGCTGCAAGAATCATTTAGCAAATGGTGTTCAGGACTAGTAAAGAGGTGATAAACTATTAAATGTCAGTTTCAAGAGTCTCCAATTTTACGATAGTTTGACAAGTCAAAAAAGGTTGATATTTAAGTAGATGCAAGTGGATATGGTGTGGGTGTGGCATTGATACAGGAAGAACATCCAGTAGCTTATAGATCAAGAACACTGACCAACTGTGAAAAAAAATATGCTCAGATAGAGAAGGAAACCCTAACCATTATGTTTGGTGTCAAAAGACTTGTGAGATATGTCTTTGGAAAAATAATTCAAATTCAATCTGATCACAAGCCTTTAGAACTAATCTATAAAAAGAGTTTAGGTGGCCCACCCTAGCGAATACTGAGAATGTTGCTGCAGCTCATTGGATTGGGTGTTGTGGTCGATTTTGTTAAAGGGATCAATGTAAACATAGCTGATCCTGTGTCCAGACTTCCTGCTACAGATATGGAAGAAAATGATAAATAAGAGAAGAGACTAATGCCCAAACAGACATGGGAATTGGTACGACGTTACATGAATTTGGAAAGTGATTGGATGAAGAGGAAGTTGGTGTGAGATTGAAATTTGTTACAGAGAATGGCCTAATGAAGAGAAGAAGGTACCAGCATTTATTGAAGGACTGGTGGAAACTTAGAAAGCAACGGATTATCTGTGATGGGATCATTTCAAAGAATTAACAGGTGTATATTCCTGAAAAAATGAGAGGTCAAAAGCTTACTATTAGTAACAATTTCATCAGGTTTAAATGACAATTCGCCCTCCTTGTCAGCCGTACAAAAAACCTTTGTACGGGCCGTTCTAAAAAAAACAATAGAAATAGGATTAATTTACCTGTATATTTACTAACATTACCGTACAAAATATGTTGTGTCAGAACAACTATGAAGATTAATCGTGTTGAAATAAATTATTATTCATTATTGAATATCTCAAATGGGTATTCTTCCCTAGAAGCTGTCCTCTCTGAACAAATGAATGAGTTAGAAAAAATGTTTTGATCCTGTATTAATCTATTTCCCTCCGTTACTTATGATAATTTGGCGTTTGCTCTGTGAACCTCTGTTGTAAAATGAGCATACTGCCAAATGGGATTTTGTTTAGTGACCTCATCACTGTATAATAAAGGGCAGATTGTGTAGTAGAGAGTACAATAATACTTACCAAAAACATAACGATAATAGCATGGATATTCTTCGATGTAGGGTGGGTGGGGTGTTTTTTCCAAAGCCCAAACAATAAATATTCTATCTAACCAAATATTCAATTCAAAACCAAATTTAATTTGACGATATCATCAAAAAATATTTTGCAAAATAGGATAGCTGCAAAATTCTGAATAAAAAAAGTCATAAGAAACTTTAGTAAAAACTTTAAATTGAGCTTTCATATTAATCAAGACCTTGACATTGGCTGAATGAAAGGAGGCAAGGAATGGTGATGTTGAGAGGTAAGTTGTATGTCCATGTAAGAATAACTGAAGCCTGCTGTTCAGAAATGCTATTTAGAGATATGTTTTAAATATTATAAAATCCGGTCCTAACACCATTAAAACACTCATTGGAGAATTAAACCGGTAGTATTGCAAGAGTCTGGATGAGATGGTCATGAAAACGCCAAAACTGCCATTTGAAATAAATCATTTCATATTTTTCTTTTCTTCTCATATAAATCTTCTCCCAATTTGGCAGACTTGCCAGCTCTCTTGCTTCGCCAGTGATATTTATCTAAATTTATATGAAGTTTTAATTAAACAAGTTATATATGAACTACTGCCACAAGTGGGAAAAATAATAGAAATGAAAGAAGAATGGTCTTTAGTAGTCATATCCCAAATTAATAAAAAAGGTGGAATTGCCAGATTATAGGAGTAGAGCTCCCATAAGTTAGTTTTTATACCTTCTTGCTGGCTAGATGGAAAGAATAGCATCTAGGGTAGAAGAGGTAATTGGAGAATACCTGTGTTGTTGGTTTTCAGCCAGGAAAGAATAGTATACTATATCTCTTCTGACATAGATATCTCTATAACATGAATGAGAAGTTATAGATTTTTATCTTAATTAATTTTACTCCATTATAAGTGTGGATCGTTTTGATAGGGTTATATCTTTGTGTTTAGGTTAATTCTGATTTGGTGTTACTGGGACATTAGGACATAGACTAAACATCTGATAGCTGGTTTAATTTTAAAAATTTAGACTTGTTACCCTTTCAAAGTTCGCTGTTTGAAAGTCAAAATTTGTTTGTACTATATAGAGTAACTGTATCAGCCATTCTCACTGATTATACCAATAATTTAGATACCTGCCACTACTTACTCCTAGCATCATAAACTGTATATGAGCTTCAATGTGTATAAGGTAAAAGAACATTAAAAACTGGCAGTTGCTTCTTTTTTTGTCGTAAAGAAAGATTACCTTCAAAGCAGTTAATGATGGCTGAGTGTTTTATATTTTGTATTATTATTTAGTTTTTACTATAAATAGTAGAATAATTTGAGTAATATAACAATACTAATATAAACATTATTTAGTAACATGTAATTATTAAGAACCCTTCTTCACATATAGTCCCTGCAATCTGGAATCCTCTGTAAGATAGCCAATGCTCCCTTTTTTATGCTGGCTGTTACTCTGATCTCAACAACCAAGAACTCTAGCCTCCTCCTATCACCAGAATTTCTATTTTCACCTCACTTGCCATCTGAACCCCCTATGTAAAAGCTCTATTCTTTTATCTCGGCCTTGACAAGACAGAACAATTATGCCTATGATGAAGGTTGCCTCATTACCTCCTTCAAATATTTGTTTCATGATGCCTGTTATTGTACTCTAATCAATATATTTTGAAGTGTTGATAAATTGAGTCATTCTTATTGCATCATAGAATATGCAGACAGATGAAAGAAGATTACTCCATACCTGCCTGAAAGTAGAGCCTTTCCCTTTGGGTCGGTATTTAATCATTTTAATTATATATAACTGTTATTTTAATTTAAATTAAATACATTAGAATATCTTTCCTTTGTCCATCTTACTGTAAATGTCCTAACCTAACCCCATTTAACCTTGTTTTCTTTCAATTTTAGTTATTCCCATGAAAGTTCATCCAACAATAATAAATAGATTTTCATTTTATTTTACACAGAAACTCGATATTAACATTGACAAAGCTTTTCTGAAATGTATAACTTTTGAATGTTAAGGGATCACTATAATGTTTTTTAAAAATTCCTTTAACTAACCATAAATAAAACAATAATATATAATGATGCACTAATTTTGTTCAGAAGTTAAAATTTATTTTAATAGATCAAGGTTTTTGTGTAGCTTTGAGGTTCACTACACCTGCCTATGTACACACTGCACACACAGTACAGTACAATGCCTACTTCTACATTGTTTAAGAATAAAAAGTTTCTATTGACCTGCACAATATCTGAAGGAAGAATGCCTACTGTAAGTATAGGATAGACAAATAAATTAACAGTTTTCGAATAACTCCTAATAATTAACATATATAATAATTTTATTCTTATTATGCTTAGAATAAGCAAATGTTATAATGGATAGTTATGAACTTACACATTTTCTAAGTTAACCGGAGGAGATGCTTGGTCCGGAAGATTTTCCTGAGATGAGCTAGATGTTGTCTATAATTAAAAAAGTAGATTACTTTAAAATATGAAAACTTGTTTAGGCTCCATAGACAGTAAATAAATTTTGATTAGGAAGGTAATTCAAAATGAGAGACCTCATTGTTTTGTTTAAACTTAATTTTTGCAATATTTTTTTATTTATTTATTTTTTCAACGATATTTTAAGATCCTAGAATATCAAATTAAAAATTAATATATTAAGGTCCTGTTAAAACAAATGGTTTGCTCATCTAGAAACCAGCTGGAATCATTTTTTTGGTGGTAATAGGTCAAAACATATTTGTCACTTGTCCCACTGTACTTACCAACGCACCCTAGAAGCCCAGAAAAATAAGTTGTAAGTTTGAAAAAGCATTTTTTGATCATTGTTCATGTTTTTGTTTTACTGTAAAATAAAATTTTCATACATCATCCATTTTTTTTTTTACATAGGATATGAAAAAAATATGGCGGATTGTATTAAATAAGGATAGCTAATTGCAAGGATACACTTCAAGTAATTAGGTAAAAAATACTTACCGAAAAATGCTTGATCTGTAAGATTTTCCAGAGATAAGATGGACGTCTAAAATAAAAAAAAACAGATTACTCTAAAACAATATGAAAACTCTAATAATACTTATCAATAAACATAACCAATAAAAAAGCGATAATATTTAAAATAATATCTTAATTATTACAAACATTTTTAACATGAAAGGGTTTAATGGATTCAAAAGTTTAAGACGCAAATTCGCAGGAAATCAAAAAGTTATCCAGAGAAACAAGTAGATCTATAAAATATTTGCCTTTTACACTTTAATACAAAATTAACATACTAGATAATCATTAATGAACATAATTTCATCTTAAACATGAAATTGGTATCAATTTTTTTTATCATGTTGGAATTGTATACAGAATAGAAATGAAGTAATAAATTTAAGCGCTGAAGAGAAACTAAGCTAAGGAAAGGGGAACGAGAGGCAAGAAAAAATTTGACAGAGCTTAGGGTGGGCCCTTTTTAAGGTTTAATTGTTTTTCCAAGCCAGAAACCCTTGTTTTTACACTTGTGACCTGTCCTGGAGACAGTTAGTGAGTCTCCTGGTTGACCTATAAACATGTTTTATATTTCAATTATATGGAGATTCCATATGATTTCCTGACAGCAAAATTATTTTTTAACTCCATTAAACCTAATTATGTGATTTTATTTAATTAATTAAAAAAATGAGGCAATGGTCATAGACTAATGTATTTAAATGAAAACTTTTGGGGTGATAATAGGTCAAAACATATTTTTCACATGTGTGACTACACTTGCCGATGTGCCCTAGGAGCCAAGAAAAAAAAGTTTTAAGTTTGAAACTCCATTTTTTGATCATTGTTTATGTTTTTGTTCTGCTGTAAAATAAGATTTTCATACATCGGCCAGTTTTTTTTAAAAAGAATATGAAAAAAATATGGCGGATTGTACTAAATGAGGATAGCTAATTATAAAGTTACAAAAACCATTATTGCTACTATTCAAGTAATCAGGTAAAAAAAAACTTACTGGTGGAGATGCCTAGTCTGGAAGGTTTTCCAGAGATGAAATAGATGTCTAAAATAAAACAAAGAGATTACTCTAAAATAATCAAAATCCCTGTACAATTTAGTATGGATCAGTGAAATAGTTTTGGCGTTAACCCCATGTTTGTGGTTTTTAAAGAAAATATAAAGATCAACGTTGTTTTTTGCTTAACAAATATTTTCACCTACTTTGCTTCGTCGGTAGTTATTTTATAAATCGTGTATGTTATGATAGTTGTTTATTAACAAATTATTTTAATATGTGATGATTATACTATGACAAGTGTCTAATAAAAATTTTTTTGAAACAAGCATGTCATTTAAAAGAGCATTAAGTGTACAATGTAACACTTATTCATGAGATAGTACATGGATGAAAATTTTAAATAAATTCAATTATATTTACAGGACACAGGTATGTACACTGGTTTGGACGATAGTTATAAACGAAACAAAAACATTTTTAGAGGTATAATTTTTTTCTGAAAATTCATTTTTCTTGAAAATGCCAATTCTTGATTCTTGAGGAGGGCAGAAGGATGTTTTTGATATATATTTACCTGATTAATTATTTATCATTCCTTTATTGAAATTTGTACATACAATCAATACAAAAAAACCATTAGTATTTTAAGCAGTACTTAGAACTCCAGTTTAAACCATCATTTGTTACTTTGGTGGCAGGGGCGGGGGGAGTGGAGGTTTACTAGCCAAAACCACTTCTCTTGTCACTTTCAAATCACTAAATCATTCACTGTGATCACCAAAGGGTTGACTATAGATACAATTTTAGTTGGTTAGGAGGAAGTCATGAGATTAAGCCTTTAATGCATCACCAATCAAATGTTATGCCAGATTTATAAATAAGATCATAAACCATATTTTTCTAATTCAATTGTTGGAGGTACAGGATTTCTTTCCTAATCAGTGAAATATCAATTATCTTGTCTCACAGTATATTCAAGAAGTCCCTTTGGATAACTTACAATGGTTTTTAATAAATATTTCTAATGCCCTTTTCTTTAACTAAATGTAAATGGTATCCCCAAAACATGTATCCTGTTAATCCAGATAAATTATGAATTAGAGAGTATTAAGAAACACTATCTCGGAATGGTTAACCTGTGTTCTATTTTATCAACTTGTAGGCTTCTTATCCTATTAGTTCGGTGACTTTGGTTATTTAAGGGCACTACTGAATTTTCAAATATGCTTAATCTATCTGGAAGTTCTATTATTCTGTTGGAAGATTCCATTTTTCCTCTCTCTAAATTAGATATAATGAATTCCATGGCTTTAATTTTGGTTTTTGAGGCTGAATCACTTAACTTATGGCCCAAAATTATCTAAACTCTTTCAAAACTCGTTCTCTAATTTAAATTTTCCTAAATAGATTTCTTTTTAATTTTGTTTCAAAGAAGTCTGCCAAGCTCTGTGTTCTTCTGTCTTGGAGCACAATACTCAATTGGGTTGGAACGGATGAAAAGTCATATTTATCTATTTGATGAAACCATTAAAGTAAGAATCCATCTCTTGTTTACTAACACATAATATCTTTCAGTTTATTGTGAACTGTTCAATTGTTTGTGTAATTTTTTACTATCAATGGTATCTGAGCATGTACGAGTTATATGAATTTAAACTTGGGCATAATGCTTCTGAACCCTTTTGAAACATCAATAAAAAATACAGGGAGGTTGTCTTATCTTCTCAAACGTTTTTCTATGTGAAACTACACCAAAAATTTTTGGGTTACTTTGACAGTTTTCAGAAATTTGTCAGAAAAATCTGTTAATGTTTAAAGGTTTTTAGAAAGTTGAATTTTTCCATATTCGTAAAGTATGAATGAGATCTTACTTTAGTTCCTAGATGGTTATTTTCAAAGATAAATCTACACCAGTCTTACAGGAAATTTAATGTTCAATATAGAAAGTAGTCAAAAGTTGAGTTGAGGCGCAGAAAATTCAGTTTTTGTAGCAACCAACTTCAACTTTGATATAGTTTCATGACAAAATTGTTTAACACATTGTGTCGACCACCATATATGATTCTGAAAACAATAAATATTTTAAAAACTTATGGTCCAAAGGAATCCTAAAGGATAGTATATCCCCTCTCTAAAATCCACACTTAAATCACTCATGAAAAATTATAATCAAATCTAAACTATCAATCGTAATCACTTCAGTAAAACATGTCCCTTCAAGCGATGAACCATTCAATTTAATTTATTTTGTTTTCCCTATTCATTTAACCAAGTCTAGTAGGTTTTACTTCAACAATTATTAGTTGGTTAGGAGGAAGTCATGAGATTAAGCCTTTAATGCATCACCAATCAAATCTTATGCTAGATATATAAATTTGATCATAAACCATATTTTTTTCAATTCAATTGTTTAAGGTAAAGGATTTCTTTCCTAGTCAGTGATATATCAATTATCTTGTCAATTAAGTAAATTAAATTAAGAAGTAAAAAGTACCTTTTCATTGTCGTCCATTTTAAATAATTTTCTCCAGAAAGAGCCACTGATTAAAAAAAAAACCTCCAACCCTAAAAAATAAATGAAAGGATAATTATTTATAGCAAAATTTTATTCAACTTCCAATTGATATATATTTGGACAGTATACCTTTGTTTCATATATAATAAACTGAAGAAAAATAAATTAAAACAAAGTGATATGAATAATTGAATAAGCAGTTTTTCTTTTGGTTGGCTGTTTAAGTGAACCATTTTTTTTTTTGAACTCATGCTAATTCCTTATGCGTAGCAAAATTGTGGAATAGTCTCCAACCTACTTTATGTGCTCTCTTTAAATTTTTCTATTGAAATATTATCAGGAATGGTTCTCACACACATTATTTAAGATAATCAGGGTTTTAGTGCACTACAAGATTGTTATTTGCTCATCAATAGTTAGCTAATTGTAGGTATATATATGCCCAACATTCTTGGCATGAACATAAAACAAGCTTTGATAGGTTTAATTCCATCACCAGTCCCAACCTATGTTTTTTTGCAAGACAGTTCAAATTGTGTAGGGCTAACAACAGTAAGATTCCAACTAGCCTTGCAAATACAAGTGCTCTTACCCAGTAATTTAGTGAGTACCAGAACACACTTCAGTTACAGTGAATGGTTTATTTAGGGACATGATTTTTACGCTGCTTAGAGCAATCACATTTAGTACAAAGGAATCATGACTTTTTTTTTTTCTGAAAACGAAAAATCCTAGAATAGTCTCCACACAGACAAGTAAGCTGAAAATTATTTACTCTAATGAAAGCTATACTTAAATTTTCATCGTAAAATTACTTTTAATAAGAATTAGTTTCGAGATTTAGATCCCTGGATGTTATTTTTCTTATTCAGGCCTGTCTTTGAAAACATATTTCTGTTAAATCAATGCATAAACCCACAAACATTTGCACCTAATTAAATGAAATTACACGAAGGGGAGATAATATTCACATTAGAGCTATATACTTGAGCCCAGTTAATAGTTATAAAACCTCATTTCATCATCTCTCATTATATAATATACCTCTCCAACTTACTTGGTCTCAAAGAATACTACTTTACGTGTAAGTAGTTATTCCTAAAAATCTTTACTAAGTAATATAAAACACAGACTACATCATAACTACATAACATATAAATTTTACTGTTGTGTTCTGTAGATATATCTAGCATAGCAGTGGTTGATCTAGGTAGCACAGGGATCAAGAACAGCTGATCTAATTCCTGCATATTTTTTTTAAGCGCATTTATGCATAAAAAGTCATGAATAAATAGATATAGGGATTTTTTTTCAATGATTACAAATTCTTCACACCGCATAGTGAAAAATAAAGGATAAGGAAATAAAAAAATAGACTTTACTAACTAATCAATTTGATACTACTTTTTTTTCTGAAATGTAATAACTGTTTCTAGATTATGGCTCAGAGCTTAGAATGTGAAGTATAAATAAATTAGAGGCTTGCAGTTTTTGAAACATGTTTTTCCTAAGTTATTTGGATATATTATTAATCTCTTTTTGAATGTCAAATAATCTTCCTTATGATTAACCCAAATCACATTAGCTGATAGGTAAATATTTTTTGGTTAAACTTAAATAGAATTTATGCTAGTATACTTTTTTGTTAGTTAAATGCTCATAAAAAAACTTTTGGGGTTCTAAAGCAGGAAAATTTAATGTTTTATTTATATGAAGAAATCAAAGTAAAGCATATTGATCCAAGTTTCTAAATACAATGTGTAGTTAACCCAGACGGAGTCGCTTATCTATGGAACAGGGGATGGCAATCGTCAATGGATTATTTTCGTTATTAAAAAATAGATATTCCATTAATATTTTGGCGTCTAATTACTCTAACAATAAGTAACACTCCTTTAAATAAATAAACTTCTTAGGTTGCACTTTATACTCGACTACAGTGATAAAACTGAAATTCAAACTTCCTTTATTGGATAATTAATTCTATTCGTTCAAAACACCATTTGGCTTTGGGAAGGTAAATTTTATCAGTATATGCCCTCTAAAATCCGAGTAGCAACCGACAGTAGGCTAAAAAATAAATTTATTTAAATCCAGATTAATAAAAGTTTTGGGATAATTTATTGCATTTATGTCAATCAGTAACTACTGAGCATGGTGGGCTGCCGGGGAAGCAGAAGCAAAAGTTATTCATTCAGTAGAAATAAGCTAAATTCATGTTTCATTTTCTTTCCCAGCTGACAAGATAAGGTAGTTTAGTCACCTTAGTTACTGGTTTAGTATAAACACCTGATCTTGTCACAGCTGGGAAAGAAAATGAAACATGAATTTAGCTTATTTCTTCTGATTTTAATTTAAAATCAATTAACTTTTTATACATTTATTTTTTTAAATGTTTTTATTTATTTTTTTAAATGTTTTTATTTATTTTTTTAAATGTTTTTATTTATTTTAATTTTATCACTTGGATTACTATTTCCAATAGTCTTTATAGACTATCTATTTTCAAGGCTTAGAACATTTTTATTTTTGGTCAGTATTATTTCTCAATCTCTATGAATGGGTCTTACTAGTCATATGTATACAACAGATAATAAATAAAAGAAATATTTAATAATGACCTAAACTTATTTCATGAATTATGAATTTTTTTCGTTTTTATGAATGATTCTTTTTTATTGTTTTAGATAGATGTAACTTTTTTTTAGTTAATTTTGTACCATAGTCCTGTCAAAAAGTCTGTGTTTAAAAATATATCTTGGGTAATATCAAGAGTAGTTATAACGTACGATAATTTTTCTAATTAAAACATTTTTTGAAATACGATAGTTTATGGGTAGTGATATTCATATATGAGCACAAAAAACAACAACAATATTTATATACATATTTGTTTACTCTGAAAATCAAAAATTGACACAAAAATCAGGTAAAATTAAATGTGACAAAATTAATTATTTAAAATATTTATTTATATGAGATACAAAAACAATTAAGACAAATTAATTAATTACAATTGAACGTAAAATTTGAAAGTATAAAAAAAAAATCTGTATGTGCGATATGACAAATGATATAAAACTAAAATATTAATTAATTAATTTATACCTAGGGATAAACCTAGGTACATGTAAAACAATTAAGACATAAATTAGTTAATTTACATTTGAACAAATATAAAAATTTAATATAATATATAATAATTAATATAAGATAAAATTTTAAATATAGGTAACATATGGATAAAAATAAAACGAAAAAATATGCATGTGTAGTATGACCAATGATATAAAACTTAAATTTGTAAAATAAAAAAAAACAAGAATTAAGGGAACATTATTGTCCATTATAATTACATCAATTTTAAATAGGCATTAAAAAAAATGAGCATCTGTGCCCTGTTTGGAGAAAGTTAAATTCTCCTTTCTGAAATAATAAGCCCAGTTTGGGAGAATAGCTGCTCACATGGTACAGAAGTTGCAACAACACACATGCGTTCTTCAGCAACCACCGAAAGGAGAGGGTAGTTCTGTTTATTTTCGAACCCCCATTTTACTGGATCCTTTTCCACCAGACCTTCATCATCTTTGCCCAAATAGCGCTGCAATCCCACTATTCCCTGGTTTTCACTGGTACCTTTAAGTGAACCATTTAAAATCAAATACCTGAATTTATCAGAAAAATAAGTTATTATCAAATATATTAGTATACGAGAAATTAGTTTAATAACTTTTATTTTTAATCAAATTACCAACTAAATTATTTGTTAATTTCAATTTTATGACAACTGCAAATATAATTTATTTTTATAATTTAATTTTAACATTATAACACTTAGTTTTACTCAACTTATCTTATTTCTCAGCAATAAATTGTCACTAAAAATTATTTTAATTTTATTTATTTCATCATTAATTTTTTTTTGATTTATTTTTAGTACATTAGAGTAGTACTAATATTTTAATAATATATTAGTGATATTTATTTTGTAATATAAGTACTTACGCATTTTTGCTGGTCCGGATTGTTTTTATTTTTAATTCTGCTCCAAATATTTATATCTGGGATGGATTTTTTGTTATTTTCTCCTGTCCCTTGTTTTTGCCCATGATTTTCTGAATTATATAATTTCTCACTAGCAATTTCCCTCGATCAGCTTCGGTTTGCACAGAAAATCCAGACATCTTGAAGTGATTGTCCCAAAACGCTCTGTTCTATTATCTCACTTAACAGTAAGCTGATTGCGGGCTTCAGATTAATTAACTTTTCATCTAGAAGGAGCTCCTCTGGGCATTGAATGAGCCCGCTTACCATTCTATCAGGTTTGAAGCCGAAAGAAAGCTCTGAGCGTTCAATGTTTTTGTCAATTGTTTGAAAGGCTGGAAGAATGTGCGTTCATTTTTTAATAACTTCTATTCCTTTGGCGTGGTGTGCTGATAGGGAAGCAGGAGTAGAAGTTATTCATTCTAAGCTAAAAAATAAATTAATTGAATTCCAGATTAATACAATTTTTTGGATAATTCATAACATTTCTGTCATTTAGTAAGTAAGGAGTTTGGTGGGGAAGCAGAAGCAGAATTTATTTATTCAGAAGAAATAAGGCAAAGGCATATTTCATTTTCATTCCAAGTTGTGAAAAGATCACTGCCATTATACCGGTACCGGAAATTTGTCACTGCTACAATGGTGTCACAGTAGCTGTTGGAGCTGTGGCAGATTTTTACTGGGCCCTCACACCCCTACTTCCAGGGATCTCAGTATTAATAACTCCAAATACTACTCATTAGCTACACACACACTTATTAATGGTGTGTGGTGAGTTTAACTGATCCATGATGTTAATGTTTTGAATTATCATACCCACTTATTTATGACATTCTTATAATTACATTATCACACATTTTTTAAAAATTATCTCATTAATATAGAATATTTCGGTTTTATCACATCTGTACCAATTTCAGATTTACTTAATGAATGCAAATAACCATCTCCAGGGTCTCTCTCTCTCTCTGCTATAAGCTGCGTCCAAATTCATCCATATGACTCAGACTTTTAAAGCACTATCAACTCCAGTGTCTCTCTATTCTAATGAAGAGAATAGGAAGAGAGAACGCAATCCACATATAGCACCAAACAAAACACAGTGTTTTAAATAATGTGAGGAGCAAAAGAAAAACAGTTTATAAATAATTTCCGGTATCTAGTTTCTGGTCTAAGTACACACTGTAATAATATATTGTTGTTGTTTTTTTATTTGGTACACACAGTGAAACCTTGATTATCCAGGTAATTGATCATTTGGTGTTTTTTTTTAAATGAATCAAGTTTTTAAATATTGATTTTCAAGAAATTTGTTCTGTATGTCTGCGAATATACCACTGCAAAAATAGACTTACTAATATTGCTGTTCTACAGTTATATCTGTTGTTACAATTAAGAATGTCTAGCCACATTAAATTTGAGAAGTAGTTTTTGCTGATTAAATAAGAGTAAAGTAGCTAAGAATTAAAAGGATTTGAATTTTCAATGAAACATTGCAATTTAAAAGAATACCTTTTGGTTTATTAATAAGTTAGCAGGACATGTAAATGCTCTTTAAAACATGATCCTAATTTCACTCATGAATAATATTAAAATATATGCAGATGACATATCTATTCATTATGAGGTAATAGAAAAGTTTAATGATAGATAAGAACAATGTTACAGACCACCTTTTTAAAATTTCCAAATAGCTGGTGTCACCTAAAGTTTAAATTTATTTGTGTCACATTAATTCACAGAAATCAATTTTTTTTAGAAATATAGTACCTTTTTTTGGTTATATCTTAATGTTAGAGGAATTTTTAGAAGAAAAATAATATAACGCTAGTAATTAAAAGTTTTGAATAATCAAGCATGATTAAATGCTAAGTAGTTGCAAAGTATTTTACATAAATGTTTATGATAAAGTCTGCAAAACATTACTGCTGATATCACCAAATCATATCAATTGACCTCTATTGAAATTTTTTTTCAATGGAACGCAGTGTGTAAACAGGAATTTGAAGGCATTAAGGAAAATCTTCAAGAAGATTAAGCTTTCATTCTTTATGGTTGTAACATATTCAGAGCTAAGTAAAAGATTCTATGTGGGAACTGACAACTTAGACTTTGCTTCTGATGGGATACTTTATCAACTGTCTAAAGAAAATAAACAACAATTATTTCATATTTTAGCAGAACTTTTAAAGGAGCCAAACTAAATTATTATTCTATGGAGAAAGAATTATTATCTATCAGCCATCCCATTCAAAAGTTTTGTAATATAATTGCTGTCTAAGAAATACCCATCACAGAACACACAATAAAGTAATCCTATTCTTGCGCACCTGTAAATAACTACCAGGCTGATAAGACCAATCAATTATTTTCATAAACTTCTTCCATTATAAGTTATAAAAGTTTTTATACTATATATAAACCCTAACGTTAACAGGTATATTATTTGAAGTTAAATATTACAAAATCTTATTTTAATAATTAATAAAACTTTAATAACAAATTTAATTGAACTACATAAAGCTTCTAGTATACAGCTTTATATCTTTGGTTAAATATGGTAAGGCTGCTAATCCATGAATGACATAGTTAATAAAGCAAGACTTTTGTTTTCACATCTTAAATAATTACTTAAATAAAATAACACTATCACTTATTAGCAAATCAGGTATTTTATAAGATCAGAAGAAAGATAACTTTTTGGATTTCTAATGTTTAATTACCTAAAAATAAAATAAGAGAATTTTCAAATTTCTTCCCTGGGTTGCCTTCTTCTCCAAGGGTGTTCATTGTTTTCCCCATATATTTGTCCTACATAGCATTAAATGCAAACAAAAATACATGACTTACAATCTTGATAGTATTAGGATCTACTTGTTTCTTGCCTGAATTAAAAAGTAACTTGTCTTTTGAACTAAAGATTATTTAAGTTAAATTTATTTGTTCAATATCTTTAAAATTTCATTTTCAAAAATAAAAAAAATTATGCGTATGATAAATATTATGCTTGCACATTATTTATGCAGATACATAATGGACATATATAAATTAACTTAAACATAAAAATACCACAATTTAACAATAGTGTCTTCAATTAAATGTATGGAAATATTTTAGTTATCATAACACAAATTTAGAATCTGTTATTAATATTTGTGTAAAAATATACATAGTGGGAAATCAAAGTATATGTACAAATAAATAAATAAATATACTTGAACATAATTTTTAGCAAGACTCGGCAGATCAATAAAAAATGACTGAAACAATTTTCATCATTTTTAAGTTTTTAAAGTTAAAAAAATAGGTGCCTGATTATTTCTTACATTGAATCCATAATTTTTGGTTGGTTGGGATTCATGGCTTATGGCTGAACCAGATTAATAAATAAGACAAAATTAAACTTAATATTAGAATACATAATTCCTTTTTAAAACAATTTTATATAAGAGTGACTATTGTAATACTAATTAAATTAATTTTTTTAGAAAATAATGTATATGTAAGTTTCTATAGAGCAGTGTGATTTGCGTGGCTTTCTGAATATTTTATTGATTTGATGGTTATCTATGACAAAATTTATATAAAGAATGTATTTAAACAATGAGAGTATTTGGAAAGCATGAGAGCACTTGGAAAACTTCATAAAATATATGTCTGGCTATGTTATTATTTATTTGTTAACTGGGATAAATATTGTATAGCATAATTTTACAAATCAAAGTAATTTAAATAAATTAAAAACAATAGTTTATAATCTTATTTCTTTAAGGGAGAAGGGGTGGAGTTTTTCTATTGTCTCCAGGCGACAGTGGACAGCCAAGAGAGAGATAGAGGGGGAGGGACAAGGTCAGGTTTAACCTAACATTCTGTAACAAATGGTGCAAAAACTAACAATTTTGTGCAGCTTCAGATAATATTTGATCCATATTTAATTATTACTATTATTTAAATTATATATAAATTTCTATAGTCAATTATGTTAGCATGAAATATTTGATATAGACAAAATTATGCTTTACAACCAATAATACCCTGAGATCAAATTATTTGAAACTTATAAAATAAAACATTATTCATTGTGAACTTGATATTAATTTTAGCAAAGAATATATCTAATACATATATAAATATATCTCACATAATGGTTTTAGATAAATATTATGCAATTTATATAACATTACTGTTTTTTCGAATTTCATGTGTTGAAAGTTTTAAACCTATTTATCCTATTTACTTATTATTTTCATGATAATTTGTAGGTTACATTATGAGCATAACAGTAATTAAGTTGAAATTTAGTATTCGGTATTGAATTTTAACAAGTAAGTATTAATCATCTTTCTGGATTGTTAGATAATAATTCTTGTATTATTTCATGTTTTATTTCTACAGTAGCGAGGTGGATCTCTATAATTCTCCGTAGTGGGGAAGCTGAAAATTCTTTCTTGAAAGTGAATTGGGCAGATCCCTGAGCTGTGTTTATATGTCTATAATGTATGAATGTTTATTTTAAATACCGTATGAATGAGATATTAGATACAAATTTCTAAATGAATAAGAACATTTATTGCAATTATCTGTTGCCCATTGTTGGTAAATATTGATTATCTTCGAATAAAGATTTATACACATTAAAAAAAAAATGTATGGTTTATTTACCATTTTTTAAATTGGAATAAATTTATTATAACATTTAATACCCAGACTCAATTTATAGTATAGTGGTCACTTTGTAACAAAATAAATAAATTCAAATAATAATAATTTGTAAAATTGTATAGTACATATTTTTAAATCACTTATTCATAAAAAAATATTCAATAATATCTATTATACCTTTCTCCCTAGTTTTCGATAAATAATTATCAAAGTCTTTACAAGATTACTTTTAAAACGTTTTGCATATTATTGAGACAGGTCTTATCTTTGACCAGAGATAAAAAAAAAAAAGAGTTTTTTTCACCTCTTACAAAGACAATAAATTCAGAGGTGAAAGAGATTTGTAAAGATCTGCCCGGCTTTATTTATTTTATAACATTTAATTACATTTTAGAATTGATGGTAGAAAAATATTTTTTATACTTTATTCTTAAGGCAATTATGCAAATAGAGAAATAATACAATGTTTCCAACGATCGAGGGCCATTTAGGCAGGCAACGATTGGCTGTTTAGTTGCTCACTTTACCACCAATCAGCAGGAGAAGTCACAATAGCTCACATTCACAATAGCCTGCCGCCCTTCAGCATATATAGTCTTGTCTCAATTCTATTTCATCACAAATATTTTTAATAATTAAACAACTACATGATAATAATTAATCACTTATAATATCATTTGGTTTGAATGTTCTCAATACTTTCACGCTATTTAATGACGCTGGTCAGAAGTCATTCACCTCCCGCAGTCATTGTATGTCATGGCGTCTTTCCTAGGTCACTTTTGCTTCAGTTACTTTATATCATCTAAACTTTGCCCATCCATAGCGGCAAATAATTTTTGGAACCACCTCACTCGAAAGAGTGAGGTACCTTAAGTACTGATATTAATTATCGTGGGCATTAGATATACCCAGGACTTTAAGGGAGGGTGGTCTCTCTTTAAAGTGTATTATTTATGGCAGTAAGCCGATTTCCTCAAACCGATAAGCTGTGTGTAGTTTCACTTCATACTACTTATTTAAATTAGCCGGGGCAATGAAGATAGCTCTAAGCATTCCACATCAGTGTCAAACAAGCAAAAAAGCTGAATTATAACTTATTAAACTTACTTGATTCATCAAATTACCAGAGCACTAATTCAAGAACTTTCAATTATAAACTTATGGGGGGAAAACAAATCAGGCAGGAAGTCAACAAAAATGATTTCTTGGGAGCGATGATTATGCTTATTACTAAACATTTAATTAATTCACCTAAGTCTTTGTTCTTTAAGCTTTCTTCAATTAGTTTACTTTTACATAGTTATTCAAAAATATTAAAAAAATCATCCACGTAACGAGCAACTACTAAGATTTCACCATGAATTTTCTTATATTATAATAAAAATAATATACATTTTACCCTCATGGTTGTAAACTTAAATAATTTACAACCTCTCTCGTAACGTCTATTAAAAGCTGAAGAATAATGGATGGTAACTGAAACAAGTGTTGAAGACGAATAAGATACAATCAGATGTATAAATCACGTACTGTTCAGATTTTTATTATAAAACAAAGTTTTAGTAGACATAAAATGAAATTTCAAGGTGTTAATCACTGGCCTGCAATTTAACCAGGTTACGTGAACAGATCTTCGCTGAAACCTTAAGAAAAACAATTTTATTCTATGGCTATATAGGCCGGTAATGTACTGGAATTTTTTCACTCAAAATCCAAGGAAATAAAAATTTGACAAATGGTATATGGCATATGGATATGAAATGGGAGCAACTTTATTTACTATCTACCCATAAAAAGATATGGGCACATATTTTATGTAGAAATTTTAAAATAAAGTAAATTTTATTTTGATTTGAATATAGATTCAAAACCATTTTCGGATGTATAAATAATTTAGAATAGATCTAAAAAAAAAATTTACGTTTTGTTTTAGCATTTGCTTATCCAATCCTTTTCAACCTCATCTGGTAGAAAGAGAGGCTATGAATTGTGGTTGATATTTAAAATTACATTTTTTTTTAGTTATAAGTTCTTTAATTAATTTTAAAAAATTGCTATCTGCCTTATTCATGTTTCCAATATTGTATTCACTCAAACTTATATACATATGTATAAGTAAATATAACTGAATTTACAATATATATAGTTCAGGAATACCCCGAATTCTCTTGTGTAAATGTAATCTTCCCTCATCATTTAATTGTTAAATAATCAAAACCACTAAATTGACTACACATATAAGACATTAAAATAGCCCCAAATCTTGATTTAGCTTCTTAAACCTTGGACTCAGCAGGGGCTTCGTTTTTGTTAAACCATCAGTAAGTTGATTTTGGGTACCCACTCTTCGGATATGTACTTCTCCCTCTTGAACCTTTTCTCTGTCCATCATCCCTTCTTCAACTTCCAGTGGTGTTTCTCGAGATTCTTCTTGATCTTCTGGGTTCTCTTCATGATAAATATCAATATCTTTTCCTTCCATTTCATGAAATGAAACTTTCCATCGGTGCTTTGAGTAACTCCTGGAATATGATGTCTCTTGATCTAATTAATTTGTTATTTGAGAAAACTCGGTATCCGTTGTCCCCCTCATATCCAACAAGCACTCCTTGTGTAGTTTTTTATTAAATTTTCTTTGGGTATATTGACCGAACATATTGATCCTATAACACGAATATTTTTAATTCCAGATTTTCTACCCATCCGATCTTCAAATGTAGATTTTCCTCTTTCTGATGATAGACCAGTTCGATTTAATATGAAGGCTGCACCATTAATCATTTCTGCCCATAGGTCCTTAGGTAGGGATCCTTCTCCTCTCCTGATTGCACGTGGGGTCTTGCAGTTTCAACAATTGTGTGAAACCAAGGATGAGTTTAATAAAATATACTTTTCAAAATTTTGAAAAGTCATCTTTGAATTTAGAAAAATATTTAATATCACTTTTCGAAGGAATAAATGTGCCATATGCATCAGTGTTGATAATCTGATAAGTCTTCGCAGCCTTATTCCAACGTTAACTTGAGTCTTTTCCTTTTATGCAAACCTCACAGAGTTCACCATCATAAGTTAAGTCCAAATTAAGCTCTCTATAAACTACTTCCTTTACATGGCATTTATTCTGATGATCCATCCTTTCCGCGATAAAGTTGCAATAAATTATGGTCTTAGGTAGGAGTAGATAAATTGTGGGTACTACCCTAATGGCTAGATTGTAGATATCACCCGAGACCTTTACGACTCCCTGACACAAGAGTTTCGACTTTCTTTACCTTCAAATAATTTACAGCTAACTAACTGGAGTGGAATCAAATTTATTATGTGGTCTACGATCTTGAGCTTCTAAAAGATTCTAAGAAATATCACAAACCAGCCAGACATTAGTGAGCATAAATCTCTTCCAATAACATTAGAAGCAGCTTCAATCAAAATAGATCCTTTAAAAAGTGCCTTGACTTGAGATCCATCAGTGATAATAATGGCATGGTAATCCTTGAATGATTCAAAACTTCTGAACCATTCCCTTCTACTACATATATGATGTGTCCCTCCATTATCCACAAACCAAGCCTCACTATTAGTCTCCAATGCAAAGACTTCTGAGGTGAACATTGAAAGAATTGCGCCTTTGCTTGAATTATTGTGAGCGAAATTAGGCGGTTTGCCATTGGCAAGCCAAAAGCGACATCTCTGAACTGTGTACTTTTTTTTTATCAAATAGTGGCAAATAAATGAAGATTTATATAAATAATTTTTCTTATTCGAAATAGGCTTATTAAATGGAGATTTAATCGCCTTAGGAACCATAACCTCTTCTAATCATCTATCGACCAGGTTGCACTTTTGTCTAAACTCCTGTTTTGTTCATTTGTAACTCTCTATCCAGCAGTAAAGAGTTTGAATCAATCAGAAAGGAATTTTAAAATTTTGTATATCAGTAAAACATATTTATTTTTGGCACATTGTTTATCAATTTCTCCCCTCAACCAGTTCCAAGAATCCAATAGATGATGTGTGTACTACAACAGAAATAGTAAAAAAAAAAAAAATTGATGACTCTGGATATAATAACAGATTAGGTCACAGTTTTTGTTAATACTGGAAACCATTTTTATTCGTAGCTAAAATAAGAGTTAAACCAGGGCTTCTTGACTTTTACAGGTTACAATACATTTCTTTTGATCTCTGAATTTTAGTGTTAAGCTGAATATTATAATTTTATAAATTGATATTTTTCTCCAGATAAACCTAATCATAAAATTAAGGTCAAAATACCAGTTATAAAAGAAATTAGAAACATTTTGACATATAGAAATATGAATATATGTGGGTGCTGTTTGAGGTCAATATTTGAAGGTTATCATATTTTCCTTATTTATCATTATACTATGTAACACGTATGTATAAGTTATGTGTTTCTCAATGCTTAGCGTATTACAAAAATCACATTATAGAGGGCCTGTCAATTATACTTGACTTATTATGACATGCAAAAGTGCAACCTGGTCTATAGATGTCCAGAAGAGGTTATGATTCCTAATGGCGACTAAATCTCAATTTAATAAGCCTATTTCGAATAAGAAAATTTATTTTTATAAATCTTTATTTATTTTGCACTATTTGATAAAAAAAAAAGTTACTCACTTCAGAAATGTTGCTTTCGGCTTGCCAATGGCAAACCCCTTAAGTAAGCCTAATTTTGAGATATAAATTGCTCAATAATGGCATAATGATGACTTATTTTCTTTTCATTATTGATTTTTCTTGACACATTTGTTGCATTAAAATAGTTTAATTCTCATAAGGGAACATAAAATCTATACGATGCAGTTTATCTAATTTTTATTGACCCTAAACCCCCTTGGTATACTGTGGCCTTTCCATTGGACTGATGATGGTGCAGCAATGACATTTTCAATGTAAAATTCAACTCTCTAGTGAATAATATAAATTCTATGGAGCTATAGTTAGTGCCTTTATCGTGATAGACCACCTGCGGTACACCATATCTTGCAAATATATGTTATAGTGCTGATATAGTACTCTTAGATGACACATCACATAGTTTAAATTCAAAAAAGGATGAAAAATAATACACCACCACCAAAAATGTACTTTTATCGAATTCCAATATATCTGTCGCTACTTCCACACGTAGGCCTTCCGGGGCTTTCCTTGATTGCAGCGTCTCCTTCTGATTTCCTTTCATATCATGATCTTAATAATAATTTTACGTTGTATATTATTATTCATTTCGTTTGTCATATGAATCCTAAAGACTTTTGACCTCTCATACCTTAGACAGCCCTCAAACTCTTGGTGTCCTTAATGAATTTTTTCCAACATTAGACCTCTCGTTTTTTCAGGAATATACACCTGTTAATTCTTTGAAATGATCCCATCACAGATAATCCGTTTCTTTCTAACTTTCCACCAGTCCTTCAATAAATGCTGGTACCTTCTTCTCTTCATTAGGCCATTCTCTGTAACAAATTTCAATCTCACACCAACTTCCTCTTCATCCAATCACTTTCCAATTTCATATGACGTCGTACCAATTCCCATGTCTGTTTGGGCATTAGTCTCTTCTCTTATTTATCACTTTCTTCCATATCTGTAGCAGGAAGTCTGGACATAGGATCAGCTATGTTTACATTGATCCCTTTAACAAAATTGACCACAACACCCAATCCAATGAGCTGCAGCAATATTCTCAGTATTCGCTAGGGTGGGCCACCTAAACTCTTTTTATAGATTAGTTCTAAAGGCTTGTGATCGGATTGAATTTGAATTATTTTTCCAAAGACATATCTCACAAGTCTTTTGACACAAAACATAATGGTCAGGGTTTCCTTCTCTACCTGAGTATATTTTTTTTCACAGTTGGTCAGTGTTCTTGATCCATAAGCTACTGGATGTTCTTCCTGTATCAATGCCACACCCACACCATATCCACTTGCATCTACTTGAATATCAACCTTTTTTGACTTGTCAAACTATCGTAAAATTGGAGACTCTTGCAACTTACATTTAATAGTTTATCATCTCTTTACTAGCCCTGAACAACATTTGCTAAATGATTCGTGCAGCAGGGCAGCTACAGATAAATCTGGTACAAATTTTGCCATATAGTTGACTAGTCATATCTGTCTGGGACTCGCTCTCCGGTCTTCCCATATTTTCTATCATTTTAACCTTCCTTTCTGATCTGGACTGGATCTGGCATAGCAACTTAATTCGTAAATAAGTGTCCCATATATTCTATTTTTGTTTTTCTTGATTCGTATTTCTTCTTATTTAACTTCAAATTTCTATGTTCTGCCCCCTTTCATACTTTCTCCAATTTTTCATCATGGTCTCTTAAAGCTTCCTCTATTGTTTCTCCTTCACCAAATACTACAATATCATCGGGAAAGGCAATAAGACCTTCTTTGCCCTCTATAATTTGAAACATTCTTCTTAGGAATTCTTCAGATGCTACAGACAGACCGAATGGGGAATGTTTAAACCAATATCTTCCATAAGATGTCCAAAAAGTGGTCAATTATATAAGATATAACTTCATTTGATAGAACCCATTTTTTGCATTGAGCACACTGCAAATAATTGCTTTTGCTAACAAAGGAATGATCTCTTCTACTGTTGGTGTGATAATACATTTTTGTATTAAATTTTCATTTAATTTCTTTGGAGCGATACGTACTCTGTTTCATTTGGGTGCAGTCTATTTAGTTGGATGGTCCTCGTATTATATCACATTTAATTTTTGTAGTCTCTATATCTCTTGTTTAATTTTTTTTTCCTCTCCAACTGGTAACTCTTGGGTGACTCATACTAAATTTCTGAAGAACTGGAATTTCAATTTCCACAAATATTTGCAGAAAATCCTCAATATCTATCTCATTACTCAAAACCTCCTTCGCTGAAGTGAACAATCCCATTTTTAGAGAAGCATTTAATCGCAATATAGTTTTTTTATGCCTAGTTGCATACAACTTTACTTTATATGTGTTACTTTTAACTTCCATTTTTAAGACACACTCACTATCATCCGCCTCCTTCTCTCCATTGTACCATGTTAATACTTGACTAGACTTACATTTGAAACTAGATTCAATTTAAATATGTCCTTTCATATATATTGCACATCACACCAGTATCTATTTGAACTTGAAAAATATTATAGTTGTTTTAACAATTTTAGGGCTTTTCTTAAATTTCCTAATGCCTCGAACTGGACTGGGCCGGCAAATTCATAATTACCTAGTCTTCGTATTTTTTTCTTCTGAAACAATGTTGTTTTATTCAAATACACTCGTAATAGATAAATAATTTATTATTAATTAATCACATAACCTTGCCAGTGTGTAAACATGGGACCACTGATTGTGTCAACTAAACCCACCGATTACCTCCTCCTTTTTGTTAGTTCTGTGTTGCCCAAGGAGTTGTGAAGACTAATCGAAAGGACAACCTAAGAAGGTTAGACTAGAGATTTTGCCACGCCCCTTCAGGGCCAGTTGAATGTATGTTGTAGGCTACACAAAATTTAATGAATAAATAATCAAAAACAAACTAGCAGTAAAGATAGATATCCTGAAAATGTCCTTTTTGTGATAACTATACATCTACCCTACCTTTGACATACTGATGTTGGGATCGAAAGAGTTCCCAGTCAGCCGGACTACAGTCCCACTACTTCCTGGGGTGTGGAATCACAACTGTAATGTCAATTGAATACAGAGCTGGCAGTTTGACGGTGTCATTTAGGGGTGTGCCGGTACTGGTGGTCGCTCCACCTCGTCTCGGCTTGGAGCAGCTCCACTCTCTTGATCCTTACCGGTACACTGACGGCCACAACCCCGGAGCAGCTAGCCTTCACTCCACTCTCTGTCACAATCGCAGTCTCAGCTACTATGCCTTCCTCTTCCAATCGTCATAAATTTTTAAATCTGTAAACTGAGAAGTACATATCCAAAGAGCAAAGAGTTTAAAGTGTTGGTGTTATTATTATTAATATTTTACCTGACTTTTTTTGCTCCTTAACCAGGGAAGATACAATTCCACAAGTGAATTTGGGGGATTCCTGAGCTGTGTATATATTACAGAGGAATGGTGTTAGGAAGGGATAATGATCTAATAAGGAAATATCTGTTTAAAGCGATTGTGCAGTGAGCTGGAATGTTGAGGTACGAAATGCTTGAACAAGTAGAATGGAAGTAAACAGATGATTTGAATTGAAGGAGTTTGGTGGTATATAAAAGAGAGTAAGATTGTATACCTTTATTAAGAAAATATGCCTAGAAATACTGGCAACAATAAATAGCATAGACTTACATTTCTTTATTATTTACTGTTATTATTCTTTTCTAAGGAACCCACCGTATGCACTTTTGATATGAAGTGAGAAGAGACATTTGGCATCACATAGTCTGTCCAAGATGCTAGAAATGTAAGTCAGAGGGTGTTTCCTGAAATTGATTACTTGGCGGTAGTATACGCAAAATTTATAGCTAACATTTGGTTTCTTAACCAAAAATACTGATGATCCCCAAGCTCGGGACTACGATACTTTCGTTCAGCATGGCATCAAATTCCTCGTCCAAAATTATTTGATTGTATGGCAACACGGGATAATAGCATTGTTTTATTGGTTTGTGTTCACCCGGGTCAACGACTTGTTCTATTCTGCTTGCACACTCCAACGTCTTCGCATTCTAATTATTCTATTAGCCAATGAACTTGTTTTGTTCTCATGTTCTACTTGCGACGGATTCCTCTTACCGACGAGCATACTCGAGGTGACACCATTCCCACAGTGATTCTTAAGTAACGCTTGAATCAAGATTTTATTGATGGATTTTCAAGAAATTTGTTCCATATGTCCGCGATTATACCAGTGCAAAAACGGACTAACTGGTATCACTGTTCTACAGTTATATCTGTTGTTACAATTGAAAATGTCTAGCCAAATTAGATTTGGGAAGTAATTGTTACTGGTTAAATAAGAGTAAAGTAGCTAAGAATTAACAGGATTTGAATTTTTAAATGAAACATTCCAATTTAAAAGAATACCTTTTGGTTTATCAATAAGTTAGCAGCACATGTAAATGCTCTTTAAAACATGATCCCAATTTCATTGGTGTATAATATTAAAATATATGCAGATGACATATCTATTCATTGTGAGGTAATAGAAAAGTTTAATAGTAGATAAGAATAGATGTTACAGACCACCCTTTTAAAAGATCTCATGTTCTACTTGCGACGAATTCATCTTACCGACCTAGATGACACAATTTCCACAATGATCCTTAGACAACACTTTTTGTTGGCCCATCTCTATACTCGGAGGTAAACACATCTTCCGCCAGAAATCCATTCCCAAATTTACGGTGGCAGGGAATGATCAGGAATTTCAATAAACAAATTTCTCCCTTGAGTTCAATTGGTAGCTCAATTGGCCCCAAAACCTTCTTGTGAGGACAAGAATGGTTAATACTTAATTGTGAAAGAGTAGTTGCTTCCTTCACCTTCAAATTTCCACCTGTTTCGGTCTCTTCAAAATTCATTGAATGGACATACCTTCAACTCTGAAGAAGATGTAAAAATCCACTAGGAAATTTTTTTTTGCCAGTAAAGACAGGTAATTCTTTGAGCATGGAATTATGAATCTGTCCATGAGATGGCAGAAGATACTGGAACAAAACGGCAATTATATCATTGATTTAATAAATTGTTTTGTGTTTAAAAGTTGTGTCTTATTTTCGCTTAAAAAACCGAACGAACTTTTTGGCCAACCTTTTATAACTAATAGATAGCATATAAAATTAAAAGACAAACAAAATATAAATGTAATATGTTTTGTTTCTTTTTAATTAAAAAGAATCTATCAAATTTACCACTTGATAAAATAAAATATTTTGTACTTTTTATTTTTAAGTTGTGAAAAATGATAAGTCTTCAGCACTTAGGAAATGTCTAAAGAAAAACTAGCTTAGAACTTAGAACTTTATGTATGCATTGTAGTATCATAAACATCTTATAAGTATACTAATTTGTCACTCTAATAAAACTAAATAATAAATTATATAATTGTTTAAAATTCTTGGTGCTTTATTTCACCATTTACTTACTGCATACAATTGTTTTTAAAATCAATGGTCATTTAGTTACCAAAAAATTACTTTTTCAACCAGCGTTTTTTCTTTAATTTTTTTATTATCTCATACTCCATATTATTTATATTTATTGAAGTAATGTGTGTTTTAGGTTGGAGATAGTGATTTGTTAGCAGAAAGAATTTGTTCTCTGTTAGACTCTAGCCAAACATTAAGAGAAGAGTATGATAGGATTTCAGACATTTGTTCCGAGATTCAAAGAGGTAATATTAGTATTCATTGTTTCTAATAATTAATGTCTTGTTTAATATTGCCTTGATTTTTTTATTGTTTCTTTGATTGTTTATTGTTCATCAAATCATTGGAGCTATTTATAATGACAGAAATCATAATTTCAGTATTATAGGAGTTGGAGTAATTACCTAGCTAAATCCCTAGATGTTCATTCTATTTTTTTTTTTTTTTAGAAAATACTTGGAATAGTAAATTTTATTCATATTTCTAATTATACTAACCAGGCCTGGTATTAAAATATTTTTATTTCTTAATTTTAAAACTAACTGCTCTACCATTTATTTATTTTTGTATATAAAGTTTATTGTGATTTGGATAAATTTATCGTTTACTGTTTATTTTACGTCCATTATACTTTTTGTTCAGTTTATTTTTGTGCTATAGAACCCAACTGAGTTTGAGTCATCACTTGAAGTATTTTATTGCTTTACGGATAATTCAGTGTAAACATATTGTTGGTCTTCCTGGCTGAAGCACAATACATTTTATCACTTTCAGTGTTTTTAAATCTATTTTATAGTATTGATAGTGGTTTAAACCTAAAAATGGGTCCTAAACCAGACAATGAGGCAATTTTGAGTACTGTACAGGATTAATTGGATAACGTATAGGACAATATAAAAGAAACAAATGAATTAGCCTATACAGTAAATGCAAATTTCAAACACCTTTCCCTTTTAAAGGACAAATATTACAACTGGATAATTCTTTTAACAACTTTACAAATCCTGTTAAAGGGCTAAAGCTATATGCTAAATTACTTGACATTGATTGCATTACATATGACTTAATGAGAAAAGAGATTCTTGGACTTTTATATGAAGCATTAGCACTTGACCAAGAACATTCAGGCTTAGATCAATCGTTCATTCAATTCATCTTCTAAATAAACACAAAATGTATTCATTTATAATGAACAAAATGAAAACAGGAAAAGCGCCAGGAAGGGATGGTATAGTAGCAGAATTAATAAATAATGGTGGCCCCAAGCTGGTGCAGGCATTGCAAGTACTTTTTCAGAAAGCCTGGGATGAAAAAAGGATTCCAACAGATTGGGAATATAATATTATAATACCAATTCACAAGAAAGGATGTCAGGCATAATGCTCTAACTACAGACCCATATGCCTCTTACCAGTTGTGTACAAGCTATATACATTCATATTGGAGGGTAGCTTAAGACCACTAGTTGAGCACCTAATAAGAGAAGAGCAAGCTGGGTTCAGACCCGGGCGCCTTTTTAGGTATTCTTTGCTGTTATTGTAAAATTAGATTAGTATAAGGTCTCAAAATGGTTATAAGGGGCAATAGTGCAAGAAAAGGTTTATAATATGAAATTATGGTTGCTGTGGAGATCCAGGTGCCTACTGGATAGCTGGGCACTTTTACATCATGCTAATACTTTATTAACCAGGGTTTATTAGATAGCTTTTGCCACTCTCTACTCTGGTAAACTATAGTTTCTTCTTGGCTCATACTTTTTTCCTTTTTTTCCATTGCAGATCAGCACTGGTTATTGGTACTTTGTATACTAGTTTCATGTTGGGCCTTCAGAAGGTCATTCACACCCACTAACTTCTTTTGGCCAATTTTCGCATCTAAATGCCCCATAATGATCATGCAATCTAATGTATAAATACATCCCCCTGAACCGTATCATATATTACATGTGTAGGCCTATTGGGCATTATTTGCCTTATATTATATTACTAATTAAGTAAAGATGTTCAATTTGTTTATTCATTTAAAATCTCCTGTCACACAAAAAAAATTCTGGCTTCATTCCTAATGCTAATGTATGATTTCTAATGATTCCATAATTATTATTTCCATCAAAACAGCGATTTCTTGAAACTGACTATTGTAATAACTTCCTTTATTCCAGGTTGGGGTCGTCTGAAACTCAAAATTGAAGAAATAGCAGAAACTAAGGTTCAGATAGAAACAAGATTATATGATGAATTTTTTGCCATCCTAAATAAAATAAAGCCATGTGATTTGTGCAGAAGAGATGATTTGTAAACTACCTGTAATAAATGTTTATTAAAAAGTTTTAAAATTTGATTATATCAAGCAAAATGAAGTATATAATAATTTTTACAGTCTGTCAATTTTTTTTTTTCTGTCTTAAGACTAATGAGAGCTCTATAGTTATAATACGTCTAACTATCCCACTAACTATGGGATAGCCATGAGTAGATACAGTTTAATAGAGATAGACCATTTGAGGAAAATGGCAGTGAAATCCAAATTTTGAAAAGATATTGCCCTTTACCTCTGTCAAACAGATATAATATAATTATTTATTAAGAGTAAACATATTAAAACTTTTTCTTTACAGGTACTTAAGACAGTAACAAACAACCCAGCTATATCCCATCTTCGAACTCTTTAAAAGGAAAATTTAAATGAAAATAATAATTGTAAAGCAAGATTTTGTAAAAGATGTAGTTTGAACCATATTTGTAAAGATATATTATTTCATCACACCTGCAGTTTTTATACCCTCAACTCTGTTATCTTAAAAAACTTTCAAATGCTAAAGCAGCAATTATGACAAAACCATCAGTAATAATTAAATAAATTACACAACTGATAGAACAGGCCAACAACCCATTAACTGGCTCTGAAGGGGCGTGACAAAACCTCTAGACAATCCCCTCCCTGGCACCAATCTTTCGCTCTTATGTTGTCCTGTCTATTACTCTTCGCACCTCCTTGGGCAAAGCTAATTACTAAAAATAAGGAGAGGTAATCAGTGGGTATAGTTGACCTAGGGAATCTAATGGGAGGTATTATGGGAACTTGCGGGTATTGTGATGAAACATTAATTTGCCAAATAAAAGTGAGTTATAGAGACACTGTGGTAAAAAAGGGTTTAAAAATATGTGTACCAATCAGCTAGTCTAAGTGAAACAGAGAATGTGCTTAGTATTGCAACTTCAAGGATAGCTCAAAAATTAAACAAGGGATACAGAGACTAAGAAAATTAAATGTGATATATTAAGTGGAACAGCCAACTACATGGACCACAAACCTAATATTTGTAGTAACACACAATTGAAACAGAGTATGTATCGCACCAAACAAATTAAATGAAAATTTAATACAACACTGTATTATCACACCAACAGTAGAAAAGATCATTCCTTTGATAGCAAAAGCAACAATCTGCAGAGTGCTCAATGCAAAAAAAGGATCCTATCAAATGAAGTTAAATCCAGATTCTCAAGAATTGACCACTTTTTGAACACCTTATGGAAGATATTGGTTTAAACATACCCTATTCGGTCTGTCGGTAGCACCCCAAGAATTCCAAAGAAGAATGTTTCAAATCATGGAGGACAAAGTTGTTATTGCCATTCCCGATGATATTGTAGTATTTGGTGAGGAGAAACAATGAAGGAAGCTTTAAGAGACCATGATTGTAGAAAGTATTAAAGGGGGCAGAACAGAGAAATTTGAAATTAAATAAGAAGAAATGTGAAAAACAAAAATAGAATATATGGGACAGTTGTTTTCGAATAAAGTTACTATGCCAGATCCAAGGAAGGTTAAAATGATAGGAGACATGGGAAGAGCATAGAGCGAGGCACAGATTCATATGACTAGTCAAGTTGGCCTGTCTAAGGTATGTGAGGTCAAAAGTCTTTTGGATTCATATACTTACATAAAAACATAAAATTTGTGAAGATCTTGATATAAAAGGAAATCAGAAGGAGAAGCTGCAATTAGGAAAAGCTCCGGAAGGCCCATGGATGAATGTAGCGACAGATATATTGGAATTTGATTAAGATACAATTTTGGTGGTGTATTATTTTTCATCCTTCTTTGAATTTAAAAGACTATGTGATGTGTCATCTAAGAGTACTATATCAGCACTATAACATATATTTGCAAGATATGGTGTACCGCAGGTGGTCTATCACGATAAAGGCACTAACTATAGCTCCATAGAATCTATATTATTCACTAGAGAGTTGAATTTAACATTAAAAATATCATTGCTGCACCATTATCAGTCCAATGGAAAGGCCACAGTGTACTAAGGGGGTTTAGGGTCAATAAAAATTAGATAAACTGCATCGTATAGATTTTATGATCCCTTATGAGAATTAAACTATTTTAATGCAACAAATGTGTCAAGAAAAATCAATAATGAAAAGAAAATAAGTCATCATTATGCCATTACTGAGCAAAATTAGGCTTACTTAGGGGGTTTGCCATTGGCAAGCCGAAAGCTACATTTCTGAAGTGAGTAACTTTTTTTTATCAAATAGTGGAAAATAAATAAGGATTTATAAAAATAAATTTTCTTATTTGAAATAGGCTTATTACATTGAGATTTAGTCGCCTTAGGAATCATAACCTCTTCTGGACATCTATCAACCAGGTTGCACCAGGTCCATTGGTAACGTAATGGACCCAAAAAGTTTAGAACTATTATGTGACCAAAAATATTCATTAATTACTACTGCATAAAGTTAAAATGTAATATAAGAGGAAGGTCTGTAATGAAATAATTCATTATACCAGCATAATTTGCACAAATATGAATTAAAATATAAAACAAAGATGGTGAGGTACAAGTAAAAACTTAAGTACCACTCATGTAAAAAGCTCACTGGATTCTTAATAAAAATGACAGCACAATAAATAATAATTAAGAACTCAAAATTCTTGACAGGGCATAACATGCTTTTAAAAAGCCATATGATCCTAAACAAAAGAATGAGTACCTATTACATATTTGAAAACAGCTTTTGAAATTAGTAAGCCTCTACTCTTTCATATCTTTATATCTACCTATCTGAAGTAGCCTGTAACTTTGCTATTTTCTCATCTTTAACATTCAAGATTTCTCGTAATTTGTTATTTTATCCCACTAATTTTTATCAGTTCTTTAGGACCTTCAATCTCCCTATCAATTTAGACCTTGAAGAAGGCGAAGAATATCTTGTTGAATCAATCACTGCATTGAATTTAAATTTTATGGGTAGTCACTACAACTCACTGTCAGTTATGGGTACAGTTAGCCCTTTACTGCAAGTGTATCTAAATGTTTCAAATCTGTCAATTGATGTAATGAACATAAATTTTTCTTGTGCCAGAGTAACAGAAATCGTTAACGAAAACATAAATTTTGTAGAGGGTTTCAGGTATCCATCAAATACTACCATGGCATTACACCCAAAGTGTTTCTGTACTTAGTCCACATAGGTCTTGCACACTGAATGGAACATGGGTGTTGTAGTCTTACCCCATACATCCTTATGCAGCAAGTACCCACCTTCAATTACTGCACATTTTCTGTTGCCAAGGTTTTCTTCCTGTTCAGGAGTGAATGTTTTGTACAACGCTGACTTCTTGCCCTTGCATATACCTTCCTCACTGAAGAGTGACATGGAAAAGGGTGCAAGCTCAAATCTGAATAAGACTGTGATGTCATCGTCAGACTATTTGGTAATGCAAACTCATTGACAGAAAGTTATAGGTCAAGTGTAAATTTTTTGTTTTTAATTTTCAGAGCACTGTAAACTAGAGTTAATGTCATATTCATTCATTTCAATATCACTTCTTGTAAATTTTCTTACATAAAATAGTAGCTTGTTGCAGACTATATATACAGAAAGAAATAGTGAACATCTGCAAACCTTAAATCAGTATAGATGTGAGAAAACCGAAATACTGTGTATGAATGAAAGAATTTAACAAAATGCCAGATAATGGTATCGTAAGAAGGGCATAAATTTTTTTATAACTACAGTGGATGTGATAACTCAAAACATTAGCATTGTGGATCAGTTAAACTAACCACACACCATATGAGAGCCATATTTTTTCCACAAAAAATAAAAAAAATATCAAGGACCCAAAATAAGTGTGTACATAGCTAATGAGCAGGATTTGCAGTTGTTCATACTAAGAGATCCCTGGTAGTATAGTGCATCACACTTACTTTAAACGTAGGAGGTCAGGGTTTGAATCCCCAGTCAGAGAAGTTTTTGGTTTTTTTCTCTTTAAAAACTATTTGTCAAAATAAAATATTATGAAAACTAATATCACTGTAGTGGGGGAAGATAGCACTTTTAATTAATTGTTGAATTAAAGTAACAATATTTAATGTATTTTATTCAATTAAAAACATTTTCACTACCTAAAACTACGTTTTCAATTCCATTATAAATCGACACACATGTGAAAGTCAGCATTATTTACTAATTTATGGAACTGTTTCTTCATAGTATTACATTTTCATTATTTAATTTTGGATTTCTATTTTAGCTCTAATTAAATGAAAAAATCCTTTACAGTCTTTCCAAACGTTTATTTTTATGTTTACATTGGACAAAGTTTTGCCTATTCAGGAATAAAATGGGCATTACGTGTAGAAAATATATATAATTACAGTTGTTTTTTTTTATAATAAATAATATAACAATCCAAAGAAAAAAACCAACAGACATGTGTAATACAGTATTTTTCGCACTCATCCTTTTCATTCTTCTAACATCATGTACCAATTGGTATACTTCAGCAAAATGTATTGAAAATTAACTTTAAGGATCAGTTACATACCCAAAATGAATAAACAATTTTTTTTCCAAAAGTAGCGATGAGGAAACATATTTCCATCCATCATGAAATCAAGTAATACTGTGTTGGTGAGGAAGTGTAGACAGTGAAAGATATTGATTACTTTTAAATACAATAAATGATACTATACTTCTTATAAAATCCAAAAACATACACATTATAATATTTTATTTAAATTATAATACTACCAGACCATTATAATATTAACAGCTATTTTCAAAATGTTTTGTTTCACCTTATCCAGAACTTAAAAGCTAAAACAAAAGCCAAAATAGCAGCTATTGCAGAACAAAATCTGTCCATATCAGCATATAATATTGATGCCATAGTTACTGACCTTCACACATAAGCAAACTGAAATAGTCATATAGTTAAAACCATCAATAAAAATAAATTGTGAATGTATTTGTAAACTCCTTATTTGGAAAAATTTAGCTTAGTGTCACAATCAAGGGTTTCATTTATCTTATTAATTACTCCTTCTTGATTGACTCCCTAAGTTTTATTAACATACACATTCGCATAATTTGGGAATTTGGATCACATATGCATTACTTGGATAGAGCAAGGCAAAACAGAAAGGGTAATAAAATATTTACATTTACACAGATTACTCCCAATGACCTTAATAATAATCGCATAAAAGGGTGTTGTGATCAGCCAAATGATTTGTGTACGGTACAAACAAAATGTGGTGGTGTTTGACAATTCTCATCCCAGTTGAATGTACCCTACATTGTATGATAAAACTTATTCATTTTTTAAATTTCTAATTAATTTATTAGTGGGCCTATATTATTTTTCACGAAGTTGGTATTATTTTTAATTATTATTATTATTATTTTTATTCAAAATTATGTCCCGAAAGTAACAATAACTTTTTATTACACTTTTTCGGGAGTGTATTTATTTTCCCTCATTTATTAATTTGGATGAAATCAAAGTAGATGGACAATATTAAAAAGATGTGAACAAGCAGTAAGTGTAATTCAAAACTGTTGTCCCAAAAATACCAGGAAGCCCTTTGCAAGCCCATAGCTGACGAGAGTGCCAACTAAATAGAAAAGATGAAAGTTTAAAATGTGTTAATTGTGGTAGTGATCGTGGCGTGCCTTTGATACCAGCTGTCATGTTATTCAAATAATTGCTTCACATAAAATAAACCTGTGGTTTATTAATTGTGGACTTGGCTGGAAGCTTCTTCTCTGAAAGTAGAACTTAGCAGACATGGCCCAAACCAACTATTCAGCAGGAGAACCAGGAACAGAAAAGACAATATATGTGTTTTTTTTTCTTCTTTAAAGAGATAATATATATATTTTTTTTAACATAAATAATATATCATCTGCAATAAAAAATATTAGTAATAAGTTAAGAATAGCTCCCGGTTTGATGACTAAAATTATAGTCTTGGCTGAGGCTATTTAGAGTTTATTTGATTCAGCATGATCAATTAAAATACTGATAATTACAATGACATTGTAATTCAGTAAGAAATAATAATCTAGAGTTGCAAATAGTAGTAAAGGATTTAATGAAATCAAAATGCTAGTCTCCAATTTAATGATTTTTATTTCCATTGTAAAAACAGAAAGTCTCATGACCTGGGGGGGGGGGTTGTTAAGTATTAAATCAAGCATGTACAGGTTGCTCTCCCTCCGCTTTAAGCATTAGAAGCCATCTGCATTAAAATACTTTTGGCCAATAAAAATATCTGTATAGCCTCTGTCATATGTATCACAATAAGTTGGGTGTAATATTATGTTTGGCTTTAGTGGGTTAATGCTACAAAAGGTCAATAAAACTGTTTGTGGTACCATAAAGAAACCCCTAATTGTGTGATGTACAGCACTTAACTTGATTTTTTGTTATTAAATTAAAAACTTGTCTAACACAGCCTCTTCTTAAGCACTTTGTCGTTTTTATCATAGTTTTGTTGTTTACACTTACTGCTAGAGCAATAGCTAATGGAACTGTAGTGTCCATATCTACCTACTGCTTACATAACCAGTAAGTAATCTGTTCCACGCAAAGCCAACCTTATCTGGTTTTCCCTCCACCAGGCTCAAAAAATTCTAATCAAATCGCACCTCCATATTATTACTTATTGCCCAATAAGGCAGATAGTAATTTTATCACAATAAAGATTTTTTATTAACAAAAATAAATTACTTATTGTATGTACTTTAATATTTCATTTAATTAAATGCATCATAAGTTTAGCAAGGAAGGACTCCTAACACAATAGTGAATCTTCATCCGGCCAAAAAAAAGCCTTAGCATATATATATAGGTCGGACAACACAGATATATGCCAACGCAGTAAAAAAAAACCAGATATACTTGAAGATTCACCAAAGAAACATTATGTCTGCTCCTGTTGTCTCTGAGGAACAGCTGCAAAGTAGTAGGAGTCTCTGATATCTGTGACAGGGTCTGGTCACAATTGTAGTTCTGCTTGTCTTTCTAGAACTAATTTCAAATTGTTTACTGGTTTATTCGCTAAGAGCACTCAAATAACATATAAATTTCATGTATCATCATTTAAAAAAAAATTTATGAATAAGAGCATCATTAATTTGGTTATTGCATTTGTCTTTATTTACATTCATAGATCCTTTAAATAACATTTAAAATGATGGTAAAAAAAATGAAAAATTCTGCTGACAAGATAAAACATTTCATATTATCCTTATAATTAAAATAAATTATTTATTAAAAAAAAAATCCACACAAAATCATTCAAATCTTTTGCTAACATCAAAATAATTAAAAAAAAAAAAATGTTACCTTTTGTTTTGATGCTTTGGTCAGGGAGTTTTGTCTGCTGCTCATCTCAGCTTAGGCTGGGAATCATTATAATGCAGTATACTGGAAGTTAAAGATGTGGTCGACAGCTTGGTGAGATGTTCTAGGTGGATCCATCGCGTGCTGGTTTTCTCCTAAAACAGAGGTTTGAATGGGCGACTCAAGCAATATAAAGGTTTTGTCTATGTCACATATGCACATAATGTCATTAAATCAATTAATTAATTTACACACTATCATAGGAATGAGGGTCTGGTGAGCTAAGATATAGGTGTGGTGAGGTGATAGACCTTATTGACTTAATAAACCTTTATCAAATATTCAAAATTTACAGTATGACTCAGTAATTTTTTCTGAAACTTTGAATTGATATCAGACCATAATTATTTAATGCTGCTATTTCAATTCATTTCACAAAATCTTTTTATTGTGCTAAAATTACAATCTGCCTTATTAGGAAATAAGTAATTGTGATAAATGTTCTCATTCATGCCATATTTATAATTTTCATTCATACAGTATTTACAAACAGCCCAGGGATCTCCCAAATCCATATGGTTGTCATCTCCCTCACATGGGAAAGAGGAAGCGGAGTCTTGCCCCATGTTCCCCCGTCAGCCGCATCACTGGATATGAGCCAGCCACAAAATCAATGGCCGTTTTTCAACTTAGCCAATTAATTATCATAAATACACTGATGGACAAAATTAATGCACCACTCGATTTGTTTTAGTTAAAATTATCTGCCTTTATTTTGATTAACTATTGGTATTGAGGTGATAACAGTGTAAATATAAACCATGAATAATCTTTTTTTACTCTTAAATCCCTTTTTCACAAACACTATAATTTAATCAAACCAATCTACACATCATAAAATTTGTTCTCACTCATTCCTTCTCTTTATTATCATTCCAGAAAGGGATTTAAGTGAATACGATTGCGTTAAGGCTGTGACATTGATAGAGGAAGGATACAGCCTGCGTCAAGTTGCCAGGAGACTGGGTGAACATCACTCGCCCATAGTCAGCGCTCTAAAGCGATTTAGGGAGACAGAGCGTCACCCAAGAAGAAAGGGGCAGGGTAGGCCTAGATGTACAGTAGAAAGAGGTAGCTCACAAAATGGCCAGGCGTTAGTTTGAACATGAACATGTGAATTGGACTTTGGAATACTGGTCGAGAGTTCTCTTTGCAGATGATGTAAGAGTTAGTCTCAAGTCAATGGTCAAGGCCGTAATTATGTATGGTTTAATTAATTTCTACAATGTCCATGCTGTATAGTTCCCCAGGTTGCATTTTTTGGTGGCTCACAGATATTCTGGGGTGGCATTTCCTTCGACATTTGTACTAAATCGATTGTTGTGTGCAGAAGGTCCCTAACATCGCAAAGGTACTTAGGAGACATAAAAGACGTTATTTGTGCCAGAGACAGAAATACCCTTTATTAAGTAAGTTTTCTTTAAAAAATTTTCCAAGTTTATCTTTTTTGTAGAATATTTATTCTTTTACTCATTATGTACCTTACATTATCTGTGTGAAATACAATTCGTTTTCAAATGACTTATTTTTTCTACTAAAAATATTTTTGAAGTCTAAAACTAGCACAAATTGGAAATATTTCAAAAAATAAGGGTGGCACATTAATTTTGTCCATCAGTGTAGTAAATACAACAATCACAAAAGGCTGAGAATCCATAAACAAAATCTCTATTCCAAATATCTAATAATCACTGCAGCAATAATTAATCACTCAATACCCTGATAAACGATGAGGTATCAAAGCTGCAATAATCGATAAACATTATCAATAGATTCTCAGAATCATTTTTATTTCAACACAGAGATTCACTTAAACATTATTATTAAATAAGCGGAAGGAATATTGCAACAAATTCTCAGTTAATATTTATTTAAACTAAAAAGATAATTTAAACTTATTTTAATAAAAAACCTAATAATATTAATTGATTCAAATCAAACCCTAATATTCATACCGGTATTCATAGCAGTCTCTTATTTAAATTAATGGCAAAATAGACAATCAACAATTTATTAGCAGACCTGTATTTAACTTAATTCAAATTTATGAACTAGACAAGCAGAATATTTATAAAAAAAAATCGTTAACTATCACTAATATTAATCAATTAGAGCAGACCCACAGTCTTCCTTAACTTTATTTTTAATTAATAATCCCTTACCAAAAATAGATTATCTAACTTTACTAATTAATTTTATCCATAATGTAGAGAGGTAGACATTTTTTAAACCATCACAATAAAACCTCTAAAGTCAGAAGGACTTGATATCAAATTTTTTCTTAAATCTTCTAATTGGGGACAATGGAGAACTTACTAACTACAAATGAGCCTGTAAAATATCAAAGTCCGGAAGACTGCAGGAAATTCTATCAGACAATGTTTACAGTCTTGGTCCTATACAATATCAAGGCAGAGTCTGGAGCTACCGTATTCTAACAACATGTGGCTTATAAAATATATTTCTTTCATAATGAAACTGATCTATATACCCTATATAACACTTATTTATCTTATTAACCAACTTGTTAGTAATCATTCAATCTGTTAATAACCATCACACTTAACTTTTTATTTAATTTTATTAATATATTTTATGACTTATAAACAATGCCCATATTATTATTAATTATTATTGGTCCTGCCATTATTATTTAATTAGTGATTAGTATGACTCTATTTTAATTAATGTCATTAAGGTCAATTCAAACATTAAGTTAATAATTTTTCACAACAGGTTGGAAAACGACGTATCCGTGGATCTGCGGACTCGGACTCTTAACTATTTTTTACCTTGCCTGATTGGCCGCAACTGTTATTTAATGCTTTAGTTTGCCCATAGGGCCTGAAAAATTACTACTTACTTTAAATTTGCCCCTTTCTTGGGCCAAGAAAATTGTTACTTAATTTAAACTTGGGTTGCCGGCTGAATTTAATCATTTTATTTTTTTTAGTATTGGCATTAAAATTATTTAGTTTGAATTCCCTTTCATAACTATTATTTACTTTAAGCAAATTTTTCAAATTACAAGAAATATTTTTAATTGACCTTTATGGGAATGATTATTTCCTTAATAAAATTCTTCAAAAAATGTATGTATTGTATGACTATGTAGGGATGCGAACTTATTAATTAAATGAAAAATGAAAAAGATGAATTAAATTAAATGTGATAGGTGAAGTATTAAAGTAAATGCAATAAGGGGAATTATATATTAAATTTAATGGAAGAGATATTTTTTTTTATAAGTAAAGTCGGTTAGTACTTATATAGATGGAGAGTTGACCAAGCAATTGCGAATTGCCCTATAAAATTGACACTAAACCACCAACTCAATACTACTAATTGTGATGTCCTAAATGAATACTCATGAATTCAGATTATTATTAGCAGTCTGTGTATGTCTCTGTATGTACGAAATATACTACAATGGTTGGTTTGGGATCCCACATCTACTAAAACCCCCCCCCTCCGATAAGCGAACACTGTTGACTCGAACTCTTGGAAAATCACACAGGGTAGTGTTCATCAGTTTGTCTATTGCCACGAAAAGGCGAAACACTCAAACTAATTATGAAAAAATGTTTCAAAATAAAGTAGGATCCCTCAAATCTCTATAGAAAAGGTGTACTGATGAAATCTTTTATCAGATTATTTCTAAAAAAATCTGATACCCATTCGTGTATCACAATGTAGCTGAATAAAGAAGGAAATTAGCTACCCTCAAAATTTCTCCCATTTGGCGATGCGATGAAGTCATGTATGTGTAGCAAGTTTTTGTCAACAATTTTTTTTATTGCAAATACACACATTTTACAATTCATTTTCCAGTTATAACCTATTTTTCAATGTAAGTTAAATAAGGTCGGATCTGAATATCCACAAAGACATTAAGTTGGGTGACCCACCCTCTATATAAATACTGACCGACTTTACTTATTAAAAATATCTCTTCCATTAAATTGAATTTCTTACAATATATAGTTCCCCTGATTACTTTTACTTCACTTATTACGTTTACTTTAATTCTTCTCTTTTATTAAACACACTATAAGTTTCGCAAGGAAGGACTCAAACACAATAGCGAATCTTCATCTGGTCAAAAAAAAAAGCCTTAGCATTACAGTGTTGTCTAGCATAGGGTTAGACAACACTGTAAAAAAAAAAAAATGATTTAATTGAAGAGTCATCAAAGAAAAATGTTTGAATACAATGAAATAGGTACTGGACTAGAGATTAGGGTACAAAATTAAGGTGATAAAAAATTGTTTGCCTCATTTCATTATGGCTTTCTGATTCTTGAAGAACAATGATGTCTGCTTGATTCAGCAAGATTCCTGAAGATGTGCTTGAAGATAGCTCAATGATCTCTGCTCCTGTCGTCTGAGGAACAGCTGCAAAGTAGTAGGAGTCTCTGATATCTGCTACAGGGTCTGGTTACAATTTCAGTTCTGCTTGTCTTTCTAGGACTCATTTGAAATTGTGTACTGATTTATTCTCAAAGAGCACTCTAATAAAATAAAAATTTCATATATCATCATTTAAAAAATAAAAAAATATTGCGTTTGTTGTTATTTACACGCATAAAATTAATTTTTCCTAATATTTAATACTACTAATATTTACTTATTTTAGCTTAAAGTTAAATTATTTGTTTTCTTTCTTGCTTCTGAAATCAAATTGGTTACAGTACATACAAAATCAATCATGGTAAATAAGATAAAAAAATTTGTTCATTCAAAATAAATTCTACTTATTTTAGCTTAAAGTTAAATTATCCTTTTTCTTTCTTGCTTCTGAAATCAAACTGGTTATAGTACATACAAAATCAATCATGGTAAAAAAGAAAAAAAAAATTCTACATTTAAAATAAAGTCTATAGCAATATCTACTTATTTTAAAACATATGAATGAATCAATTTTTAAATTATGATATGTATTCAAAATAAATCAAGTATATTGAACCCGTCCCTTTCAAGCTGGACGTAGCTTGTATAGCCATCATAATGGAGGCACCTGTAGTCCCAAACCTGGTCTCTGTCTAGGCCTAAGCTGTCGTTGATTCGAGTCAGTAGAGCGGGGTTTTCAGTATTCTGGTACGCTAGTGCACACCTGATTGCACCTGGAGGGATCTCCCTGAGCTCCTGCGGTAAGTGGTAGGCCTCTTCCACAAATGCAGTCCACCCATAGTCTAGTAATAGTACTTTCTTGAATCCAAATACTTCATGCTCCTGGAGACGGGCCCGGTACCATTTGTTCCACATCATTACAGCGACGAGCTGGAACTTGACTTGTGGGTTCCATATGGGGTGGGCTCCATACTGTGACATTGTCGTCTCTATGTGGTCCAGTGGGACTTGCACATTTTGTATGAAGAATTCGTTAATGTTTTTAAACAGGCTTATGCGCCCTTGACGCCACATCGACCCAGGTTCACTCACTTCTATATCTCCCATAATTTTCCCGTCTGAAATACAAATAAAACAATTATTTGTGGAGCTGCACCGAGAGACAAAACTTTCAGTCAGTCATAGCCTTCAATATTTATATTCTACAAAGATAGGAAGTCCTCTATGAATAACAAAAAAGTACAGATAATAAATTCTTTTCTGGAAAAAAAAAAAAGTTTTACATTATAAAGAAAAATAAAGTGCACATCTCTATAAGAGAATAACAATAATAATAAGATTGTTTGACAGTATTTAGTAAATAAAGTCATAGGCAGATCGATATATATTAAACCAAACACCAAAAAAAAAAACCAACATAAAGAAGTCAATAATACACAATGCAATATTAAATGAAATCCTCAAAAGTAATATGTGCAAAATAACATACAAGCTAAATAAACAATAGTAAAAGCCAAGGCAGGTGACAGCCCAACATCTGGATGTATATAGTAAGGAATGAAATAAGAATAAAAATTTGATATAATGAATAAATCGTTCCCAAGCTTGCAAGTGTCTGTGGATGGTGAGGAGGTGATTGAGTGGGAGGGCCTTGAACGAAGGTTCATAAGGATGAAGCTTGGTAGATATTAGTAGTTAGAGTTTCAGAGAGTTGTGGAATGAGCGAGGAAGAATATAGTTATATAAATAGTGAACACACAAAGTTCTAAGTATTTCTCGCTGATTGAAGACCCATTTGAGATGGTAATGCTATAAGGATTTCTAATATATTCTCAAAAATGAAGTTTTGAGAATCAACAATCATATTTTTAATAAGTTCCAAATATTTTTATGTAGTCATTTTTAGTGTTTTGTTGATTTTTTTTCTTAATTAGAAAGCCTTGTGTTTTTACCTGTCTGTGGGCTCATATGACTGTCAGTCTCTCCTGGAGGCTATGAAAAGAAGCCTCTCTTATCGGGCCCTGATTCTATCCACTCGGAGGTTCGAGCCTAAACTGTTGACAGACTGTCACTTTGTTGAAAAGGGCAAAAAAAGTCCAACAGATACGGCGAATGAAAAGGGACATGAAAGGAAAGCATTTTTGAGACGTTGAAGAAGTAAAAACGACAGAGACCGGTGGAATAAATTATTCCGTTTCACATTATATGCCATAATGCGTCAAGGAGAGGCTTCATTTTTAAACAGATAGGGGTTGGGTCAATCTTCTTTCTCCTACCTGTGTGGTGCATTAAATGATCCAATTAATAACTATAAGAAAATTCTAAGTTGAGAGTAAACAACAACCCGGATTACGATTTACATCTCTTGATTAAGATATAATAACAGAAAGTATGCAATATGTAAAATTAAATGTGAAAATTACTTAGCCCATCTTAAATTTCTGAAAGCCAACAATATAAATTGCATATTTACTATATTATATATAGTTCAGCTCCTTTTTTTATTTTTTGTCAATATTTCAGCTATATAATTTTGCAGTGACCCGGTTGGTTCAAGAAATAAAACCAAATATTTATGGTCAAAAATACCTAATCATTTTTTACTTTCTACAACCATTATTTCTCTAATGAAAATATCATTTAGCTCAAAATTGAAGTGATGAAATTAAACAATTAAATTGATATTTAAAGGAAAAGTCAGGCCAGGAGGCCACTGATCCTTGGTTCAATGTTTTATATTTTAACATATACATAGTATTCCTGGGGGGATTGCTGGGCTTTGTATATATGCCTATATAGTATGAATGTATGTAGTAAATACCATATGAACGAGAGAGTGAATGCAATATTGTATAAATTTTGTGAATGAGATCATTTATTACCCTATTGGGCCAGATTGTAATTTTCTTCAAATAAAGAATTAAAAAAAAACTAATTATGAAGAACCCCTTAATCCAAGTTTTTACCTTTACACACCTTTAAAATTTTTACAATCAGCTTAGTAGAAAATACAGATGAAAGACAATTGGTCCATATCTGTTTAAAAGTAAAGCCTCAATATTAGTTCTATACTAGTTAAATTATGTCCATGCCTACTGATAGCTCATTGAATATTTTTTATGCGGTAGTCGGTTTATATCATCATAAAAACAACTGTAAAAGGAGAGAAGGATTTTTAGCTAGAAAGAAGGGATATTGTGTGGATGTGATTGCGAGAGTAGGAGGGAATTAAAGGTAAAAAATGGTATTATATCTCAAGTTTAAGGTGTGAAGGAAATCAGACAGTGAGGCTTAGAGTGCGGTTGGCATAGCGGGAGAAAGGGAAGACGTGTATCGCAAAAGAGGGCTCAGCCGATGAGTGAGGAGATAGCATTGAAAAGGAGACATGATCTGTAAAACCAGTGGCGTTGAGCCCTTTATCTTTAACTTAATTTAAACCGGTCATACATTTTCATCACTCATCCTCTCTCTTCTGCACCATGCAGTTTTCTGCCTTTGCTGTGGCCAATAGGATCCAAACATTAGCACCTTCATACAGTACAAATCATAAAAAAAGTCACATGCCTTATTTCATTTCCTATTTATTATTATTTTTAGAATAAAAAAAAATTATCCTGGGACTAAGTCCCCTATGAATAAAAATAACCTTCAGATGATAAATTCATTTCTGACAAATAAGAACTGATATGTCATGAAAAGAGAAGACAAAAAAATTGACTATGTAAAGTAAGGTAAACAAAAAAATAATATGGAGAAGTCTGATCAATACAATACAACATTAAATAAAAACCATTATACATATACCAACTACAAGCTTCTTACATCTATAAACATAGTAGACAGTGAGATAAAAATAAAAACGCAAAAATAAAAGTCTGAAAACATTACATAATGAATAAAACCTTCCAATCCCTGCCAGCATCTGTTGAATGATGAGAAGGTGGAATAGGAGGTTTTGAAGGTTCTTAAGGATGAATAATGGTGGATATTAGGACGTAGAGTATTCTAGAGCAAGGAAGGAGGTATGTTGCCATTTTGTAGGCAGGAGTATTAAGGTTAGAGAGACAGAATCTTGAGTTCTGGGAGCAGACTGAGGATTTTAACTGTAGAATATTATATATATAAAGAAGGTGATGAGAATTAAAGGTTTGGAAAATGAATGAAATGAGGGAATATTGTGCCCGGAAAAAGGGAAGAGCCACCTAAACTTAGACGCTGGAGACATGGGAGCACCACGGAGTCCCAAAGACAAATCTAGCGAAGCAATTCATGATTCGCTTCAAATCATATCTGAGTCTTACCGAGAGACCCTTCTACATCACACCATCATAGTCAAAGTGAGGGAGGATACAAGGAGTTGACATATAGGCTGAGGGAGCAGATGGCAAGAGAGATGATTTTGTATAATGCCATGACATGGTGCAATATCAAATTTATATTAATAAGAATGGCAATTGTGTTAAGAATTATTTGATGATTACTAAGTATTATTAAGACTAATAATCAATAATTAAATTGATATAACGATAAAAAACAGAGCATAGACTGCTGTGAATTATAATTTAAATCTTTAAAAAATGGTATTAATTGCCAAGTGGATTTGAAATCAATGAAAAACATCTTACGCCTTACAGGCCCAATTTCTTCCTACCGATCCTGGGAAAAATCCTATTTATTTAATGAAATGAAAAATAAAATCTTTATTCAGGGAATTTTTCAATAAAAAATAAAAGATACTACCTCATTTCTATCTTTCATAAATTTATCATACAAAGTAACTTGTCTCTAGTCATAATCCTATAATAGTATCTCCTTAAAAAAATTAGTCATTTATCTGTAATTGATTTCAATTACCTCAATGTTAGGTCATACATCTTAACGCTCACATTTCCTAATATATAACATTAATTTTGTTATAATTTGTATTGTTCAAAGTCATGGGAAAACACTTAATTATATTGTAACTTACCATTTTTGAACTTTAGGGTCAGCATACATTTTATCATGAGCCAAAAATTAATCAGTTAAATTAAGTAGCTTGATTAAAAATCAGATACATTTATTCTTTTTAATTTATAAACTTAATTGTCAACCTGTTAAAATCTATCGACAGCATCTTTACCAACATTAACATCATTTTTCCATTACTTGTGTATCAATTTGTTACTAATCTATTGCATTTAAGTTACTTAGCAAGTCTAGATGTAATTGATTTTGTTTTTCTTTCAGTGGAATGATATTAAGCGTCCAAACATAAGGAAAAAATGTATTCTTTTTTACACTATTTTACCAAAAAGTGTTTTATAAAATATTAACTATGACTTCTAGCTAGCAATAAATTAATCTTTAAACGATTCATAAATTTAAATGTAAAATTTTTATTGTATTTGGTATGTGTTAAAGAAAAAAAACAAAGAATCGAAAAAGGAAAGATTCGTATGTGATGTTAAAAGGGACAATTTTACAGCTTTTCGATGATAGCTAAATGTCTAAAGATTTAAATCCAACAATTGCTATATATAAACAATAAACTAATTTTTTACGCACAATTAAAATCTATGTAAGAAAAAATGTATGAAGTAGCAATCTTTAAAAAAATAATTAATCTTACATAACAAATCTTCCGTCTCTTCACTATATAGTTTATTTGCGGAAAACGTTTTCGGCAGCTTTAAGCAGTTATCTTCAGTTGCTAATTTATGGTATGAAAAACATGACATTTGAAATTATTTTTATGAAGTCAAACTTTTAAAATAGGTTGCTTATTTCTACTGACTTCTCATCAGAGTCAGAGTGCATAGAGTGAAGTCAGCAGAGATAACCAATCTATTTTAAACAATTGACTTCATATAAATGATTTCAAATGTCATACGTTTTTCATACCATCAACTGGCAACTGATGATAGCTTAGAGCAGTTGAAAACGTTTTATTAAATAAATTATATTGTGGAGAGATGGAAGATTTGTTATTTGATTATATCCTTCCATGTCACTAATATTATAATGTAATTATAAATATATTTGGGATACACCTACCTGAATTAATTTGATAAAGAAACAGTTGAAACAGTTTGAAATGTTAGTAATCTTATGGCCAAAAGAATAAAATAACAAAAAAGACAAATTAGTAGCTTAAAGAAAATTTCAAAGACAAGTGACAACTTGTGTTAAAAAAACAAAACAAATAACGAATGGCAGTGAAAAAATACTCATGAAAATAGGATTTTGTAAATCAACGGTAAATAAATTTTATTTTAAAATTATATATTTTTTTTAATTGACATTTAAAAATGTGTGTAAATACTAATGTATTGTTCAATACAAACATATTTATGAATTGATTGATTTGAAATCATTCGTTACAGGAGACTGTTGTTTTGGCGGATATTACAATGTAGGCTGATTGGCTTAGCATAAATAAACCTGAGCGGGCGGGAATTTCGAAAATAAGACTCGAAATAAAGCTTTTTGAACAGAGTTCTTTGATTTCCTTCCTTATTCTGGTGACCTGGCATACTTCTATGTTTATTTTATAATTTTTAAAAACGTTTTTGACGCCAGGAAAAAAAACGTGTTTCGTTTACTTATGTTAATACCCTCAGGGCATAGAAATCGATCCGACTTATTTTCTGATTGATCCCTATTTCATGTTCTAGCTTTACAATAAATAATAAATATGTAAACAGTTTTTTGTGGGTATTTTCTTATCACCTATATGCTTCATATTTTCCTATGAAGTGATGTTTCTTCCATCCCACACTTAGATCTTAATTTTCCTAGCACATTGCTTCTTTTATACCAAAGAAAAGCCTAGACTTCACTCCCTGTTAAAGGGCCTTTTCTATCCTGAGAACATTAAAACCTTAATCAGCCTTGCATAGATAATGAGGCTTTTTGTCCCCTTGATAGATTCTAAACCTTCTAACTCCTTTTGCAGCACTAACCACGCCTTTTTATCTTTGTTGGGCCTGAGGATATGCTTGTTGGTGTTTCAGTTTGCCAGAGCTGCAGTGTAGTACACCCTATCAAAAAGAGTAGAGCAAATAATAATGGTAAGGTGGCAGCTTGAAGATATAAACTGATAATAGGGAAGGAGATCTCATAGACTCTTATCATTTTCAGTCATGTTTATGATTAGCCTTCTGTTCAGGTGGACGTGGGATTGGTGGCCAGTGTATATTTGAATAGTTTGGAGACGTCTAGTTCCCATATCAGGTAAAAAGCTTCGTCTCAGATATCACCCGTTATATTTGCATTTTTTTTTTTACATTGTTGGTGCCTAAAAGACAAGAAATTTAATGACAGAAATACAAATTTCCAATTTTCTACTATTACAAATTGTTGAAGTCTCCCCATGCATTTCTTTTTGATTATTTATGTGGACATGGGCTATTTATAGTCTAAAAAAGTTTTATAAATAAGGAAGTAGATGTTTTATATGATACAAACACCATGAGTTATGATTTACATGAAGGACATGATACATGGATACAAGACTTAGGTATACTATATTTTGCTACTTTGTTAAGAAATTATAATCTAATATTTACTTTACCATGTTAATTTTAACAAGTATTCATTATAATTCATCTATTATTCAGAATATTTCTCTTAATACAACTTCTTTGACAACTCCCCCAGAAATATTCAAATTTTGCATTTTCCTAAAAAAATATTTCCAAACAATAGTTACATTCAGGAACAGATAAAAATCTCCTTTAGTTATTATTGTTAGTAAATGAATAAATGTTCCGATGTACTGTTTATTTGTAGGTTAGGCTGATCAATCTATCTACAATTAATAGGTGACCCTGGGGACCTAGCAAAAAAGCATAAAATCTGACAAGTTTCACACACCCGTTATACTTCCTCTTAAAATTCTAAATAGAGTTATCATGTTAACTTTACCTCTTGACTTAATAGGAGATTCAGATACAGATACAACACTGAAAAAAGATGATCTTTTTCATTAGAGAAAAGGCTCGAGTCATCAGCCAATATTAGGATTCAGTATAATGCCTTCATTACTGATTTTTTTAAAAAGGGCTAGTGAAATGGAACAAGTGAAAGATAGTAATTTAGCTTCTATGTTAAACTATATGCCTTATTAATGTCTTCTAAAATCTGATAGTTCTTCGACCAAATTAAGTGTCATTTTTGGTGCAATTTTCAAAACCACTTCAAATCAATAAACATAATAATTTATTTTCTATCATTTTAAACTCCTGCATACATGCAGATACTTTTACTGTTGATATAAGGCAAATTTAGCTTTAAATTTTAATGAATCCTGAATTTTCAAAACATTTATGGCGTTTCTCTCTGGAAGAGCCTACTGGAATTTGTAATTTGACAACTATTTCCTTTGGTTTTAAAGCCAGCCCATTTTTGGCAATTCAAAGGTTGCGCATAAACTTGTCCTGAGAGAATGTAAATATTTTCCACCCTCTTCTAAGGCCATTCTGTATGTAACAAACCAAAAGAAAAAGGTTTTATCTGATTATTCATATTAATTTGTTTTCGTTGATTTTATTTTTTTTTTAATTTATTATATGTGATGGAACAAAAGTATATTGTGCAAATTTATATCAATTGGAAGTTGAATAAAATTGTACTATTTTTTTTTATGTAAATAATTATTCTTTAATTTATTTTTTAGGGCTGGAGTTATTTTTAAATTGAAGGTTCTTCCTGGAGAACTTCATTGAAAGTTGGCTGAAACGAAAAGGTACTTATTTTACTTCTTAATTTATTTAGCAAGATAATTGTTGAAATAAAATGTACTTGACTAATTAGACCTCGGTCAAATGAGTCGCCCAGACAAAATAACTAAAATTAAATCTATAGCGTTCATCACTTGAAGTGACAACTTTTACAGAATTGATTACTAAATTGATAGTTTAGAATTGATGGAAATTTTTCATAAGTGGTTTTTGAGCAGAAGGGGATATACTATTGGTCTGAATCCTTAGGGCCATAAGTTTTACAAATATTTATTGTTTTCAGAATATATAGTGATCAACTCATCATGTTAAAAAATTTCTTGGTGAAACCACATTAGAAGAAAACCACAGTTATCTACCCAAAAAAACTTTTTTTACTTAAATTGTGATTGGCTGTATTTAACTCCATTTTTTTTTAGGACGAGATGACCACCCTGTATATTTGATAAAAAAAACAAAAAACATCAATCTGTATTGTGCACCAAGACAGAAGAACAAAGAGCTTACTTACTGGACGTCTTTGAAAAAAAATTAAAAATAACTCTATCTAGAAAAATGAAATTTAGAGAACTATTGTTGAACAAGTTTAGATAATTTTTGAGCCATAAGTTAAGTAATTTAGCATAAAAAAACAAAATTAAAGCCTTGAAATTCATAGCATCTAATTTAGAGAAAGGAAAAATGAAATCTTCCAACAGAATAATAGAGCTTCAAGATAGATTAAGCATATTTGAAAATTAAGTGATGCCCTTAAACAACCAAAGTCATCGATTTAATGCAATAAGAGACCAACGAGTTGATAAAAGAGAACACAGGTAACCCACCCATTGTGGGATAGTTTATATTAACGCTCTCTAATTCAAAATTTATCTGGATTAACAGGATCTATTTTTTGGGTCATAAAAGAAATCTTAATAGGCTTACCATTTACATTTACAAAATAAATATTTGTTAAAAGCCATAGTAATAATATATCACTGATAAGGAAAGAAATCCTGTACCTCACAAAATTGAATTAAAATAAATACAGTTTATAATCAGATTTACATATTTTACATAAGATTTTATGAGTAATGCATTAAAGGTCTAATCTCATGACTTCCTCCTAACCAACCAATATTTTGTCTATAGTCAGAACTCTTTGGTGTTTACTAAAGTGACTAGAAAAGTGGTTTTGGCTAATATGCTTCCATAAGTACAAGATGGTTTAAACTAAGCACTTCTTACGTGCTTAAGTACTGCTTGTTTTTGTATTGATTTCAAGTAAAAATTTCAATAAAGAAATAATGTATAATTAATCAGATAAATATATCAATTTGCCCTCATCCAAATTAAAATTTTCTAAAACCTACTTCTAAACATAATTTAATTTATTTAAAATTTTCATTCATCTCATGAATTAGTGTTACATAGTGCATTTAATCTTCTTTTAGATGATCTGCTTGTTTAGAAAAGAAATGTATTCAACAATTGTCACAGTATAATCATCACATATTAAAATAATTTGTCAATAAATGATGAACCAACGAAGCAAAGTAAAAAAAAAACCCGATAGGAAAAATAAATTTTGAGGTTTTCAGTTTTAATTAATAAATAAACCAAAATGCATTATTTTTTAAATAAAATACTGTCACTTTTGTATTTCAGTGGTGAAGTCTGTAATGAATAATGAGACCTGGATGGCTCCTTGAGACAATAGATGCGATAACGGGCTATTCCAGCCCAGAACAAATTCGTAGCTCCTTGTGGCTAGGAGATTTACTAAGTTGGGCTGTTCCCGTGGTTTTTGGCAGATTCCAGTCACAGAAAGAACCTCTAAATACTTAAATTTATCAACTACCCGGGGTCAATACTCAAGTAAGGGACTGCCGTTTGGACTCTGTTCGGCCCCGGAGGGGTTTCAGCAATGGATTTGTTCATTAGGAGATATGAAAGGGTACAGGTAGTGATGGAAAATGTATTGGTACAAAAAATAACTCAAAGAAAGTATCCAGGAAGTTCTAAAGCGAATGAAATCATCAGGATTGAAGCTTGACCTGACAAGTGTGTCTTCAATTTACCAGAAATTGAATTCCTCGGGCATGTCTTGTCAGGACAAGGAGTATCAGCTGATCCAAGTAAAGTTGACGCATCAAACTTCTGAAGCCTCCCCAGAATGTCAAAGAGCTCCAGAGATTATTCATAGGTATGATAACCTACCTTTCAAAATTTAAAATAAATTTTTCAGATCTAACTGCACCATTGATAAAATGACTGCATAATGAAGTGGAATTGTGTTGGGGACCTGAAGAGTCAGCTGCTTTTGAAAAAATAAAAAAGAGTGTTACAACCACACCAGTGCTACGACACTACAACCAGGAGGAGGAAGTCACACATTCAGTGGATGCTTCGGAGCAATTTTGTTACAAAAGAACCAACCCATGGCTTTCAGCTCCAAAGCTCTCACATCAAGCTAGTGTAATCACAGTCAAATATAAAAAGAGGCAGTTGCAATTCTAGCCGCATGTAAAAAATTTCATGAGTATATTTGGGGAAATCCAAATTTGACCATCAAAACAGACCACAAGCCATAGCAAAGAAGCCTGTTCATTGTGCTCCGGCTTGATTGCAACGTTTAATGTTTGAGATCATGGCTTACAATCCAAAGATTGTTAAAGTATTATAGCTTCAAAGAAGAGCTTGGAGTATAAATTCTATTATAGTAAAAGGCAGTCAAAACCTTCTCCCTACAAAGATGAGACCAAGATTACTCAAAGAGATTCACTGAGCACACAAAGGGTTACTCAGTTGCATCAAGTTAGCCAAGGAAAACGTATTTTGGCTTAACATAAACTATGGAATTACCAAGTTTGTTGAGAGTTATGGTACGGGCCTAGGCTTACAAAAAGATAAACCAGTTTAACGATTGACGTTAACTACCACACCTACTCGACCATGGCTAATAGTCGCAACCGATCTGTTTTCACTAGATCATAAAACATACTGGATAATTGTGGACCAATACTCCTGCTTCTTTGATTTCATCCAGTTATCGAATTCAAATTCAGCTACCATCATCAAGGAGCTAAAGAAGTGGTTGGCTGTTTTTGGAATACCTGACCAAGTTAATACTCAGATGATGAGCCGCCATTTTCTAGTGATGAGTTTCAAAAATTCATTGCTATGTCAAAGTTTCACAACAAAATGTCAAGCCCTCAATTTGATCGATAAGATGAATTCTCTAAAAGATGTTTGCAGGAGGCCAAACTATTTCTAAAAAGTGTTCTAAGGAAAATTCAGATGTGTATCTGTATCTCTTCTGTTACAGGGATGCAGGAAAGCCTGTGGTGCCAGTTAGTTTATTATTGCTTTTAATAATTGAAAATTGAGTTCGTTGTGTTCGTGAATTTATTCATTATGTCACCTCTTTTACGTTACCATGGTTGAATGGGTTGAATTACCATATGAAATGGGAGCAACTTTATTTACTATCTACCCATAAAAAGATATGGGCACATATTTTATGTAGAAATTTTAAAATAAAGTAAATTTTATTTTGATTTGAATATAGATTCAAAACTAGATATTTAAAATTACATTTTTTTTTAGTTTGAAGTTCTTTAATTAATTTAAAAAAATTGCTATCTGCCTCATTCATGTTTCCAATATTGTATTCACTCAAACTTATATACATATGTATATGTAAATATAACTGAATTTACAATATATATAGTTCAGGAATACCCCGAATTCTCTTGTGTAAATGTAATCTTCCCTAATCATTTAATTGTTAAATAAACAAAACCACTAAATTGACTACACAAAGAAGACATTAAAATAGCCCCAAATCTTGATTTAGCTTCTTGAGCCTTGGACTCAGCAGGGGCTTCGTTTTCGTTAAACCATCAGCAAGTTGATTTTGGGTACCCACTCTTCGGATATGTACTTCTCCCTCTTCAACCTTTTCTCTGTCCATCATCCCTTCTTCAACTTCCAGTGGTGTTTCTCGAGATTCTTCTTGATCTTCTGGATTCTCTTCATGATAATTAATCAATATCTTTTCCTTCCATTTCATGAAATGAAACTTTCCATCGGTGCTTTGAGATACTCCTGGAATATAATGTCTCTTGATCTAATTAATTCGTTATTTGAGAAAACTCGGTATCCGTTGTCCCCCTCATATCCAACAAGCACTCCTTGTGTAGTTTTTTATTAAATTTTATATTACCATGGGGTAATATTATATTAATTGGGCCATATGCATCAGTGTTTATAATCTGACAAGTCTTCACAGCCTTATTCCGACGTTAACTTGAGTCTTTTCCTTTTATGCAAACCTCACAGAGTTTACCATCATAAGTTAAGTCCAAATTAAGCCCTCTATAAACTACTTCCTTTACTTAGCGTTTATTCTGATGACCCATCATTTCATGATAAAGTTGCAATAAATTATGGTCTTAGGTAGGAGTAGATAAATTGTGGGAACTACCCTAATGGCTAGATTGTAGAGATCACCCGAGACCTTACGACTCTCTGACACAAAATTTTTGACTTTCTTTACCTTAAAATAATTTACAGCTAACTAACTGGAGTGGAATCAAATTTACTATGTGGTCTACAATCTTGAGCTTCTAAAAGATTCTAAGAAATATCACAAACCAGCATGACATTAGCGAGCATAAATCTCTTCCAATAACCGTCAGAAGCAGCTTCAATCAAAATAGATCCTTTAAAAAATGCCTTGACTTGAGTTCCATCAGTGATAATAATGGCATGGTAATCCTTGAATGATTCAAAACTTCTGAACCATTCCCTTCTACCACATATATGATGTGTCCCTCCATTATCCACAAACCAAGCCTCACTATTAGTCTCCAATGCAAAGACTTCTGGGGTGAACATTGAAAGAGTTGCGCCTTTGCTTGAATTATTTTGAGCAAAATTAGGCTTACTTAGGGGGTTTGCTATTGGCAAGCCAAAAGCGACATTCCTGAACTGTGTAACTTTTTTTTTATCAAATAGGGGCAAATAAATGAAGATTTATATAAATAATTTTTCTTATTCGAAATAGGCTTATCAAATGGAGATTTAGTCGCCTTACAAACCATAACCTCTTCTAAACATCTATCGACCAGGTTGCACTTTTGTATAAACTCCTGTTTTGTTCATTTGCGAGTCTCTATCCAGCAGGAAAGAGTTTGAATCAATCAGAAAGGAATTTTAAAATTTTGCATATCAGTAAAACATATTTATTTTTGGCACATTGTTTATCAATTTCTCCACTCAACCAGTTCCGAGAATCCAATAGCTGTTGTCTGTACTTCAACAGAAATAATAATAAAAAAAAAAAAAAATTGATGACTGGATATAATAATAGATTAGGTCACAGTTTTTTTAATACTGGAAACTATTTTTATTCTTAGCTAAAATTAGAGTTAAACCAGGGCTTCTTGACTTTTACAGGTTATAACACATTTCTTTTGATCTCTGAATTTTAGTGTTAAGCTGAATATTATAATTTTATAAATTGATATTTTTCTCCAGATAAACCTAATCATAAAATTAAGGTCAAAATACCAGTTATAAAAGAAATTAGAAAAATTTTGACATATAGAAATATGAATATATGTGGGTGCTGTTTGACGTCAATATTTGAAGGTTATCATATTTTCCTTATTTATCATTATACTATTTAACTAGTATGTATAAGTTATGTGTTATCATAACTTATTATGCGTACTCATAACTTCTCAATGCTTAGCGTATTACAAAAATTACATTATAGAGGGCCTGTCAATTAATATATATAGCATAATACTTGACTTATTATGACATGCAAAAGTGCAACCTGGTCGATAGATGTCCAGAAGAGGTTATGATTCCTAAGGCGACTAAATCTCAATTTAATAAGCCTATTTCAAATAAGAAAATTTATTTTTATAAATCTTTATTTATTTTGCACTATTTGATAAAAAAAAAGTTACTCACTTCAGAAATGTCGCTTTCGGCTTGCCAATGGCAAACCCCCTAAGTAAGCCTAATTTTGCTCAATAATGGCATAATGGTGACTTATTTTCTTTTCATTATTGATTTTTCTTGACACATTTGTTGCATTAAAATAGTTTAATTCTCATAAGGGATCATAAAATCTATACGATGCAGTTTATCTCATTTTTATTGACCCTAAACCCCCTTGGTACACTGTGGCCTTGCCATTGGACTGATAATGGTGCAGCAATGATATTTTTAATGTAAAATTCAACTCTAGTGAATAATTTAGATTCTATGGAGCTATAGTTAGTGCCTTTATCGTGACAGACCACCTGCGGTACACCATATCTTACAAATATATGTTATAGTGCTGATATAGTACTCTTAGATGACACATCACATAGTCTTTTAAATTCAAAGAAGGATGAAAAATAATACACCACCAAAATTGTATCTTAATCAAATTCCAATATATCTGTCGCTACATTCATCCATGGGCCTTCCGGAGCTTTCCCTAATTGCAGCTTCTCCTTCTGATTTCCTTTTATATCAAGATCTTCACAAATTTTATGTTTTTATGAACGTATATGAATCCATAAGACTTTCGACCTCACATACCTTAGACAGGCCCACTTGACTAGTCGTAAGAATCTGTGCCTCACTCTATGCTCTTCCCATGTCTCCTATCATTTTAACCTTCCTTGGATCTGGCATAGTAACTTTATTCGAAAACAACTGTCCCATATATTCCGTTTTTGTTTTTCACATTTCTTCTTATTTAATTTCAAATTTCTTTGTTCTGCCGCCTTTAATACTTTCTACAATCATGGTCTCTTAAAGCTTCCTTCATTGTATCTTCTTTACCAAACACTACAATATCATCGGGAATGGCAATAACAACTTTGTCCTCCATGATTTAAAACATTCTTCTTTGGAATTCTTCTGGTGCTACGACAGATCGAAGAGGGTATGTTTAAACCAATATCTTCCATAAGGTGTCCAAAAAGTGGTCAATTCTTGAGAATCTGGATTTAACTTGATTTGATAGGATCCTTTTTTTGCATTGAGCACTCTGCAGATTGTTGCTTTTGCTATCAGAGGAATGATTTTTTCTACTGTTGGTGTGATAATACAGTGTTGTATTAAATTTTCATTTAATTTGTTTGGTGCGATACGTGCTCTGTTTCAATTGTGTGTTACTACAAATACCATGTTTGTGGTCCATGTAGTTGGCTGTTCCACTTAATATATCACATTTAATTTTCTTAGTCTCTGTATCCCTTGTTTAATTTTTGAGCTATCCTTGAAGTTGCAATACTAAGCACATTCTCTGTTTCACTTAGACTAGCTGATTGGAACACATATTTTTAAACCCTTTTATACCACAGCGTCTCTGTAACTCACTTTTATTTGGTAAATTAATGTTTCACCACAATACCTACAAGTTCCCAAATCTCCAATTAGTTTCCCTAGGTCAACTAAACCCACTGATAACCTCTCCTTATTTTTAGTTAGCTTTGCCCAAAGAGGTGGGAAGAACAATAGAGAGGACAATATAAGAGGGAAAGATGGCGCCAGGGAGGGTATTGTTTAGAGGCTTTGCCACGCCCCTTCAGGGCCAGTTAATGGGTTGATGGCTTGTTCTATTAGTTGTGTAATTTATTTAATTATTACAGGTGGTTTTGTCATAATTGCTGCTTTACCATTTGAAAGTTTTTTAAGATAACAGAATTAAGGGTATAAAAACTGCAGGTGTGATGAAATAATATATCTTTACAAATATGATTCAAACTACATCTTTTACAAAATCTTCCTTTACAATTATTATTTGCATTTAAATTTTCCTTTTAAAGAGCACGAAGATGGGATATAGCTGGGTTGTTTGTTACTGTCTTAAATACCTGTAAAGAAAATGTTTTAATATGTTTACTCTTAATAAATAATTATATTATATCTGTTTGACGGAGGTAAAGGGCAATATCTTTTCAAAATTTGGATTTCACTGCCATTTTCCTCAAATGGTTTAGCTCTATTAAGCATTATCTCTCAATAGAGCTGTTCAATTTTATTAAAGGAATACTAAAATAAAGCCAGCATCGGTAATTAAGTAGATAGCACATTAGTTGCATACACCCAAGGTTGAGGGAATGGCTGATATTTGTATTGACAGTCCAATAACAGTGATGTATGAGTGCTTAGAATGTTTTTAACAATTCTTTTAAATGGCTAGGTTTTTTGGGAATAATGAAATCAAAGAAATGCTGCTAGACAGTAATCTAGTAGGTCTGGCAGATTTTCGATAAGACAAAGAGACATTTTGAGGGATCCTCTACATAAGGTTAATCTAGAAAAGACAGGAAAAAAAAAATTGACAGACTGTAATAATTATTATATGCTTCATTTTGCTTAATATAATCAAATTTTAAAACTTTTTAATAAATATTTATTACAGGTAGTTTACAAATCATCTCTTCTGCACAAATCACATGGCTTTATTTTATTTAGGACGGCAAAAAATTCAGCATATAATCTTTTTTCTATCTGGTCCTTAGTTTCTGCTATTTCTTCAATTTTGAGTTTCAGATAATCCCAACTTGGAATAAAGGAAGTTATTACAATAGTCAGTTTCAAGAAATCGCTGATTTGATGGAAACAATAATTATGGAATCCTTAGGAATCATACATTAGCATTAGGAATGAAGCCAGAATTTTTTTTGTGTGAGAGGAGATTTTAAATAAATAAACAAATTGAACATCTTTACTTAATTAGTAATATAATATAAGGCAAATAATGCCCAATAGGCCTACACATGTAATATATGATACGGTTCAGGGGGGTGTATTTATACATTACATTGCATGGCCATGTATTTAGATGCGAAAATTGGCCAAAAGGAGTTAGTGGGTGTGAATGACCTTCTCGAGTCCCAACATGAAACTAGTATACAAAGTACCAATAACGAGCGCTGATCTGCAATGGCAAAAAAGGTAAAAAAGTATGAGCCAAGAAGAAACTATAGTTTACCAGAGCAGAGAGTGGCAAAAGCTATCTCATAAACCCTGGTTCATAAAGTATTAGCATGATGTAAAACTGCCCAGCTATCCAGTAGGCACCTGGATCTCCACAGCACCCATAATTTCATATTATAAACCTTTTCTTGCACTATCGCCCCTTATAACCATTTTGAGACCTAATACTAATATAATTTTACAATAACAGCAAAGAATACCTAAAAAGTGCTATGATAGATAGACAAATTTAATGAAGCAGGGACCCATGAGGATCAACTTTCCACCAACTAGGCCCTTTTTTCCAGCCCCTGTATTAAACCCATTCCTAGCTACTGGCCTTACTGGGATATACCTGTCCTCCTAACCCAAGTGAAAAATCGACCTCAAATTAATAGAGTTGAGTTCTTCTGTTAAAATATATTTTAAAAAAATGTTTCTTGGGCTTGAAATTTTTAAACATTGACATACTTATCGGTACCACGTAATCTAAAAATTATAAGTGTTTACACCGAGTTATCTGTAAAGAATTAAAGCCCTTTAAGTGCTAACTCAAACTCAGCTGGCTTCTATGGTACAAAAATGAACTGAACAAAATAAACTATACTGGACGTAAAATAAACAAAGAAACAAAAAGTAAACGACAAATTAATGGCAAATCACAATAAACTTTATTTAAAAAAAATAGAATGAAATAATAAGAAAATAGATGTAATCCTCTTAGGATGAAATAAAAATTTAGCTTGGTAATTATTCCTTTAATTCTGAAATCGTAATCTCTGTCATTATAAATAAACACATTTCGTGTTTATTTAGAAGATGAATTAAATGAACGATTGATCTAAGTCTGAATGTTCTTGGTCAAGTTCTAATGCTTCATAAAAAAGTCCACGAACCTCCTTCTTCTTTAGCTTCCCTCTTTAGTGCCTCTCAGCATAGAGGAGCATCCAGCCAGGAATTCCATTCTTCCCTATTTCCAGCTAGGCAACTCGCCTGTCAGAGGTCCTACCCCCTGGCCTTACAGAGTCGTTCAATGTAGCTGAGATAGGACATCCTAGGGCGACCCCTAGGTCTTCTGCCATCTGGGACATATTCCATGGTCTTTAGAAGATCTCTGTGGTCGTCCATCCTGATAACATGGCCGAACCACTTTATCTGACAAGTTTCTAGGAGCTCTTTCAGTGGGGCTATCTCCAGTTCCTGACAAATCCTTTCATTGCAAACTTCGTCCCTCCTTGTTTTTCCAATCGTCCTTCGCAGAAATTTTATATCAGCAGCAGCGATTCGGCTCTCCTGTCGGTCTGTTAATACCCAACTCTCAGCTCCATACAAAAGTATGGGCAGATATACTGTCTTGAAGATGTCAATATACTGTCTTCACATCTTTGCCTACTTCTCTCTTCCTTACCACAGTGTTACATATCTGGTAGTAAACTGCATTCGCCTTGTTAATCCTGTTAGATATTTCTGCGTCCACCTTCCCAGATCCGTCCATCACTGTACCCAGGTATGTGAAGTCTGTCACCACTTCTAATTCTTCTCCATTACAGTATATGTAGATATCTTCCAACTTGCAGGATCTTACTAATGTTGGTATTTATATGCATCCCTTTTCGTTGTAGCTCTTTATACCATTCCATAACTGCCAGCTGCAACTTTTCCACAGAGTCCGTAATCAATACCACGTCGTCGGCGTAGAGGAGAAGTTGTAGTAATGAATGCCACTTCATCCATGAACAATAGGAACAGCAAAGGACTCAGGCTGTCTCCTTGTTTGACCCCCTTTGCAATATTGAAATAATTTGATTCTAGCCCATTCAGCCTGACTATTCCTTTGGGCTCTTGATATATAGATGTAATCGCCTCTGTCAGGTTTCTGGGAACATTCTTTGCTCTGAGAGTTTCCCATATTTCATCTCGTGGGACCAAGTCAAAGGCAGATTTGAGGTCAAGGAAAGCCAGGTACATATTTTTATCCAAGTCCTAGGATTTCCGTAAGATATTTCTTAATGAGAAAATGTGGTCATTTGTTTGGCGCCCGGGTCTGAACCCAGCTTGCTCTTCTCCTATTAGGTGCTCAACTAGTGGTCTTAAGCGGCCCTCCAATATGGATGTATATAGCTTGTACACAACTGGTAAGAGGCATATGGGTCTGTAGTTAGAGCATTCTGCCTGACATCCTTTCTTGTGAATTGGTATTATAATATTATATTCCCAATCCGTTGGAATCCTTTTTTCATCCCAGGCTTTCTGAAAAAGGACTAGCAATGCCTGCTCCAGCTCGGAGCCACCATTATTTATTAATTCTGCTACTATACCATCCCTTCCTGGCGCTTTTCCTGTTTTCATTTTGTATATTGTTCTTTCTACTTCCTCTTCCTCAATCACCTCGTAGTACTCTTCTTCATTCCAGTTTCCATTTCCGTTTGTTGAATGGTGATCATCAATACCAAACTGATTCAAGTAATGATGTCTCCAGACCTCCAAGATAGCTTTGTTTTCTGTAACCACTATTCCTTCCTCACTCTTCACGTTTCTCACTGCTTTGATTTTACGACCTGTTAGGGCTTTAATCCGTTTCCAGAAGATCTTGATGTTTTCTGATCGACCTCTAATTAATAGAGTTGAGTTCTTCTGTTGAAATATATTTTAAAAAAATGTTTCTTGGGTTTATAATATATAAACATTGACATACTTATCGGTATTCTGAAATCGTAATTTCTGTCATTATAAATAAATACATTTTGTGTTTATTTAGAAGATGAATTGAATGAACGATTGATCTAAGTCTGAATGTTCTTGGTCAAGTGCTAATGCTTCATAAAAAAAGTCCAAGAATCTCTTATATCATTAAGTCATATTAAATAGCATATCGCTTTAGCCCTGTAACAGGATTTGTAAATTTGTTAAAAGAATTATCCAGTTGTGATATTTGTGCTTTAAAAGGGAAAGGTGTTTGAAATTTGCATTTACTGTATAGACTAATTCATTTGTTTCTTTTATATTGTCCTTTACGTTATCCAATTAATCCTTTACAGTACTCAAAATTGCCTCATTGTCTGGTTTAGGACCCATTTTTAGGTTTAAACCACACAAAAAAAGTTAAAGGAGAAAAGACTAAAAATCAAAGTAAGAAAAATTTCCCCAATCAGCACCGAACAATGCTAAAGCAAGCTAAAACATTTAATTTACAACAAAATCAAACAAAAACATTAAATAAATTATCAAAATATTTGTTATCAATGCTATAAAATAGATTTAAAAACACTGAAAGTGATAAAATGTATTGTGCTTCAGCCAGGAAGACCAACAATATGTTTACACTGAATTATCCGTAAAGCATTAAAATACTTCAAGTGATGACTCAAACTCAGTTGGGTTCTATGGCACAAAAAAAAACTGAACAAAAAGTATAACGGACGTAAAATAAACATTAAACGACAAGTTTATCCAAATCACAATAAACTTTATATAAAAAAATAAATAAATGGTAGAGCAGTTAGTTTTAAAATTAAGTCTCTTAAAAGTCTGCCAACGTAGTTTTGCTCTGTTATGTTGTTTTACTGACATATCTGCTACTTTCTTCATGTACCACCCTACGCGCTCTCTTTTGTTTCGCAAAAATTTCTCTTTTTCTACAGAGTTTGCTCTTTTCCTTTTCCCACTATCTCTTGTTTTTAAGATAATGTGAGTGCCTAAAACTACTAAGGACACTTTTAAAATGTATATGTTTCACTTGAACAAGGGACATTTCATATGAAATAAACAAAATAAAAAAATACATAATTTTGGAATATTTATTCTTAAATTTTTGATTTACTAATAGCACCCTCCCCTCTCGAAACATTAAGAATCCATTATTTTAGATTTTTCTAACAATTATTTGTTAGATGTTGAGTTATTGGTGGTAAAAAATAATAAAGACTCAAAATTTTTACTTTACTTTGGTATTCTCAGAAAACACCTCAAAAACTAATTGATATAGAAAGTTGAAATTGTTGGTATTCTCTTCAGCATTAAAAGGCCTTTAATTTGACATGCAGCATGCAGATACTTAATATATTCTGTTTTTTCCAATGTAAAAAAAAATGGCCCCCTTAAAAAAGGGCAACTTCCAATTGTTCTATTAAACAATTTTATTTAGAGGGGTAAAGTTTTTAAGTTTTTCATTTTTTACCTTTAATAAATCTAAAAATGATTGTTAGAAAAATCTAAAATTATGGATTTTTAATGTTATTTAGGGGGGGGGAGTACACCAAAATAGGTCCGGGCCATTGGCCATCAAATGACCCACAAGCTGGAAGAACAACAATAAACACTCAAAATATTTCATGATTATGCTGAATTTAATAGAAAAATTTAATTATCCATTACATTACCTTCTTGAAATCTATTGGATTACAAACTAATTCCAGTACATTACTTTGCAGGTAATGTAACTTAAAGGAAATTTCATTAATTTTTGCCCCGAAAGATTGTTTCAAGTAATTATTATCATATGTAAAGGGCTCGACGAAATTTAGCCCAAGACGACTACAGTATGTGGGAATATGACAGTCACATAATGGAGTTGTAAAAAAAATACTCACCATATTTGCAGATAAAAGGCCACCATCTAGCCAAAAGGTAGGAGAGGGAAGTTCCTAGTCAACTGGCTTTCAACATCCTGTCTCTGTTGAACACCTTTCCCCCCCCCCTCTTCTCCCTACCGCCCTCTAGCTCCCCTCCAACCATGGTAACGTAAAAGAGGTGACATAATGAATAAATTCACGAACACAATGTAAATCTCATCTCAATTCTCCAATTTTCAATTATTAAAAGCAATAATAAACTAACTGGCACCACAACTTTTGTATTTGCATTTTTAAGATTTCTGTGTAAGTTACAAATTTACAACTTGTCTTTAGGACAGTAAGGTATTGGAAGTTTTTAATAATTACCTTCTTTTTTTTTAATGGTATCAAACAATTAAAATAGATCACTAATGACCTATATTAACTCAGTTTGAAATGGCCTACAAAATACAACCATAAGAGAGAAAAGATTTTTCTCTTGGCGGCCACTCGAAGTACCCGGACATCAAAGTGCCACTTTATTTGGAAATAAACCATATATATATGTATGGATATACACACACACATGATGTGCTTAGGAAAAATATGAATCTAGAGACATTGTGCAGTTTATGGATGTTATAGAATGGTGAAAAATCCACCCTATCTGACACTCATTAAGCTTAGAAAGACATCATCACATGATCTGTAAAGTACAGCTACTAAACATGCCAAGCACAAATAACTGATAGAGGGTTTTTTTTTTTTTTGCCGCCTAACTTGACTGCAATACCAATAGTTACATCCATGAATACATTAGTATCCTTGACAAAGCAAATTTTCAAACCCAGAGGAGACATGCTTCGATTTTACAACGATCCTTGCTAGATCGAATTCTGTTTTTTCCAATGTAAAAAAAAATGGCCCCCTTAAAAAAGGGCAACTTCCAATTGTTCTATTAAACAATTTTATTTAGAGGGGTAAAGTTTTTAAGTTTTTCATTTTTTACCTTTAATAAATCTAAAAATGATTGTTAGAAAAATCTAAAATTATGGATTTTTAATGTTATTTAGGGGGGGGGAGTACTATTAGTAAACCAAAATAGGTCCGGGCCATTGGCCATCAAATGACCCACAAGCTGGAAGAACAACAATAAACACTCAAAATATTTCATGATTATGCTGAATTTAATAGAAAAATTTAATTATCCATTACATTACCTTCTTGAAATCTATTGGATTACAAACTAATTTCAGTTTACATTGCTAGATAGAATAACTGTTTGTTCCCTTAACAATATGCATGGAAAAAAAAGAATATGTTACGTTTTATTTCAATCTACCCTACACTAAAGGAATTTGGAATCAGCTAATTTGAAAAAAACATTCCCTTAATTTTTATTAACTAAAAGAATTGTTAAATAGAAATGTCTATGCAATTATAAAAATTTACAAGAAAATATGGATCAAGTTTGGGAAAAAATTTTCAGCAGTATTACCTACTGAAATTGTAAATGCTTTGTTTTGTAAATTTTCAAATCTGCTCTCTCATCTAATAACTGTATTTTATAACTGCAAAAGTTAAAAATTTTGAACACATTGCAATAAATTATTGTATATTAAATAAATGATTAATGTTTAGAGTTTAATAGATTCAAAAGGTAAATTAAATTTCTAAAGCTGTGAAAATCAACTTGCTTGAAGAAAACTTTTTAACATACCAAATAAACTAAATCAATAAATAAACAATTTATTATCGGCATTTATATTTTTTCAAAGCTAAGAAGACAAAACAAATAAGAATTAGCAATCTACAAATCTTGAAACCCCATTTTTATATTCATTATTCACCTGCAAAAAAAGAAAAAGAAAATATGACAAATAGATGCTAATGAAGAGACTTAGTAGACAAAATAATTTAGCAATTGGGTGAGTAAAATACAAATGAAAGCTTTTTTTCAACTGTACAAGGTGAACAAATGTATTATAGGAATTTTATCCCAATCTAGAGGAAAGAGCTATGACTTGCAAGTTCAAAGTTTTACAAGATGAAAAGATATGGGATCCTTCGTAGTAGGGATAACATATAATGATTTTAGGGAAAAAAACTGTTAAGAGGGATTTGGCTCTTCAGAAATCATTCAGTGGTGTGATGGAAGTTCAGAAAACAGAAAAACGAATGGGAAAAATGAAAATTGATTCTAAATTCGAATATAAGATTGTCTATAAATTTGAGGAAGATAAATAAAAAAAAAATGGATGAAACCAGAATAGGAGGTAACCTGTAGGAATTATGGGGAAAACATCCATTTACGAAAGAAAGGTGAGTTACAGAGATACAGTGGTAAAAAGTGTTTAAAATGTTCACAAACCACCCATTTTTAAAAAATCTGTAAAATGTATGTTAAAAAAGGTAGAAGTAATTATCTTCTAGTTCAAATAGATACTGGTGCGACATGCTATGTAATATGTTAGAAGGACGTATTCAAATTGAATCTAGATTCAAAGGTGAATAAGTCTAGGCAAGTATTAATATGTGGCAACTAAGAGGAGATGATTGATATTGAATGTGTCTTAGAAATGGAAGTGAACAGTAACACATATAAAGTAAAGTTGTATGCAACTCGGCAAAAAGTAATTATATTGTGAATTAAAGCTTCTCTGAAAATGGGATTGTTCACTTCAGCAAAGGAGGTTTTGATTAATAAGATAGATATTGAGGATTTTCTGCAAATATTTGTGGAAAATAAAACTGGGGACATATGTACTTAAAAGTTGGAGGTTTGCAAAGATTCAGTTCAAGTATGCGAGTCACCCAGGAGATTACCTGTTTGAGTGAGAAAAAAAAATAAACAACAGATATAGATACTAGAAAAATTAAATGTGATATATTAACTGGAACAGCCAACTAAATGGACCACAAACATGGTATTTGTAGGAACATCCAAATGAAACAGAGTATGTGTCACACCAAAAAAAACTAAATAAAAATTTAATACAACACTGTATTATCACACCAACAGTAGAAGAGATCATTCCTCTGTTAGCAAAAATTTGCCATGTGCTCTATTCATAATGGATTATGTCTATGCATAAAATGGATTCCATCAAATGAAGTTATATCCAGATTCTCAAGAATTTACCACTTTATGGAAGATATGTGTTTAAGCATTGCCCATTCGGTCTGTCTGTAGCACCCGAAGAATTCCAAACAAGAATGTTTTCAACTCATGGAGGACAAAGAAGGTGTTATTGCCATTCCCGATGACATTGTAGTGTTTGGTAAAGAATATACAATGAAGGAAGCTTTAAGAGAACACGATAAAAAGACAGAGAAAGTATTAAAAAGAAAAGAGAAATTTGGAGTTAAATAACAAGAAATGCAAAATGAGATAAACAGAAATATAATATATGAGACACTTATTTTTGAATAAAGTTATTATGCCAGATCCAAGGAAGGTTAAAACAATAGAAGACATGAGAGCGTGTCCCAGATTTGGTCCTTCTTAAGACTAGTCAACTACATAACAAAATTTGTTTGTTGCAGATTTATTTGCTGTAGCTGCCTCGTTGCAAGAATCATTTAGAAAATGGTGTTCAAGAGTAGAAAAAGCATGGGAAACTATTAAATTGAAGTTACAAGAGGCTCCAATTTTACTATAGTTTGATGCGCCAAAATAGGTTGAGATACAAGTGGAATTGGTCTAAGTGATGCATTGATACAAGAAGGACGTCGAGTAGTTTACGAATCAAGGACACTGACCAACTTAAAAAAAATAATATGTTCAGATAGAGAAGCAAACCTTGAGAATGTGTTTGGTATCGAAAGTGTTTGGAAAAACAATTCATATTCAATCCGATCAATGGCCTTTAGAAGTAATCTGTAAAAAGAGTTTAGGTGGTGCGGTGCACCCAAGCGAATACAGAGATTGTTGCTTCAGCTCATTGGATATGGTTTTGTGGTCAATTTTGTTAAGGGATCAATGTAAACATAACTGATGCCATGTCTAGACTTCCTGGTACAGATATAGAAGTGAGAGAGGGATATTATAGTGACCCAAATAATAGAAGAAACTTATGGGTAATTTTCAAATAAAGTGGCACTTATGAAATCTGGCCAATTTTTTGAGTCATGAAAACAAAATCACGTGCTCAAGTTATGTCACATACCCCTGCATGTTCCTACAACACGTGAGAACACTTAACTTTAATTGATTTGCCAAATTTTAATTTCCTTGGATTTTGAGTGAAAAAATTCTATTATGAATCTGGAATTAAAAACAAAATAATATGGTAATGTAATGGACCCAAAAAAATTAGAGCCATTACGCGACCACAAATTCTTTTTATGTATTAATTACTACAGTGTAAAATCAAAATGTAATATAAGAGTAAGGTCTGTAATGAAATAATAAATTATACTACTATAATTTGCACAAATATGTATTAAAATATAAAACAAAAAAGGTAATGTGCAAGCTCATTGGATTCACATTTTAAAATGTATATGTTGTACTTGAACAAGGATCATTTCAAATGAAATAAACAAATTAAAAAAAACAACATAATTTTGAAATTTTTTAATCTAAAATTTTTGATTTATTAATAGCATCCGCCCTCGTCAAAACATTAAGAATCCATCATTTTAGATTTTTCTAACAATTATTAGTTAGATGTTGAGTTATTGGTGGTAAAAAATAATGAAGACTCAAAATTTTTACTTTACTTTGGTATTCTCAAAAACTAAATGACATAGAAAGTTGAAATAGTTGGTATTCTCTTCAGCATTAAAAGTCTTTTAATTTGATATGCGGCATGCCAGGATGCAAACGATATGTTACATTTTATTTCAATCTACCCAAAAGGAACGCAAAATCAGATGTTTTGATAAAGCATTCCCTTATTTTGTAAGAACTACAAAAATCCTTAAATAAATATCTATGCAATTATAAAAATTTGGAAGAAAATATTGAGCTAATTCGGAAAACAATTTTCAGCAGTAGGCATCTTAATTGTCAAATGGATTGTTTTGTAAATTTTCAAATCTGCTCTCTCATCTAATAACTGTACTTTATGTCTGCAAAAGTTAAAAATTAAACTTACTTGAAGGAAACATTTTAACATATCAAATCAACTAAAATCAATAAATATACAATTTATTATCCAAATTTACAATTTTTCAAAACTAAGAAGACAAAAAAAAAAAAGAATTGGGAATCTACAATTCTTAAAGGCCAATATTCCTAATCCACCTGTAAAAAAGGTAAAACCAACAATGCTTTAAAAAAATATGCGTACACAAACATAGTTGACTTGGATATTTAAACTTAATTTTTTTTGTTAATATTCACTACCAAAGATGTATCTGTATACTTCTAGATGTACATAATTAAATAAAAAAAAATGTGGAATACATTTTTAGCATGTCTGAGGAATCAAGTAAAACTTTCATGAGTGTTAGGTTGCTGACAGATGAATATCCCAATATGGTCCCAAAGAAGCTCTGATCTGGAGCTGGCCACTGACAGCAAAAATGACAACATTTTCAATGTATTTTATGTTAGCCATTGTATCAGGATCCACAAATTTACAATTTGATGTTAATAACATTTTATGATAATATTTTATTATCATTAAATTAATTTTATACAAATCTGTAGTATAGGAATAGAGCACTTGTAGCCCCCAGCAAGCTGTGATAAAATTAAGGTGAGTGAGGTTATCCTTGCTGGTATAGGAACCTCTATAATTTACAAGTACCATTTTTTTTTTTTTTTTTTCAGTTTTCTTATTGTATTTCAACCAAAAACTTATCAGAGTATTTCGAGATGTCGTGATATTCACCTTTACAATTTTAGAATAATTGCATAACTTTTATGATAGCTATTATAAAACACAGACAGAGGAAAGACAATTGCTCTATACCTTTGTAGCAACCCCTAACTACATAAGATAAGTCTCTATCTACTCTATTGTGTATATTGAAAATTAGTTATATGTTACAAATGTAAATAATATTACCAAAGTACAAAGTCATTTCAGTGTAAATATGGTAAAACAATAAATGAAGTAGCTGCAGATGAGTTCAGAGGCTGCCAGGGGTTCCTAGAATTCAGCCCCTGGAGGGACTGGGTCCTGTACTAGAATCTTCCAGCCTCTCACAGGCCTGCAATACGATTGGCTGCTTTGGGCTATATACCCCCTAGTTTTGGCCGATAATTTATTCAAGCTACGGCTCGCCTCTGGACTGGCACTTCCTGCTACACTGATTTGGCCTTCTTATTTATGAAAACCTATGCATCTCTCTTTTCTAACCTTGTTATGTTTTAGTCTGGCGTTGTGAGACCCCACACTTTCCTAGTGGGATTCTCTGCCTTCGTCTCGCTAAAACTAGAACCTCCTTGGAAGAGATCGCTTCCTTGTGGACGACGGTCTTTGGGCCCCCAAAAACTTTACCTATTTAGCGTCTCCCCCAGCGATCCAATCAGCCTCTCTCTGTCTCTAGTGACCCTAGCCCGCGGCGGGTGTCTTCTCCCCTTTGGGGGCTCAATTCCCGACAGTATGTATAAATAATCATAAACTAATTACAATGAACAAATATTTATATTTATGAATTAAGGCATAAATAGAGTATTAAAAAGATAAAAAAGAAAACTAAATTTTACCTTAAAAGGGCGCCAAAAAGATTTAAATAACGCTGTTAAAAAATATTATTAATTAATTGTCCTAACATATCTTGAGTTGTTTTTTCTTCATTAACAGTCACGCGTGTTTCTTCTAATTGGTCTAATTCACTATTAGTCGGCATGTTATTCATTATAAAATGTCAGTTGCAAATTTTCGCTACCAGTCATATAGGCTTGCCGTCCTTCGACATATTTGCCGATTATTCTTGCCCCGAATCTATATCATAATTAATATTATCTTCATTGAACAACTACAATAATTATATCATTTGGTTTTCATGTTCCTAATCCTGTCTCATTTTAGTAACTTGGTGTCTTGAGAACCTATTTACAGCTCTAGCAGTTATGGTTTTTCATGGCGTCTGTTTTATTTCAATTTATTACATAAGTGATTATTCCCTTTATTGTAACCTGAAGGTGAGCCCCAATCACCTAGTCCCTTTGCAATATTAAACTTTTAACCACAAAAAGATAATGTTAGTTTTAAGACATGCGCTCCTTAAAATGCATGCATGCAATGCAATGCAGTACAAGGAGAAAGTCTCATGTGAAACTTATATCAATTAAAAACAGTGATATAAAAAAATAATTACAGGTTGAAGGAAAAGTTATTACAATTGTAGTGGTCGCCCACCCTTCATAGCGAATAATCTTTCGTTTTTTTTTTACCGAGAATCTATTTGTTGGTTTGGCGGCTAAATTTTGGAAGCACTCTACTCAATGGTGGACACCTTGATCATATGTTTGAACAAGGTTATTACGCCTAGTATAACACCGGGATCCAAAATTGGGGGGGGGGGAGTGCACTTGGTTACGATACAGCTAACAATGCCAACCAAGGTCACCCACCAAATTATTGGTTCCGGTGTAAGACTAGGCATAGTAGCCTTGATATAACTTATGACCCCACCCTGACGGGTGAAGTGCTTCCAAAATTTAGCTGCCAAAGCAACGATTCTCTTAATAAGTAAGTCAATAAATTGAAATAGAAAAGACGCCATGACGAACATTAACTGCAGGAGGTACATAGGTTCTGAAGACACCAAGCCTTACTAAAACGAGACAGAATTAGGAATATGAAAACCTAATGATATAATTATTCTAGTTGTTCAATTAAGATAATATTGGTTTGGATAGTATAGATTCGGGGCAAGAACAATCGGCAAATATGTCGAAGAACGGCAGGTCAATATAACCACGCAGACTCCTGCTGCTGACTGGTAGCTAAAATTTGCAACTGACATTTTATAATGTATAACATGCCGAATAATAGTGATTTAGACCATTAAGAAGAAACACGCACGACTGTTAATGAAGAAAAAACAACTCAAAATATGTTAGGGTAATTAATTTGCCTTTTTAAGGGTCTAAAACAGGATTTTGACGAAAAGAATAGATGGAGTAGTAGTATTGATAGAATAGACAAAAAATGAAGTACTAAATTAGACGAAATTAAATTTGCCGATGAAAATGTTGAAATATGTAGTATAATAAATAATAATATACAAGATTTGGAACAGAAATTTTGAATTGAATTATACGAGGTTAAGGTTACAATTGAGATAAATGAAAATTCACATGTTTTACATGGTGGAAACAAAATAAAAAAAAAGCCTGAAGGACGAATCGGCAATATTTATCTTAAAGATGGTATCAAACCAGATTTACCAAAAGAAGGAAATCATATTTTTACTAAAAATAGAACCAGTGAATCTTTAAATTTTTACATAAATTCGAACACTCTTATATAAATTTTTATTGTTTCAGCCAATAATCGTAATGATTTTCGAAATTCTGTCTTAGGATTAATTGAAGAGTATCAAAAATACTTAAACTAGAAAAAAAATAATTTACCCAATCCAACATTCATCAAACAAACGAAATTGAATTCTACTAGAAAAAGTTATTTGCACAATGTCACATGCATCAAACATCCAGAATCAACTAGAACAAAAAGAATACAGTATTACATCGGTGAATATTTAGGAATAATTCTGAGAAATGTAAACCAAAACTTCTGGCCAAGACAGTTGGCTACAATAGAGTATTTGGCAAACCAAGCATATGCCAATCTCTAGTCAGTTATCCAGTAGCTTCATTAACATGCAAGACAATGCTTAAACCATGTCTTTAATTGGATATCCTTAGTATTGAGTTAAAACTCGATCACCAGACAGAAACTGAGCAATTACCCCTACACACTTACAGAAACCCTTGGAACCATTTAGTTAAATGGATAAAGTATATGTTTTTTTTTATTATCAGAAATGAACCCAACAAGAATAACAAAATGACAACAGATCATTTAAGCACAAAGCCCAAAAAAGAATCGGAACAGTTGGAAGTAAATTTTCATGTAAGCTGATTAAATGAAACAAGAGAACTCAAGGACAAAAAACAAAAGATTAAACGGTTTTAAAATCAAGGAAAAGAAATAAAACATATACAAGATTTAGTATACAAGACTTAGTTTTGTTAAACCTTTTAAAAATTGATTATCCTAGTAATAGAAATTAATTTTTCATTTTTAAGATGAATGAACCAATCTGGCTTCTAATAACAAATCTTCAGGCTAATATCCTCAAGAAGGACATTAATGGCCAAATAGGATAGGTTTTTAGTTTAGCTCAGACATCTTAATTTAGCATTAAGTGTATTATATAATAATGTAAATTGTAATTTTTAAGATTAATTTAAATTAAAATTATTTTTATTTATGTCAAATAGAATGAGATCAATAGCTTATGATTATTGTAACAAATAAAATAAAGATTTATAAATTGGTAAATAACTTTGTTTTGCTGTGTATGTTAAAAAAATGCTTTCAACTGATATTTATAATAAAAAGAAGTATGTTCGTGATGATATCTTGCTATAGGATTTATGTGGTTAGATAATTTTTAACAGTATCGATCGAAAGGGTGTACGAATGAAAATAAACGTTAATGTCAATGGAAATAGTACAATAAAACTTAAGAAGTCATTCAAGAGGGAGTAATCAGTAAGATCATCGAAACTCTTAATTGTTTGGTGATGCACATTTAACTAACCTTATTGTATAAATGTTTAGTGTGATTTTCTTGGTGAGAATCTTATTGGTGCATTTTTATTACAAAGAAAAGAAGGAAGATAATCATAGAATAGATGGAAAAAAGAAGTTCCCGCCAGCAGCCGACAGGTGCCAAGCTCTCAATGTCCATAACAAAACCTCCCTTCATTGGTGCAGTGTTTTTGTTTTATCCTAATAACAGAAATAAGCAGTGGAACTTTCATAGCACCAATAAAAATGAGGATGTATTATGTATGACGGACATATTACATAAAATATCCAACCCAGTCTAACCAGCTCACATCCCCAGACAGCAGAGGTATAAACCAAGTACCATCGATTTGGTTAAGAACATAGACATCCTGTCTTGGCTTATTGCATTGCCTTGTCTTAAAACCGGCCACAACCTGGTGGTGAGTATAGTAATAAATGCCTTACATTTGTAAAATTTCACTTCAGGAACAGCTAGAAAATAACAAAATAATAAGAAGTCAGAAACGCTTAAGTATTGAGGTTAAATACTCAGTAGAGGACTGACCATGGTTTTGATCATGAACTGCAGAATTTGGCCAAATATTAGTGTTAAACTGAACTATTAAACTAAAACAAATAAAATTATGCATTCCACATATCCTGCCTGTTCTGATGTATGTGTGTGATTTTTCTCTCTGTAATTAAGTGTTCTCAGTTTCTTGAAAAAAATCCACTTTCCAACCCTTAACAAACTCAACCCTACTTCATTAAAAGAGTATCACTCAATCCCCATCCTTCCTAACCTCTCAAAACTTCTTAAAAGATTAGTGCAATCTTTAGTCTCCTATTTCCTGGGGTCCAACCTTTATGATCCTTTCCAACTTTATTTCCGTCCTGGCTACTTCTTCATACAATCAACATTATTTAATATAACTAGTTTCATTTATACCACTATTGATCAACAAAAACTAACAGTTCTTATTCCCTGAGAATTCTCTAAAGTCTTTGATACCAAAGATCACTCAATCTTTCTTCCCAAATTAAAATTGTTAATAACTTCCAATTGTTTTATCTGTGGGTTTCAATTATTCTTCTGTAACCATGCTCAAGCAGTTACTATCCCTTTCGACCCCTATCTGCTTCCATTTCTCTGTCCTCTTCTCTTTGGTTCCAACATTAATAATCACCTTAATAATAATAGCACTTGGGGAGGTTTCCAGGGTTGTTAATTACACAGTTTGCTTCAAATCCAATTACATCTAAAATTTTAATTCAAATTTTCAGGAACTTCTTTCAATAGGTAATTAAAAAATATCAAAAAATTAAGGTGAGTGGAAATAGGAATCTCTTGAAAAAGTACTGAAAATGGATGGAACTGGTTATAAAGATACGTACCTCATATTGTTATTCATAGAGGGTGTGATCCCAGGATGAAGTTTTTTTTATATTTATTCTAAAGCATTCATTTATTGTTGATTAACCATCCAATTATATTCAGTTTATTAAATATCTCATTGTATACTATTTATCGAATATCTTATTATCTACTGTTTATTAAGTAACATATTATCAATTCCTTGTTAAATATTTATCTACACTCTATTAAGTATTTCGTTTCGGTATTTGTGAGCTGTTTTTCGAATAATAAGATGTGATAATACTGAAGTGTCTTTATTTGATTACAGTCTTAATATGGGACGATGGGTATATAATAGTACAGTGTCATAATCAAATGATGTAAATAAAGTATTCAGAACATAGACGCATTAAAAAATAAGCGTTAGTTTTTGTATTCAGTTTAAACAAACACATTTGTATTATTATTGATTTAGTTATTAGTTTCAGTGCCCAAGAAAATTTATTACCTAATCAACATCTATCTCCAAAAGTGATAGTAATCAATTATAGGTGAATGAAATTAGTGGAAATTGTTTTATCACAGTAGCCTATTATTTGGTCATATGATTATACTATGCTTTGTTAAGTTATTATTAATTCTTGAGGTATGATCTAATGACAGTATTTTATTTATAAAACTAAATAATGGTGTTTTATGTAGTATAGCAGCTATCTCAATGAATTATTTACTGTTAGTGACAAGCACAATATGGATACTTAAAAAGAGGGTTGTTAAAAAATAAAATAAAAATGGTGGAATGGAAATTTCCTCTCAATAAATTATATTAATAATATTTTTTACTATTTCCTATAGCAAAAATTGGAAACTTTTAAATGTGTAACTCATTAATATTGTATTTTGGTGACAACAATTTAGTTTTTATTCAAAACTACTTAAACTAGATTAATTTATTAAAAATTTGAAATATTTACATGGATTTTATTTCAAATATGTGTGCTGTATGAGAATATGATTGTTTGTTCTTCTTCAGGTATCTTGTTATACCTTAATTTCTATAAAGATAAAAAGACATTCGACTAAAAAAAAATAACTTAATGATTTATGTAAATGCCACATTAATATTAAATTATATTGTATTTTTTTTATTTCTAATTGTACCTGTTGGTATATATTTGCTATTAAAATGTCTACTCTAACTTTATAATAGGGTAATAATGAGCAATTTTCAATGTATTGTTGTATTATTAAATGTAATATATAAGATTGTAATGATAATGAGTTGTAACTGCTTTCACAATAAAAAAAACATGTCACTGCAAACATTTTTTTCTTAATTCATATTCTCCCTGGCATAAATAGATGACTTGTTAATCCAATCTGATGACGTAGCAGTAGAAGAATTCCTCACTTCACCAATTACTCTCGTATTTCCACTAAAAAAAGTAAACCCCTTCAACGTCAAATACCTTTTGAAAAATTACCTTATTGAAAATTTCTGGGATATGTTTTCCCAAGTTCACAAATTCTCCAATAACTTCCACCTAAAGCTATAAACTTCCTTACCTAGATAATTAAAACTAAATTAGCCACTTATTTATATGTAGTAAAACAGAAGCAAAAAATAATAAGCAAATTTGTTAGGCAAAAAATATAACACTAATCCATCTTTGCTAAAATTTTTACTTTCTTATTCGTAAATAGTCAAAGGATATTTATAAGAAAATCATAAAGAACAATAGTTTATTTCATAATGTATCATTGAATATGAAATCAGGGCTCTATACTAAACAATTAGATAAAAATAATTAATAGAAAAATAAAAGTCAGGAAATATACTTTAAAATAATGAATAAGTGAATCGTTCCCAGACTAACGACTGTCTCATTAGATTGTGAGGAGCTAAATTTACAGTCTGAGAAATCACCATTTTTTTCAATCTTGAATATGAATATCTGGAGACCTAATAATGCTACTCCTAGCCCAGGGGATGAGCCCAGGTGAGTTTATGTATTATTGATTGAGCTTTGTTTTGTTTATACCTCTTAATTTCCACTGCAGTTATGGCAGGGCAATGGAATTACAAATAAAACTATGAATTTGGCATCAAATATCTCAATAATGAGTAGTTCTAGGAAATAAATTACCATAATCATACTGTGAGTTCATTGTTAGCTGTGAATATGACTACGTTCTTAGTACTAAAGGATGATTTAAACAGTTTACATCTTCTGCCACCATGCATTAAGGCCTCATTGTGACATGACACTGCCCGTTAATATGATAAAATAGAACGTGGTAGCTAAGAGTTATATTTTTTTTAGTATATATTTAAAAATAATAGTTTGATGATCATACATGAATAACAATTTCCTTATTTATAAGTTGTATGAATGAAAAAATTGAAAAAAAATACTTTTTGAAAAAATGAATTTCTAGACATTTTCATTTGCTACAATTAACAAACAAAAACAAATTACAATTGAACTGACATAATTAATGAATTGTTTTTTCAAAATTTCTAAAGACCTACAATTTAAAACTCATACATATGAACAAGAAGAGGGTTCTCATTTATTTATGTTTTTAAATATAACATATAAGCCTTAGCATTAGTTAAGGGTAAGAGTCGGCTACTCTCTAGACTCCCACCAGAATAGATGATCTAAAATTCAAGGTAATATTATTCAGAAAAGATTGTTTACACAATAACAATTTATAATGTTTTTTTTACCTTCACATTATTTATAAAAAAAAAAAATTTCAGAGTTATTATAATAATGTTGGTTTAGCTCAATACAAATTACTTATTTTCTTTTGGCTGTCGCAGAACCGGAAGGTAGATAAATCAGTAATAATTTGAACTAGTAAAAATTGGTTCAAGTTGTCTAAATATTGTTATACATGTTTTAGAATTGATTAGCTATTATGAATAATGCAATCTAAAAATTTAAGATTTAAGTACTAATTAAAGTTCCATAATAATATGAAATGAAGCAAGGTTTGGGACTTGAGGTTCCCAAGACAAGTAACAAATTCTTGGAAAAAGTTTAGATCGACCAGAAAGTGCTGTACCTTCTGACAGAGCACATAATAGTGGACTATCAACCACTGTAGATATGAATAATAATGTGCATCATATGCTCAATTAGCAACTTGTTTTTGTTGAAATAAGATATTTTTGTTTATTCATTATTATTGATTTTTTCCTTAAATAATTATTGTCAATCGATTGATCGATTTTAGGTTTGTTAGTAAATGCAAAAATAATTGCATCTTTTATGCTGATCCTGGAAATCATTTCTTAAGAAGGCTTTTGTGACAACTGTCAACTAAAGGAACCTGAGATCCGCAGGTGCTGCATAATAGAGAGAGAGATACTAAAAAAAAAAACATGCAACTTATTTGACAACAAAGATCCATCAGAAGGAATATATACATTACTTAATTATATTTTTCATAGATAGTTATTATTGCCTATTATTAAGGCATGTGACAGATCTCATGTGGAATGGCAACAGGGTTCACTGTCGGTGTCACAAACGATAATCAGAGTAAACATCGAGGTGCATTAATAGTATACCTATCAAACCAAATAGTTCCTGAGAAACCCACCATTTTACCTACATTGAACTGTAAAATGGAAAAGAAATGAGGATTATTGAAGACACCAAGTAATTTGGTTAGTAAGGAGGAAAATTATATGACAGTTAATAAGTAATTAATAATGAAGCCATATAACTTATGAAAAGAGTGTTTTGAAAACTGGAAACACCTGATTTCATACCTTCAAAATGAAATTTCATAACATTTCTTTAAATTGCAAAATTAGGAGCTCCATAAATAACAAGTCTTTTACAAGAAAAAGTAATAAACTTTTGTTTTGGGGTTTAATGACTAAATTTAATATGCAGGGATTTGATCGGTTGTTCTTGGTCACTGTACTACCTAGATCAACCACTGGTAGATATATCTAAGTACAATAGTAAAAGGTATAACACCACTCTTAGGTTATGTTTTACATTACTATGATTTCTAATAATAACCACTCAAGCATAAAATAGTCTTCAAGCATGAATAAGTTAGAAAGGTATATTGTATAATGAAAGATAACGAAACATGGCCTTAAACTATGAACTTGGCCCCATTCTATAATTCCGATGTGTACATTATCTCACCTTAGTGTAATTTCACTTCATTGAAAGCAAATGTTTGCACATGTAAACATTGATTTAGCAGAAATACGTTTTCAATGACATTCCTGAATAGGGAAAATAACACATCCAGAGATCTAAATCTCAACACTAATTCTCAGTAAAGTAATCATTTATAGCTCACTTGTTCAAAGATTTTTCATTTTCAGTTAAAAATGTCATGATGCCTTTGTGCTAAATATGATTGTTCAAAGCTGGGTAAATGATTGTAAATTATGTTGCTAAATAAACCCTTGACTCTACCTGAAGTGTGTTGTTGTACATAGGGCATTATTAGGTAACAGCACTTGTATTTGCAATACTAGCTGGAATCTTACTGTTGTTAGTAAAAATAAGGTTGGGGCTGGTGATGGAATTAGACCTGTCAATCCTTGTCTTATGGTCTTGGTAAAAATGTTGGACACTTCAATATCTATATCCCTGCAATTAGTTAACTTGAATGACGAGCAAATAACAACAATTTTGTAGTGAATTAAAACCCTAATTATCTTAAATATTGTGTGTGAGAACCACTCCTGGTAATGAAGGTATATTATATTTTAATAAATAAATTTAAGGAGAGCACATGGAGCAGGCTAGAAATTGTTCCAGAATGTGGATGGGTAGGCGAATTCCTTATGCTAAATATCCCTGGCCGGTACAGCATTCTCAAAAGTAAGATGGAACCTAATATGGATGTAAAAATTCATGTGACCTAACTTGCTACAATGATTGGTAGAAAATTGGTGCATTTAAACAGCTAACCAATAAGTGGAATGCAAATAATATATGTAACAAACCAAACGTAAACGGCTTTATTTAGTTGTTCATATTAATTTGTTTTTGTTGACTTTATTTGATTTTCTTTTAATTTGTTATATATGCTTTAACAAAATTATATTGAGCAAATATATATCAATTGAAAGTTGTATAAAATTGTACTATTTTTTTTATGTAAGTATTTACTTTTTCATTTATTTTTTAGGGCTTATTTTTAAATTAGTGGTTCTTTTTATCCTTGATAAAAGAAGTTTGTTGAAAATAGACAAAAACGAGACGGTATTTACTTTACTTCTTAATTTATTTGACAGGATAATTGTCAAAATAAAACATACTTGACTAATCAAACCTTGGTCAAATGAGTCGCCTAGACAAAATAAATAAAATTAAATCTATAGCTTTCATCTCTTGAAGGAATAACTTTAACTGAATTGATTACTGCAATTGATAGTTTAGAATTGATGGAAAATTTTCATAAATGGATTCTGTGGGTATCTTAAGGAGGGGATATGCTATTGGTCTGAATCCTTAGGACCATAATTTTTACAAATATTTATTGTTTTCAGAATATATGGTGATCAACTCACCATGTTAAAAAATTTCTTGGTGAAATTAAATTAAAATAAAACCACAGTTTTCTACCCAAAAAAACTTTTTTACTTAAATTGTGATTGGCTGTATTTAACTCCATTTTTGAAGTGGTTTCACACAGAAAATTTTTTAATAGGACGAGATGACCACCCTGTATATTTGATTAAAAAAAATACATCAATCAGAATCGTGCACCAAAATAGAAAAACACAGAGCTTACTAGACTTCTTTAAAACAAAATTAAAATTAACTCCATCTAGGAAAATCAAATTTAGAGAACTATTGTTGAATTAGTTTAGATAATTTTTTGGCCATATGTTAAGTAATTTAGCATCAAAAGCAAAAATTAAACCCTTGGAATTCATAATATCTAATTTAGAGAGAAGAAAAAAGAAATCTGCCAACAGAATAATTGAGCATGAAGATAGATTAAGCCTATATGAAAACTCAGTAGTGCCCTTAAATAACCGAAGTTATAGAACTGATCCAATAGGAGACTTACAAGTTGATAAAAGATAACACAGGTTACCCACCCATTGTGGGATAGTTATGATTAATGCTCTCAAATTGATAATTTATCTGAATTAACAGGATCTTTTTTTTTTGAGTCATGGAAGAAATCTTAATAGGCTTACCATTTACATTTACCTAAAGAAAAGGGCAATAGAAATATTTGTTAAAAGCCTTGGTAATTTATCCAAAGGCAGTTTTTTAATATACTGTGAGGGAAGATAATTAATATATCACTGATAAGGAAAGAAATCCTGTACCTCTGTAAAATTGAATTAAAATAAATATGGTTTATAATAATTTTTTTTTATTTCACATAAGATTAATACTTGATCTCATGACTTACTCCTAACATTTTGTCTATAGTGAGAGCACTTTGGTATTCATTAAGGTGACAGTACAAGATGGTTTAAACTGCAGTTCTAAGCACTGCTTAAAATTCTACTGGTTTTTTATTGATTGCGTCTAAACATTTTAATAAATAAATAATGTATAATAAATCAGATCAATATGTCATTTTCCCTTCCTCAAGAATCAAGAGCTAACATAAATTCAAATTTTCAGAAAAAAAATATCCCTCTAAAAATGTTTTCATTGGATTTATAACTATTGTCAAACCAGTATACATACCTACTTCTAAACATAATTGAATTTATTTAATATTTTCATCAACGTAACATCTCATAAATAAGTTTTACATAGCGCATTTAATCTTCTTTTAGATGTTCTGCTTGTTTAGAAAAAAAATGTATTGGACAATGGTCACATATTAAAACTATTTGTCAATAAATAATGAACCAATGATGCAAAGCAGTTGAAAATATTTTTTATGCAAGAAACAAAGTTGATGTTCATTTTTTCTTTGAAAACCATAAACATGGTGATTACTCCAAAACCATTCCACCAATCCATACCAATCTTTACAGGGATCTTGAGGCCTATTAACTATATGTAATAACACCAACCAGGTTTTTGTAAATAAATTAGAAATGAAGATATGAAATAAAACGTTTTAGGTTTTTCTGTTTATTTCATATTGTTTTTCTTGTACTAATGAATAAATCAAATGGTTCTTGACTTATCCTAAAAAAGAGGGTAACAGTGTTGGATTTGGACAAAATTTACATGATTTATAAAAGTTTGAGTGGAATAAAAGACACTGTAAAAAAAATTGTTTCCCCAGCAAATCTGTCCTAATGAATATTATTTTTCATTTCCACAAAAATTTGTATTTTAGGTTTTTAGGGGTACTGAAAACAAATTTGTTTTTTTACCTAATTATTTGAAGCATACCCTGGTTTTAGTATTATTATAAAAATATCCTGATATAATGCAAGCTGGCATATTTTTTTTAATATTCTACAAAAAAAAAATCAGAATAACATGAAAATGTTATTTTACAGCAGAAGAAAGCCAAAAAAAAAAATGATCAAAAAATAGAGTTTTTAAATTTAAAACATTTATTTTCTTGGCTCACAGGGCACGTTACGACTCGGACACATGCCAAATATGTTTTGACCTATCACCCAAAAAAGCTTCATTTAAATTAAGTACCCTATGACAATTGCCTCCTCTTGCAGTTAATTAATTAAAACCCCTTGATTAGGTTTATTTATATTGAAATTTCCTTAATTGTTTATTACCACTTTACAAATATATACTGAAAATACTAAGAATGACAGTGAACTTCAAGCATTGGTTTTAATAAGATGTAATTTTATATTTAACAATTTAGTTAAGTAGCTCTCGCTAATTGATTATACTATAGGCCATCGACTACCTTAGAAAAGACCTGTTGGCGTTCCCACATTGTAAACCAAAGGTGAGCCCCATCACCTAGTCCTGTATTACTTTATTGATTTTTTAACTTCAAAAAGAAATTTTGTATTTGTAAATCTCACCTTCAAATGCATCTGCCTATGCAGCACGAGCACCTTATGAAAAAACAAATGTCATAGCATTCATTTATCAGTATTTTTAGTAGCATTACTATACAAAATAGGTAGTGTCTTAAATAAATTAATTATTATTTATTATTAAATACTCTGAAATGGGGCTTATGGAGAAGCTGAGCTCTGTAACCCAATGGATGAGCTAGGATATTTTAAGAAATGTTTTGTTCCTGTATTATTAAAAAGAAATGTATGGTTTATTTACTATTTTTTAAATTGGAATAAATTTATTATAACATTTAATACCCAGACTCCATTTATAGTATAGTGGTCACTTTGTAACAAAATAAATAAATTCAAATAATAATAATTTGTAAAATTGTATAGTACATATTTTTAAATCACTTATTCATAAAAAAATATTCAATAATATCTATTATACCTTTCTCCCTAGTTTTCGATAAATAATTATCAAAGTCTTTACAAGATTACTTTTAAAACGTTTTGCATATTATTGAGACAGGTCTTATCTTTGACCAGAAATAAAAAAAAAGAGTTTTTTTTCACCTTCTACAAAGACAATAAATTCAGAGGTGAAAGAGATTTGTAAAGATCTGCCCGGCTTTATTTATTTAAAACATTTAATTAAATTTTAGACTTGATGATAGAAAAATATTTTTATATTTTATTCTTAAGGCAATTATGCACACAGAGAAATAATACGATGTTTCCAACGATTGAGGGCCCTTTAGGCAGGCCAACGGCTGTTTAGTTGCTCACTTTACCACCAGAAAGCAGGTGAAGTCTATCACATTAGCCTGCCGCCCTTCACCATATATATTCTTGTTTCAATTCTATTTCATCACAAATATTTTTAATAATTAAACAACTACATGATAATAATTAATCACTTATAATATCATTTGGTTTGAATGTTCTCAATACTTTCACGCTGTTTAATGACTCTGGTCAGAAGTCATTCACCTCCCTCAGTCATTGTATGTCATGGCGTCTTTTGTAGGTCACTTTTGCTTCAGTTACTTTATATGTATAGCATATAGATATATATATAAACTTGATATATATTACAACGAATGCTAACAATCCCTGAAAGCATATAATTTTTGGAACCACCTCACTCGAAAGAGTGAGGTACCTTAAGTACTAACATTAATTATCGTGGGCATTAGATATACCCAGGACTTTAAGGGAGGGTGGTCCCTCTTTAAAGTGTATTTTTAATGGCAGTAAGCCAATTTCCTCGAACCGATAAGCTGTGTCTAGATTCACTTCATACTACTTATTTAAATTAGCCGGGGCAATGAAGATAGCTCTGAGCATTCCACATCAGTGTCAAACAAGCAAAAAAGCTGAATTATAACTTATTAAACTTACTTGATTCATCAAATTACCAGAGCACTAATTCAAGGACTTTCAATTATAAACGTATGGGGGAAAAACAAATCAGGCAGGAAGTCAACAAACATGATTTCTTGGGAGCGATGATTATGCTTATTACTAAACATTTAATTAATTCACCTAAGTCTTTGTTCTTTAAGCTTTCTTCAATTAGTTTACTTTTACATAGTTATTCAAAAATATTAAAAAAATCATCCACGTAACGAGCAACTATATTATATTATAAAAATAATATACATTTTACCCTCATGGTTGTAAACTTAAATAATTTACAACCTCTCTCGTAACGTCTATTAAAAGCTGAAGAATAATGGATGGTAACTGAAACAAGTGTTGAAGACGAATAAGATACAATCAGATGTATAAATCACGTACTGTTCAGAGTGGTACCTTACAAGAAGCAACAAGGTATGCCACAGATGTCAACAGTTTGGCCACACTAAAAATCACTGCATCCAAAAAAATCGTGTGCCTCAGATGCTCGCAGGCACATGAATCTCGATACCAAGACCTATTACAGGAGGGCTGTACTGTGGGCGAAGTGCTCGAACTGCGGAGGTCCACACAAGGCCTCGTATAGAGAAAGCCCCTACTAGCAAAAGTAGGAGACCAAAAAAAGAAGCAGGTGGAGAAACCGCCGCCGGTCTAACACCGATAACAGCCCGCTGGGAGAAGGACCAAAGAGTCGCCCACCACACAACGACCTTCACAGTAGGAGCGACATACGAAGAGGTCACGACTGGAACGTCAAATAGTCAAAACACCCTGAGGCTTCCACCCTTGTTCTTGATTCTCGAGACCATGGATCAGGGAGTTTATGTCCGTACTTGGGATCGTATTTGCTCCATTGGTTCGCAATGAGCAAGTACACAATACTCAAATTTAACGTCGATGGTCTAATGGCCATACTCGAAGAAGTAGAGGCACTAATAGTGACCTCCACACCGGATATCGTCGTTCTGACGGACACGAGAATAGTTCCTTAAGACCACTACCAAGTCATCATGAAGGAGAGACCCTCTACACAGCTGAAGAACAGGCGAAGATACTGGCCAACCACTATAGATTTTGTCTCTTTCTTGACGCTCGCCGGACAGCGGCCGGGTTTTAGTGACCCTAGTCCGCGGCGGGCGTCCTCTCCCCTTTCAATTTCCAACAATCACTGTAAAATTTGTAAGGGGCTATGGAAAAAAAAATCCAGTTCCTGGAGTAACCTGAATGAACAATTAAACGTTAAACGTGGCGAAAACAGGCAATTGTTATTGGCTTCAGTTTCCTCTGCAGATTCTTTACTGATTTTCCTGTGTATCCTATGATGTTCCTTGTATCCTCCCTCATTTAACCGCACTTTGACTATGGCTTTTTAGTGTGTGGGAATCTCTTGAGTTGAACAGATTGAAGCGAATCATGAACTGCTTCTTTAGATTTGTCTTATATCGTATTTTTTTTTATTAAAGTTTGAATCAGTTCAGAACCAGTGCATTATATTTTATATAGTAATGATATCAATTGTATGTACATAAAATACAATCTCATTGAATGATTTGAATAGTACATCTCAATAGAGCAAATCTGACATCATGTCTTTGGAATTTTCGTGAAGAAATTAATTTTTTTTCTCACTAAATCTTTGAGATGCTGTTCCTTTGAAAAAATTCACAATTTTGATTCATTGATATGGCATGTAAGTAGTTCACGTCTAAGGACATTCATTCTTCGACTTTTAACCGTGAAAAAATTACTTTTTTAAGTTGACGATTCGTGGGCAGCAACAGCTCCTACAGCATACTTCCCTTTCCGGTTCCCCAATACATGTATATTTTTAATAATACATTTATGAATGCTAAGTATAAGTAATTTTTGTGTAATACATTTATATAAGGGTCTACTTAATTATACCAGCCCAAATATGGGGATCCACAAAATGAACAAAACGTTTATGAATGTGAGCAGCGAACTCGTAGTTTGTTCGGTGGAGACATAAATAGCCGTTTGTGCGCGCCCAGTGTAGACAGATACAATAAGGAGCTTTGAATTTTTGCCATCCATTCAGCTTAGTTTAAATTTTAAAAATTATCTAGTGGGATAACGGAAAGTTTTTGTTGTAATGGACTTACACAAATTAAAGCCGGAGACACGGCAAACTAATCACAAACATGGAGCGATATCGCTTCAGATATGGGAAACACAGGAAAGTTGATTCTTTGTTCTCCTCATTCAGAGGGAAAATGTGAAACGACAGGGAAAGATGTATGATCGAAGATCTATGAACGAATTCTCCACACGCATCTCACCAGGCACTGTGACGCCCAAGACATAGTTCCACCCCAACAGACTGGCTTCACCAAAGGGCTTAGCACGGACTGTAACCTCGTGAAACTGCAGCGGCACGTTGCATCGAGCATGCGCCTCAATAGAATCACCGCGTTGATCTCCCTAGATTGCACGAAGGCATTTGACTCGGTCGATCATCACACCCTCCTGCAACGTCTGAAAGACCACGACTTCCCGGAGCAATTACAGAATATTATGTCCTCCTACCTGGCAGGCAGAACATTTTCGGTACGCATAGGAACCACGTTAACTACCAGGAGGGATTTCGTTGTCGGTGTTCCCCAAGGGTCAGTACTGGGACCCCTACTCTTCAACATATACACTGCGCACATCGTGGGAGCTTCATACTCCAACTGTGAGGTAGCAGCATATGCGGACGACATAGGGGTCTACAGCACCAGCCTCAACGCGACGCGAGCTCTAAAGGCTGCAGAGGGTGCTAGTCAACTAATTGCTGATAGGTTGCGAGCTGTCCACATCCAAGTTAACCTAGCTAAGACCCAGGGGATCATCTTCTCTTTCCAGTATGGGAAAAAGAAGCGGCCACCCAGCTTTGCCATCGACGGGACTCCGTGTAAACTAGCCAACAACATCTGCTATCTAGGCATCCATTTAGGTAGGCACATGACTTTCGGGACACACTTAGAAAAGAAACTTAAACGAGTCCGCAAAAGATATTACTCTCTACAGCATCTTATCACCAGCCAGGCCATATCCCTCCGACTAAAACTCCTCATATATAAGAGCGTCCTTAGGCCGGCTCTTCTGTACGGGACACCACTATTCCGATTTCTACACCCCACTACCATAACTAAACTCCAGAGTTTTCAGAATAACATCCTTAGAACGGCACTGTGGCACACTCCTTTTCGCGACATGAAGGCATCCGACAAGCACGAGAAATTCGAGCTCCCCACCATCACCGAGGCCATTAGACGACAACACATAAAATTCTTCGACTCAATGAAGCACAGTCTCAACCTGCTCTAGGTTGCGGTCTAAATCTAAGTATTGCGGTCTAAAATCTAAGTATTACCCCTACTTTCTTGGTCTGGGTAATTATTGCTTAATAAATTAGAACCTACACCACTTAGTCCAACCAATTGCATATCAGCAAATGTACTGTTGTTTACGAATAGTAGATTGGTGGCATTGAGCTAACCCACAAACTAGCAAATGACCGTACCAATCGCTCGCTGCCACAACAAGCACTTTAATGAGGGACCACCCTCCCTAAAAGTCCTGGGTATAACTAATGCCCATGGTAATAAATATGAGTACTTAAGGTACCTCACTCATACGAGTGAGGTGGTTCCAAAAATTAACTGCCGATGAGTTCGAGCAGAGTTGCATAGAATAATTTTTTTTTTTTTTTTTTTTTTTTTTTTTTTTTTTTTTTTTTTTTTCTAAACCCCATGAAGTTATATAATGAAAATATTAAAAGAAACTTTGCGAATTTCTCCTTATCCTGCTATGCACAGATGCATTTGAAGGAGTTCGTGTTACTCAACAATACAGATTGTGGTTAATAGGTAAATACTATGAATACAAATCTAGGTGATGGGGCTCACCTTCGGTTTAAAAATGGGAGAAAAAACTTACAAACTAAAAACTATACCTAGAACCTAAAACTAAAGCGTTCCAGCCACGACAGCGTCCTGCCATCGATGAGGGAACGGAGCGGGGGTTATAGTGTTAAACACCGGGTTTGTCAAATATTGTAATGAGTCGAAAAATTTGATATGTCTACGCTGGATGAATTCATCCACCGTAGGCAGCTCAAATATCTCATGCAGCTCACTGTTCCGTCGCTGCTCGAATGAAGTACCTCTGACCACTTTCATCAGTATACCGTTTTGGAATTGTTGGAGTTTCTTAGCTGTCGTATACGTCAGATAACGAAATAGCGGTGCACCATACAGCAGAGTAGGCCTGAGTATGCTCTTGTAAATCAGTAGCTTGAGACGCAGTGATAGATTGGGGGAAGTCAATAAGTGCGTAAGCCGGTAAGACTTCATGCGTGTATGCTTCAACTTCTTCGCAAAATGGTTACTAAAATGGAGGTGTCTGTCCATTTTAATTCCCAGATATACTAGGTCGTTGGCTGGTGAATTTTGCTTCGTTCCTACTATGTAACTAGTAGGGAGCGGGCTTTTTCCCTTTTGAAAAGAGAAAATTACACAGTCAGTCTTACCCGCGTTTACAGAGATATTGAGTCTCCCCAATCTCTCACTGATCTGGTTACAGGCTGCTTCAGCCTGTCTTAGAGCTACCTTGGCACTCATGCTGCTGCTGTACACCGCTATGTCATCTGCGAAAGCAGTAACTGTGGTATTTTTGTATCGAGCTCCAACAATCTCAGACGTGTATACGTTGAATAGTACAGGGGATAAGACGGCGCCTTGGGGTACTCCACAGGTCAGTGGCACAGCTTCGGAGAAGCTATCACCCACCCGCACCCGCAGCGATCTGTTTTTCAGGAAGCTAGCCAGAATTGAATATAGTTGTTCCGGGCATTCCCGGTCGCAGAGCATTTGACACAGTATCCCGTGAGACACCGAGTCGAATGCTTGGGTGCAATCAATGGAAATCATAGCCGTGGCTATGTTTCTATTCATGTTATGGCTAACTTCTGACTGCACCTTCAGAAGGGGGTGCTCTGCGCTCATACTGGATTGGAATCCAGTCTGCTCTGGCGGAATGATATCATTTTCCGAGCAGTAATCTTTGAGATAATTCAAAAGAATTTTCTCAAAGATTTTCCCCATCTGTGGTAGCAGACTGATCGGGCGGTAGTCGGCTGGGTGATCTCCACTTTTGGCTGGCTTTAGTAATGGAAACAAGATGGCTTGTTTCCATGTGTCAGGAAAGTACCGCAATCTTATACAAGAGTTGTATAAGTTTGCTAGTTGTACTATCCCTCTCCTCGGCATTTGTTTGAGCAGCACTGTTTGTATCCCGTCGTGCCCTGGTGCTCGGTTTCCCTGACACCGGCGAAGAATCGCCTTGAGCTGCTTCGGTGATACAAACATGTGGTTCTGTTCAGCATCTACCGGAGGAGGCATGTGGTAGTATCCCGTCCTAGCCGTAATATCCCTAGCGTAATGGTCGGCCAGTTTTGTTGCCTGTTGCTCAGCAGTCAGAACATTGTCGCCTTCGTGAAGACGGACAGTGGCTGTCTTGCCTTTTGTAGTCTTCAACAGCTTCCAAAACTTTCTGTGATCTCCGTGAGTGCTACGAAGTCTCTCATGCCACTGCGCTGTTTTCCAGAGTTTCATCAAGCCCCGGATTTGCGTTGTGAGAGAATTCACAACGACCTTGGCTTGCTGATCTCTCGTCCTGTACCATCTATTCTTCCAATTATTGCGCAAGGCTATAATTTTAAGAATGTGGTCTGGAGGTGGTCGCAGAGACGGTGGCATGGGAGTGTACTTCGGGATCGCAGTGTTTGCTGCGTCTATGATCACATCAGTTATGAAAGCTAGTTGAAAATCTACTTCTTCTTTCGTGCGGAGAATGGGTACCGTATGCAGGTTATGGTAAATCTGCGACCGATACAGATCCCAGTCGGCACGACGATAGTCGTATCTCGTGGGGCGAGGGGTCGCCACTCTACCATCCACTGCATACAGTACTGGCCTGTGGTCAGAGGTAATAAAGTCAAGGGCTGTGCAACTAGTGATACGGTGGGGTTGTTTTGTCAGTAGTAAGTCAATCGTCGATGTAGCCTGCGGGTTACCTCTTTGTCGAAAAGTAAAAGTCTGGGGGTGAACGACCGTGAATGGCGTTCTCAACAGGAGTCTCCCAGCCTTGTTCATTACGGTGTTGTACCACATGGTATGTTTTGCGTTGAGATCTCCCACCACCCAGTGGTTAGATCTCTGCGCGCATGCGTGTAGCAAGGCTGAGTACTGCTGTAGAGACGCGTACGGTCTTCTGTACAGGGCGGTAAGGTAAATGGGTCTCCCCAAATTTACCTTAACTGTCAAGTGGTGAAGCTTGGGATCAGTTGTAGTCAGTGGTGAAGCCACTGTCTTCCAATTGATGCCAAGGCGTATAGCAATTAAAACGCCCCCGTAACCGTTAACTCTTTCAATGGCAGTTGAATAACCTTTAATGTGAAACGATTGTGTAGATACCCTAGTGTCTGTCAAAACTACAATATCTGGTCGGTAGAGAGCTAGCAGCACTTCTACCTCATCTATTTTGGCCAGGAGACCATCAACGTTAAAATTTAACACTTGGTAGTCTACCATTGTTGATGTTTACCAGATATCATAGCCATGAGCATTTGGCTACAGAAGTCTACTAGGGCAGTTACCCATTTCGGTGCGCATTCAAGGTCTTTACGCTGGTCGTTTGTAAGAAACTTTAGCCTAGGATCTAGGTACTCACAATTGTTATTTTCCGGAGTGTCCTGCGAAGTTCTGGGGGCAGTTCTCGACGTGGAGGGGGCAGCTCTCGACGTGGAGGGGGCTGCTCTCGTCTTCGAAGGATGAGCCGTTTCTTCATCTCTGGCTTGAAAGAGCTTGAAGAGCGGGTTCTGCCAGGCAGGTACAGATGGCGGTGGAGCAGGTCTCGTTAGTGGCACGTCTGGGCGGCTCCTCTTCTGCTGGGGCTGCACTCTGTCGGGGGCCGGTCTGACTCTGGCTAGAAGCTTCTTCCTTTCCTCACAGCCTCTGTACGAGGCGGGATGTGCCTCGCCGCAGTTGGAACACTTCAGCGGTGCCGTCTCGTTCCTGGGGCACTGCGCCACCTCGTGGGGTCCTGCACATCTCACACATTTGGTTTTTCTGCCGCAATGGTTTTTTGTGTGGCCGAATTCTTGGCATCGGTGACACTGCGGTAGCCCTCTCTCTTCTTTAAATGTCACTACACGAATGATTACGTGATTTATAGCACGTAGCTTTTTAATGGCATTTAGGGTGACGCTCGCGTTTGTTGTTACAATAATTGGTGCAATGTCCGTTTTTCTGCCTGTTGGGTCGCTTTTCCGAAGTCGTCTCACATCGACGACTCCTGGCACTGTTTCACTTATTATGTTTTTTATCTCTTCGATGTCTTCCTCGACATCTAAGCCAAGAATGAGATATTTTTTATTTCTTTGTTGACCTCTTGGTGCCTCTTGGTTGACCTCTTCAATGATTTGAATAGTACATCTCAATAGAGCAAATCTGACATCATGTCTTTGGAATTTTCGTGAAGAAATTAATTTTTTTTCTCACTAAATCTTTGAGATGCTGTTCCTTTGAAAAAATTCACAATTTTGATTCATTGATATGGCATGTAAGTAGTTCACGTCTAAGGACATTCATTCTTCGACTTTTAACCGTGAAAAAATTACTTTTTTAAGTTGACGATTCGTGGGCAGCAACAGCTCCTACAGCATACTTCCCTTTCCGGTTCCCCAATACATGTATATTTTTAATAATACATTTATGAATGCTAAGTATAAGTAATTTTTGTGTAATACATTTATATAAGGGTCTACTTAATTATACCAGCCCAAATATGGGGATCCACAAAATGAACAAAACGTTTATGAATGTGAGCAGCGAACTCGTAGTTTGTTCGGTGGAGACATAAATAGCCGTTTGTGCGCGCCCAGTGTAGACAGATACAATAAGGAGCTTTGAATTTTTGCCATCCATTCAGCTTAGTTTAAATTTTAAAAATTATCTAGTGGGATAACGGAAAGTTTTTGTTGTAATGGACTTACACAAATTAAAGCCGGAGACACGGCAAACTAATCACAAACATGGAGCGATATCGCTTCAGATATGGGAAACACAGGAAAGTTGATTCTTTGTTCTCCTCATTCAGAGGGAAAATGTGAAACGACAGGGAAAGATGTATGATCGAAGATCTATGAACGAATTCTCCACACGCATCTCACCAGGCACTGTGACGCCCAAGACATAGTTCCACCCCAACAGACTGGCTTCACCAAAGGGCTTAGCACGGACTGTAACCTCGTGAAACTGCAGCGGCACGTTGCATCGAGCATGCGCCTCAATAGAATCACCGCGTTGATCTCCCTAGATTGCACGAAGGCATTTGACTCGGTCGATCATCACACCCTCCTGCAACGTCTGAAAGACCACGACTTCCCGGAGCAATTACAGAATATTATGTCCTCCTACCTGGCAGGCAGAACATTTTCGGTACGCATAGGAACCACGTTAACTACCAGGAGGGATTTCGTTGTCGGTGTTCCCCAAGGGTCAGTACTGGGACCCCTACTCTTCAACATATACACTGCGCACATCGTGGGAGCTTCATACTCCAACTGTGAGGTAGCAGCATATGCGGACGACATAGGGGTCTACAGCACCAGCCTCAACGCGACGCGAGCTCTAAAGGCTGCAGAGGGTGCTAGTCAACTAATTGCTGATAGGTTGCGAGCTGTCCACATCCAAGTTAACCTAGCTAAGACCCAGGGGATCATCTTCTCTTTCCAGTATGGGAAAAAGAAGCGGCCACCCAGCTTTGCCATCGACGGGACTCCGTGTAAACTAGCCAACAACATCTGCTATCTAGGCATCCATTTAGGTAGGCACATGACTTTCGGGACACACTTAGAAAAGAAACTTAAACGAGTCCGCAAAAGATATTACTCTCTACAGCATCTTATCACCAGCCAGGCCATATCCCTCCGACTAAAACTCCTCATATATAAGAGCGTCCTTAGGCCGGCTCTTCTGTACGGGACACCACTATTCCGATTTCTACACCCCACTACCATAACTAAACTCCAGAGTTTTCAGAATAACATCCTTAGAACGGCACTGTGGCACACTCCTTTTCGCGACATGAAGGCATCCGACAAGCACGAGAAATTCGAGCTCCCCACCATCACCGAGGCCATTAGACGACAACACATAAAATTCTTCGACTCAATGAAGCACAGTCTCAACCTGCTCTAGGTTGCGGTCTAAATCTAAGTATTGCGGTCTAAAATCTAAGTATTACCCCTACTTTCTTGGTCTGGGTAATTATTGCTTAATAAATTAGAACCTACACCACTTAGTCCAACCAATTGCATATCAGCAAATGTACTGTTGTTTACGAATAGTAGATTGGTGGCATTGAGCTAACCCACAAACTAGCAAATGACCGTACCAATCGCTCGCTGCCACAACAAGCACTTTAATGAGGGACCACCCTCCCTAAAAGTCCTGGGTATAACTAATGCCCATGGTAATAAATATGAGTACTTAAGGTACCTCACTCATACGAGTGAGGTGGTTCCAAAAATTAACTGCCGATGAGTTCGAGCAGAGTTGCATAGAATAATTTTTTTTTTTTTTTTTTTTTTTTTTTTTTTTTTTTTTTTTTTCTAAACCCCATGAAGTTATATAATGAAAATATTAAAAGAAACTTTGCGAATTTCTCCTTATCCTGCTATGCACAGATGCATTTGAAGGAGTTCGTGTTACTCAACAATACAGATTGTGGTTAATAGGTAAATACTATGAATACAAATCTAGGTGATGGGGCTCACCTTCGGTTTAAAAATGGGAGAAAAAACTTACAAACTAAAAACTATACCTAGAACCTAAAACTAAAGCGTTCCAGCCACGACAGCGTCCTGCCATCGATGAGGGAACGGAGCGGGGGTTATAGTGTTAAACACCGGGTTTGTCAAATATTGTAATGAGTCGAAAAATTTGATATGTCTACGCTGGATGAATTCATCCACCGTAGGCAGCTCAAATATCTCATGCAGCTCACTGTTCCGTCGCTGCTCGAATGAAGTACCTCTGACCACTTTCATCAGTATACCGTTTTGGAATTGTTGGAGTTTCTTAGCTGTCGTATACGTCAGATAACGAAATAGCGGTGCACCATACAGCAGAGTAGGCCTGAGTATGCTCTTGTAAATCAGTAGCTTGAGACGCAGTGATAGATTGGGGGAAGTCAATAAGTGCGTAAGCCGGTAAGACTTCATGCGTGTATGCTTCAACTTCTTCGCAAAATGGTTACTAAAATGGAGGTGTCTGTCCATTTTAATTCCCAGATATACTAGGTCGTTGGCTGGTGAATTTTGCTTCGTTCCTACTATGTAACTAGTAGGGAGCGGGCTTTTTCCCTTTTGAAAAGAGAAAATTACACAGTCAGTCTTACCCGCGTTTACAGAGATATTGAGTCTCCCCAATCTCTCACTGATCTGGTTACAGGCTGCTTCAGCCTGTCTTAGAGCTACCTTGGCACTCATGCTGCTGCTGTACACCGCTATGTCATCTGCGAAAGCAGTAACTGTGGTATTTTTGTATCGAGCTCCAACAATCTCAGACGTGTATACGTTGAATAGTACAGGGGATAAGACGGCGCCTTGGGGTACTCCACAGGTCAGTGGCACAGCTTCGGAGAAGCTATCACCCACCCGCACCCGCAGCGATCTGTTTTTCAGGAAGCTAGCCAGAATTGAATATAGTTGTTCCGGGCATTCCCGGTCGCAGAGCATTTGACACAGTATCCCGTGAGACACCGAGTCGAATGCTTGGGTGCAATCAATGGAAATCATAGCCGTGGCTATGTTTCTATTCATGTTATGGCTAACTTCTGACTGCACCTTCAGAAGGGGGTGCTCTGCGCTCATACTGGATTGGAATCCAGTCTGCTCTGGCGGAATGATATCATTTTCCGAGCAGTAATCTTTGAGATAATTCAAAAGAATTTTCTCAAAGATTTTCCCCATCTGTGGTAGCAGACTGATCGGGCGGTAGTCGGCTGGGTGATCTCCACTTTTGGCTGGCTTTAGTAATGGAAACAAGATGGCTTGTTTCCATGTGTCAGGAAAGTACCGCAATCTTATACAAGAGTTGTATAAGTTTGCTAGTTGTACTATCCCTCTCCTCGGCATTTGTTTGAGCAGCACTGTTTGTATCCCGTCGTGCCCTGGTGCTCGGTTTCCCTGACACCGGCGAAGAATCGCCTTGAGCTGCTTCGGTGATACAAACATGTGGTTCTGTTCAGCATCTACCGGAGGAGGCATGTGGTAGTATCCCGTCCTAGCCGTAATATCCCTAGCGTAATGGTCGGCCAGTTTTGTTGCCTGTTGCTCAGCAGTCAGAACATTGTCGCCTTCGTGAAGACGGACAGTGGCTGTCTTGCCTTTTGTAGTCTTCAACAGCTTCCAAAACTTTCTGTGATCTCCGTGAGTGCTACGAAGTCTCTCATGCCACTGCGCTGTTTTCCAGAGTTTCATCAAGCCCCGGATTTGCGTTGTGAGAGAATTCACAACGACCTTGGCTTGCTGATCTCTCGTCCTGTACCATCTATTCTTCCAATTATTGCGCAAGGCTATAATTTTAAGAATGTGGTCTGGAGGTGGTCGCAGAGACGGTGGCATGGGAGTGTACTTCGGGATCGCAGTGTTTGCTGCGTCTATGATCACATCAGTTATGAAAGCTAGTTGAAAATCTACTTCTTCTTTCGTGCGGAGAATGGGTACCGTATGCAGGTTATGGTAAATCTGCGACCGATACAGATCCCAGTCGGCACGACGATAGTCGTATCTCGTGGGGCGAGGGGTCGCCACTCTACCATCCACTGCATACAGTACTGGCCTGTGGTCAGAGGTAATAAAGTCAAGGGCTGTGCAACTAGTGATACGGTGGGGTTGTTTTGTCAGTAGTAAGTCAATCGTCGATGTAGCCTGCGGGTTACCTCTTTGTCGAAAAGTAAAAGTCTGGGGGTGAACGACCGTGAATGGCGTTCTCAACAGGAGTCTCCCAGCCTTGTTCATTACGGTGTTGTACCACATGGTATGTTTTGCGTTGAGATCTCCCACCACCCAGTGGTTAGATCTCTGCGCGCATGCGTGTAGCAAGGCTGAGTACTGCTGTAGAGACGCGTACGGTCTTCTGTACAGGGCGGTAAGGTAAATGGGTCTCCCCAAATTTACCTTAACTGTCAAGTGGTGAAGCTTGGGATCAGTTGTAGTCAGTGGTGAAGCCACTGTCTTCCAATTGATGCCAAGGCGTATAGCAATTAAAACGCCTCCGTAACCGTTAACTCTTTCAATGGCAGTTGAATAACCTTTAATGTGAAACGATTGTGTAGATACCCTAGTGTCTGTCAAAACTACAATATCTGGTCGGTAGAGAGCTAGCAGCACTTCTACCTCATCTATTTTGGCCAGGAGACCATCAACGTTAAAATTTAACACTTGGTAGTCTACCATTGTTGATGTTTACCAGATATCATAGCCATGAGCATTTGGCTACAGAAGTCTACTAGGGCAGTTACCCATTTCGGTGCGCATTCAAGGTCTTTACGCTGGTCGTTTGTAAGAAACTTTAGCCTAGGATCTAGGTACTCACAATTGTTATTTTCCGGAGTGTCCTGCGAAGTTCTGGGGGCAGTTCTCGACGTGGAGGGGGCAGCTCTCGACGTGGAGGGGGCTGCTCTCGTCTTCGAAGGATGAGCCGTTTCTTCATCTCTGGCTTGAAAGAGCTTGAAGAGCGGGTTCTGCCAGGCAGGTACAGATGGCGGTGGAGCAGGTCTCGTTAGTGGCACGTCTGGGCGGCTCCTCTTCTGCTGGGGCTGCACTCTGTCGGGGGCCGGTCTGACTCTGGCTAGAAGCTTCTTCCTTTCCTCACAGCCTCTGTACGAGGCGGGATGTGCCTCGCCGCAGTTGGAACACTTCAGCGGTGCCGTCTCGTTCCTGGGGCACTGCGCCACCTCGTGGGGTCCTGCACATCTCACACATTTGGTTTTTCTGCCGCAATGGTTTTTTGTGTGGCCGAATTCTTGGCATCGGTGACACTGCGGTAGCCCTCTCTCTTCTTTAAATGTCACTACACGAATGATTACGTGATTTATAGCACGTAGCTTTTTAATGGCATTTAGGGTGACGCTCGCGTTTGTTGTTACAATAATTGGTGCAATGTCCGTTTTTCTGCCTGTTGGGTCGCTTTTCCGAAGTCGTCTCACATCGACGACTCCTGGCACTGTTTCACTTATTATGTTTTTTATCTCTTCGATGTCTTCCTCGACATCTAAGCCAAGAATGAGATATTTTTTATTTCTTTGTTGACCTCTTGGTGCCTCTTGGTTGACCTCTTCAATGATTTGAATAGTACATCTCAATAGAGCAAATCTGACATCATGTCTTTGGAATTTTCGTGAAGAAATTAATTTTTTTTCTCACTAAATCTTTGAGATGCTGTTCCTTTGAAAAAATTCACAATTTTGATTCATTGATATGGCATGTAAGTAGTTCACGTCTAAGGACATTCATTCTTCGACTTTTAACCGTGAAAAAATTACTTTTTTAAGTTGACGATTCGTGGGCAGCAACAGCTCCTACAGCATACTTCCCTTTCCGGTTCCCCAATACATGTATATTTTTAATAATACATTTATGAATGCTAAGTATAAGTAATTTTTGTGTAATACATTTATATAAGGGTCTACTTAATTATACCAGCCCAAATATGGGGATCCACAAAATGAACAAAACGTTTATGAATGTGAGCAGCGAACTCGTAGTTTGTTCGGTGGAGACATAAATAGCCGTTTGTGCGCGCCCAGTGTAGACAGATACAATAAGGAGCTTTGAATTTTTGCCATCCATTCAGCTTAGTTTAAATTTTAAAAATTATCTAGTGGGATAACGGAAAGTTTTTGTTGTAATGGACTTACACAAATTAAAGCCGGAGACACGGCAAACTAATCACAAACATGGAGCGATATCGCTTCAGATATGGGAAACACAGGAAAGTTGATTCTTTGTTCTCCTCATTCAGAGGGAAAATGTGAAACGACAGGGAAAGATGTATATTTATCCTACTATGATAACTGGGAATATTCAGGAATTAATCATGAAATAAGTAGTAGCCTGGAAACTATCTAAAATTTTGGATACCCAAAAATCTAAGTATTACCCCTACTTTCTTGGTCTGGGTAATTATTGCTTAATAAATTAGAACCTACACCACTTAGTCCAACCAATTGCATATCAGCAAATGTACTGTTGTTTACGAATAGTAGATTGGTGGCATTGAGCTAACCCACAAACTAGCAAATGACCGTACCAATCGCTCGCTGCCACAACAAGCACTTTAATGAGGGACCACCCTCCCTAAAAGTCCTGGGTATATCTAATGCCCATGGTAATAACTATGAGTACTTAAGGTACCTCACTCATACGAGTGAGGTGGTTCCAAAAATTAACTGCCGATGAGTTCGAGCAGAGTTGCATAGAATAAATGAAGAAAAGTTGACCTAGGAAAGACGCCATGACATACAATGACTGCGGGAGGTGAATGACTTCTGACCAGCGTCATTAAATAGCGTGAAAATATTTAGAACATTCAAACCAAATGATATTATAAGTGATTAATTATTATCATGTAGTTGTTTAATTATTAAAAATATTTGTGATGAAATAGAATTGAGACAAGAATATATATGCTGAAGGGCGGCAGGCTATAGTGAATGTGAGCTATTGTGACTTGTGCTGCTGTCTGGTGGTAAAGTGAGCAACTAAACAGCCAATCTTTGCCTGCCTAAATGGCCCTCAATCGTTGGAAACATCGTATTATTTCTCTATTTGCATTATGCATGTGCATAATTGCCTTAAGAATAAAATATAAAAATATTTTTTTACCATCAATTCTAAAATTTAATTAAATGTTATAAAATAAATAAAGCCGGGCAGATCTTTACAAATCTCTTTCACCTCTGAATTTATTGTCTTTGTAAGAGGTGAAAAAAAACTCTCTTTTTTTTATCTCTGGTCAAAGATAAGACCTGTCTCAATAATATGCAAAACGTTTTAAAAGTAATCTTTTAAAGACTTTGATAATTATTTATCGAAAACTAGGGAGAAAGGTATAATAGATATTATTGAATATTTTTCATGAATAAGTGATTTAAAAATATGTACTATACAATTTTACAAATTATTATTATTTGAATTTATTTATTTTGTTACAAAGTGACCACTATACTATAAATGGAGTCTGGGTATTAAATGTTATAATAAATTTATTCCAATTTAAAAAATAGTAAATAAACCATACATTTTTTTTTTAATGTGTATAAATCTTTATTCGAAGATAATCAATATTTACCAACAATGGGCAACAGATAATTGCAATAAATGTTCTTATTCATTTAGAAATTTGTATCTAATATCTCATTCATACGGTATTTAAAATAAACATTCATACATTATAGACATATAAACACAGCTCAGGGATCTGCCCAATTGACTTTCAAGAAAGAATTTTCATCTTCCCCACTACGGAGAATTAGAGAGATCCACCTCGCTACTGCAGAAATAAAACATGAAATAATACAAGAATTATTATCTAACAATCCAGAAAGATGATTAATACTTACTTGTTAAAATTCAATACCGAATACTAAATTTCAACTTAATTACTGTTATGCTCATAATGTAACCTACAAATTATCATGAAAATAATAAGTAAATAGGATAAATAGGTTTAAAACTTTCAACACATGAAATTCGAAAAAACAGTAATGTTATATAAATTGCATAATATTCATAAGTGATAGTGTTATTTTATTTAAGTAACTATTTAAGATGTGAAAACAAAAGTCTTGCTTTATTAACTACGTTATTCATGGATTAGCAGCCTTACCATACTTGATAAAATTAAATGTGAACTAGATTGTATTTTTTTAAATATACATAAATGAAATAAAGGATGTAGGATGTGAAGTAGCAATGTCAAGGGATGTCCCAGGGTGGGCTAGAGACTCATCAACAGTTTCCTAAATGATTTTGAAAAACTTACTCATACTGAGGATTTTTGATCAAAAATATATAATTTAATTTATTAAACCATTTCACTCATTGAAAAATGTCCAAAAAAAAGTTATTACATATAACTAAATCTTAGACTGAAAAAAAAAACCATTTAAAATCAACTCGGATTTTATTAAGTATTAAGTATTGATATATCATGAATATATTCATGTTTGTCTTGAAAAATTTAAGGGAAGTCATTTCATCATTAAAAGTTAACCACTTTTAGGGGTGATTCTAGATCTCTTAATTCGGTAATTTTAAGAAACATGTAGAATATGATCCTGACATAAACAAAAAAGCTTATATTTAAAACATGTTTACATGTGTAGTAATTTATTTTGGTGTGCAAAATTTTGATATAGCCGTTTTAACTTTTTAATAATATATTCCATTATTTTGTTCACTATAATCTATCAAAAATGTTATATCACTTAAACCCTTATAAAGGGGGGTAAAATGGGTAGGGTAATGGAAAGACTAGAGAGGGAGACAGGTGCGGGGGTCTCCTGTACTCGTAGCGGAGGAATCAAGCAATAGTGCCCTACTCACTGCTTGTGAACTCCCAGTCTGACCTATCCCTACCAACGCCTACTGTCACCTCCAAGTGGTACCCCCTGGGGAGTCCGATGGACTCGCGGACGACAGAGGCGGGATCTCCCCATGGAATCCATGTGGAGATCTCCTAAACACCCAAGCCAAGTGTAGAGGAGCTCGAGCTGTGGCCGAATGGCAGGGGGTGTATAAAAATGCACTGTCTCTAATCGACCCCCTTGGGGCACCAGGCGCACCCCATTGTAATAAATGCCCTCTGCAGGGAGAGGGAGCAGTACCTGCAGAGTAACTTCCCCCCCATTCGTGGGAACAAAAATTAATGTTTTGACCAACAGTGAGGATATGGAGGAGCTGGTCAGCTTGATCAGTGGAGAGGACTCAGCCCAGGGGCCTTCAATGGACCTTGGCGCTGAGGTAGTGGACGACGATGCCTCTATGAGCTCGCTTGCGACGCTTGTAGAGGAGGTAAGCGGACTGGTAATGGAGTCAGAGAGCTTAACGCCTGGTAGGGACGCTGCATCCAAGGATGTAGGCGAGACCTGGGGATGCTAGTATTGCATCCTACGCGATTGCTGCCGGAGGAAGCAGGGTGGCGATTATCCCTAGTGGATATCCGCCCACTCAGCTGACGAAGGAGAATTGCGAGGAAATGAAGGGCCAGCTGATGAAATTTGTCGATCAGCTGGAAGAAGAGAAAGGGACACAGGCTGAATTCAGCGGAATTTACCCACATGTGGGAGCCTGTGTCATAGTCTGCGACAACCAGGAGACCAAGGACTGGTTGTCGACTATAGTACCCAATTTTAAAATCAGTGGGGATCTGGAGCTCCGTGTAGGAAAGGTGGAGGAGCTTCATAAAACCGTGAAGGTAGGAACCTTCATTACAGGAGAAATGCCTCTGGAAGGACATTTCATGAAGAGGATCAGAGCCCAAAACTCAAGAGTACCTGATATTGGATTATGGAGACTCCTGGGCACCAAGGTGGAGAAGCATGGCTTCTTTGCGATCCTGTCTGCCCCAGAGACTAGTATGGAATACCTTGAGAAGCGGAAGCTTATGCTGAACTATGGGTTCACTAAGGTCGCTCTCAGGGTTTTTGATAAGAAGAGGCCGCCGAAAGTAGTACAAGAGAGGAAGGCGGCTGATAAGGTGGAGGAGGCAAGGAGCGATCCCGAGGTGGAGGAGTCGAAGGGGATCGCGACGACGAATTTGCCAACTCCAAAGGATGGCCCCAAGGCGAGGACTGTGGCGGCTGCGGGGGGGGGGTGGCCCCGTGGTGGGGGCTGGGGGGCGCGCTAGGTCTGGGCCCTCTGTGATGGGGAGGCCTGGGTTTGGTGCTGTCTCCCGGCGTCCGCCTCGGGGAGGCCCTCCGGGGACCGGCAGGCACTGATCATGGTGGGATAGTGGGATCACCAATCTGCAGATTCTGCAAGAAAGAGGGAGAAACGGCACGTCATATAATATGTGACTGTGATAACTTAGCTAGAAGGCGATACTTTCATTTTGGTAGTGATCGCATTGTAGACCCCAAACTATGTGAACTGATCGATCCATTCAGTATCCTCAGATTTGCAAAGGCCGTGGGCCTGTCACATATTTAGGACAGAGACATGGACGGCGCACAATAGGTCTCAGTGAGGCCGTGGTGCACAAATGCCGGAACAAATAATAAAAAAAAAAAAAAAAAAAAAAAAACCCTTATAAAAATAGTAAAGGTATATGTTATATAAAACTGCTTCTTAGATATATTTGCTTTCTTATTTTTTTTTTGTTTACTTTTTTTTTTAATGTTTCCATCTGTGTATATTTAACCAAAGGTATAAAGCTTTATAATAGAAGCTTTATGTAGTTCAATTAAATTTGTTATTAAAGTTTTACAAGATAAAAAGATATGGGATCTTTTCTAGTAGGGATAACAGATAATGATTTTAGGAAAATACTGTTAAGACAGAGGGATTAGGCTCTTCAGAAATTATTCAATGATGTGATGGAAGTTAAGAAAACAGAAAAACAAATGGGAAAAATGAAAATTGATTCTAAATTCGAATATAAAATTGTCAATAAATTTGAGGAAGATAATTAAAAAAAAATGGGTGAAACCAGCATAGGAGGTAACATGGGAACCTGCAGGTATTATGGGGAAACATCCATTTACGAAAGAAAGGTGAGTTATAGAGATATAGTGGTAAAAAGTGTTTAAAATGTTCACAAACCACCCATTTTTAAAAAATCTGTAAAATGTATGTTAAAAAAGGTAGAAGTAATTATCTTCTAGTTCAAATAGATACTGGTGTGACATGCTATGTAATATGTTGGAAGGACATATTCAAATTGAATCTAGATTCAAAGGTGAGTAAGTCTAGGCAAGTATTAATATGTGGCAATTGAGAGGCGATGATTGATATTGAATGTGTCTTAGAAATGGAAGTGAACCGTAACACATATAATGTAAAGTTGTATGCAACTCGGCAAAAAGTAATTATATTGTGAATCAAAGCTTCTCTGAAAATGGGATTGTTCACTTCAGCAAAGGAGGTTTCGATTAATAAGATAGATATTGAGGATTTTCTGCAAATATTTGTGAAAATAATATTGGGGACATATGTACTTTAAAGTTGGAGGTTCACAAAGATTCAGTTCAAGTATGTGAGTCACCCAGGAGATTACCTGTTGGAGTGAGAAAAAAAAATTAAACAAGAAATACAGAGACAAGAAAAATTAAATATGATCTGTTAAGTGGAATAGCCAACTACATGGACCACAAACATAGTATTTGTAGGAACACCCAGATATTGATATTTATCATGAAGAGAATCCAGAAGATCAACGAGAATCTCGAGAAACACCACTGGAAGTTGAAGAAGGGATGATGGACAGAGGAAAGGTTCAAGAGGGAGAAGTACATATCCGAAGAGTGGGTACCCAAAATCAACTTACTGATGGTTTAACGAAAACGAAGCCCTTGCTGAATTTAAGGCTTAAGAAGCTAAATCAAGATTTGGGGCTATTTTAATGTCTTATTTGTGTAGTCAATTTACTGGTTTTGATTATTTAACAATTAAATGATGAGGGAAGATTACATTTACACAAGAGAATTCGGGGTATTCCTGAACTATATATATTGTAAATTCAGTTATATTTACATATACATATGTATATAAGTTTGAGTAAATACAATATTGGAAACATGAATGAGGCAGATAGAATTTTTTTTTATTTAAAGAACTTAAAAAAAAAAGTCATTTTAAATATCAAGCACAATTCATAGCCTCTCTTTATACCAGATGAGGTTAAAAAGGGTTGGATAAGCACATTATAAAATACAAATTCTGATTTTTACACCTATTCTAAATGATTTATACATCCGAAAATGGTTTTTACTATATTTAAATCAAAATAAAATTTTTTATTTTTAAATTTCTACATAAAATATGTGCCCATATCTTTTTATTAGATAGTAGATAAAGTTGCTCCCATATCATATGGTAGTATAGTATATCATAAAATACATGTATAAATATATAAATACAAGTAGTAAGTGTCTATAATAAACCTGAGGATCTATAATTGTATATAATTATCTGTAAATTTGAAGGGCCTATGAAAAAAAAAATACAAATACATACACACACACACATATATATATATATATTTATATGCATATGGGTAATTTTCAAATAAAGTGGCACTATGAAATCTGGCCAAGTTTTTAAGTCATGAAAACAAAATCACGTGCTCAAGTTATGTCACATGCCCATGCATGTTCCTACAACACTTGAAAACACTTAACTTTAATTGATTTGCCAAATTTTAATTTCCTTGGATTTTGAGTAAAAAAATTCTATTATGAATCTGGAATTAAAAACAAAATAATATAAATTTTATGGTAACGTAATGGTCCCAAAAAGTTTTGAGCCATTACGTGACCACAAATTCATTTTTATGTATTAATTACTACAGCGTAAAATCAAAATGTAATATAAGAGTAAGGTCTGTAATGAGATAATAAATTATACTACCATAATTTGCACAAATATGTATTAAAATATAAAAAACAAATGGTAATGTGCAAGCTCATTTGATTCACATTTTAAAATGTATATGTTGTACTTGAACAAGAGTCATTTCAAATGAAATAAACGAATTAAAAAAAAACAACATAATTTTAAACATTTAATCTGAAATTTTTAATTTACTAATAGCACCCTCCCTCGTCAAAACATTAAGAATCCATAATTTTAGATTTTTCTAACAATTATTTGTTCGATGTTGAGTTATTGGTGGTAACAAATTTACAAATCCTGTTACAGGGCTAAAGCGATATGCTAAATTACTTGACATTGATTGCATTAAATATGACTTAATGAGATAAGAGATTCTTGGACTTTTTTATGAAGCATTAGCACTTGACCAAGAACATTCAGACTTAGATCAATCGTTCATTCAATTCATCTTCTAAATAAACACAAAATGTATTTATTTATAATGACAGAAATTACGATTTCAGAATTAAAGGAATAATTACCAAGCTAAATTTTCATTTCAGCCTTAGAGGTTTACATCTATTTTCCTATTATTTCATTGTATTTTTTTTTAATAAAGTTTATTGTGATTTTCCATAAATTTGTCTTTACTTTTTGTTTCTTTGTTTATTTGACGTCCAGTATAGTTTTTTTGTTCAGTTCATTTTTGTACCATAGAAGCCAGCTTAGTTTGAGTTAGCACTTAAAGAGCTTTAATTCTTTACAGATAACTCGGTGTAAACACTTATAATTTTTAGATTACGTGGTACCGATAAGTATGTCAATGTTTATAAATTATAAACCCAAGAAACATTTAAAAAACATATATTTCAACAGAAGAACTCAACTCTATTAATTAGAGGTCGATTTTTCACTTGGGTTAGGAGGACAGGTATATCCCAGTACGGGCAGTCGCTAGGAATGGGTATAATACAGGGGCTGGCAAAAAGGGCCTAGTTTGTGGACAGTTAATCCTTATGGGTCCCTCCTTCATTAAATCTGTCTATCCATCATTCTTTGCTGTTATTGTAAAATTAGATTAGTATAAGGTCTTAAAATGGTTATAAGGGGCAATAGTGCAAGAAAAGGTTTATAATATGAAATTATGGGTGCTGTGGAGATCCAGGTGCCTACTGGATAGCTGGGCAGTTTTACATTATGCCAATACTTTATTAACTAGGGTTTATGAGATAGCTTTTGCCACTCTCTGCTCTGGTAAACTATAGTTTCTTCTTGGCTCATACTTTTTTACCTTTTTGCCATTGCAGATCAGCGCTCGTTATTGGTACTTTGTATACTATTTTCATGTTGGCCATCCAGAAAGTCATTCACACCCACTAACTTCTTTTGGCCAATTTTTGCATCTAAATGTCCCATGATGATCATGCAATGTAATGTATAAATAAATCCCCCTGAACCGTATCATATATTACATGTATAGGCCTATTGGGCATTATTTGCCTTATATTATATTACTAATTAAGTAAAGATGTTCAATTTGTTTATTTATTTAAAATTTCCTGTCACACAAAAACAATTCTGGCTTTATTCCTAATGATGATGTATGATTTCTAAGGATTCCATAATTATTGTTTCCATCAAAACAGCGATTTCTTGAAACTGACTATTGTAATAACTTCCTTTATTCCAGGTTGGGATCGTCTGAAACTCAAAATTGAAGAAATAGCAGAAACTAAGGACCAGATAGAAAAAAGATTATATGCTGAATTTTTTGCCGTCCTAAATAAAATAAAGCCATGTGATTTGTGCAAAAGAGATGATTTGTAAACTACCTGTAATAAATGTATATTAAAAAGTTTTAAAATTTGATTATATTAAGCAAAATGAAGTATATAATAATTTTTACAGTCTGTCAATTTTTTTTTTTTCCTGTAGTAAGACTAATGAGAGCTCTACAGTTATAATACCTCTAACCATCCCACTAACTATGGGATAGCCATGAGTATGAATTCTCGGCATCTCTGCATTTGACTTTACTCCTAATAGCTTTTGATAGTTATAATATTTTGTACCCTTTGAAAATAACATCACATATTATATGGTTCAATTTAACTTATTCTTAATTTATATGATAAATGTTTGCACAGGACCATTAAATGTTGAACCGTTTGTGTCCTTAAACCAGACGGATGGATATTGCCTTTGGTACTGTGATGGAGGCTTGGCATACTGTTGCCCTGCGCTTCCCGTCATCAATCTTTTATTTAACTTTTATTTCTAGAGTAACCTTATGTAGAAGATCCCTCAAAATGTCTCTTTGTCTTATCAAAAATCTGCCAGACCTACTAGATTACTGTCTAGCAGCATTTCTTTGATTTCATTATTCCCAAAAAACCTAGCCATTTAAAATAATTGTTGAAAACATTCTAAACACACATACAGCACTGTTATTGGACTGTCAATACAAATATCAGCCATTCCCACAACCTTGGGCATATGCAGCTAATGTGCTATCTACTTAATTACCCATGCTGGCTAGATTGTAGTATTCCTTTAATAAAATTGAGAGATACAGCTTAATAGAGCTAAACCATTTGAGGAAAATGGCAGTGAAATCCAAATTTTGAAAAGATATTGCCCTTTACCTCCGTCAAACAGATATAATATAATTATTTATTAAGAGTGAACATATACAAACATTTTCTTTACAGGTACTTAGGACAGTAACAAACAACCTAGCTATATCCCATCTTCGAGCTCTTTAAAAGGAAAATTTAAATGTAAATAATAATTGTAAAGCAAGATTTTGTAAAAGATGAAGTTTGAATCATATTTGTAAAGATATTTTATTTCATCACACCTGCAGTTTTTATACCCACAATTCTGTTATCTTAAAAAACTTTCAAATGGTAAAGCAGCAATTATGACAAAACCATCTGTAATAATTAAATAAATTACACAACTGATAGAACAGGCAACAACCCATTTACTGGTCCTGAAGGGGCGCGGCAAAGCCTCTAGACAATTCCCTCCCTGGCACTAATCTTTCCCTCTTATATTGTCCTCTCTATTGCTCTTCCCACCTCCTTGGGCAAGCTAACTACTAAAAAAAAGCAGAGGTTATCTGTGGGTTTAGTTGACCTAGGGAAACTAATTGGAGATTTGGGAACTTGCAGGTATTGTGGTGAAACGTTAATTTACCAAATAAAAGTGAGTTACAGAGACGCTGTGGTAAAAAAGTGTTTAAAATGTTCAAAATCCACCCATTTTAAAAATATGTGTACCAATCAGCTTGCCCAAGTGAAACAGAGAATGTGCTTAGTATTGCAACTTCAAGGATAGCTCAAAAATTAAATAAGGGATACAGAGACTAAGAAAATTAAATGTGATATATTAAGTGAAACAGCCAACTACTTGGACCACAAACATGGTATTTGTAGTAACACACAATTGAAACAGAGTATGTATCGCACCAACAGTAGAAAAGATCATTCCTCCGATAGCAAAAGCAACAATCTGCAGAGTGCTCAATGCAAAAAAAGGATCCTATCAAAGCAAGTTAAATCCAGATTCTCAAGAATTGACCACTTTCAAATCATGGAGGACAAAGTTGTTATTGCCATTCCCGATGATATTGTAGTATTTGGTGAAGAAAAAACAATGGAGGAAGCTTTAAGAGACCATGGTTGTAGAAAGTATTAAAGGGGGCAGAACAGAGAAATTTTAAATTAAATAAGAAGAAATATGAAAAACAAAAATAGAATATATAGGACAGTTATTTTCGAATAAAGTTACTATGCCAGATCCAAGGAAGGTTAAAATGATAGAAGACATGGAAAGAGCATAGAGCGAGGCACAGATTCTTACGACTAGTCAAGTGGGCCTGTCTAAGGTATGTGAGGTAAAAAGTCTTTAGGATTCATATACATACATAAAATTTGTGAAGATCTTGATTAAAGGAAATCAGAAGGAGAAGCTGCAATTAGGGAAAGCTCCGGAAGGCCCATGGATGAATTAGCGACAGATATATTGGAATTTGAGTAAGATACATTTTTGGTGTTGTATTATTTTTCATCCTTCTTTGAATTTAAAAGACTATGCGATGTGTCATCTAAGAGTACTATATCAGTATTATAACATATATTAACAAGATATGGTGTACCGCAGGTGGTCTATCACGATAAAGGCACTAACTATAGCTCCATAGAATTTATATTATTCACTAGAGAGTTGAATTTTACATTGAAAATGTCATTGCTACACCATTATCAGTCCAATGGAAAGGCCACAGTATACCAAGGGGGCTTAGGGTCAATAAAAATTAGATAAACTGCATTGTATAGATTTTATGATCAATAAAGAAGAGAATAAGTCATCATTATGCCATTATTGAGAAAAACTAGGCTTACTTAGGGGGTTTGCCATTGGCAAGCCAAAAGGGACATTTCTGAAGTGTGTAACTTTTTTTTTATCAAATAGTGGAAAATAAATGAAGTTTTATAAAAATAAATTTTCTCATTTGAAATATGCTTATTAAATTGAGATTTAGTAGCCTTCATCATGTCATGTCAGAATTTTTCTAATTTCTTTTATAACTGTTATTTTGACCTTAATTTTATGATTAGGTTTATCTGGAGAAAAATATCAATTTATACAATTATAATATTCAGCTTAGCACTAAAATTCAGAGATCAAAAGAAATGTATTGTAACCTGTAAAAGTCAAGAAGCCCTGGTTTAACCCGGATTTTAGCTAAGAATAAAAATACAGTTGCACTTTTGCATGTCATAATAAGTCAAGTATTATGCTATATATAATAATTGACCTAATCTGTTATTATATCCAGAGTCATCAACTTTTTTTTTTTATTATTTTTGTTGTAGTACACACATCAACTGTTGGATTCCTGGAACTGGTCGAGGGGAGAAATTGATAAACAATGTGCCAAAAATAAATATGTTTTACTGATATGCAAAATTTTAAAATTCCTTTCTGATTGATTCAAACTCTTTCCTGCTGGATAGAGACTTACAAATGAACAAAACAGGAGTTTAGACAAAAGTGCAACCTGGTCGATAGATGATTAGAAGAGGTTATGGTTCCTAAGGCGATTAAATCTCCATTTAATAAGCCTATTTTGAATAAAAAAAATTATTTATATAAATCTTCATTTATTTGCCACTATTTGATAAAAAAAAGTTACACAGTTCAGGAATGTCGCTTTTGGCTTGCCAATGGCAAACCCCCTAAGTAAGCCTAATTTTGCTCAAAATAATTCAAGCAAAGGCACAACTCTTTAAATGTTCACCTCAGAAGTCTGCATTGGAGACTAATAGTGAGGCTTGGTTTGTGGATAATGGAGGAACACATCATATATGTAGTAGAAGGGAATGTTCAGAAGTTTTGAATCATTCAAGGATTACCATGCTATTATTATTACTGATGGATCTCAAGTCAAGGCACTTTTTAAAGGATCTATTTTGATTGAAGCTGCTTCTAACGGTTATTGGAAGAGATTTATGCTCACTAATGTCTGGCTGGTTTGTGATATTTCTTAGAATCTTTTAGAAGCTCAAGATCGTAGACCACATAGTAAATTTGATTCCACTCCAGTTAGTTAGCTGTAAATTATTTGAAGGTAAAGAAAATCGAAACTCTTGTGTCAGGGAGTCGTAAGGTCTCGGGTGATCTCTACAATCTAGCCATAAGGGTAGTTCCCACAATTTATCTACTCCTACCTAAGACGATAATTTATTGCAACTTTATAATAAAATGATGAATCATCAGAATAAACGCCAATTAAAGGAAGTAGTTTATAGAGAGCTTAATTTGGACTTAGCTTATGATGGTGAACTCTGTGAGGTTTGCATAAAAGGAAAAGACCCAAGTAAACGTCGGAATAAGGCTGCAAAGACTTGTCAGATTATAAACACTGATGCATATGGCCCATTTATTCCTTCGAAAAGTGATATTAAATATTTTTCTGAATTCAAAGATGACTTTTCAAAATTTAATAAAAGTATATTTTATTAAACTCATCCTTGGTTTCACACAATTGTTGAAACTGCAAGACCTCACATGCACTCAGGAGAGGAGAAGGATCCCTACCTAAGGACCTATGGGGAGAAATGATTAATGGTGCAGCCTTCATATTAAATCGAACTGGTCTATCATCAGAAAAAGGAAAATCTACATTTGAAGATCGGATGGGTAGAAAACCTAGAATTAAAAATATTCGTGTTATAGGATCAATATGTTCGGTCAATATACCCAAAGAAAATTTAATAAAAAACTACACAAGGAGTGCTTGTTGGATATGAGGGGGACAACGTATACCGAGTTTTCTCAAATAACAAATTAATTAGATCAAGAGACATCATATTCCAGGAGTATCTCAAAGCACCGATGGAAAGTTTCATTTCATGAAATGGAAGGAAAAGATATTGATATTTATCATGAAGAGAATCCAGAAGATCAAGAAGAATCTCGAGAAACACCACTGGAAGTTGAAGAAGGGATGATGGATAGAGAAAAGGTTCAAGAGGGAGAAGTACATATCCGAAGAGTGGGTACCCAAAATCAACTTGCTGATGGTTTAACGAAAACGAAGCCCCTGCTGAGTCCAAGGCTTAAGAAGCTAAAATCAAGATTTGGGGCTATTTTAATGTCTTATTTGTGTAGTCAATTTAGTGGTTTTGATTATTTAACAATTAAATGATGAGGGAAGATTACATTTACACAAGAGAATTCGGGGTATTCCTGAACTATATATATTGTAAACTCAGTTATATTTAAATATACATATGTATATAAGTTTGAGTGAATACAATATTGGAAACATAAATGAGGCAGATAGCAATTTTTTTAAATTAATTAAAGAACTTCAAACTAAAAAAAAATGTAATTTTAAATATCAACCACAATTCATAGCCTCTCTTTCAGGATTTAATGAAACCAAAATGCTAGTCTCCAATTTAATGATTTTTATTTCCATTTTAAAAACAGAAAGTCTCATGACCGGGGGGGGGGGGGTTTAAAGTATTAAATCAAGCAGGTACAGGTTGCTCTCCCTCCCCTTTAAGTATTAGAAGCCATTTGTATTAAGATACTTTTGGCCAATAAAAATATCTGTATAGCCTCTGTCATAGGTATCACAATAAGTTGGGTGTAATATTATTTTTGGCTTTAGTGGGATAATACTACAAAAGGTCAATAAAACTGTTAGTAGTACCATAAACAAACCCCTAATTGTGTGATGTACAGAACTTAACTTGATTTTTTGTTATTAAATTAAAAACTTGTCTAACACAGCCTCTTCTTAAGCACTTTGTCGTTTTTATCATAGTTTTGTTGTTTACACTTACTGCTAGAGCAATAGCTAATGGAACTGTAGTGTCCATATCCACCTACTTCTTACATAACCGGTAAGTAATCTGTTCCATGCAAAGCCAACCTTATCCGGTTTTCCCTCCACCAGGCTCAAAAAATTCAAATCAAATCGCACCTCCATATTATTACTTATTGCCCAATAAGGCAGATTGTAATTTTATCACAATAAAGATTTTTTATTAATAAAAATAAATTACTTGTTTTATGTACTTTAATATTTTATTTAATTAAATGCATCATAAGTTTAGCAAGGAAGGACTCCTAACACAATAGTGAATCTTCATCCGGCCAAAAAAAAGCCTTAGCATATATATATAGGTCGGAAGACACAGATATATGCCAACGCAGTAAAAAAAACCCAGATATACTTGAAGATTCACCAAAGAAACATTATGTCTGCTCCTGTTGTCTGAGGAACAGCTGCAAAGTAGGAGTCTTTGATATCTGCGACAGGGTCTGGTCACAATTGTAGTTCTGCTTGTCTTTCTAGAACTAATTTCAAATTGTTTACTGGTTTATTCGCTAAGAGCACTCAAATAACATATAAATTTCATGTATCATCATTTAAAAAAAAGTTTATGAATAAGAGCATCATTAATTTGGTTATTGCATTTGTCTTTATTTACATTCATAGATCCTTTAAATAACATTTAAAATGATGGTAAAAAAAATGAAAAATTCTGCTGACAAGATAAAACATTTCATATTATCCTTATAATTAAAATAAATTGTTTATTAAAAAAAAAAGTCCACACAAAATCATTCAAATCTTTTGCTATCATCAAAATAATTAAAAAAAACAAAACTGTTACCTTTTGTTTTGATGCTTTGGTCAGGGAGTTTTGTCTGCTGCTCATCTCAGCTTAGGCTGGGAATCATTATAATGCAGTATGGTGGAAGTTAAAGATGTGGTCGACAGCTTGGTGAGATGTTCTAGGTGGATCCATTGCATGCTGGTTTTCTCCTAAAGCAGAGGTTTGAATGGGCGACTCAACCAATATAAAGGTTTTGTCTATGTCACATATGCACATAATGTCATTAAATCAATTAATTAATTTACACACTATCATCGGAATGAGGGTGTGGTGAGGTGATAGACCTTATTGACTTAATAAACCTTTATCAAATATTCAAAATTTACAGTATGACTCAGTATTTTTTTCTGAAACTTTGAATTGATATCAGACCATAATTATTTAATGCTGCTATTTCAATTCATTTCACAAAATCTTTTTATTGTGCTAAAATTACAATCTGCCTTATTAGGAAATAGGTAATTGTGATAAATGTTCTCATTCATGCCATATTATAATTTTCATTCATACAGTATTTACAAATAGCCCAGGGACCTCCGAAATCCATATGGTTGTCATCTCCCTCACATGGGAAAGAGGAAGCGGAGTCTTGCCCCATGTCCCCCCGTCAGCCGCATCACTGGATATGAGCCAGCCACAAAATCAATGTCCGTTTTTCAACTTAGCCAATTTATTATCATAAATACACTGATGGACAAAATTAATGCACCGCTCGATTTTTTTTAGTTAAAATTATCTACCTTTATTTTGATTAACTATTGGTATTTAGGTGATAACAGTGTAAATATAAACCATGAATAATCCTTTTTTTACTCTTAAATCCCTTTTTCACAAACACTAGAATTTAATCAAACCAATCTACACATAACATTTGTTCTCACTCATTCTTTTTCTTTATTATCATTCCAGAAAGGGATTTAAGTGAATACGATTGCGTTAAGGCTGTGACATTGATAGAGGAAGGATACAGCCAGCGTTAAGTTGCCAGGAGACTGGGTGAACATCACTCGCCCATAGTCAGCGCTCTAAAGCGATTTAGGGAGACAGAGCGTCACCCAAGAAGAAAGGGGTAGGGTAGGCCTAGATGTACAGTAGAAAGGGGTAGCTCACAAAATGGCCAGGCGTTAGTTTGGACATGAACATGTGAATTGGACTTTGGAATACTGGTCGAGAGTTCTCTTTGCAGATGATGTAAGAGTTAGTCTCAAGTCAATGGTCAAGGCCGCAATTATATATGGTTTAATTAATTTCTACAATGTCCATGCTGTATAGTTCCCCAGGTAGCATTTTTTGGTGGCTCACAGATATTCTGGGGTGACATTTCTTTCGACATTTGTACTAAATCTATTGTTGTGTGCAGAAAGCCCCTAACGTCGCAAAGGTACTTAGGAGACATAAAAGACGTTATTCGTGCCAGAGACAGAAATACCCTTTATTAAGTAAGTTTTCTTTAAACAAATTTCCAAGTTTATCTTTTTTGTAGAATATTTTTTCTTTTACTCATTATGTACCTTACATTATCTGTGTGAAATACAATTCAAATGACTTATTTTTTCTACTAAAAATATTTTTGAAGTCTAAAATTAGCACAAATTGGAAATATTTAAAAAAATAAGGGTGGCACATTAATTTTGTCCATCAGTGTATTAAATACAAATCAATCACAAAAGGCTGAGAATCCATAAACAAAATCTCTATTCCAAATATCTAATAATCACTGCAGCAATAATTAATTAATCAATACCCTGATAAACGATGAAGTATCAAAGCTGCAATAATCGATAAACATTATCAATAGATTCTCAGAATCATTTTTATTTCAACACAGAGATTCACTTAAACATTATCATTAAATAAGCTGAAGGAATATTGCAACAAATTCTCAGTTAATATTTATTTAAACTAAAAAGATAATTTAAACTTATTTTAATAAAAAACCTAATAATATTAATTGATTCAAATCAAACCCTAATATTCATACCGGTATTCATAGCAGTCTCTTATTTAAATTAATTGCAAAATAGACAATCAACAATTTATTAGCAGACCTGTATTTAATTTAATTCAAATTTATGAACTAGACAAGCAGAATATTTATAAAAAAAATCGTTAACTATCACTAATATTAATCAATTAGAGCAGACCCACAGTCTTCCTTAACTTTATTTTTAATTAATAATCCCTTACCAGAAATAGATTATCTAACTCTACTAATTAATTTTATCCATAATGTAGAGAGGTAGACACTTTTTAAACCATCACAATAAAACCTCTTAAGTCAGAAGGACTTGATATCAAATATTTTCTTAAATCTTCTAATTGGGGACAATGGAGAACTTACTAACTACAAATGAGCCTGTAAAATATCAAAGTCCGGAAGACTGCAGGAAATTCTATCAGACAATGTTTACAGTCTTGGTCCTATACAATATCAAGGCAGAGTCTGGAGCTACTGTATTCTAACAACATTTGGCTTATAAAATATATTTCTTTCATAGTGAAACTGATCTATATACCCTATATGACACTTATTTATCTTATTAACCAACTTGTTAGTAATCATTCAATCTGTTAATAACCATCACACATAACTTTTTATTTAATTTTATTAATATATTTTATGACTTATAAACAATGCCCATATTATTATTAATCATTTTTGTTAATTATTATTGGTCCTGCCATTATTATTTAATTAGTGATTAGTATGACTCTATTTTAATTAATGTCATTAAGGTCAATTCAAACATTAAGTTAATAATTTTTCACAACAGGTTGCATAACGACATATCTGCGGACTCGGACTCTTAACTATTTTTTACCTTGCCTGATTGGCCGCAACTGTTATTTAATGCTTTATTTTGGCCTGAAAAATTACTACTTACTTTAAATTTGCCCCTTTCTTGGGCCAAGAAAATTGTTACTTAATTTAAACTTGGGTTGCCGGCTGAATTTAATAATTTTTTTTTTAGTATTGGCATTAAAATTATTTAGTTTGAATTCCCTTTCATAACTATTATTTACTTTAAGCAAATTTTTCAAATTACAAGAAATATTTTTAATTGACCTTTATGGGAATGATTATTTCCTTAATAAAATTCTTCAAAAAATGTATGTATTGTATGACTATCTAGGGATGCGAACTTATTAATTAAATGAAAAACCAAAGAGATGAATTAAATTAAATGTGATAAGTGAAGTATTAAAGTAAATGCAATAAGGGGAATTATATATTAAATTTAATGGAAGAGATATTTTTTTATAAGTAAAGTCGGTTAGTACTTATATAGATGGAGAGTTGCCCAAGCAATTGCGAATTGCCCTAGAAAATTGACACTAAACCACCAGCTCAATACTACTAATTGTGATGTCCTAAATGAATACTCATGAATTCAGATTATTATTAGCAGTCTGTGTATGTCTCTGTATGTACGAAATAAACTACAATGGTTGGTTTGGGGATCCCACATCTACTAAAGCCCCCCCCCCTCCTATAAGCGAACACTGTTGACTCGAACTCTTGGAAAATCACACAGGGTAGTGTTCATCACTTTGTCTATTGCCAGGAGAAGGCGAAACACTAGAACTAATTATGAAAAAATGTTTCAAAATAAAGTAGGATCCCTCAAATCTCTACACAAAAGGTGTACTGATGAAATCTTTTATCAGATTATTTCTAAAAAAATCTGATACCCATTTGTGTGTATCACAATGTAACAATGAAGCTGAATAAAGAAATAAATTAGCTACCCTCAAAATTTCTCCCATTTGGCGATGCGATGAAGTTATGTATATGTAGCAAGTTTTTGTCAACAATTTTTTTTATTGCAAATACACACATTTTACAATTCATTTTCCAGTTATAACCTATTTTTCAATGTAAGTTAAATAAGGTCGGATCTGAATATCCACAAAGACATTTAAGTTGGGTGACCCACCCTCTATATAAATACTGACCGACTTTACTTATAAAAAATATCTCTTCCATTAAATTGAATTTCTTACAATATAAAGTCCCCCTGATTACTTTTACTTCACTTATTACGTTTACTTTAATTCTTCTCTTTTATTAAACACACTATAAGTTTCGTAAGGAAGGACTCCTAACACAATAGCGAATCTTCATCTGGCCAAAAAAAAGCTTTAGCATTACAGTGTTGTCTAGCCCAGGGTTAGACAACACTGTAAAAAAAAAAAATGATTTAATTGAAGAGTCATCAAAGAAAAATGTTTGAATAAATGAAATAGGTACTGGACTAGAGATTGGGGTACAAAATTAAGGTGATAAAAAATTGTTTGCCTCATTCCATCATGGCTTTCTGATTCTTGAAGAACAATGATGTCTGCTTGATTCAGCAAGATTCCTGAAGATGTGCTTGAAGATAGCTCAATGATCTCTGCTCCTGTTGTCTGGGGAACAGCTGCAAAGTAGTAGGAGTCTCTGATATCTGCTACAGGGTCTGGTTACAATTTCAGTTCTGCTTGTCTTTCTAGGACTCATTTCAAATTGTGTACCGATTTATTCTCAAAGAGCACTCTAATAAAATAAAAATTTCATATATCATCATTTAAAAAATAAAATATTGCGTTTGTTGTTATTTACACGCATAAAATTAATTTTTCCTAATATTTAATACTACTAATTACTTATTTTAGCTTAAAGTTAAATTATTCGTTTTCTTTCTTGCTTCTGAAATCAAATTGGTTACAGTACATACAAAATCAATCATGGTAAATAACATAAAAAAAATTGTTCATTCAAAATAAATTCTACTTATTTTAGCTTAAAGTTAAATTATCCTTTTTCTTTCTTGCTTCTGAAATCAAACTGGTTATAGTACATACAAAATCAATCTTGGTAAAAAAGAAAAAACGAATTGTACATTTAAAATAAAGTCTATAGCAATATCTACTTATTTTAAAAAATATGAATGAATCAATTGTCAAATTATACTATATATTCAAAATAAATCAAGTATATTGAACCCGTCTCTTTCAAGCTGGACGTAGCATGTATGGCCATCATAATGGAGGCACCTGTAGTCCCAAACCTGGTATCTGTCTAGGCCTAAGCTGTCGTTGATTCGAGTCAGTAGAGCGGGGTTTTCAGTATCCTGGTACGCTAGTGCACACCTGATTGCACCTGGAGGGATCTCCTTGAGCTCCTGCGGTAAGTGGTAGGCCTCTTCCACAAATACAGTCCACCCATAGTCCAGTAATAGTACTTTCTTGAATCCAAATACTTCATTCTCCTGGAGACGGGCCCGGTACCATTTGTTCCACATCATTACAGCGACGAGCTGGAACTTGACTTGTGGGTTCCATATGGGGTGGGCTCCATACTGTGACATTGTCGTCTCTATGTGGTCCAGTGGGACTTGCACATTTTGTATGAAGAATTTGTGAATGTTTTTGAACAGGCTTATGCGTCCTTGACGCCACATCGACCCAGCTTCACCCACTTCTATATCTCCCATAATTTTCCCGTCTGAAATACAAATAAAAAAATTATTTGTGGAGCCGCACCGAGAGACAAAACTTTCAATCAGTCATAGCCTTCAATATGTATATTCTACAAAGATAGGAAGTTCTCTATGAATAACAAAAAATTACAGATAATATATTCTTTTCTGGAAAAAAAAAAATAAGTTTTACATTATAAAGAAAAATAAAGTGCAAACCTCTATAAGAAAATAACAATAATAATAAGATTGTTTGACTGTATTTAGTAAATAAAGTCATAGACAGATCGATATATATTAAACCAAACACCAAAAAAAAAAACCAACATAAAGAAGTCAATAATACACAATGCAATATTAAATGAAAACCTTAAAAGTAATATGTACAAAATAATAAAAGGAATGAAATAAGAATAAAAATTTGATATAATGAATAAATCGTTCCCAAGCTTGCAAGTGTCTGTGGATGGTGAGGAGGTGATTGAATGGGAGGGCCTTGAACGAAGGTTCATAAGGATGAAGCTTGGTAGATATTAGTAGTTAGAGTTTCAGAGAGTTGTGGAGTGAGCGAGGAAGAATATAGCTATATAAATAGTGAACACACAAAGTTCTAAGTATTTCTCGCTGATTGAAGACACATTTGAGATGGTAATGCTATAAGGATTTCTAATATATTCTCAAAAATGAAGTTTTGAGAATCAACAATAATATTTTTAATAAGTTCCAAATATTTTTATGTAGTCATTTTTAGTGTTTCGTTGATTTTTTTTCTTAATTAGAAAGCCTTATGTTTTTACCTGTCTGTGGGCTCATCTGACTGTCAGTCTCTCCTGGAGGCTATGAAAAGAAGCCTCACTTATCGGGCCCTGATTCTATCCACTCAGAGGTTCGAGCCTGAACTGTTGACAGACTGTCACTTTGTTGAAAAGGGCAAGAAAAGTCCAACAGATACGGCAAATGAAAAGGGACATGAAAGGAAAGCATTTTTGAGACGTTGAAGAAGTAAAAACGACAGAGGCGCCTTCTGACTTCACAAAGGAGGAATTTAAAAAATGTTTTGACCGGTGGAATAAATTATTCCATTTCGCATTATATGCCATAATGCGTCAAGGAGAGGCTTCATTTTTAAACAGATAGGGGTTGGGTCAATCTTCTTTCTCCTACCTGTGTGCTGCATTAAATGATCCAATTATTAACTATAAGAAAATTCTAAGTTGAGAGTAAACAACAACCCGGATTATGATTTACATCTCTTGATTAAGATATAATAACGGAAAGTATGCAATATGTAAAATTAAATGTGAAAATTACTTAGCCCATCTTAAATTTCTGAACGCCAACAATATAAATTGCTTATTTACTATATTATATATAGTTCAGCTCCTTTTTCCTTTCTTGTCCTTTTTTATTTTTTGTCAATATTTCAGCTATATAATTTTTCAGTGAACCAGTTGGTTCAAGAAATAAAACCAAATATTTATGGTCAAAAATACCTAATCATTTTTTACTTTCTACAACCATTATTTCTCTAATGAAAATATCATTTAGCCCAAAATTGAAGTGATGAAATTAAACAATTAAATTGATATTTAAAGGAAAAGACAGGCCAGGAGGCCACTGATCCTTGGTTCAACGTTTTATATTTTAACATATACATATTATTCCTGAGGGGATTGCTGGGCTTTGTATATATGCCTATATAGTATGAATGTATGTAGTAAATACCATATGAACGAGAGAGTGAATGCAATATTGTATAAATTTTGTGAATGAGATCATTTATTACCCTAGTGGGCCAGATTGTAATTTTCTTCAAATAAAGAATTAAAAAAAACTAATTATGAAGAACCCCTTAATCCAAGTTTTTACCTTTACACACTTTTAAAATTTTTACTATCAGCTTGGTAGAAAATACAGATGAAAGACAATTGGTCCATATCTGTTTAAAAGTAAAGCCTCAATATTAGTTATATACTAGTGAAATTATGTCCATGCCTACTGATAGCTCATTGAATATTTTTTATGCGGTAGTCGGTTTATATCATCATAAAAACAACTGTAAAAGGAGAGAAGGATTTTTAGCTAGAAAGAAGGGATATTGGGTGAATGTGATTGCGAGAGTAGGAGGGAATTAAAGCTAAAAAATAGTATTATATCTCAAGTTTAAGGTGTGAAGGAAATCAGGCAGTGAGGCTTAGAGGGCGGTTGGCATAGCAGGAGAAAGGGAAGACGTGTATCGTAAAAGAGGGCTCAGCCGATGAGTGAGGAGATAGCATTGAAAAGGAGACACGATCTGTAAAACCAGTGGCATTTCATATTCAATCTCGGCAGAGCCCTTTATCTTTAACTTAATTTAAACCGGTCATACATTTTCATCACTCATCCTCTCTCTTCTGCACCATGCAGTTTTCTGCCTTTGCTGTGGCCAATAGGATCCAAACATTAGGACCTTCGTACAGTACAATTCATAAAAAAAGTCACATGCCTTATTTCATTTCCTATTTATTATTATTTTTAGAATAGAATAGAATAGAAAATAATTATCCTGGGACTAAGTCCCCTATGAATAACAATAACCTTCAGATGATAAATTCATATCTGACAAATAAGAACTGATATGTCATGAAAAGAAAAGACAAAAAAATTGACTATGTAAAGTAAGGTAAACAAAACAATAATATGGAGAAGTCTGATCAATACAATACAACATTAAATGAAAACCATTAAATTAATACAACAATGTACATATACCAACTACAAGCTTCTTACATCTATAAACATAGTAGACAGTGAGATAAAAATAAAAACGCAAAAATAAAAGTTTGAAAACATTACATAATGAATAAAACCTTCCAATCCCTGCCAGCATCAGTCGAATGATGAGAAGGTGGACAAAACCTCCTAGAAGGTTCATAAGGATGAATAATGGTGGATATTAGGACGTAGAATACTCTAGAGCAAAGAAGGAACAGTATGTTGCCATTTTGTAGGCAGGAGTATTAAGGTTAGAGAGACAGAATCTTGAGTTCTGGGTGCAGACTGAGTGTTTCAACTGTAGAATATTATATATAAAGAAGGTGATGAGAATTAATGGTTTGGAAAAGGAATGAAACGAGGGAATATTGTGCCCGGAAAAAAGGAAGAACCACCTAAACTTAGACGCTGGAGACATGACAGCACCACGGAGTCCCAAAGACAAATCTAACGAAGCAATTCATGATTCGCTTTTTATATCATATATGAGTCTTAACGAGGGACCCTTCTACATCACACAGTCATAGTCAAAGTGAGGGAGGATACAAGGAGTTGACATATAGGCTGAGGGAGCAGATGCCGAGAGTGATGATTTTATATAATGCCATGACATGGTGCAATATCAAATTTATATTAATAAGAATGGCAATTGTGTTAAGAATTATTTGATGATCACTAAGTATTATTAATACTAATAACCAAAAATTAAATTGATATAACAATAAAAAACAGAACATAGATTGTTGTGAATTATAATTTAAATCTTTAAAAAATGGTATTAATTACCAAGTGGATTTGAAATCAATGAAAAACATCTTAACCCTTACAAGCCCAATTTCTTCCTACCCATCCTGGGAAAAATCCTATTTATTTAATGAAATGAAAAATAAAATCTTTATTCAGGGAATTTTTCAATAAAAATTAAGAGACTACCTCATTTCTATCTTTCATGAATTTATCATACAAAGTAATTTGTCTCTAGTCATAATCCTATAATAGTATCTCCTTAAAAAAATTAGTCATTTATCTATAATTGATTTCAATTACCTCAATGTTAGGTCATACATCTTAATGCTCACATTTCCTAATATATCCATTAATTTTGTTATAATTTGTATTGTTCAAAGTCATGGGCAAACACTTAATTATATTGTAACTTACCATTTTTGAACTTTAGGGTCAGCATACATTTTATCATGAGCCAAAAATTAATCGGTTAAATTAAGTAGCTTGATTAAAAAGCAGATACATTTATGCTTTTTAATTTAGAAACTTAATTGTCAACCTGTTAAAATCTATCGACAGCATCTTTACCAACATTAACATCATTTTTCCATTACTTGTGTATCAATTTGTTACTAATTTATTGCAGTTAAGTTACTTAGCAAGTCTAGATGTAATTGATTTTGTTTTTCTTTCAGTGGAATGATATTAAGCGTCCAAACATAAGGAAAAAATGTATTCTTTTTTACATTTTACCAAAAAGCGTTTTATAAAATATTAACTATGACTTCTAGCTAGCAATAAATTAATCTTTAAACGATTCATAAATTTAAATGTTAAATTTTTATTGTATTTGGTATGTGTTAAAGAAAAAAAACAAAGAATCGAAAAAGGAAAGATCCATATGTGATGTTAAAAGGGACAATTTTACAGCTTTTCGCTGATAGCTAAATGTCTAAAGATTTAAATCCAACAATTGCTATATATAAACAATAAACTAATTTTTTACACACAATCAAAATCTATGTAAGAAAAAATGTATGAAGTAGCAATCTTTAAAAAAATAATTAATCTTACATAACAACCGTCAAGTTTATTTGCGGAAAACGTTTTCGACAGCTTTAAACAGTTATCTTCAGTTGCTAATTTATGGTATGAAAAACATGACATTGGAAAAATTATTTTCATGAAGTCAAACTTTTAAAATAGGTTGCTATTTCTACTGACTTCTCATCAGAGTCAGAGTGCATAGAGTGAAGTCAGTAGAGATAAACAATCTATTTTAAACGTTTGACTTCATATACATGATTTCAAATGTGATACGTTTTTCATACCATCAACTGGCAACTGATGATAGCTTAGAGCAGTTGAAAATGTTTTATTAAATTAATTATATTGTGGAGAGATGGGAGATTTGTTATATAATTATATCCTTCCTTGTCACTAATCTTATAATGTAATTATAAATATATTTGGGATACACCTACCTGAAGTAATTGGATAAAGAATAATTTGGAAACTTAGTAATCTTATGGTAATACAATGAACTAAAGAACAAAAGAAACAAACAGTAGCTTAAAGAAAATTTGAAAGACAAGTGACAACCTGTGTTAAAAAAACAAAACAAATAACGAATGGCAGTGAAAAAATACTCATAAAAATAGGATTTTGTATATCAACGGTAAATAAATTTTGTAATTATTATATATTTTTTTTAATTGACATTTAAAAATGTGTGTAAATACTAATGTATTGTTCAATACAAACATATTTATGAATTGATTGATTTGAAATCATTCGTTACAGGAGACTGTTGTTTTGGCGGATATTACAATGTAGGCTGATTGGCTTAGCATAAACCTGAGCGGGCGGGAATTTCGAAAATGTGACTCCAAATAAAGCTTTTTGAACAGAGTTCTTTGATTTCCTTCCTTAATCTGGTGATCTGGCGTACTTCTATGTTTATTTTATAATTTTCAAAATCTTTTTTGACGCCAGGAAAATAAAAAAATCGTGTTTTGTTTACTTATGTTATAACTCTCAGAGTGTAGAAATCGATCCGACTTATTTTCCGATTGATCCCTATATCATCTTCTAGCTTCACAATAAATAATAAATAGATAAACAGTTTTTTTGTGGGTATTTTCTTATCACCTATATGCTTCACATTTTCCTATGTTGTGGTGTTTCTTCCATCCCACACTTAGATCTTAATTTTCCCAGCAGATTTCTTCATTTATACCAAAGAAAAGCCTAGACTTTACTCCCTGTTAAAGGGCCTTTTCTATCCTGAGAACCAGAGGCGTAACTACAGGGTGGCAGGGCTGGCAAAATGCCACGGGCCCCCGACCCAAGAGGGCCCCGGCCCAAGTGGCCGCGAGCTCAGAAATATTGTTTTAATATTGTACCTATTTATAAAAATATTAAAATATATATACTATAATACAAATTTAAGTTAATCATTAATGATTTCAACATATCCTAAACAAAAAAAAATGATCAATTTTGGAACGCATTCATTGGTTTTTACATTATTAATTGCCACGTTACGTTGGCAGCGCGGGTGAGCATTGACGGTTGGGTCGGGGAATTCCCTCATTTTTGTTTACCAAGAAAGTACTTTTTCTTGGCGCTGCAGCGCTGTTGCGGGGGCGAGCTATTTTAAATTAGGGGAATCCCAGATTCCGGATCTCTACTAACTGCGGATTGTTTTGACAACTGGTCATTTCTATGGTGGCAAAGTAAAGTTAATCGTGAAAGTTGTATATTAAAATGTCTAGTTCAAGAAAATATTTAAGTGGGAGCGAAAAACGAAAGAGAAAGAGGGAGACTGAAGAAAAAAATAAAAAGTTGCCTAAAATTAGTCAGTACTTGAAGAACGATGACTTTATTAATGAAAACGCGAGCGAACAGTGTTCCAAAAGTGTAGAATTGGACCTTACTAAAAGTATACCAGAATTACCGGATGCAGTACCTGCCACCAGTATCTGTCCAGATCCAGAACAACCGCAACAAGGTACTAGCAAAAATCAAGGTGAATCAAATTTTTGTGTAAACAATATTGTCTGTTCGCCATATGTTACTGACAAGGGTAATTTTAAAGAGCTAACTGATCAAGTGAAACGGTTCGTGAATGAAAACGGACAATGTAAACCTAAGGGCCCTTTCTTAAAAGATAGTGGCAATAGATCTTTTCTCGAAAAACATTACTATATTGTTTCCAAGTCTGGCGTGAAACTTGAACGTACATGGCTATCCTATTCTTTAATACTTCAGAAAGCATATTGTGAACCGTGTTGGTTATTCGCAAATTGGGCATCTAAAAAACTACAAAATGTTTGGATGGAAGGCTATGATGACTGGGAACATATTGTAGACGCCATTGAAAGACACGAGACATCGAAAATTCACCTGGATTCTTGTCTTACGTATCAACAGTGGCGGCTACACGGAACACTTGATGAAGAACAAGAATCCATGATCAAGAAAGAAAAATCTTTTTGGCGCCAAGTACTTTGTAGACTGCTGGATGTGACTCTGACACTTTCAACATGTAATTTAGCCTTTCGTGGCCACAGAGAGAGCGCAGATAGATCCAAGCTCCCAGGAAAACTTTTTGAGTATTGTTGAGTTATTAGGAAAATACGACCCGATTTTACAAGAATTGTTAAGTAAACCAAAGGGCCAGATAAAATACTTAGGTCCAAAAATACAAAACGAGCTAATTTCGGCCCTGGTTCTAAAAGTAGAAAATGCACTCCTAAATGAAATAAATGCCGCACCATTCTACTCTATCATATTCGATACAACACAAGATATTTCAAAAATTGATCAAATGTGTGAACTTTACCGTTATTGTATGATTGAGAAAGATGGTAAGGGAATCCCAAAGGCACTCATTATTAAAGAGACATTTTTAGGATTTCATGAAGTTAAGTATCAAACTGCCTTAGCAATGTCCAAGCAAATTATTAAATCCATAAATGACAAAAATATTCCTTTAAATAGGTGTCGAGGACAAGGATATGATGGTGCTAACACAATGAAAGGGACTTATGGTGGAGTTCAAAAATTCATAAAAGATGTCGAACCAAATGCCGTATATGTTCACTGTGCTGCTCATAACTTAAATGTTGTACTCAATGATGCAGTAAAAGAGGTCATTGATATGCAAACATTTTTTGATACAGTTCAACAAATTTATAATTTTTTTGGGCATAGTATCAAAAGATGGAATATTTTATTAAGTTTTGTATCTAACAAAGAAAGGGAGCCTTCTGCTTCAAGAACATTAAAAACATTAAACCCTACTAGATGGGCTGGACGTTATGATGCCGTTTTTGCTTTAAAAGTTCGGTTTGTTAAAGTCCAAAAAGCGCTAACGAAAACAATTCTATTAAATTGCAAATCAGATGAAAGAAATGAAGCTGTTTCACTCAAAAAGAAGATAGAAAACTACAATTTTATTATGTTATTGGTTTTCCATTGCAAAATTCTACAGACCACCGATGCAGCTTCTAAAGCCACCGATCTTTCAAATGCCGTAAAACGTTTGAAAATTTTCCTAGAAGAATTGGAAAGGTATCGACATGAATTTGTAAATTTAAAAATGGAAGCAAACAGTGTAGCAGAAAAATGGTCGATCACCCCTGAAGTTTCTAAAAATCGTCAGAGGAAGGTAAAACGCCATTTTGACGAACTTTGCGAAGATGAGCGTCTGCAAGATCCGGAAAGCTTGTTCAGAGTGAACATATTTTATCGAGTATTGGACATCATTATTAATCAACTGAAATCGCGTTTCCTTCCGATGAATAAAATTGTTTCCAAATTCAGTGTTTTGCAGCCTTCGACTCTGCAAAGTTTAAATGACGTAGATCTATTAAAAAAAGCTCTGAAATTTGTTGATATGTATAAAAAAGACATATCTGAATCATTTGTCAGGGAAATTCTGAGTTTTAGGTACACTTTCACTGACGAAATAGATAAGTGTTTGTCTATAAGAGACCTTGCTGATTTATTAATAATAAAGAATCATTTTATGTCCTGCAGCTTTCCCGAAGTATGCACTGCATTGATGTTATTTGTTACGATTCCCGTGACTACAGCTAGTGCTGAGCGCTCATTTTCCAAACTTAAATTAATAAAAACCTATTTCAGAAACTCCATGGGCCAAGATAGGCTACGTAACTTAGCTATTCTGTCTATTGAAAATTCTACGTCCCGATCCTTAAACTTCGATGATGTTATAGATACTTTTGCGGAACAGAATGCTCGGAAAAAAGATTTTTCTTAATAAATATCTTGTTGAAATTAAATTGTTATTTTATTGTAAATGTATAAACCCATGTTCTTTTCAATTGAAAATTGTTATTGGTTGTGGGTAACTAAACTACTCGTAAGTATAATAAAGCTTAATGATAGGGCCCCCATTAAAGGAATTTGCCACGGGCCCCAGATGATATAGTTACGCCACTGCTGAGAACATTAAAACCTTAATCAGCCTTGCATAGATAATGAGGCTTTTTGTCCCCTTGATAGATTCTAAACCTTCTAACTCCTTTTGCAGCACTAATCACGCCTTTTTATCTTTGTTGGGCCTGAGGATATGCTTGTTGGTGTTTCAGTTTGCCAAAGCTGCAGTGTAGTACACCCTATCAAAAAGAGTAGAGCAAATAATAATGGTAAGGTGGCAGCTTGAAGATATAAACTGATAATGGGGAAGGAGATCTCATAGACTTATCATTTTCAGTCATGTTTATGATTAGCCTTCTGTTCAGGTGGACGTGGGATTGGTGGCCAGTGTATTTTTGAATAGTTTGGAGAAGTCTAGTTCCCATATCAGGTAAAACGCTTCGTCTCAGATATCACCCGTTATATTTGCATTTTTTTTTACATTGTTGGTGCCTAAAAGACAAGAAATTTAATGACAGAAATACAAATTTCCAATTTTCTACTATAACAAATTGTTGAAGTCTCCCCATGCATTTCTTTTTGATTATTTATGTGGACATGGGCTATTTATAGTCTAAAAAAGTTTTATAAATAAGGAAGTAGATGTTTTATATGATACAAACACCATGAGTTATGATTTACATAAAGGACATGATACATGGATACAAGACTTAGGTATACTATATTTTGCTACTTTGTTAAGAAATTATAATCTAATATTTACTTTACCATGTTAATTTTAACAAGTATTTATTATAATTTATCTATTATTCAGAATTGTTAAGAATATTTCTCTTAATACAACTTCTTTGACAACTCCCCCAGAAATATTCAAATTTTGCATTTTCCTAAAAAAATATTTCCAAACAATAGTTACATTCAGGAACAGACAAACATCTCCTTTTGTTATTATTGCTAGTAAATGAATAAATGTCCCAATGTACTGTTTATTTGTAGGTTAGGCTGATCAATGTATCTACAATTAATAGGTGACCCTGGGGACCTAGCAAAAAAGCATAAAATCTGACAAGTTTTACACACCCGTTATACTTCCTCTTAAAATTCTAAATAGAGTTATCATGTTAACTTTACCTCTTGACTTATTAGGAGATTCAGATACAGATACAACACTGAAAAAAGATGATCTTTTTCTTTAGAGAAAAGGCTCGAGTCATCAGCCAATATTAGGATTCAGTATAATGCCTTCATTACTGATTTTTTTAAAAAGGGCTAGTGAAATGGAACAAGTGAAAGATAGTAATTTAGCTTCTATGTTAAACTATATGCCTTATTAATGTCTTCTAAAATCTGATAGTTCTTCGACCAAATTAAGAGTCATTTTTGATGCAATTTTCAAAATCAAATCAATAAACATAATAATTTATTTTCTATCATTTTAAACTCCTGCATACATGCAGATACTTTTACTGTTGATATAAGGCAAATTTAGCTTAAAATTTTAATGAATCCTGAATTTTCATAACATTTATGGCGTTTCTCTCTGGAAGAGCCTACTGGAATTTGTAATTTGACAACTGTTTCCTTTGGTTTTAAAGCCAGCCCATTTTTGGCAATTCAAAGGTTGCCCATAAACTTGTCCTGAGAGAATGTAAATATTTTCCACCCTCTTCTAAGGCCATTCTGTATGTAACAAACCAAAAGAAAAAGGTTTTATCTGATTATTCATATTAATTTGTTTTCGTTGATTTTATTTTTTTTTAAATTTATTATATGTGATGGAACAAAAGTATATTGTGCAAATATATATCAATTGGAAGTTGAATAAAATTGTGCTATTTTTTTTTATGTAAATAATTATTCTTTAATTTATTTTTTAGGGCTGGAGTTATTTTTAAATTGAAGGTTCTTCCTGGAGAACTTCATTGAAAGTGGGCTGAAACGAAAAGGTACTTATTTTACTTCTTAATTTATTTAGCAAGATAATTGTTGAAATAAAATGTACTTGACTAATTAGACCTTGGTCAAATGAGTCGCCCAGACAACATAACTAAAATTAAATCTACAGCGTTCATCCCTTGAAGTGACAACTTTTACAGAATTGATTACTAAATTGATAGTTTAGAATTGATGGAAATTTTTCATAAGTGGTTTCTGAGCAGAAGGGGATATACTATTGGTCTGAATCCTTAGGACCATAAGTTTTACAAATATTTATTGTTTTCAGAATATATAGTGATCAACTCATCATGTTAAAAAATTTCTTGGTGAAACCACATTAGAAGAAAACCACAGTTTTCTACCCAAAAAAACTTTTTTTACTTAAATTGTGATTGGCTGTATTTAACTCCATTTTTTTTTAGGACGAGATGACCACCCATTATATTTGATAAAAAAAAACAAAAAACATCAATCTGTATTGTGCACCAATACAGAAGAACACAGAGCTTACTTACTGGACGTCTTTGAAAAAAAATTAAAAATAACTCTATCTAGAAAAATGAAATTTAGAGAACTATTGTTGAACAAGTTTAGATAATTTTTGAGCCATAAGTTAAGTAATTTAGCATAAAAAAACAAAATTAAAGCCTTGAAATTTATAGCATCTAATTTAGAGAAAGGAAAAATGAAATCTTCCAACAGAATAATAGAGCTTCAAGATAGATTAAGCATATTTGAAAATTAAGTGATGCCCTTAAACAAACAAAGTCATCGATTTAATGCAATAAGAGACCAACGAGTTGATATAAGAGAACACAGGTTACCCACCCATTGTGGGATAGTTTATATTAACGCTCTCTAATTCAAAATTTATCTGGATTAACAGGATCTATTTTTTGGGTCATAAAAGAAATCTTAATAGGCTTACCATTTACATTTAAAAAATAAATATTTGTTAAAAGCCATAGTAATTTACCCAAAGGCATTTTTTAAATATACTGTGAGACAAGATAATGGATATATCACTGATAAGGAAAGAAATCCTGTACCTCACAAAATTGAATTAAAATAAATACAGTTTATAATCAGATTTACATATTTTACATAAGATTTTATGAGTAATGCATTAAAGGTCTAATCTCATGACTTCCTCCTAACCAACCAATATTTTGTCTATAGTCAGAGCTCTTTGGTGTTTACTAAAGTGACTAGAAAAGTGGTTTTGGCTAATATGCTTCCATAAGTACAAGTTGGTTTAAACTAAGCACTTCTTACGTGCTTAAGTACTGCTTGTTTTTGTATTGATTTCAAGTAAAAATTTCAATAAAGAAATAATGTATAATTAATCAGATAAATATATCAATTTGCCCTCATCCAAATTAAAATTTTCTAAAACCTACTTCTAAACATAATTTAATTTATTTAAAATTTTCATTCATCTCATGAATTAGTGTTACATAGTGCATTTAATCTTCTTTTAGATGATCTGCTTGTTTAGAAAAGAAATGTATTCAACAATTGTCACAGTATAATCATCACATATTAAAATAATTTGTCAATAAATGATGAACCAACGAAGCAAAGTAAAAAAAAAACCTGATAGGAAAAATAAATTTTGAGGTTTTCAGTTTAAATTAATAAATAAACCAAAATAATGCATTAATTTTTAAATAAAATACTGTCACTTTTGTATTTCAGTGGTGAAGTCTGTAATGAATAATGAGACCTGGATGGCTCCTTGAGACAATAGATGCGATAACGGGCTATTCCAGCCAAGAACAAATTCGTAGCTCCTTGTGGCTAGGAGATTTTCTAAGTTGGGCTGGGCCCGTGGTTTTTGGCAGATTCCAGTCACAGAAAGAACCTCTAAATACTTAAATTTATCAACTCCCCGGGGTCAATACTCAAGTAAGGGACTGTCGTTTGGTCTCTGTTCGGCCCCGGAGGGGTTTCAGCAATGGATTTGTTCACTATTAGGAGATTTGAAAGGGTACAGGTAGTGATGGAAAATGTATTGGTACAAAAAAGAACTCGAAGAAAGTATCCAGGAAGTTCTAAAGCGAATGAAATCATCAGGATTGAAGCTTGACCTGACAAGTGCGTCTTCAATTTACCAGAAATTGAATTCCTCAGGCATGTCTTGTCAGGACAAGGAGTATCAGCTGATCCAAGTAAAGTTGACGCATCAAACTTCTGAAGCCTCCCCAGAATGTCAAAGAACTCCAGAGATTATTCATAGGTATGATAACCTACCTTTCAAAATTTAAAATAAATTTTTCAGATCTAACTGCACCATTGATAAAATGACTGCATAATGAAGTGGAATTGTGTTAGGGACCTGAAGAGTCAGCTGCTTTTGAAAAAATAAAAAGAGTGTTACAACCACACCAGTGCTACGACACTACAACCAGGAGGAGGAAGTCACACATTCAGTGGATGCTTCGGAGCAATTTTATTTCAAAAGAACCAACCCATGGCTTTCAGCTCCAAAGCTCTCACATCAAGCTAGTGTAATCACAGTCAAATATAAAAAGAGGCAGTTGCAATTCTAGCCGCATGTAAAAAATTTCATGAGTATATTTGGGGGAATCCAAATTTGACCGTCAAAACAGACCACAAGCCATAGCAAAGAAGCCTGTTCATTGTGCTCCGGCTTGATTGCAACGTTTAATGTTTGAGATCATGGCTTACAATCCAAAGATTGTTTATAAAAAAGGTAAAGACTTGGAGCTCACAAACATACTCGGCCTTGCTGTCAGCCAACAGAATATCTACATAATCAGGAAGAACTAACGTTACATCTTCTCATTCCGTTTTCCAAAACTCTATAATAGGAACTGGTTGAATTCTATGCTGAAGATCCAGACATGATATAGCTGAAAAAATACATAAACGAAGGCTGGCCGGATTCAAAGAAGGATTTGTCAAATGAACTTCAAAAGTATTATAGCTTCAAAGAAGAGCTTGGAATATAAATTCTATTATAGTAAAAGGCAGTCAAAACCTTCTCCCTACAAAGATGAGACCAAGATCAAAGAGATTCACTGAGCACACAAAGGGTTACTCAGTTGCATCAAGTTAGCCAAGGAAAACGCATTTTGTCCCAACATAAACTATGGAATTACCAAGTTTGTTGAGAGTTATGGTACGCGCCTAGGCTTACAAAAAGATAAACCAGTTTAACGATTGACGTTAACTACCACACCTACTCGACCATGGCTAATAGTCGCAACCGATCTGTTTTCACTAGACCATAAAACATACTGGATAATTGTGGACCAATACTCCTGCTTCTTTGATTTCATCCAGTTATCGAATTTAAATTCAGCTACCATCATCAAGGAGCTAAAGAAGTGGTTGGCTGTTTTTGGAATACCTGACCAAGTTAATACTCAGATGATGAGCCTCCATTTTCTGGTGATGAGTTTCAAAAATTCATTGCTATGTCAAAGTTTCACAACAAAATGTCAAGCCCTCAATTTGATCGATAAGATGAATTCTCTAAAAGATGTTTGCAGGAGGCCAAACTATTTCTAAAAAGTGTTCTAAGGAAAATTCAGATGTGTATCTGTATCTCTTCTGTTACAGGGATGCAGGAAAGCCTGTGGTGCCAGTTAGTTTATTATTGCTTTTAATAATTGAAAATTGAGATGACATTTACGTTGTGTTCGTGAATTTATTCATTATGTCACCTCTTTTACGTTACCATGGTTGAATGGGTTGAATTACCATATGAAATGGGAGCAACTTTATTTACTATCTACCCATAAAAAGATATGGGCACATATTTTATGTAGAAATTTTAAAATAAAGTAAATTTTATTTTGATTTGAATATAGATTCAAAACTAGATATTTAAAATTACATTTTTTTTTAGTTTGAAGTTCTTTAATTAATTTAAAAAAATTGCTATCTGCCTCATTCATGTTTCCAATATTGTATTCACTCAAACTTATATACATATGTATATGTAAATATAACTGAATTTACAATATATATAGTTCAGGAATACCCCGAATTCTCTTGTGTAAATGTAATCTTCCCTCATCATTTAATTGTTAAATAATCAAAACCACTTAATTGACTACACAAAGAAGACATTAAAATAGCCCCAAATCTTGATTTAGCTTCTTGAGCCTTGGACTCAGCAGGGGCTTCGTTTTCTTTAAACCATCAGCAAGTTGATTTTGGGTACCCACTCTTCGGATATGTACTTCTCCCTCTTCAACCTTTTCTCTGTCCATCATCCCTTCTTCAACTTCCAGTGGTGTTTCTCGAGATTCTTCTTGATCTTCTGGATTCTCTTCATGATAAATATCAATATCTTTTCCTTCCATTTCATGAAATGAAACTTTCCATCGGTGCTTTGAGATACTCCTGGAATATGATGTCTCTTGATCTAATTAATTTGTTATTTGAGAAAACTCGGTATCCGTTGTCCCTCTCATATCCAACAAGCACTCCTTGTGTAGTTTTTTATTAAATTTTATATTACCATGGGATAATATTATATTAATTGGGCCATATGCATCAGTGTTTATAATCTGACAAGTCTTCGCAGCCTTATTCCGACGTTAACTTGAGTCTTTTCCTTTTATGCAAACCTCACAGAGTTCACCATCATAAGTTAAGTCCAAATTAAGCTCTCTATAAACTACTTCCTTTACAAGGCGTTTATTCTGATGACCCATCATTTCATGATAAAGTTGCAATAAGTTATGGTCTTAGGTAGGAGTAGATAAATTGTGGGTACTACCCTAATGGCTAGATTGTAGAGATCACCCGAGACCTTACGACTCCCTGACACAAGAGTTTCAACTTTCTTTACCTTCAAATAATTTACAGCTAACTAACTGAAGTGGAATCAAATTTACTATGTGGTCTACGATATTGAGCTTCTAAAAGATTCTAAGAAATATCACAAACCAGCCAGACATTAATGAGCATAAATCTCTTCCAATAACCGTTAGAAGCAGCTTCAATCAAAATAGATCCTTTAAAAAGTGCCTTGACTTGAGATCCATCAGTGATAATAATGGCATGGTAATCCTTGAATGATTCAAAACTTCTGAACCATTCCCTTCTACCACATATATGATGTGTCCCTCCATTATCCACAAACCAAGCCTCACTATTAGTTTCCAATGCAAAGACTTCTGAGGTGAACATTGAAAGAGTTGCGCCTTTGCTTGAATTATTTTGAGCAAAATTAGGCTTACTTAGAGGGTTTGCCATTGGCAAGCCAAAAACGCCATTTCTGAACTGTGTAACTTTTTTTTATCAAATAGGGGCAAATAAATGAAGGTTTTTATAAATAATTTTTCTTATTCGAAATAGGCTTATTAAATGGAGATTTAATCGCCTTAGGAACCATAACCTCTTCTAATCATCTATCGACCAGGTTGCACTGTTGTCTAAACTCCTGTTTTGTTCATTTGCGAGTCTCTATCCAGCAGGAAAGAGTTTGAATCAATCAGAAAGGAATTTTAAAATTTTGCATATCAGTAAAACATATTTATTTTTGGCACATTGTTTATCAATTTCTCCCCTCAACCAGTTCCAAGACTCCAATAGCTGATGTCTGTACTACAACAGAAATAATAAAAAAAAAAAATTAATGACTCTGGAGATAATAACAGATTGGGTCACAGTTTTTTTAATACTGGAAACTATTTTTATTCTTAGCTAAAATAAGAGATAAACCAGGGCTTATTGACTTTTACAGGTTATAACACATTTCTTTTGATCTCTGAATTTTAGTGTAAAGCTGAATATTATAATTTTATAAATTGATATTTTTCTCCAGGTAAACCTACTCATAAAATTAAGGTCAAAATACTAGTTATAAAAGAAATTAGAAAAATTTTGACATATAGAAATATGAATATATGTGGGTGCTGTTTGATGTCAATATTTGAAGGTTATCATATTTTCCTTATTTATCATTATACTATTTAACTAGTATGTATAAGTTATGTGTTTCTCAATGCTTAGCGTATTACAAAAATCACATTATAGAGGGCCTGTCAATTATTATATACAGCATAATACTTGACTTATGACATGCAAAAGTGAACCTGGTCGATAGATATCCAGAAGAGGTTATGATTACTAAGGCGACTAAATCTCAATTTAATAAGCCTATTTCAAATAAGAAAATTTATTTTTAAAAATCTTTATTTATTTTGCACTATTTGATAAAAAAAAAGTTACACACTTCAGAAATGTCACTTTCGGTTTGCCAATGGCAAACCCCCTAAGTAAGCCTAATTTTGCTCAATAATGGCATAATGATGACTTATTTTCGTTTCATTATTGATTTTTCTTGACACATTTGTTGCATTAAAATAGTTTAATTCTCATAAGGGATCATAAAATCTATACGATGCAGTTTATCTAATTTTTATTGACCCTAAACCACCTTGGTATACTGTGGCCTTACCATTGGACTGATAATGGTGCAGCAATGATATTTTTAATGTAAAATTCAACTCTCTAGTGAATAATATAAATTCTATGGAGCTATAGTTAGTGCCTTTATCGTGATAGACCACCTGCGGTACACCATATCTTGCAAATATATGTTATAGTGCTGATATAGTACTCTTAGATGACACATCACATAGTCTTTTAAATTCAAAGAAGGATGAAAACTAATACACCACCAAAATTGTATCTTAATCAAATTCCAATATATCTGTCGCTACACTCATCCATGGCCTTCCGGAGCTTTCCCTAATTGCAGCTTCTCCTTCTGATTTCCTTTTATTTCAAGATCTTCACAAATTTTATGTATGTATATGAACCCAAAAGACTTTCGACCTCACATACCTTAGACAGGCCAACTTAACTAGTCGTAAGAATCTATTCCTCGCTCCATGCTCTTCCCATGTCTTTTATCATTTTAACCTTCCTTGGATCTGGCATAGTAACTTTTTTCGAAAATAACTGTCCCATATATTCTATTTTTGTTTCTCACATTTCTTGTTTCACGTTTCTCTTATTTAACTTCAAATTTCTCTGTTCTGCCCCCTTTAATACTTTCTACAATCATGGTCTCTTAAAGCTTCCTCCATTGTTTCTTCTTCACCAAACACTACAATATCATCGGGAATGGCAATAACAACTTTGTCCTCCATGATTTGAAACATTCTTCTTTGGAATTCTTCGGGTGCTACCAACAGATCGAAGAGGGTATGTTTAAACCAATATCTTCCATAAGGTGTCCAAAAAGTGGTCAATTCTTGAGAATCTGGATTTAACTTCATTTGATAGGATCCTTTTTTTGCATTAAGCACTCTGCAGATTGTTGCTTTTGGTGTCCGAGGAATGATCTTTTCTACTGTTGGTGTGATAATGCAGTGTTGTATTAAATTTTCATTTAATTTGTTTGGTGCGATACATACTCTGTTTCAATTGTGTGTTACTACAAATACCATGTTTCTGGTCCATGTAGTTGGCTGTTCCATTTAATATATAACATTTCATTTTCTTAGTCTCTGTATCCCTTGTTTAATTTTTGAGCTATCCTTGAAGTTGCAATACTAAGCACATTCTCTGTTTCACTTAGGCTAGCTGATTGGTACACATTTTTTTAAACCCTTTTTTACCACAGCGTCTCTGTAACTCACTTTTATTTGGTAAATTAATGTTTCACCACAATACCTGCAAGTTCTCAAATCTCCAATTAGTTTCCCTAGGTCAACTAAACCCACAGATAACCTCTCCTTTTTTTTAGTAGTTAGCTTGCCCAAGGAGGTGCGAAGAGTAATAGAGAGGACAATATAAGAGGGAAAGATTAGTGCCATGGAGGGGATTGTGTAGAGGTTTTTGCCACGCCCATTCAGGGCCAATTAATGGGTTGTTGGCCTGTTCTATCAGTTGTGTAATTTATTTAATTATTACAGATGGTTTTGTCATAATTGCTGCTTTACCATTTGAAAGTTTTTTAAGATAACAGAATTGAGGGTATAAAAACTGCAGGTGTGGTGAAATATTATATCTTTACAAATATGATTCAAACTACATCTTTTACAAAATCTTGCTTTACAATTATTATTTACATTTAAATTTTCCTTTTAAAGAGCTCGAAGATGGGATATAGCTGGGTTGTTTGTTACTGTCTTAAGTACCTGTAAAGAAAATGTTTTAATATGTTTACTCTTAATAAATAATTATATTATATCTGTTTGACGGAGGTAAAGGGCAATATCTTTTCAAAATTTGGATTTCACTGCCATTTTCCTCGAATGGTTTAGCTCTATTAAGCATTATCTCTCAATAGAGCTGTTCAATTTTATTAAAGGAATACTACAATCTAGCCAGCATCGGTAATTAAGTAGATAGCACATTAGCTGCATACACCCAAGGTTGTGGGAATGGCTGATATTTGTATTGACAGTCCAATAACAGTGCTGTATTTGTGTTTTTAACAATTCTTTTAAATGGCTAGGTTTTTGGGAATAATGAAATCAAAGAAATGCTGCTAGACAGTAATCTAGTAGGTCTGGTAGATTTTTGATAAGACAAAGAGACATTTTGAGGGATCGTCTACATAAGGTTAATCTGGAAATAAAAGTTAAATAAAAGATTGATGACGGGAAGCGCAGGGCAACAGTATGCCAACCCTGCATCATTGTACCAAAGGCAATATCCACGAATCCCCTGCTGAGTCCAAGTTTAAAGAAGCTAAATCAAGATTTGGGACTATTTTAATGTCATATTTGTGTAGTCGATTTACTGGGTTTGATTGTTTAAATAGTAGATGATAAAGGAAGGTGTTAAAGTACAGACATCAGTTATTGTAAAATCGATATTACTCCTGTCAATACTTTTATTTGCTCTTTTGAATTATATGTGTTAATCAGTTCTTAAAGGGTTGGTGTTATTTTAATATTAATATTTTACCTGAACACTTTCTGCTCCTTAACCAGGGAAGATACAATTCCACAAGTGAATTTGGGGGATTCCTGAGCTGTGTATATGTTACAGAGGAATGGTGTTAGAAAGGGTAATGATCTAATAAGGAAATATCTGTTTAAAGCGATTGTGCAGTGAGCTGGAATCTTCAGGTACAAAAGGCTTGAACAAGTAGAATGGAAGTAAACAGATGATTTGAATTGAAGGAGTTTGGTGGTATATAAAAGAGAGTAAGATTGTATACCTTTATTAAGTAAATATGCCTAGAAATACTGGCAACAATAAAAAGCATAGACTTACATTTCTTTATTATTTACTATTATTATTCTTTTCTAAGGAACCCGCCATATGCACTTTTGATATCAAGTGAGAAGAGACATTTGGCATCTCATAGTCTGTCCAAGATGCTAGAAATGTAAGTCAGAGGGTGTTTCGTGAAATTGATTACTTGGCAGTAGTATACGCAAAATTTATAGCTAACATCTGGTTTCTTAACCAAAAATACTGATGTTCCCCAAGCACTCTTAGACGGGACTAAGATACTTTCGTTTAGCATGGCATCAAATTCCTCGTCCAAAATTATTTGATTGTATGGCGACACGGGATAATAGCATTGTTTTATTGCTTTGTGTTCACCAGGGTCAACGACTTCTTCTATTCTGCTTGCACACTCCAACGTCTTCGCTTTCTAATTATTCTATTAGCCAATGAACTTGTTTTGTTCTCGGGTTCTACTTGCGACGAATTCCTCTTACCGGCGAGCATACTCGAGGTGACACCATTCCCACAATGATTCTTAGGTAACAGTTGAATCAAGATTTTGTAGATGGATTTTCAAGAAATTTGTTCCATATGTCCGCGATTATACCAGTGCAAAAACGGACTAACTGGTATCACTGTTCTACAGTTATATCTGTTGTTACAATTGAAAATGTCTAGCCACATTAGATTTGGGAAGTAATTGTTGCTGATTATATAAGAGTAAAGTAGCTAAGAATTAACAGGATTTGAATTTTTAAATGAAACATTCCAATTTAAAAGAATACCTTTTGGTTTATCAATAAGTTAGCAGCACATGTAAATGCTCTTTAAAACATGATCCCAATTTCATTGGTGTATAATATGAAAATATATGCAGATGATATATCTATTCATTGTGAGGTAATAGAAAAGTTTAATAGTAGATATGAATAGATGTTACAGACCACCGTTTTAAAAGTTATCGTGTTCTACATGCGACAAATTCATCTTACTGACCTAGATGACACCATTTCCACAATGATCCTTAGGCAACACTTCTTGTTGGCCCATCTCTATACTCGGAGGTAAACACATCTTCCACCAGAAATCCATTCCCAAATTTACGGTGGCGGGGAATGGTCAGGAATTTCAATAAACCAATTTCTCCCTTGAGTTCAATTGGTAGCTCGATTGACCCCAAAAGCTTCCTGTGAGGACAAGAATCGTTAATACTTAATTGTGAAAGAGTAGTTGCTTCCTTCACTTTCAGATTTCCACCTGTTTCGGTCTCTTCAAAGTTCATTGAATGGACAGACCTTCAACTCTGAAGAAGATGTAAAAATCCACTTGGAAAATTTTTTTGCCAGTAAAGACAGGAAATTCTTTGAGCATGGAATTATGAATCTGCCCATGAGATGACAGAAGATACTGGAACAAAACTTCAATTATATCATTGATTTAATAAATCGTTTTGTGTTTAAAAGTTGTGTCTTATTTTCGCTTAAAAAACCGAACAGACTTTTTGGCGAACTCTTTATAGCTAATAGATAGTATATAAAATTAAAAGACAAACAAAATATAAATGTAATATGTTTTGTTTCTTTTTAATTAAAAAGAATCTATCAAATTTACCAATTGATAAAATAAAATATTTTGTACTTTTTATTTTTAAGTTGTGAAAAATGATAGTCTTCAGCACTTAGGAAATGTCTAAAGAAAAACTAGCTTATAACTTAGAACTTTATGTATGAATTGTAGTATCATGAACATCTTATAAGTATATTAATTTGTCACTATAATAAAACTAAATAGTAAATCACATCATTGTTTAATATTATTGGTGCTTTATTTCACCATTTACTTACTGCGTATTTAAATCAATTAAATTATTATTCTTAAAATCAATGGTCATTTAGTTACCAAAAAATTACTTTTTCAACCAGCGTTTTTTCTTTAATTTTTTTTACTATCCCATAATCCATATTATTTATATTTATTGAAGTAATGTGTGTTCTAGGTTGGAGATAGTGATTTGTTGGCAGAAAGAATTTGTTCTCTGTTAGACTCTAGCCAAACATTAAGAGAAGAGTATGATAGGATTTCAGACATTTGTTCCGAGATTCAAAGAAGCAATATTAGTATTTGTTAATGATAGAAATATGCCATGTCAACACTGTCGATTATGCTTGTCTTTGGTGGCAACACTGTCTGTAACCTCACCTTGTTGTTGTTATCTACTTTCAATATGACCACATGTATTTTGTACAGTTTATTATTAAATATGAGTTTATATTCAAGCTGTGATTATATTGAGTATTCCTAAGGCCACCTCCCTGATCCTTTATCAGGTTATGGGCCCAGGGACGGGAACGTGAACGTTTGAAGTGTTCTGATGGTTTGTTGAAGTGTTCTAAAAGTTAGTGGGATTGGACTTCTCTGACGAAATGGAAGTATCGAGGGTTGCTATTGATAAATTGGAGGGACAGTCCAATTGGATAGACTGGAAATTCCAGGTTAAAATACAGCTTCAGGTTTATGGAGTTATGGACGCTGTGGAAGGAGAACTTGTATACCCGGAGAAGCCAATTCCTACTGACGATCAAACGGACTATAATAAGAAGGTTGCGGCTTTAAACAAATTGGAGTATATGGCGCAAAATATAATAGTTTCTTCATTATCAAGTCAGGTAAGACAACTTGTTAATATTTGCACAAACGCCAAATCTATGTGGGAAAAACTTCATAGTGTTTATGAGCAAAGGCAAGACAGACTATTTAATCAATTTTTTGGTATTAAGGAGAAGGAATCTGGTGACTCAATAGCCAAGCATATTGCAAAGCTAGGAAAATTATGGCAGGAGTTATGCGATGAAACCTGGAAAGAAGACAAAGTTAAATTGCCGGACTCTCAGTTCTTAAATAGGGTTCTAAATACTATGCCTTCAGAATACCATGAGTTTATAAATGCTTGGGAATCTGTCCCCAAGGAGCAGAGGAACTTAGATCTACTGAGAGAAAGGCTCTGTGTTGTGGAAATGAGAATGAATGAGAGGTCGGAAGGTGCTAGTGGTACGTCAGCTGCCTTTTATGTGAAGCATAGTAATGCGGGTAAGTCCTCTTTTCACAATTATAAAAGTCAACATTATATTAAAGACAAAATTCCACCTAAGGACAGCAATGTAACACTGAAATGCTATCGTTGTCACCAGCAAGGTCATTTTAAAAAGGATTGCCCAAAGAAACATTCATTTCATAAAAATGGCGGTGTACATTCGGTGTAAATGTACATTCGGTACCTGCAAAGGGTAAAGGTACGAGTGATGGTGCTTTTGTCTGTAGTATAGCTGAGGGTGACTTGAACACTGCATGGATCACTGATTCCAGTGCTACTCACCATATGACCATGAGGAAGGATTGGTTTGCTACTTTCGAATCCTTTCCAGCGGAGAAATATGTCCAAGTCGGTAACGGACAGACCATGAAGGCTTATGGACGAGGTAACATAAATGTTGAAATGTTTATTGATGAATGGATTGGTGGTTATTTGCAGGATGTATGGTACGTGCCAGATGCTGATAAAAATTTGTTTTCCCTTACATCAGCTCTCGATAAAGGATATGTAACAACATTTAGTAATAATGAATGTTCATTGTTTAAGGATGGTCGACTGGCAGCACAATCAACCAGGACCGGTGGTTTATTTACCATGAACATGAGGGTCATCCCAGTCTACTCGGCAGAGGCTCAACTTGCGGTTGAAAATAAATTGCAGACCTGGCACGAACGGATGGGCCACCAGAATAAGAGGTATGTCGCAGAATTTTTAAAGCGTAGTGGTGTAAACTTTGGCGGCCAAGTATCTTCAGACTTTTGTGATGCATGCGTAATTGGAAAGATGCATAGGTTAAGCTTTGGCAAGAGAAAGGAACAAGTCTCCAGTCCGGGGGATAGAATAAATGCTGACGTCTGTGGACCTATGCCCAATCTGTCAGCGGGTGGAAGTAGATACTTTTTAGTCTTAAAGGATGAATTTTCTAAGTATCGGACGGTCTATTTTCTAAAAGAGAAATCTGAAGTGAAGGATATATTACAGCAATTCTTGGCGGAGGTGAAAACTATTGGACATACTGTCAAGGAATTATTTACCGATAATGGAAAAGAATTCATAAATAGGGATGTACAAATAATAACTAGGGACCATGGCATGTACCATCACACCTCTATGCCCTATACACCGGAGCAAAATGGTTCGGCAGAGAGGGAAAACTGAACCCTTGTGGAGTCAGCAAGAACTATGCTGCATGCATCGGGCCTCCCAGAAAAACTGTGGGCAGAGGCAGTTATGACTGCTGCTTATGTCATAAATAGGACAGGTCCATCCTCCACTAGTGGTGATTCACCTTATGAAGTTTGGTGCGGTAAAAAAGCCTCAATAAAGCATCTTAAAATATTTGGCACTGAGTGCTTTGTGCATATTCCTAAGGAGAAAATTTGACAAGAAAGCAAAGAAAGGTTTCCTTGTTGGGTACTGCGGTGATCAAGATGGTTATCGAGTATGGATTCCTGAAGATTCCGAAGTTGTGCTGTCAAGGGATGTTGTCTTCAAGGAAGAAAATACATCAACTGCCATCTTTGAGTACTTAGCGCCTATTTCAGGTGAGGAAGAAGGTATTTCAAGGGAAGTTGGGGAACAAGCAAACTCGGAAGAAGTCCAAGATCACATGGAAAAACAGCATGATGAAAATAAAAATACTAAGAAGGTTCAGGATAAAATTGACAGCACCCCTACTAATAAAGGTGGTTATAGTCTACGGAATAGGGATGAATTAAGGGCACCAACAAGATTAGCAGTGGACTATGCTATGTTAGCATTTTGCAATGAACCTGGGTCTTACAACGAAGCCACCTATTCTATTCAAGCTGAGGACTGGCACAAGGCTATGAGAGAAGAGATGAATGTTCTAAAGGAAAATGATACTTGGACACTGGTGGATAGGCCTGAGGGGAAGAAGATAATAGATTGTCGTTGGGTCTACAAGGTAAAATATGATCCTGATGATATTGTAGAGCGTTACAAGGCTCGATTAGTCGCGAAAGGTTTTTCTCAACAACCAGGAGTTGATTTCTCTGAAACCTTTAGTCCAACCATTAGATGGGATACTATCAGGGCTGAGCTTAGTGCCAGTGCACAGGACGGACTTCACTTGAAGCAGTTTGATATCAAGAGTGCCTTTCTGTATGGAGAACTGAACGAACAAATTTATATGAAACAACCCGAAGGGTTGGATGATGGCTTGGTAGCATCGAGAAGTATTTCACAGTAGGAGAAATTTTTAAATGCTTTGCGTAAAACTTTTAAAGTAGATATCACTGAAGCCAAACATTATCTTGGAATCGAGATTAAACATTTCAAGGATGGAACCATTTTTATAAATCAAGAGGCTTACACTCGTAAAATTCTAAGCAGATTTCGAATGGAAAATTCGCACCCGGTTTCAACACCAATGGTGAATTTAATAGTTCTAGCAAGAAATTAGAGGAAAATGTGCCATACCGTGAAGCTATTGGTTCTTTACTTTATCTCTCGATTGGAACTAGACCGGACATCTCCTTTTCTGTCATCAGTCTCTCTCAAAGGGTGGAGTCTCCAACTGTGGAAGATTGGGAGATGGTGAAGAGAGTGTTCAGGTATTTGAAAGGGACACAAAATTATGGAATATACTATGGCAAAGGAGAGGCCTGCCTTGAAGGATTTTCTGATTCGGATTACGCTGGTGATGTGGTTACGAGAAGATCAACCTCCGGTGTTCTCTTTCGATATTCCGGAGGACCTGTTTCTTGGATGAGTAAGAAACAAAGGAGTGTCGCCAAGTCTATGACGGAGGCAGAATTTGTTGCAGCGAGTTTGGCTGGTACGAATCTACAGTGAGATTGGATTGCTGAAGAAACCACCTGTACTTCGAGTGGACAACCATAGTGCTATTCAACTTCTTAAAAACCCTTTATTCCACAGTCGGACAAAGCACATCGATATCCAGATGAAGTTTGTCAGGGAAAAGGAGTCAGGAGGGATCTCAGTTGAAGCTATTTCATCATCGGAGCAGTTGGCGGACATCTTGACGAAACCTTTGCCTCGGCCACAATTTGAAGCTCTTCGCAGTCTTCTTGGAGTGTGTCCTATGCAGTGCGGGAGTGATTAGTTGTGTGTGGTCGTTCGTTGTGTATATTGGTGTAGAGTCTGTGAGTATGTTGGCATTATATATTTTTGGGGGAAGTGTTAATGATAAAAATATGCCATGTCAACACTGTCGATTATGTTTGTCTTTGGTGACAACACTGTCTGTAACCTCTCCTTGTTGTTAGCTACTTTCGTTTCGTCTGACCACATGTATTCTGTACAGTTCTTTATTAAACATGAGTTTATATTCAAGCTGTGATTATATTGAGTATTCCTAAAGCCACCTTCCTGATCCATTATCGGTATTCATTGTTTCTAATAATTAATGTCTTGTTTAATATTGCCTTGATTTTTTTATTGTTTCTTTGATTGTTTATTGTTCATCAAATCATTGGAGCTACTTATAATGACAAAAATCATGATTTCAGTATTAAAGGAGTTGGAGTAATTACCTAGCTAAATCCCTAGATGTTCATTATATTTTTTTTTTCTTTTAGCAAATACTTGGAATAGTCGTTAATGTTGTTTACTGTTTATTTTACGTCCGTTATACTTTTTGTTCAGTTTATTTTTGTGCCATAGAACCCAACTGAGTTTGAGTCATCACTTGAAGTATTTTAAAGCTTTACGGATAATTCAGTGTAAACATATTGTTGGTCTTCCTGGCTGAAGCACAATACATTTTATCACTTTCAGTGTTTTTAAATCTATTTTATAGCATTGATAAAAAATATTTTGATAATTTATTTAATCTTTTTGTTTGATATTGTTGTAAATTAAATGTTTTAGCTTGCTATAGCATTGTTCAGTGCTGATTGGGGAAATTTTTCTTACTTTGATTTTTAGTCTTTTCTCCTTTAACTTTTTTTGTGTGGTTTAAACCTAAAAATGGGTCCTAAACCAGACAATGAGGCAATTTTGAGTACTGTACAGGATTAATTGGATAACGTAAAGGACAATATAAAAGAAACAAATGAATTAGTCTATACTGTAAATGCAAATTTCAAACACCTTTCCCTTTTAAAGCACAAATATCACAACTGGATAATTTTTTTAACAACTTTACAAATCCTGTTACAGGGCTAAAGCGATATGCTAAATTACTTGACATTGATTGCATTAAATATGACTTAATGAGAAAAAAGATTCTTGGACTTTTTTATGAAGCATTACCACTTGACCAAGAACATTCAGACTTAGATCAATCTTTCATTCAATTCATTTTCTAAATAAACACTAAATGTATTTATTTATAATGACAGAAATTACGATTTCAGAATTAAAGGAATAATTACCAAGCTAAATTTTAATTTCATCCTTAGAGGTTTGCATCTATTTTCCTATTATTTCATTCTATTTTTTTTAAAATAAAGTTTATTGTGATTTGCCATAAATTTGTCGTTTACTTTTTGTTTCTTTGTTTATTTTACGTCCAGTATAGTTTATTTGTTCAGTTCATTTTTGTACCATAGAAGCCAGCTTAATTTGAGTTATTACTTAAAGGGCTTTAATTCTTTACAGATAACTCGGTGTAAACACTTATAATTTTTTGACGTGATACCGATAAGTATGTCAATGTTTATAAATTATAAACCCAATGACTGGTAGCACAAATTTGCAACTGACATTTTATAATGAATAACATGCCGAATAATAGTGATTTAGACCATTAAAAGAAACACTCACGACTGCTAATGAAGAAAAAACAACTCAAGATATGTTAGGGCAATTAATTTGCCTTTTTAAGGGTCTAAAACAGGATTTTGACGAAAAGAATAGAGGGAGTAGTAGTATTGATAGAATAGACAAAAAATGAAATACTAAATTAGACGAAATTAAATTTTCCGATGAAAATGTTGAAATATGTAGTATAATAAATAATAATATACAAGATTTGGAACAGAAATTTTGAATTGAATTATACGAGGTTAAGGTTACAATTGAGATAAATGAAAATTCACATGTTTTACATGGTGGAAACAAAAAAAATAAAGCCTGAAGGACGAATCGGCAATATTTATCTTAAAGATGGTATCAAACCAGATTTACCAAAAGAAGGAAATCATATTTTTACTAAAAATAGAACCAGTGAATCTTTAAATTTTTACATAAATTCGAACACTATTATAGAAATTTTTATTGTTTCAGCCAATAATCGTAATGATTTTTGAAATTCTGTCTTAGGATTAATTGAAGAGTATCAAAAATACTTAAGCTAGAAAAAAATAATTTACCCAATCCTACATTCATCAAACAAACAAAATTGAATTCTACTAGAAAAAGTTATTTGCACAATGTCACATGCATCAAACATCCAGAATCAACTAGAACAAAAAGAATACAGTATTATATCGGTGAATATTTAGGAATAATTCTGAGAAATGTAAACCAAAACTTCTGGCCAAGACAGTTGGCTACAATAGAGTATTTGGCAAACCAAGCATATACCAATCTCTAGTCAGTTATCCAGTAGCTTCATTAACATGCAAGACAATGCTTAAACCATGTCTTTAATGCTGCTAGACAGTAATCTAGTAGGTCTGGCAGATTTTTGGTAAGACAAAGAAACATTTTGAGGGATCCTCTACATAAGGTTAATCTAGAAATAAAAGTTGAATAAAAAATTGATAACGGGAAGCGCAGGGCAACAGTATGCCAACCCTGCGTCAAAGTACCAAGGCAATATCCACGAAGCCCCTGCTGAGTCCAAGTTTAAAGAAGCTAAATCAAGATTTGGGACTATTTTAATGTCATATTTGTGTTGTCGATTTACTGGGTTTGATTGTTTAAATAGTAAATGATAAAGGAAGGTGTTAAAGTACAGACATCAGTTATTGTAAAATTGATATTACTCCTGCCGATACTTTGATTTGCTCTTTTGAATTATATGAGTTAATCAGTTCTTAAAGTGTTGGTGTTATTTTATTATTAATATTTTACCTGAACACTTTCTGCTCCTTAACCAGGGAAGATACAATTCCACAAGTGAATTTGGGGGATTCCTGAGCTGTGTATATGTTACAGAGGAATGGTGTTAGAAAGGGGTAATGATCTAATAAGATGTCTTTAATCATGTCTTTAATTGGATATCTATAGTATTGAGATAAAACTCGATCACCAGACAGAAACTGAGCAACTACCCCTACACATTTACAGAAACCCTTGGAACCATTTAGTTAAATGGATAAAGTATATGTTTTTTTTTATTATCAGAAATGAACCCAACAAGAAAAACGAAATGACAACAGATCATTTAAGCACAAAGCCCAAAAAAGAATCGGAACAGTTGGAAGTAAATTTTCATGTAAGCTGATTAAATGAAACAAGAGAACTCAAGGACAAAAAACAAAAGATTAAACGGTTTTAAAATCAAGGAAAAGAAATAAAACATATACAAGATTTAGTATACAAGACTTAGTTTTGTTAAACCTTTTAAAAATTGATTATCCTAGTAACAGAAATTAATTTTTCATTTTTAAGATGAATGAACCAATCTGGCTTCTAATAACAAATCTTCAGGCTAATATCCTCAAGAAGGACATTAATGGCCAAATAGGATAGGTTTTTAGTTTAGCTCAGACATCTTAATTTAGCATTAAGTGTATTATATAATAATGTAAATTGTAATTTTTAAGATTAATTTAAATTAAAATTATTTTTATTTATGTCAAATAGAATGAGATCAATAGCTTATGATTATTGTAACAAATAAAATAAAGATTTATAAATTGGTAAATAACTTTGTTTTGCTGTGTATGTTAAAAAAATGCTTTCAACTGATATTTATAATAAAAAGAAGTATGTTCGTGATGATATCTTGCTATAGGATTTATGTGGTTAGATAATTTTTAACAGTATCGATCGAAAGGGTGTACGAATGAAAATAAACGTTAATGTCAATGGAAATAGTACAATAAAACTTAAGAAGTCATTCAAGAGGGAGTAATCAGTAAGATCATCGAAACTCTTAATTGTTTGGTGATGCACATTTAACTAACCTTATTGTATAAATGTTTAGTGTGATTTTCTTGGTGAGAATCTTATTGGTGCATTTTTATTACAAAGAAAAGAAGGAAGATAATCATAGAATAGATGGAAAAAAGAAGTTCCCGCCAGCAGCCGACAGGTGCCAAGCTCTCAATGTCCATAACAAAACCTCCCTTCATTGGTGCAGTGTTTTTGTTTTATCCTAATAACAGAAATAAGCAGTGGAACTTTCATAGCACCAATAAAAATGAGGATGTATTATGTATGACGGACATATTACATAAAATATCCAACCCAGTCTAACCAGCTCACATCCCCAGACAGCAGAGGTATAAACCAAGTACCATCGATTTGGTCAAGAACATAGACATCCTGTCTTGGCTTATTGCATTGCCTTGTCTTAAAACCGGCCACAACCTGGTGGTGAGTATAGTAATAAATGCCTTACATTTGTAAAATTTCACTTCAGGAACAGCTAGAAAATAACAAAATAATAAGAAGTCAGAAACGCTTAAGTATTGAGGTTAAATACTCAGTAGAGGACTGACCATGGTTTTGATCATGAACTGCAGAATTTGGCCAAATATTAGTGTTAAACTGAACTATTAAACTAAAACAAATAAAATTATGCATTCCACATATCCTGCCTGTTCTGATGTATGTGTGTGATTTTTCTCTCTGTAATTAAGTGTTCTCAGTTTCTTGAAAAAAATCCACTTTCCAACCCTTAACAAACTCAACCCTACTTCATTAAAAGAGTATCACTCAATCCCCATCCTTCCTAACCTCTCAAAACTTCTTAAAAGATTAGTGCAATCTTTAGTCTCCTATTTCCTGGGGTCCAACCTTTATGATCCTTTCCAACTTTATTTCCGTCCTGGCTACTTCTTCATACAATCAACATTATTTAATATAACTAGTTTCATTTATACCACTATTGATCAACAAAAACTAACAGTTCTTATTCCCTGAGAATTCTCTAAAGTCTTTGATACCAAAGATCACTCAATCTTTCTTCCCAAATTAAAATTGTTAATAACTTCCAATTGTTTTATCTGTGGGTTTCAATTATTCTTCTGTAACCATGCTCAAGCAGTTACTATCCCTTTCGACCCCTATCTGCTTCCATTTCTCTGTCCTCTTCTCTTTGGTTCCAACATTAATAATCACCTTAATAATAATAGCACTTGGGGAGGTTTCCAGGGTTGTTAATTACACAGTTTGCTTCAAATCCAATTACATCTAAAATTTTAATTCAAATTTTCAGGAACTTCTTTCAATAGGTAATTAAAAAATATCAAAAAATTAAAGTGAGTGGAAATAGGAATCTCTTGAAAAAGTACTGAAAATAGATGGAACTGGTTATAAAGATACGTACCTCATATTGTTATTCATAGAGGGTGTGATCCCAGGATGAAGTTTTTTTTATATTTATTCTAAAGCATTCATTTATTGTTGATTAACCATCCAATTATATTCAGTTTATTAAATATCTCATTGTATACTATTTATCGAATATCTTATTATCTACTGTTTATTAAGTAACATATTATCAATTCCTTGTTAAATATTTATCTACACTCTATTAAGTATTTGTGAGCTGTTTTTCGAATAATAAGATGTGATAATACTGAAGTGTCTTTATTTGATTACAGTCTTAATATGGGACGATGGGTATATAATAGTACAGTGTCATAATCAAATGATGTAAATAAAGTATTCAGAACATAGACGCATTAAAAAATAAGCGTTAGTTTTTGTATTCAGTTTAAACAAACACATTTGTATTATTATTGATTTAGTTATTAGTTTCAGTGCCCAAGAAAATTTATTACCTAATCAACATCTATCTCCAAAAGTGATAGTAATCAATTATAGGTGAATGAAATTAGTGGAAATTGTTTTATCACAGTAGCCTATTATTTGGTCATATGATTATACTATGCTTTGTTAAGTTATTATTAATTCTTGAGGTATGATCTAATGACAGTATTTTATTTATAAAACTAAATAATGGTGTTTTATGTAGTATAGCAGCTATCTCAATGAATTATTTACTGTTAGTGACAAGCACAATATGGATACTTAAAAAGAGGGTTGTTAAAAAATAAAATAAAAATGGTGGAATGGAAATTTCCTCTCAATAAATTATATTAATAATATTTTTTACTATTTCCTATAGCAAAAATTGGAAACTTTTAAATGTGTAACTCATTAATATTGTATTTTGGTGACAACAATTTAGTTTTTATTCAAAACTACTTAAACTAGATTAATTTATTAAAAATTTGAAATATTTACATGGATTTTATTTCAAATATGTGTGCTGTATGAGAATATGATTGTTTGTTCTTCTTCAGGTATCTTGTTATACCTTAATTTCTATAAAGATAAAAAGACATTCGACTAAAAAAAAATAACTTAATGATTTATGTAAATGCCACATTAATATTAAATTATATTGTATTTTTTTTATTTCTAATTGTACCTGTTGGTATATATTTGCTATTAAAATGTCTACTCTAACTTTATAATAGGGTAATAATGAGCAATTTTCAATGTATTGTTGTATTATTAAATGTAATATATAAGATTGTAATGATAATGAGTTGTAACTGCTTTCACAATAAAAAAAACATGTCACTGCAAACATTTTTTTCTTAATAGAAGAATTCCTCACTTCACCAATTACTCTCGTATTTCCACTAAAAAAAGTAAACCCCTTCAACGTCAAATACCTTCTGAAAAATTACCTTATTGAAAATTTCTGGGATATGTTTTCCCAAGTTCACAAATTCTCCAATAACTTCCACCTAAAGCTATAAACTTCCTTACCTAGATAATTAAAACTAAATTAGCCACTTATTTATATGTAGTAAAACAGAAGCAAAAAATAATAAGCAAATTTGTTAGGCAAAAAATATAACACTAATCCATCTTTGCTAAAATTTTTACTTTCTTATTCGTAAATAGTCAAAGGATATTTATAAGAAAATCATAAAGAACAATAGTTTATTTCATAATGTATCATTGAATATGAAATCAGGGCTCTATACTAAACAATTAGATAAAAATAATTAATAGAAAAATAAAAGTCAGGAAATATACTTTAAAATAATGAATAAGTGAATCGTTCCCAGACTAATGACTGTCTCATTAGATTGTGAGGAGCTAAATTTACAGTCTGAGAAATCACCATTTTTTTCAATCTTGAATATGAATATCTGGAGACCTAATAATGCTACTCCTAGCCCAGGGGATGAGCCCAGGTGAGTTTATGTATTATTGATTGAGCTTTGTTTTGTTTATACCTCTTAATTTCCACTGCAGTTATGGCAGGGCAATGGAATTACAAATAAAACTATGAATTTGGCATCAAATATCTCAATAATGAGTAGTTCTAGGAAATAAATTACCATAATCATACTGTGAGTTCATTGTTAGCTGTGAATATGACTACGTTCTTAGTACTAAAGGATGATTTAAACAGTTTACATCTTCTGCCACCATGCATTAAGGCCTCATTGTGACATGACACTGCCCGTTAATATGATAAAATAGAACGTGGTAGCTAAGAGTTATATTTTTTTTAGTATATATTTAAAAATAATAGTTTGATGATCATACATGAATAACAATTTCCTTATTTATAAGTTGTATGAATGAAAAAATTGAAAAAAAATACTTTTTGAAAAAATGAATTTCTAGACATTTTCATTTGCTACAATTAACAAACAAAAACAAATTACAATTGAACTGACATAATTAATGAATTGTTTTTTCAAAATTTCTAAAGACCTACAATTTAAAACTCATACATATGAACAAGAAGAGGGTTCTCATTTATTTATGTTTTTAAATATAACATATAAGCCTTAGCATTAGTTAAGGGTAAGAGTCGGCTACTCTCTAGACTCCCACCAGAATAGATGATCTAAAATTCAAGGTAATATTATTCAGAAAAGATTGTTTACACAATAACAATTTATAATGTTTTTTTTACCTTCACATTATTTATAAAAAAAAAAAATTTCAGAGTTATTATAATAATGTTGGTTTAGCTCAATACAAATTACTTATTTTCTTTTGGCTGTCGCAGAACCGGAAGGTAGATAAATCAGTAATAATTTGAACTAGTAAAAATTGGTTCAAGTTTTCTAAATATTGTTATACATGTTTTAGAATTGATTAGCTATTATGAATAATGCAATCTAAAAATTTAAGATTTAAGTACTAATTAAAGTTCCATAATAATATGAAATGAAGCAAGGTTTGGGACTTGAGGTTCCCAAGACAAGTAACAAATTCTTGGAAAAAGTTTAGATCGACCAGAAAGTGCTGTACCTTCTGACAGAGCACATAATAGTGGACTATCAACCACTGTAGATATGAATAATAATGTGCATCATATGCTCAATTAGCAACTTGTTTTTGTTGAAATAAGATATTTTTGTTTATTCATTATTATTGATTTTTTCCTTAAATAATTATTGTCAATCGATTGATCGATTTTAGGTTTGTTAGTAAATGCAAAAATAATTGCATCTTTTATGCTGATCCTGGAAATCATTTCTTAAGAAGGCTTTTGTGACAACTGTCAACTAAAGGAACCTGAGATCCGCAGGTGCTGCATAATAGAGAGAGAGATACTAAAAAAAAAAACATGCAACTTATTTGACAACAAAGATCCATCAGAAGGAATATATACATTACTTAATTATATTTTTCATAGATAGTTATTATTGCCTATTATTAAGGCATGTGACAGATCTCATGTGGAATGGCAACAGGGTTCACTGTCGGTGTCACAAACGATAATCAGAGTAAACATCGAGGTGCATTAATAGTATACCTATCAAACCAAATAGTTCCTGAGAAACCCACCATTTTACCTACATTGAACTGTAAAATGGAAAAGAAATGAGGATTATTGAAGACACCAAGTAATTTGGTTAGTAAGGAGGAAAATTATATGACAGTTAATAAGTAATTAATAATGAAGCCATATAACTTATGAAAAGAGTGTTTTGAAAACTGGAAACACCTGATTTCATACCTTCAAAATGAAATTTCATAACATTTCTTTAAATTGCAAAATTAGGAGCTCCATAAATAACAAGTCTTTTACAAGAAAAAGTAATAAACTTTTGTTTTGGGGTTTAATGACTAAATTTAATATGCAGGGATTTGATCGGTTGTTCTTGGTCACTGTACTACCTAGATCAACCACTGGTAGATATATCTAAGTACAATAGTAAAAGGTATAACACCACTCTTAGGTTATGTTTTACATTACTATGATTTCTAATAATAACCACTCAAGCATAAAATAGCAATCTTCAAGCATGAATAAGTTAGAAAGGTATATTGTATAATGAAAGATAACGAAACATGGCCTTAAACTATGAACTTGGCCCCATTCTATAATTCCGATGTGTACATTATCTCACCTTAGTGTAATTTCACTTCATTGAAAGCAAATGTTTGCACATGTAAACATTGATTTAGCAGAAATACGTTTTCAATGACATTCCTGAATAGGGAAAATAACACATCCAGAGATCTAAATCTCAACACTAATTCTCAGTAAAGTAATCATTTATAGCTCACTTGTTCAAAGATTTTTCATTTTCAGTTAAAAATGTCATGATGCCTTTGTGCTAAATATGATTGTTCAAAGCTGGGTAAATGATTGTAAATTATGTTGCTAAATAAACCCTTGACTCTACCTGAAGTGTGTTGTTGTACATAGGGCATTATTAGGTAACAGCACTTGTATTTGCAATACTAGCTGGAATCTTACTGTTGTTAGTAAAAATAAGGTTGGGGCTGGTGATGGAATTAGACCTGTCAATCCTTGTCTTATGGTCTTGGTAAAAATGTTGGACACTTCAATATCTATATCCCTGCAATTAGTTAACTTGAATGACGAGCAAATAACAACAATTTTGTAGTGAATTAAAACCCTAATTATCTTAAATATTGTGTGTGAGAACCACTCCTGGTAATGAAGGTATATTATATTTTAATAAATAAATTTAAGGAGAGCACATGGAGCAGGCTAGAAATTGTTCCAGAATGTGGATGGGTAGGCGAATTCCTTATGCTAAATATCCCTGGCCGGTACAGCATTCTCAAAAGTAAGATGGAACCTAATATGGATGTACAAATTCATGTGACCTAACTTGCTACAATGATTGGTAGAAAATTGGTGCATTTAAACAGCTAACCAATAAGTGGAATGCAAATAATATATGTAACAAACCAAACGTAAACGGCTTTATTTAGTTGTTCATATTAATTTGTTTTTGTTGACTTTATTTGATTTTCTTTTAATTTGTTATATATGCTTTAACAAAATTATATTGAGCAAATATATATCAATTGAAAGTTGTATAAAATTGTACTATTTTTTTTATGTAAGTATTTACTTTTTCATTTATTTTTTAGGGCTTATTTTTAAATTAGTGGTTCTTTTTATCCTTGATAAAAGAAGTTTGTTGAAAATAGACAAAAACGAGACGTATTTACTTTACTTCTTAATTTATTTGACAGGATAATTGTCAAAATAAAACATACTTGACTAATCAAACCTTGGTCAAATGAGTCGCCTAGACAAAATAAATAAAATTAAATCTATAGCTTTCATCTCTTGAAGGAATAACTTTAACTGAATTGATTACTGCAATTGATAGTTTAGAATTGATGGAAAATTTTCATAAATGGATTCTGTGGGTATCTTAAGGAGGGGATATGCTATTGGTCTGAATCCTTAGGACCATAATTTTTACAAATATTTATTGTTTTCAGAATATATGGTGATCAACTCACCATGTTAAAAAATTTCTTGGTGAAATTACATTAAAATAAAACCACAGTTTTCTACCCAAAAAAACTTTTTTACTTAAATTGTGATTGGCTGTATTTAACTCCATTTTTGAAGTGGTTTCACACAGAAAATTTTTTAATAGGACGAGATTACCACCCTGTATATTTGATTAAAAAAAATACATCAATCAGAATCGTGCACCAAAATAGAAAAACACAGAGCTTACTAGACTTCTTTAAAACAAAATTAAAATTAACTCCATCTAGGAAAATCAAATTTAGAGAACTATTGTTGAATTAGTTTAGATAATTTTTTGGCCATATGTTAAGTAATTTAGCATCAAAAACAAAAATTAAACCCTTGGAATTCATAATATCTAATTTAGAGAGAAGAAAAAAGAAATCTGCCAACAGAATAATTGAGCATGAAGATAGATTAAGTCTATATGAAAACTCAGTAGTGCACTTAAATAACCGAAGTTATAGAACTGATCCAATAGGAGACTTACAAGTTGATAAAAGAGAACACAGGTTACCCACCCATTGTGGGATAGTTATGATTAATGCTCTCAAATTGATAATTTATCTGAATTAACAGGATCTTTTTTTTTTGAGTCATGGAAGAAATCTTAATAGGCTTACCATTTACATTTACCTAAAGAAAAGGGCAATAGAAATATTTGTTAAAAGCCTTGGTAATTTATCCAAAGGCAGTTTTTTAATATACTGTGAGGGAAGATAATTAATATATCACTGATAAGGAAAGAAATCCTGTACCTCTGTAAAATTGAATTAAAATAAATATGGTTTATAATAATTTTTTTTTATTTCACATAAGATTAATACTTGATCTCATGACTTACTCCTAACATTTTGTCTATAGTGAGAGCACTTTGGTATTCATTAAGGTGACAGTACAAGATGGTTTAAACTGCAGTTCTAAGCACTGCTTAAAATTCTACTGGTTTTTTATTGATTGCGTCTAAACATTTTAATAAATAAATAATGTATAATAAATCAGATCAATATGTCATTTTCCCTTCCTCAAGAATCAAGAGCTAACATAAATTCAAATTTTCAGAAAAAAAATATCCCTCTAAAAATGTTTTCATTGGATTTATAACTATTGTCAAACCAGTATACATACCTACTTCTAAACATAATTGAATTTATTTAATATTTTCATCAACGTAACATCTCATAAATAAGTTTTACATAGCGCATTTAATCTTCTTTTAGATGTTCTGCTTGTTTAGAAAAAAAATGTATTGGACAATGGTCACATATTAAAACTATTTGTCAATAAATAATGAACCAACGATGCAAAGCAGTTGAAAATATTTTTTATGCAAGAAACAAAGTTGATGTTCATTTTTTCTTTGAAAACCATAAACATGGTGATTACTCCAAAACCATTCCACCAATCCATACCAATCTTTACAGGGATCTTGAGGCCTATTAACTATATGTAATAACACCAACCAGGTTTTTGTAAATAAATTAGAAATGAAGATATGAAATAAAACGTTTTAGGTTTTTCTGTTTATTTCATATTGTTTTTCTTGTACTAATGAATAAATCAAATGGTTCTTGACTTATCCTAAAAAAGAGGGTAACAGTGTTGGATTTGGACAAAATTTACATGATTTATAAAAGTTTGAGTGGAATAAAAGACACTGTAAAAAAAATTGTTTCCCCAGCAAATCTGTCCTAATGAATATTATTTTTCATTTCCACAAAAATTTGTATTTTAGGTTTTTAGGGGTACTGAAAACAAATTTGTTTTTTTACCTAATTATTTGAAGCATACCCTGGTTTTAGTATTATTATAAAAATATCCTGATATAATGCAAGCTGGCATATTTTTTTTAATATTCTACAAAAAAAAAAATCAGAATAACATGAAAATGTTATTTTACAGCAGAAGAAAGCCAAAAAAAAAAATGATCAAAAAATAGAGTTTTTAAATTTAAAACATTTATTTTCTTGGCTCACAGGGCACGTTACGACTCGGACACATGCCAAATATGTTTTGACCTATCACCCAAAAAAGCTTCATTTAAATTAAGTACCCTATGACAATTGCCTCCTCTTGCAGTTAATTAATTAAAACCCCTTGATTAGGTTTATTTATATTGAAATTTCCTTAATTGTTTATTACCACTTTACAAATATATACTGAAAATACTAAGAATGACAGTGAACTTCAAGCATTGGTTTTAATAAGATGTAATTTTATATTTAACAATTTAGTTAAGTAGCTCTCGCTAATTGATTATACTATAGGCCATCGACTACCTTAGAAAAGACCTGTTGGCGTTCCCACATTGTAAACCAAAGGTGAGCCCCATCACCTAGTCCTGTATTACTTTATTGACTTTTTAACTTCAAAAAGAAATTTTGTATTTGTAAATCTCACCTTCAAATGCATCTGCCTATGCAGCACGAGCACCTTATGAAAAAACAAATGTCATAGCATTCATTTATCAGTATTTTTAGTAGCATTACTATACAAAATAGGTAGTGTCTTAAATAAATTAATTATTATTTATTATTAAATACTCTGAAATGGGGCTTATGGAGAAGCTGAGCTCTGTAACCCAATGGATGAGCTAGGATATTTTAAGAAATGTTTTGTTCCTGTATTATTAAAAAGAAATGTATGGTTTATTTACTATTTTTTAAATTGGAATAAATTTATTATAACATTTAATACCCAGACTCCATTTATAGTATAGTGGTCACTTTGTAACAAAATAAATAAATTCAAATAATAATAATTTGTAAAATTGTATAGTACATATTTTTAAATCACTTATTCATAAAAAAATATTCAATAATATCTATTATACCTTTCTCCCTAGTTTTCGATAAATAATTATCAAAGTCTTTACAAGATTACTTTTAAAACGTTTTGCATATTATTGAGACAGGTCTTATCTTTGACCAGAAATAAAAAAAAAGAGTTTTTTTTCACCTTCTACAAAGACAATAAATTCAGAGGTGAAAGAGATTTGTAAAGATCTGCCCGGCTTTATTTATTTAAAACATTTAATTAAATTTTAGACTTGATGATAGAAAAATATTTTTATATTTTATTCTTAAGGCAATTATGCACACAGAGAAATAATACGATGTTTCCAACGATTGAGGGCCCTTTAGGCAGGCCAACGGCTGTTTAGTTGCTCACTTTACCACCAGAAAGCAGGTGAAGTCTATCACATTAGCCTGCCGCCCTTCACCATATATATTCTTGTTTCAATTCTATTTCATCACAAATATTTTTAATAATTAAACAACTACATGATAATAATTAATCACTTATAATATCATTTGGTTTGAATGTTCTCAATACTTTCACGCTGTTTAATGACTCTGGTCAGAAGTCATTCACCTCCCGCAGTCATTGTATGTCATGGCGTCTTTTGTAGGTCACTTTTGCTTCAGTTACTTTATATGTATAGCATATAGATATATATATAAACTTGATATATATTACAACGAATGCTAACAATCCCTGAAAGCATATAATTTTTGGAACCACCTCACTCGAAAGAGTGAGGTACCTTAAGTACTAACATTAATTATCGTGGGCATTAGATATACCCAGGACTTTAAGGGAGGGTGGTCCCTCTTTAAAGTGTATTTTTAATGGCAGTAAGCCAATTTCCTCGAACCGATAAGCTGTGTCTAGATTCACTTCATACTACTTATTTAAATTAGCCGGGGCAATGAAGATAGCTCTGAGCATTCCACATCAGTGTCAAACAAGCAAAAAAGCTGAATTATAACTTATTAAACTTACTTGATTCATCAAATTACCAGAGCACTAATTCAAGAACTTTCAATTATAAACGTATGGGGGGAAAACAAATCAGGCAGGAAGTCAACAAACATGATTTCTTGGGAGCGATGATTATGCTTATTACTAAACATTTAATTAATTCACCTAAGTCTTTGTTCTTTAAGCTTTCTTCAATTAGTTTACTTTTACATAGTTATTCAAAAATATTAAAAAAATCATCCACGTAACGAGCAACTACTAAGATTTCACCATGAATTTTCTTATATTATAATAAAAATAATATACATTTTACCCTCATGGTTGTAAACGTAAATAATTTACAACCTCTCTCGTAACGTCTATTAAAAGCTGAAGAATAATGGATGGTAACTGAAACAAGTGTTGAAGACGAATAAGATACAATCAGATGTATAAATCACGTACTGTTCAGAGTGGTACCTTACAAGAAGCAACAAGGTATGCCACAGATGTCAACAGTTTGGCCACACTAAAAATCACTGCATCCAAAAAAATCGTGTGCGTCAGATGCTCGCAGGCACATGAATCTCGATACCAAGACCTATTACAGGAGGGCTGTACTGTGGGCGAAGTGCTCGAACTGCGGAGGTCCACACAAGGCCTCGTATAGAGAAAGCCCCTACTAGCAAAAGTAGGAGACCAAAAAAAGAAGCAGGTGGAGAAACCGCCGCCGGTCTAACACCGATAACAGCCCGCTGGGAGAAGGACCAAAGAGTCGCCCACCACACAACGACCTTCACAGTAGGAGCGACATACGAAGAGGTCACGACTGGAACGTCAAATAGTCAAAACACCCTGAGGCTTCCACCCTTGTTCTTGATTCTCGAGACCATGGATCAGGGAGTTTATGTCCGTACTTGGGATCGTATTTGCTCCATTGGTTCGCAATGAGCAAGTACACAATACTCAAATTTAACGTCGATGGTCTAATGGCCATACTCGAAGAAGTAGAGGCACTAATAGTGACCTCCACACCGGATATCGTCGTTCTGACGGACACGAGAATAGTTCCTTAAGACCACTACCAAGTCATCATGAAGGAGAGACCCTCTACACAGCTGAAGAACAGGCGAAGATACTGGCCAACCACTATAGATTTTGTCTCTTTCTTGACGCTCGCCGGACAGCGGCCGGGTTTTAGTGACCCTAGTCCGCGGCGGGCGTCCTCTCCCCTTTCAATTTCCAACAATCACTGTAAAATTTGTAAGGGGCTATGGAAAAAAAAATCCAGTTCCTGGAGTAACCTGAATGAACAATTAAACGTTAAACGTGGCGAAAACAGGCAATTGTTATTGGCTTCAGTTTCCTCTGCAGATTCTTTACTGATTTTCCTGTGTATCCTATGATGTTCCTTGTATCCTCCCTCATTTAACCGCACTTTGACTATGGCTTTTTATTGTATGGGAATCTCTTGAGTTGAACAGATTGAAGCGAATCATGAACTGCTTCTTTAGATTTGTCTTATATCGTATTTTTTTTTATTAAAGTTTGAATCAGTTCAGAACCAGTGCATTATATTTTATATAGTAATGATATCAATTGTATGTACATAAAATACAATCTCATTGAATGATTTGAATAGTACATCTCAATAGAGCAAATCTGACATCATGTCTTTGGAATTTTCGTGAAGAAATTAATTTTTTTTCTCACTAAATCTTTGAGATGCTGTTCCTTTGAAAAAATTCACAATTTTGATTCATTGATATGGCATGTAAGTAGTTCACGTCTAAGGACATTCATTCTTCGACTTTTAACCGTGAAAAAATTACTTTTTTAAGTTGACGATTCGTGGGCAGCAACAGCTCCTACAGCATACTTCCCTTTCCGGTTCCCCAATACATGTATATTTTTAATAATACATTTATGAATGCTAAGTATAAGTAATTTTTGTGTAATACATTTATATAAGGGTCTACTTAATTATACCAGCCCAAATATGGGGATCCACAAAATGAACAAAACGTTTATGAATGTGAGCAGCGAACTCGTAGTTTGTTCGGTGGAGACATAAATAGCCGTTTGTGCGCGCCCAGTGTAGACAGATACAATAAGGAGCTTTGAATTTTTGCCATCCATTCAGCTTAGTTTAAATTTTAAAAATTATCTAGTGGGATAACGGAAAGTTTTTGTTGTAATGGACTTACACAAATTAAAGCCGGAGACACGGCAAACTAATCACAAACATGGAGCGATATCGCTTCAGATATGGGAAACACAGGAAAGTTGATTCTTTGTTCTCCTCATTCAGAGGGAAAATGTGAAACGACAGGGAAAGATGTATGATCGAAGATCTATGAACGAATTCTCCACACGCATCTCACCAGGCACTGTGACGCCCAAGACATAGTTCCACCCCAACAGACTGGCTTCACCAAAGGGCTTAGCACGGACTGTAACCTCGTGAAACTGCAGCGGCACGTTGCATCGAGCATGCGCCTCAATAGAATCACCGCGTTGATCTCCCTAGATTGCACGAAGGCATTTGACTCGGTCGATCATCACACCCTCCTGCAACGTCTGAAAGACCACGACTTCCCGGAGCAATTACAGAATATTATGTCCTCCTACCTGGCAGGCAGAACATTTTCGGTACGCATAGGAACCACGTTAACTACCAGGAGGGATTTCGTTGTCGGTGTTCCCCAAGGGTCAGTACTGGGACCCCTACTCTTCAACATATACACTGCGCACATCGTGGGAGCTTCATACTCCAACTGTGAGGTAGCAGCATATGCGGACGACATAGGGGTCTACAGCACCAGCCTCAACGCGACGCGAGCTCTAAAGGCTGCAGAGGGTGCTAGTCAACTAATTGCTGATAGGTTGCGAGCTGTCCACATCCAAGTTAACCCAGCTAAGACCCAGGGGATCATCTTCTCTTTCCAGTATGGGAAAAAGAAGCGGCCACCCAGCTTTGCCATCGACGGGACTCCGTGTAAACTAGCCAACAACATCTGCTATCTAGGCATCCATTTAGGTAGGCACATGACTTTCGGGACACACTTAGAAAAGAAACTTAAACGAGTCCGCAAAAGATATTACTCTCTACAGCATCTTATCACCAGCCAGGCCATATCCCTCCGACTAAAACTCCTCATATATAAGAGCGTCCTTAGGCCGGCTCTTCTGTACGGGACACCACTATTCCGATTTCTACACCCCACTACCATAACTAAACTCCAGAGTTTTCAGAATAACATCCTTAGAACGGCACTGTGGCACACTCCTTTTCGCGACATGAAGGCATCCGACATGCACGAGAAATTCGAGCTCCCCACCATCACCGAGGCCATTAGACGACAACACATAAAATTCTTCGACTCAATGAAGCACAGTCTCAACCCGCTCTAGGTTGCGGTCTAAATCTAAGTATTGCGGTCTAAAATCTAAGTATTACCCCTACTTTCTTGGTCTGGGTAATTATTGCTTAATAAATTAGAACCTACACCACTTAGTCCAACCAATTGCATATCAGCAAATGTACTGTTGTTTACGAATAGTAGATTGGTGGCATTGAGCTAACCCACAAACTAGCAAATGACCGTACCAATCGCTCGCTGCCACAACAAGCACTTTAATGAGGGACCACCCTCCCTAAAAGTCCTGGGTATAACTAATGCCCATGGTAATAAATATGAGTACTTAAGGTACCTCACTCATACGAGTGAGGTGGTTCCAAAAATTAACTGCCGATGAGTTCGAGCAGAGTTGCATAGAATAAATGAAGAAAAGTTGACCTAGGAAAGACGCCATGACATACAATGACTGCGGGAGGTGAATGACTTCTGACCAGCGTCATTAAATAGCGTGAAAATATTTAGAACATTCAAACCAAATGATATTATAAGTGATTAATTATTATCATGTAGTTGTTTAATTATTAAACTGTGATTAACAGCCAATCTTTGCCTGCCTAAATGGCCCTCAATCGTTGGAAACATCGTATTATTTCTCTATTTGCATTATGCATGTGCATAATTGCCTTAAGAATAAAATATAAAAATATTTTTTTACCATCAATTCTAAAATTTAATTAAATGTTTTAAATAAATAAAGCCGGGCAGATCTTTACAAATCTCTTTCACCTCTGAATTTATTGTCTTTGTAAGAGGTGAAAAAAAACTCTCTTTTTTTTATCTCTGGTCAAAGATAAGACCTGTCTCAATAATATGCAAAACGTTTTAAAAGTAATCTTTTAAAGACTTTGATAATTATTTATCGAAAACTAGGGAGAAAGGTATAATAGATATTATTGAATATTTTTCATGAATAAGTGATTTAAAAATATGTACTATACAATTTTACAAATTATTATTATTTGAATTTATTTATTTTGTTACAAAGTGACCACTATACTATAAATGGAGTCTGGGTATTAAATGTTATAATAAATTTATTCCAATTTAAAAAATAGTAAATAAACCATACATTTTTTTTTTAATGTGTATAAATCTTTATTCGAAGATAATCAATATTTACCAACAATGGGCAACAGATAATTGCAATAAATGTTCTTATTCATTTAGAAATTTGTATCTAATATCTCATTCATACGGTATTTAAAATAAACATTCATACATTATAGACATATAAACACAGCTCAGGGATCTGCCCAATTGACTTTCAAGAAAGAATTTTCATCTTCCCCACTACGGAGAATTAGAGAGATCCACCTCGCTACTGCAGAAATAAAACATGAAATAATACAAGAATTATTATCTAACAATCCAGAAAGATGATTAATACTTACTTGTTAAAATTCAATACCGAATACTAAATTTCAACTTAATTACTGTTATGCTCATAATGTAACCTACAAATTATCATGAAAATAATAAGTAAATAGGATAAATAGGTTTAAAACTTTCAACACATGAAATTCGAAAAAACAGTAATGTTATATAAATTGCATAATATTCATAAGTGATAGTGTTATTTTATTTAAGTAACTATTTAAGATGTGAAAACAAAAGTCTTGCTTTATTAACTACGTTATTCATGGATTAGCAGCCTTACCATACTTGATAAAATTAAATGTGAACTAGATTGTATTTTTTTAAATATACATAAATGAAATAAAGGATGTAGGATGTGAAGTAGCAATGTCAAGGGATGTCCCAGGGTGGGCTAGAGACTCATCAACAGTTTCCTAAATGATTTTGAAAAACTTACTCATACTGAGGATTTTTGATCAAAAATATATAATTTAATTTATTAAACCATTTCACTCATTGAAAAATGTCCAAAAAAAAGTTATTACATATAACTAAATCTTAGACTGAAAAAAAAAACCATTTAAAATCAACTCGGATTTTATTAAGTATTAAGTATTGATATATCATGAATATATTCATGTTTGTCTTGAAAAATTTAAGGGAAGTCATTTCATCATTAAAAGTTAACCACTTTTAGGGGTGATTCTAGATCTCTTAATTCGGTAATTTTAAGAAACATGTAGAATATGATCCTGACATAAACAAAAAAGCTTATATTTAAAGCATGTTTACATGTGTAGTAATTTATTTTGGTGTGCAAAATTTTGATATAGCCGTTTTAACTTTTTAATAATATATTCCATTATTTTGTTCACTATAATCTATCAAAAATGTTATATCACTTAAACCCTTATAAAAATAGTAAAGGTATATGTTATATAAAACTGCTTCTTAGATATATTTGCTTTCTTATTTTTTTTTTGTTTACTTTTTTTTTTAATGTTTCCATCTGTGTATATTTAACCAAAGGTATAAAGCTTTATAATAGAAGCTTTATGTAGTTCAATTAAATTTGTTATTAAAGTTTTACAAGATAAAAAGATATGGGATCTTTTCTAGTAGGGATAACAGATAATGATTTTAGGAAAATACTGTTAAGACAGAGGGATTAGGCTCTTCAGAAATTATTCAATGATGTGATGGAAGTTAAGAAAACAGAAAAACAAATGGGAAAAATGAAAATTGATTCTAAATTCGAATATAAAATTGTCAATAAATTTGAGGAAGATAATTAAAAAAAAATGGGTGAAACCAGCATAGGAGGTAACATGGGAACCTGCAGGTATTATGGGGAAACATCCATTTACGAAAGAAAGGTGAGTTATAGAGATATAGTGGTAAAAAGTGTTTAAAATGTTCACAAACCACCCATTTTTAAAAAATCTGTAAAATGTATGTTAAAAAAGGTAGAAGTAATTATCTTCTAGTTCAAATAGATACTGGTGTGACATGCTATGTAATATGTTGGAAGGACATATTCAAATTGAATCTAGATTCAAAGGTGAGTAAGTCTAGGCAAGTATTAATATGTGGCAATTGAGAGGCGATGATTGATATTGAATGTGTCTTAGAAATGGAAGTGAACCGTAACACATATAATGTAAAGTTGTATGCAACTCGGCAAAAAGTAATTATATTGTGAATCAAAGCTTCTCTGAAAATGGGATTGTTCACTTCAGCAAAGGAGGTTTCGATTAATAAGATAGATATTGAGGATTTTCTGCAAATATTTGTGAAAATAATATTGGGGACATATGTACTTTAAAGTTGGAGGTTCACAAAGATTCAGTTCAAGTATGTGAGTCACCCAGGAGATTACCTGTTGGAGTGAGAAAAAAAAATTAAACAAGAAATACAGAGACAAGAAAAATTAAATATGATCTGTTAAGTGGAATAGCCAACTACATGGACCACAAACATAGTATTTGTAGGAACACCCAGATATTGATATTTATCATGAAGAGAATCCAGAAGATCAACGAGAATCTCGAGAAACACCACTGGAAGTTGAAGAAGGGATGATGGACAGAGGAAAGGTTCAAGAGGGAGAAGTACATATCCGAAGAGTGGGTACCCAAAATCAACTTACTGATGGTTTAACGAAAACGAAGCCCTTGCTGAATTTAAGGCTTAAGAAGCTAAATCAAGATTTGGGGCTATTTTAATGTCTTATTTGTGTAGTCAATTTACTGGTTTTGATTATTTAACAATTAAATGATGAGGGAAGATTACATTTACACAAGAGAATTCGGGGTATTCCTGAACTATATATATTGTAAATTCAGTTATATTTACATATACATATGTATATAAGTTTGAGTAAATACAATATTGGAAACATGAATGAGGCAGATAGAATTTTTTTTTATTTAAAGAACTTAAAAAAAAAAGTCATTTTAAATATCAAGCACAATTCATAGCCTCTCTTTATACCAGATGAGGTTAAAAAGGGTTGGATAAGCACATTATAAAATACAAATTCTGATTTTTACACCTATTCTAAATGATTTATACATCCGAAAATGGTTTTTACTATATTTAAATCAAAATAAAATTTTTTATTTTTAAATTTCTACATAAAATATGTGCCCATATCTTTTTATTAGATAGTAGATAAAGTTGCTCCCATATCATATGGTAGTATAGTATATCATAAAATACATGTATAAATATATAAATACAAGTAGTAAGTGTCTATAATAAACCTGAGGATCTATAATTGTATATAATTATCTGTAAATTTGAAGGGCCTATGAAAAAAAAAATACAAATACATACACACACACACATATATATATATATTTATATGCATATGGGTAATTTTCAAATAAAGTGGCACTATGAAATCTGGCCAAGTTTTTAAGTCATGAAAACAAAATCACGTGCTCAAGTTATGTCACATGCCCATGCATGTTCCTACAACACTTGAAAACACTTAACTTTAATTGATTTGCCAAATTTTAATTTCCTTGGATTTTGAGTAAAAAAATTCTATTATGAATCTGGAATTAAAAACAAAATAATATAAATTGTATGGTAACGTAATGGTCCCAAAAAGTTTTGAGCCATTACGTGACCACAAATTCATTTTTATGTATTAATTACTACAGCGTAAAATCAAAATGTAATATAAGAGTAAGGTCTGTAATGAGATAATAAATTATACTACCATAATTTGCACAAATATGTATTAAAATATAAAAAACAAATGGTAATTTGCAAGCTCATTTGATTCACATTTTAAAATGTATATGTTGTACTTGAACAAGAGTCATTTCAAATGAAATAAACGAATTAAAAAAAAACAACATAATTTTAAACATTTAATCTGAAATTTTTAATTTACTAATAGCACCCTCCCTCGTCAAAACATTAAGAATCCATAATTTTAGATTTTTCTAACAATTATTTGTTCGATGTTGAGTTATTGGTGGTAAAAAATTATAAAGACTCAAAATTTTTACTTTACTTTGGTATTCTCAAAAACTAAATGACATAGAAAGTTGAAATTGTTGGTATTCTCTTCAGCATTGAAAGTCTTTTAATTCGATATGCAGGATGCAAAGGATATGTTACATTTTATTTCAATCTACCCTAAAGTAACTCAGAATCAGATGTTTTGAAAAAGCGTTCCCTTATTGTTTAAGAACTAAAAATTTTTTAAAATAAATATCTATGCAATTATAAAAATTTGGAAGAAAATATTGAGCTAATTCGGAAAACAATTTTCAGCAGTAGGTAACTTAATCGTCAAATGGGTTGTTTTGTAAATTTTCAAATCTGCCCTCTCGTCTAATAACTGTACTTTATGTCTGCAAAAGTTAAAAATTAAACTTACTTGAAGGAAACATTTTAACATATCAAATAAACTAAAATCAATAAATATACAATTTACCATCCAAATTCACAATTTTTCAGAACTACGGAAAAAAAAAATAAGAATTAGGAATCTACAATTCTTAAAGGCCAATATTCATAATTCACCTGTAAAAAAGAAATAAGAAACAATGCTTTAAAAAAATATGCGTACATAAAACATACTTAGTTGACTTGGATATTTAAACTTAATTTTTTTTGTTAATATTCACTACCAAAGATGTATCTGTATACTTCTAGATGTAAATAATCAAATAAAAAAAAATGTGGAATACATTTTTAGCATGTCTGAGGAATCAAGTAAAACTTTCATGAGTGTTAGGTTGCTGACAGATGAATATCCCAATATGGTCCTAAAGAAGCTCTGATCTAGAGCTGGCCACTGACAGCAACAAATGACAACATTTTCAATGTGTTTTATGTTAGCCAATGTATCAGGATCCACAAATTTACAATTTGATGTAAATAACCTTTTATGATAATATTTTAGTATTATTAAATTAATTTTATACAAATCTGAAGTATAGGAATAGAGCACTTGTAGCCCCCAGCAAGGTGTGATAAAAAAAAGGTGAGTGAGGTTATTTATGAGGCTTATTTATGAAAACCTCTGCATATCTCTTTTCTAACCTTGTTATGTTTTAGTCCGGCGTTGTGAGACCCCACACCATCCTAGTGGGATTCACTGCATTCGTCTCGCTAAAACTAGCACCTCCTTGGAAGAGATCGCTTCCTCGCAGACGACGGTTGCCGTGGCCCTGCAAACTTTACCTATTAGCGTCTCCCCCAGCGATCCAATCTGCCTCTCTCCGGTTCACACTCGCTTTTGGGATCCGGACGGTTTTCACCTACCCTTAGACACCGAGTGTGAATTCGTGGTCATTCCAAGACCACATAAACTACCCATAATACCTACCCTTTACCTCTTCTCCTGAACATAGTGCACTGTTGGGGCCCATACTTAACAGATATGGAGTCAGATAACTCAGTAGTAAGACCCGCCATGAAGCAGTCATCCAGGTCATAGCCTATTCAACTCTCACTCCGTCACTAGGGCTAGGGTAACAAGGCCCCCCTCGTGACGACCCGACACCTTAGTAAAACAAGAGCCTCTCGCTTTGGATCCGGATTTTTTTTTAGGCAATCCCACTGGGGTGAATCATTTTGATGACCTAGAAGTGTCTTCAATCTTTTCAAAGGTAGATTAATCAGGCATATGATCGAATAGAACTCAGTAATTACAATAATTATCAGGATTGTACTGTATTTCATTATATATTATTGCTGACATTTTTAAGCTTCTGAAGTTAACACCGGAGAGGTATCTTATAATATAGCTGTCAACAATTAGCTCTTTGGCATTGGAATAGGTTATCACCCAAAGAAAGGTCAACTTAATTTTTGATTCGGTATATTTGTTTTTATGTTAAAAGCATCGTTAATTCGCAATAACTTCGGACTCTGACTGCCGTTTTAGTTTCGGCTTAGACTTACAACCAACTGTGATATCAGGAACAATGTGATTGACACTTTGAATTTTGTTTTAGTTACCAATAATGCGATGTGGCAGGGATTAGTAAGTAATTAGTATGTTAGATAGAATTTTATTTTTCCTATTCATTTGTGATGTGTAAAAGATAAATTGTGTGAATTTCAGATTGAGGGGTGGATGTTGAAGGAAAGATCACAGCTTCTAAACCTCGATTATAAAGATTATTGTTACTCTCTAAAGTATGCATTTTCTTTTTTTCACCCATGTGCCCTAAAAATGATATTGTGAGCTTTCAAAAAGGGGTTTTGAGATGGCAAAAAATTCTAGAAGTTGGTTCTATTACTTCATTTGGATTTGGTGTGTACAACTCAATTTGAATTATAGATTATATGATACTACACCTTAAAAAAAAATTCAGGTATGAATATCAATTGGTGTTATATCTAGGTTTAGAGACTTGAAATCTCAAGAAATATAGTGCCGCATTCCATAAGCATTTGTTACAATGATGCACGTTTACCAGTATTTTCTTTAGTATCATGTTAGATTCAGGAAAAATGAACTCTCCCAACTTTATATGAGCTTACTTGCAGCAGAGTGGCAGCCGATTGATTGTCTAGAGTATTACTATATTTTCTCGGGTCTGCTACCGCAACAATGATGTCAGCGGGTAATTGCATCGAGTGTTTTAATGATAGCAACAACAATTTCCTAAAATTTTTCTAGGCAGCAATTTCCTAAAATTTTTAACTCCTAGTTTACACTACAGGCAGCGAGTTACAAAGGTCTGAAGTTTCCTAAATATTGTCAGTAAGGGCACAAATCAAGTTCATATGTCTGTTTTAAAGTGGATATTAGGCCATGATCCCATTTAAAACTATGGTGTAGAAATCTTCATCAAATCCCAAAGGGAGGTTAATCATCCAGAGATGTATTTCACAAATCTGTATGCAGAGTGAATTTCAATTTAAAATGTTTTTTTTTTTTAAATAAAGAACAAACAACTTAGAAAACAAAAATGATGCCAGAATCATTAGGTAAATATACATAACACTTCAAAAATATATTCAAGTTTCTTATTATAAACTAACCATAAACATATTATTAACTATTGGAAATAATAATGTATATATTGTAATGATATGTTACATTGATTATTTTTCATTATATATAGTAAAAATAGTTAAATTATTAACATTGGTGGCTCGTTTACAGAAACCAGTGTAGGTTTTCTCTTTAAACAATGAAGGGGCAAAGGTGCATTCTGGACTGCTTAACTAACCTTGTGCCTATGAACTTATTGGTTTGTTTTGTACAAAAGCTATTCAAAATACCAAACTGTGGGTTTACTTGTTATTAGCCTAAGAAATATAAAAGACTAGAGGTACTCTGTATTCAGATGGTCCATTCTTTAAAAGCAGTTATATAAAACATTAAGGAATGGTCAAAAACAGTTTCACTTATGGAAAAGAGGAAAGAACCAGTCTCTCCTAGGCAGTGAAGAGGATCAGTGGCTCCTGTGAGCTAGGGGTGATGGTACAGTAAAAAGTGCATTGACTGGAAGCTATTCTTTTCTCCCGTCTTGCCCTGCCATCACTTGTGAGAATTCACCACACATACAATCAGTTACTAACAAACTTTTGATTGTTGTATAACTAATTGATAGTATACAAAATTACAAAGACAAATAGCACATAAATGTATTATGTTTGGTTCTTTTTAATTAAAAAGAATCTATCAAATTTACCACTTGACAAAATAAAATATTTTGTACTTTTTACTGTTAAATTGTGAAAAATTAATGTCTTCAGCACTTAGGAAAGGTTTAGAGAAAAAGTAGCTTGGTGGTTGAACTTTATGTATGCACTGTAATAAGTATATTAATTTGTCACTCTAATAAAACTAAATAGTATATTACATCATTGTTTAATATTCTTGGTGCTTTATTTTACCATTTGGTTACTGCATACAATTATTTTTTAAATCCATGATCATTTAGTTACCAAAAAATTACTGTTTCAACCAGCTTATTTTCTTTAATTTTGTAATACCATACTCCATATTATTTATATTTATTGAAGTAACATGTGTTTTAGGTTGGATATAGTTATTTGTTAGCAGAAAGTATTTGTTCTCTGTTAGACTATAGCCAAGCTTTAAGAGAAGAGTATGATAACATTTCAGACATATGCTCCGAGATTCAAAGAGGTAATATTAATACTCATTGTTCCTAATTATTAATATCTTATTTAATATTTTCTTGATTTTTTTATTGTTTCTCATGAAAAAACATATTATTATTGTTTATGCCAGGGAAAATTTGAAAACAAAAAATATTATAAATATTTTATAAATGGACATATATTTAAGATTAAAATTTTAAATTTAAGTTATGAAATGTATTTATTTTATTCTTTCTTAACAGCAATCTTACTTTTTGTTGTTTTAAATAAATAAAAAAAGGTGCTTTGATCTTTAAGGAATGACGCTTTGTGGCCGGGGGAAGTTTTACCTGTATGAGCCCATTCACCTTGGAACTTGAAACCACCAGATCTACTTGGTAACAGCTAAATAGGCCAACCTACCAACTTATTAGTGGCGACTTGGACAACTTCAATTTTCTTCTTGACTCTTTCACACCTTTCCATTGACAATGCCATCCAGCAGTCTTTCAACACTCCTGTAATGGCCGACAAAATGTGAATATAAACTGTATTCCTTTATTCTCTCAACATTGTTTACTCCTTATTTATTTTCAAATCATTGTGGCTATTTATAATGACAGTAATCATGATTTCAGTTTTACAGGAGTAATTACCTAGCTAAATTTTAATTTCATCCTTAGATGTTTACATCTATTTTCTTATTTCATTGTATGTTTTCTTAACAAATACTCGGAATAGTAGTTTTTATTTATATTTATAATTATACTAATCAGGTCTGGTATAAAAATATTTTTATTTCCTTATTTTAAAAGTAACTGCACTACCATTGTGTATCATTTTTTTTTAAATAAATTTTATCGTGATTTGGGATAAATTTGTCGTTTACTGTTTATTTTATGCCCGTTATAGTTTTTTTTCAGTTTATTTTTGTGCCATAGAACCCACCTCAGTTTGAGTTATCACTTAAAGTATTTTAATTCTTTATGGATAATTCAGTTTAAACATATTGTTGGTCTTACTGGCCGAAACAAAATACATTTTAATACTAATTCATTTTATCCCTTGCAATGTTTTTACATTTATTTTATAGCATTGATAAAAAATATTTTGGTAATGTATGTAATGTTTATGTTTGATTTTATTGTAAATTAAATGTTTTAGCTTGCCTTAGGATTTTAGGTGCTGATTGGGAAACTTATCGTAGATTTTTAGTCTTTTCTACTTAATTTTTTTTTGTGTCATTTAAACCTAAAAATGGCTCTTAAACCAGACAATGAGGATTGAGGAATGAGGAAAATTGAGTACTCTACAGGATGAATTGGATAAGTTAATGGACAATATAAAAAAAACGAATGAGTTAGCCGATGCTGCAAATGCAAATTCAAAACACCTTTCTCTTTTAAAACTGGATGATACTTTTAACAAATTTACAAAAAATGTCACAGAGTTAAAGTGATATGCTAAATTACATGACATTGATTGCTCTAAATATGACTTAATGAGAAAAGAGATTCGTGGACTTTTTTATGAAGCATTGTCACTTGACCAAGAACAGTCAGATCAATCATTCATTCAATTCATCTTCTAAAGAAACACTGAATATATTTATTTATAATGACAGAAATTATAATTTCAGAATTATAGGAATAATTACCCAGCTAAATTTTAATTTCATCCCTAGAGGTTTACGTCTATGTTCTTATTATTTATTTTTATTTTATTTTAATTAAGTGTGTTTTTATTTGCCATAAATTTGTCGTTTACTTTTTATTTCTTTGTTTATTTTATCCCCAGTATAGTTTTTTTGTTCAGTTCATTTTTGTGCCATATAGAACCCAGCTGAGTTTGAGATATCACTCAAAGGACTTAAATTTTTTACAAATAAATTGGTGTAAACACTTATAATTTTCAGACAATGTGATACTGACAAGTATGTTAATAATTATAAAGCCAAGAAACGGGTTTTTTTTTATATTTTTCAACAAAAGAACTCAACTCTATTAATTAGAGGTGGATTTTTCACTTGGGTTGGGAGGACAGGTAATATTTCAGTACGAATAGTAGCTAGGAATAGATATAATACAGGGGTTGGCAAAAAGGGCCTAGTTGGTGGAGAGTTAATCCTTATGGGCCCCTCCTTCATTAAATCTATCTATCTATCATAGCACTTTTTAAGTATTCTTTGCTGTTATTGTAAAATTAGATTAGTATGAGGTCTCAAATGGTTAAAGGGTCAATAGTAGGTTTATAATATGAAATTATGGGTCTATGAGATCCAGGTGTCTACAGGATAGCTGTGCAGTTTTACAGCATGCTAATACTTTAACCAGGGGTTATGAGATAGCTTTTACCGCTTTGTTGGCCCCCCAGAAGGTCATTCACACCAACTAACTTCTTCTGGCAAATTTTTGCATTTAAATGTCCTAATATTATGAATTTCCTATAATGCCCATGCAATGTATTCTATAAATACACCCCCTTGAACCATATATCATATATTACATGTGTAGGCCTAGTGGGCATAACTTGCCTTAAGTTATATTAATAATTAAGTAAAGAGGTTCAATTTTTTTATTTATTTCAAATCTCTTCTCACACAAAAAAAAAATTCTGGTTTCATTCCTAATGGTAATGTATGATTTCTAAGGATTCCAGAATTATTGTTTCCATCAGAACAGCGATTTCTTGACACTGACTATTGTAATAACTTCCTTTATTCCAGGTCGGGATGGTCTGAAACTCCAATTTGAAAAATTAGCAGAAACTAAGGATCAGATACAAAAAAAATTATATGCTGAATTTTTTGCTGTCCTAAATGGAAAATAATATAAAACCATGTGATTTATGTATAAAAGATGATTTGTAAACTACCTGTGCTAAATGTTTATTGAAATGTGTTTATATTAAGGAAAATAAAGTATGTAATAATTTTGACAGCCAATCAATTTTTTTTTCTGTCTTAAGAATAATTGAGAGGTCTGCAGTTATACCTCTAACCATCCCACTAACTATGGGATAGCCATGAGTATGAATTGCCAGCATCTCTGGATTTGACTTTACTCCCAATAGCTTTTGATAGTTATAAACTTTTGTACAATTTGAAAATAACATCACCTATTCTATAGTTCAACTTAACTTATTCGTAATTTCTATGACAAATGTGTACCCAAACCATAAAATGTTAAACTGTTCGGGTGCTTAGGCCATATGGATGGATATTGCCCTTGGCACTGTGATGCAGGCTTAGCATACTGCCCCCCTGCGCTCCCTGTCATCAGTTTTTGATTTAATTTTCAAATAAAGATTGTATATTTCTATTTCTAGAGTAACCTTAAGTAGAGGATCCCTAAAAATGTCAGTTTGTCTTTGTTGACCAAAATCTGCCAGACCTACTAAATTACTGTCTAGCAGCACTTCTTTGATTTCATTATTACCAAAAAACCTAGCCATTTAAAAGAATTGTTAAAAACATTCTAAACACACAGACAGCACTTTCAATATAAATATCAGCAATTTCCTAGGGGTATGTAAGTAGATCAGATATCCGTATTGTACAGTTTCAGGTGCCTACAGGATAGATGGGAAGTTTTTCAGCATGCTAATACTTTAACCGGGGTTATGAAATAGCTACTGCTCTGTGTAAATCTGGAATGCTGCTCTGGTAATCTTGCAGGATACAAACTTTAAAATGATGCTTAGTACGAGCAAGAAAGGAAGGGCAACGGAAGAGATGCACCCTTATTTTTGATGTATACAACAATTCACCAAACAGCATTAAGACAGCAGAACAGGGAAGACGATACCGAATGAAAAAGTCGTTACACATCCATTTCACACATTTCATCAGGTGCAGTTCTGGTTAGGGACCCAACTGCCCCCAGAGTTGTAGGGTTAGGAGGGCAAGCAGAATTATCTAGTTCTGGTGCTGACCAAAGTCCTCTTAGCACCAAAAGAAAGTTTGGATTTTATATTTTGCAAATGCAATGGAAGATGTAGCTGGAAGAAGGTGTTATTAAACTGTTCCTATTTATGTGAGAACTGCCAGGATTAGGACTATTTGAATGGAGTGCCCAACTTGATCAATGAGGATTATGAGGAAGAAGACTTTAACCCCCCCCCCTTTCCACATCCACTGAATCCTATATTTTGAATGAAACAGGCTTCATCCTGCAATCAGTCGTGGGATTGGAGCTTGAAGCAGGACCTTCTCGTCCCAAGAGAGGCAAGCCTAAAAAATTTGCATTTTAATATTTTCCCAGATAATGTCAAAAAAACAAAGGAAATAACTCTGCCATTGCCAGGATGAGGGATGGAGGGATAACACCTCGTACCAAAACCTTGGTCCAGCTTGCCCGGGTGGTAGCACCTTGTGGGGACCCCTGTCACAGGGTAACATGGCCTGGTGGAGGGCAGCAAGAATAGGGGTAGGGTAATAAGATTGACTTTACTCCCTATGTAACGCATAACTAAGCTAACACATAAAATAAGAACAACAAATACCTCGATATTTTGGTGATTTTCAAGAGAAAAATCCTTCCAAAGGGTGACTAAAATATGATCTCAGGATATTACTGGCTCTAGTATATTATTGATTTCTGTACCCAATTATGTTAGCATGAAATATTTGAAATAAACAAAATTTTGTTCTAGAACCTAGAGATACCTACAATAACACCTAGAGATCACATTATTTGATACTTATAAAACAAACTATTATTCATTATGAACCTTTTATTAATTTTAGCAAAGACAAGATATAATACATATAGAACAATTAGAAATATATTGAACCTATAAAAATATATTTAATATACTGGTTTTAGAAAAGGGTTTAAGTCATCATTTTTACCAAAATAAAGGTTTCTTCACCCAAAAATTGTCCTTTTTTCATTGGTAAGAACGGCTTGGGTCGCAGATGAGTCTATACTCGTAGTCCATAGTCTGGTTGTTTGGGAAGAAAGAAATACTTAGACTGGATATATAAGGATTTTTGAAAAGCTTTGTAAGTCATCATGTATACTTCAAATTTTGCGACCCATTTTGGCCAAACACCAGTTATACAACATTTTTTTTTTTTAATTTTGAGTATTTAAATTTGTAAATATGTTTATATTCTATTCTATTTACTTGTTATTTCAAAGTAATTTTTCGGTTACTAAGGATTATATTATTATTATTATAGTATAGCGAGTTGAAATTATTTTGTATTTAATTTCAACAAGTATGCATTAATTTTCTTTCTAGATTGTGTTAGATAAGAATTTATGCAATTTAGATATTTTGTTTTCATATGTTTTATTTCTGCAGTAGAGTGATGGATATTCACAATCGCTGCCTCCTTCTCCACAGATAGGAAGGTTACAATTTTGTGGGTAAATTGGGCGGATCCCTTGGCCATGTTTATGTATCTATATTGTATTAATGTATATTGTAAATACCATATGAATGAGAGCATACATCCTAATTTGTAAATACAGTATGATATCATTAATCACCCCCTTTTAGGGGAGATTGTGATCTTCTCCAAATAAAAATTTGCAAAAAAGTATGTTTTGTTTACTATTTTATAAGAGTTTGAATCAATCAGGAAGGGATTTTAAATTTTGCACATCAGTATCTTTGTTTTTGGCAGATTGTTTATCATTTTCTCCCCTCAACCAGTTCCATGAATAGTTCCATCCAATAGCTGATGTCTTTACTTCAACAGAAAGAATAAAACAAAAATACCTGATGACTCTGGAGATAACAGATTAGGTCACAGTTTTTTAATACTGGAAAGTATTTTTATTGTTAGCTAAAATCTTAAAAAATCACGGTTAAACTAGTGCTTCTTGACTTTTACAGGTAATAACACAGTTCTTTTGATCTCTGAATTTTTCTTGTTGAGCTGAATATTATAATTTTATAAATTGATACTTTTCTCCAGATAAACCTAATCATAAAATTAACAACAAAATACCAGATATATAAATAATTAGAAAAATTCTAACATATAGAAATATGAAGATGTGTGGGTGCTATTTGATGTCAATATCTGAAGGTTATCATATTTTTCTTATTTATTACTATACAATGTAACTAGTATGTACAAGTTTATGTGTTTCTCAATGTTTAGTGTATTACAAAAATCACATTAAACAGTCCCTGTCAATTATTACATATAGCATAATACTTGACTTAGATTCTTCATTATTGGTTTTTCTTTGTAAATTTTAGTTTAGTTCTCAAAAGGGATCAAAACATTTATACGATGCAGTTTATCTAATTTTTAATGAACCGAAACCCCCTTGGTATACTATGGCCTTTCAATTGGGCTGATAATGACGTTTTCAATGTAAAATTCCACTCTAGTGAATAATATAAATTCTATGGAGGTGTAGTTAGTGCCTTTATCGTAATAGTCCATCTGCGGTACACCATATCTTGCAAATAAAGATATGTTATAGTGCTGATATAGTAACTCTTAGATGACACATCAGATAGTCTTTTAAATTCAAAGGATGAAAAATAATCCACCGCCAAAAATGTATCTTAATCGAATTCCAATATAACTGTCGCTACTTCCATCCATGGGCCTTCCCCTAATAATAAGAGCTTTCCCTAATTGCAGTGTCTCCTTCTGATTTCGTTTTATGTGGAGATCTTCGCAAATTTTATGCTGTCATGTACAAATATGAATCCAAAAGATTTTTGACCTCACATACCTTAGACAGGCCAACTTGACTAGTAGGAATCTGGGCCTCCCTCTTTACTCTTTCCATGTCTTCTATCACATTAACCTTCCTTGGATCTGGCATAATAACTTTATTCGAAAATTAGTGTCTTATATATTCTATTTCTGTTTATCTCACTTTGCATTTCTTGTTATTTAACTTGAAATTTCTCTTTTCTTTTTAATACTTTCTCTGTCTTTTTATCATGTTCTCCTAAAACTTCCTTCATTGTATCTTCTTTACCAAACACTACAATGTCATCGGGAATGGCAATAACACCTTCTTTGTCCTCCTTGAGTTGAAACATTCTTGTTTGGAATTCTTCGGGTGCTATAGACAGACCAAATGGGGAATGCTTAAACCAATATATTCCATAAGGTGTCCAAAAAGTGGTCAATTCTTGAGAATCTGGATTTAACTTCATTTGATAGAATCCATTTTTTTGCATTGAGCACACTGCAAATTGGTGCTTTTGCTAACACAGGAATGTCGTTTCTACTGTTGGTGTGATAATACAGTTTTGTATTAAATTTTCATTTAATTTCTTTGGTGCAATACATACTCTGTTTCATTTGGGTGTTCCTACTAATACTATGTTTGTGGTCCATGTAGTTGGCTATTCCACTTAACAGATCATATTTAATTTTTCTTGTCTCTGTATTTCTTATTTAATTTTTTTTTCTCACTCCAACAGGTAATCTCCTGGGTGACTCACATGCTTGAACTGAATCTTTGCGAACCTCCAACTTTAAAGTACATATGTCCCCAATATTATTATCCACAAATATTTGCAGAAAATCTTTAATATCTATCTTATTAATCAAAAACTCCTTTGCTAAAGTGAACAATCCCATTTTCAGAGAAGCTTTTAATCACAATATAATTACTTTTTGCAGAGTTGCATACAACTTTACGATTCGTTAAGTTCGCCTGATCTGCAAACTCACTTCATGAAATACGATTCAATAGTTCGAGAATTGGAATCGATTGGATCAAAAATGGATGCCGATGACAATTTGTAACCTTCTCTTGACGTTACCAAGTACTTTTGACAATGTTGTTACAGTTTTGGAAACTATTAATACAGATATAACTTTAGAGTTCGTTAAAAGCCGACTATTGGACGCAGAGATGAATATGAAGCAGATTGATATGGGTACAAGTGAAAGTAATGAAGAAACATCCTTTAACTCCACATCTAAAGGAGTTTGTTATGAATGTTCAGGAACCGCTGCCCGAAATTAACTTCTTTTAGGGGAAGAGGCTCCAGAGGAGGAAGAAGAGATAATTTTGTTTGAGATCGAGACAAGATGACTAATATTGCTGAGCGGGATATAAGTTTTGTTGCAATGACAACACAAGCAATTGAAGGTAAAACAGACTATATTACTTTTATTGTCGATAGTGGAGCTACAGATACACTTTTCTGTGAAACTATGAGGAGTTCCATGTCAAATGTAAAATTTATTTCTCCTATAAACATTAAAATAGCAAATGGACAGTTTATACAGGCTAAGGAAAAAGGGACTTTGAGGGTTTATTGTGGGGAAGCTAATAGTTATATTAATATTGATGGACTTTTAGTTGAAGAACTTCCTAACAATCTACTGTCTGTTCAAAAACTAATAAAAGCTGGTTGTAAAGTTATTTTTATGAAAAATCAAGCAAAAATTTGAGTGCAAGACAGACAAATACCATGCATACAGAGAGGCAATCTTTTTCTTTGTAATTTTAAATTATGTAAAGGTTTTTCATGTTATTCCAGCAGTAAAGAAGATCCCAGTAAGAGCATTATGTGGCACCTGAGGCTAGGTCACATTAACCGACATGGCTTGCAACTCATGGGTTTGCCTTTCAGCAAACATATGTGCGACACCTGTGAAAAAGGGAAAGCAAGGCGTCAACCGTTCAAAGAAACAATGAATCCTAGATCACGTCGTGTTGGTGAGTTACTACATTGTAATGTTTGGGGGCCTTCCAACCACTACAACATTAGCGGTGAGCGATTTTATCTGTCTATAGTAGATGACTATTCCCATTTTGGTGTTGTTTACTTAATGAAATGTAAATCGGAGACAGTAAAACACCTAAAGGAATATATTTCAAGGCTTAATGCGGAAGCTAAAACAGTCTCGAGGCTTAGAATGGATAAGGGCGGAGAATTTTCCTCTACTAGCTTGAGTGAATTTTGTATTAACAATGGAATTAAGAGAGAATTAACTGCAGGATATTCTCCACAAGAAAATGGAGTATCAGAGCGATATAATCTGTCTATATTGAATAAAGCTAGATGTATGTTTTTAGATAGCAATTTGCCCAAAAATTTATGGGGAGAGGCAGTCAGATGTGCCGTTTACCAAATAAATCGGTCCCCTACTAAAGCCCTAAATGGCAAAATTCCTGCCGATATTTTTCTCGGCAAGTTGGATCTCCATAAATTGAGGATTTTTGGTAGTAAATCCTGGTATTGCAAACTTCCAAAACCTAGTAAATTAGAACCAAGGGCAGTAGAAGCTCGCATGGTGGGTTATGCGGAAAATGGGTATCGTTTGTGGTATCCTGCCATTAACCGAGTCGTTATTTCAAGGGATGTGACATTTGATGAATCAGATAGGAAATACTCAGAAGTTGTCGATGCCCCAGATAATACCTCAAAATTTAAACCTCATCAAGTTGAAGTAGAGCCTGAAGAAGACCTTGATCAAGATGACAAAACGTCTCCTGTTAAGCCTCCAGAGTTGACTTCCAAAAGACAAATAAAACCTCCTAATTATTTAAAAGATTATGTTCTACATGCAGCTTTCAGTGTATACTCAGATAATAAAGATCCTGTTAATTTCCAGGAAGCTATTGCTCTAGGTTGGCAAGAAGCCATAGACAATGAGCTTCAAGCTCTTACTAAATTTGGTACATGGCAGATTTCACACCTGCCAAAATGCAATGCCATAGACACTAAGTGGGTATTTAAAACCAAAGATGATGGTACCAAGAAGGCACGTTTAGTAGCAAAAGGTTTTCAGGAACAGAGCATAGCAAATTATTATTCTCCAGATAACCTCTGTCTTAATGCATTTGCAGATGCTGACTGGGCAGCCGATAAGAACGACCGTAAGAGTGTTAGTGGTATGGCGGTTTTCTTTGGCAGAAACTTGGTTTCATGTGGATCAAAGAAGCACTCTCCACCGATGAGACCGAATACTATGCTGCGTCCATGGCTGCCATTGAGCTCGTGTATATTGAGTCCCTGGCTACTGAATTTAATGGCTCCTCATGTAATGCAAGTCTTTTCATAGACAATAAAAGTGCCCTATCGATGATTGAAAATCATGAAAATAAAAAGCGCTGCAAGCACATCGATATCAAGGTCCATTATATCCGGGATCTCATCAAGAACAAGATAATTACTCCAAAATACGTAGCAACTGAAGATAACATTGCTGATATCCTCACCAAGCCATTGGGAAAAATCAAGTTTAAAAATATTTTTGTGATGAACTTAATTTAAAATCATGATGACTATATATTTTAGTAAAAAGTTCAATTTCTTTTATGGTTTATTGGAATTCTATTCTGGTAAATTTTATTGTATTCTTTGTTTGTTTGGAATTTCAAGTGTAGTTCATTTTTATTATTTATCTTTTGAATTAAAGGGACTTGAAATTGAGGGGGGGTGTCAGAAAATAATAATTACTATGTAAATGAATGTAATATACGCAGGCAGTGCATATTGTAATGGCACTGGCCTCGCCATCTGTGATAAAAAGTTCTATTAAAATATAAGTGTTCAATGTTCTTATTATTTTTATATGTGTCTTTTTCTTTCAAAGCCCACTAATTTCAACATAAAGTACCCTACATTGTATGATAAAACTTATTCATTTCTTTAATTTCTAATTAATTTATTAGTGGGCTTATATTATTTTTCACGAAGTTGGTATTATTTTCATCAACATCTTGTCATCTATGGAACCACCATGCAAAATATCAACCCCATAAAAAAAAACTAGTTGATTTAAAGTTGTGAACATGAAACTAATAACAATTTTTAATGACATTTTAAAAAATGATCTTTTATGAGGCAACGGCAGAAATGTTAGTCAGACTGATTTTCAATTTTTTTTTTAAACTGTAATTCAGCTATTTACATAAGGGTTGTCAGTGATTGGGTTGGTTAACAAATAAAATGAAGGATTTTTGTTCAAAAGTACTAGTAATTTTCCCCCAATAATTTAACCTCTAAGCTTTGCAAAAGATCTTCACAGATACAGCCCGTTTCTATTTCCATTGTTATCCTAGTTTTTGTTAGTAATTTTATTCAATTTATTGAGTCTTTTGAAATTCTAGCTGATCAGGAATCAACTGATAGCAATTCCAAACCTACAAATGGATTCATACCTGTTTGTTGAAAGGGTCAGCACCCTAAAGCAAAGAAGAGGCAATGAAAATGATATGGATGAAGTTTCAACTTATAATTCTTATGATTGATTCATTGTTGGAATCGGAAGAGGTTAGACTGAAAATATGGACTGTACAGGCCAAGTATTAGTGCTTGAAATTTCAAAGTTCAGGATACCGTCTATAGTGAAGTTTTCAAAGTTTAAATCACATTTAGATCTAATAAAAAAAATTAGAAAGTGAGATTTGATCTTCTATATGCAAAGGCAGGACTTTGGTGTACACACAAAATCTGGAACACTAATTTTTTTTCAAAATTATGTCCAAAAAGTAACAATAACTTTTTATTACACTTTTTCGGGAGTGTATTTATTTGCCATCGTTAATTAATTTGGATAAAATCAAAGAAGATGCACAATATTAAAAAGATGTAAACAAGCAGTAAGTGTAATTTAAAACTGTTGTCCCAAAAAACAAAATTAATTGTAGCCGGTAGTGAGAACTGTCACTGTATATTATTATTATTATTACTCTGTATAATATTATTTTTGGCTTTAGTGGGATTATGTTACAAAAGGTCAATAAAATTGTTTATGGTACCATAAAGAAACCTCTAATTGTGTGATGTATAGCACTTAACTTGATTTTTTGTTATTAAATTAAAAAGTTGTCTAACACAGCCTCTTATTAAGCACTTTGTAGTTTTAATCATAGTTTTGTTGTTTACACTTACTGCTAGGCCGATAGCTAATGGAACTATACTGTCCATATCTACCTACTTCTTACATAAGCGGTAAATAATCTGTTCCATACAAACCCAAACTTCTCCGGTTTTCCCTCCACCAGGCTCAAATAAATCAAATCAAATCGCACCTCCATATTATTACTTATTGCCCAAAAAGGGGCAGGTTGTAATTTTATCATACTAAACATTTTTTTATTAATAAAAATAAATTACTTATTTTATGTACTTTAATATTTCTCTTTAATTTCTCATTTAATTAAATGCATCATAAGTTAAGCAAAAAAGGACTCCTAACACAACAGTGAATCTTTATCCGGCCAAAAAAAAGCCTTAGCATATATATAAAGGTCGGACAACACAGAGCCTATCATTTTTCAGTGACCCGGTTGGTTCAAGAAATAAAACCAAATATTTATGGTCAAAAATACCTAATCATTTTTTACTTTCTACAACCATTATTTCTCTAATGAAAATATCATTTAACCCAAAATTGAAGTGATAAAATTAAACAATTAAATTGATATTTAAAGGAAAAGACAGGCCAGGAGGCCACTGATCCTTGGTTCAACGTTTTATATTTTAACATATACATAGTATTCCTGGGGGGATTTTTGGGGATTGCTGGGCTTTGTATATATGCCTATATAGTATGAATGTATGTAGTAAATACCATATGAATGAGAGAGTGAATGCAATATTGTATAAATTGTGTGAATGAGATCATTTATTACCCTATTGGGCCAGATTGTAATTTTCTTCAAATAAAGAATTAAAAAAAACTAATTATGAAGAACCCCTTAATCCAAGTTTTTACCTTTACACACCTTTAAAATTTTTACAATCAGCTTAGTAGAAAATACAGATGAAAGGCAATTGGTCCATATCTGTTTAAAAGTAAAGCCTCAATATTAGTTTTATACTAGTTAAATTATGTCCGTGCCTACTGATAGCTCATTGAATATTTTTTATGCGGTAGTCGGTTTATATCATCATAAAAACAACTGTAAAAGGAGAGAAGGATTTTTAGCTAGAAAAAAGGGTCATTGTGTGGATGTGATTGCGAAAGTAGATGGGAATTAAAGGTAAAAAATGGTATTATATCTCAAGTTTAAGGTGTGAAGGAAATCAGACAGTGAGGCTTAGAGTGCGGTTGGCATAGCGGGAGAAAGGGAAGACATGTATCGTAAAAGAGGGCTCAGCCGATGAGTGAGGAGATAGCATTGAAAAGGAGACACGATCTGTAAAACCAGTGGCATTTCATATTCAATCTCGGCAGAGTCCTTTATCTTTAACTTAATTTAAACCGGTCATACATTTTCATCACTCATCCTCTCTCTTCTGCACCATGCAGTTTTCTGCCTTTGCTGTGGCCAATAGGATCCAAACATTAGCACCTTCGTACAGTACAATTCATAAAAAAAGTCACATGCCTTATTTCATTTCCAATTTATTATTATTTTTAGAATAGAATAGAAAACAATTATCCTGGGACTAAGTCCCCTATGAATAACAATAACCTTCAGATGATAAATTCATATCTGACAAATAAGAACTGATATGACATGAAAAGAGAAGACAAAAAAATTGACTATGTAAAGTAAGGTAAACAAAACAATAATATGGAGAAGTCTGATCAATACAATACAACATTAAATAAAAACCATTAAATTAATACAACAATGTACATTTACCAACTATAAGCTGCTTACATCTATAAACATAGTAGACAGTGAGATAAAAATAAATACGCAAAAATAAAAGTCTGAAAACATTACATAATGAATAAAACCTTCCAATCCCTGCCAGCATCTGTTGAATGATGAGAAGGTGGAATAGGAGGTTTTGAAGGTTCTTAAGGATGAATAATGGTGGATATTAGGACGTAGAGTATTCTAGAGCAAGGAAGGAGGTATGTTGCCATTTTGTAGACAGGAGTATTAAAGTTAGAGAGACAGAATCTTGAGTTCTGGGAGCAGACTGAGGATTTTAACTGTAGAATATTATATATATAAAGAAGGTGATGAGAATTAATGGTTTGTAAAATGAATGAAATGAGGGAATATTGAGCCCGGAAAAAGGGAAGAGCCACCTAAACTTAGACGCTGGAGACATGGGAGCACCACGGAGTCCCAAAGACAAATCTAACGAAGGAATTCATGATTCACTTCAAATCATATCTGAGTCTTACCGAGAGACCCTTCTACATCACACAGTCATAGTCAAAGTGAGGGAGGATACAAGGAGTTGACATATAGGCTGAGGGAGCAGATGGCGAGAGTGATGATTTTATATAATGCCATGACATGGTGCAATATCAAATTTATATTAATAAGAATGGCAATTGTGTTAAGAATTATTTGATGATTACTAAGTATTATTAGGACTAATAATCAAAAATTAAATTGATATAACGATAAAAAACAGAACATAGACTGTTGTGAATTATAATTTAAATCTTTAAAAAATGGTATTAATTGCCAAGTGGATTTGAAATCAATGAAAAACATATTACGCCTTACAGACCCAATTTCTTCCTACCCATCCGGGGAAAAATACTATTTATTTAATGAAATGAAAAATAAAATCTTTATTAAGTCTAGATGTAATTGATTTTTTTTTTCTTTCAGTGGAATGATATTAAGCGTCCAAACATAAGGAAAAAATGTATTCTTTTTTACACTATTTAACCAAAAAGCGTTTTATAAAATATTAACTATGACTTCTAGCTAGCAATAAATTAATCTTTAAACAATTCATAAATTGAAATGTAAAATTTTTATTGTATTTGGTATGTGTTAAAGAAAAAAAACAAAGAATCGAAAAAGGAAAGATTCATATGTGATGTTGAGTGTTAAAAGGGACAATTTTACAGCTTTTCGCTGATAGCTAAATGTCTGAAGATTTAAATCCACAATTGCTATATATAAACAATAAACTAATTTTTTACACACAATTAAAATCTATGTAAGAAAAAATGTATGAAGTAGCAATCTTTAAAAAAATAATTAATCTTACATAACAAATCTTCCGTCAAGTTTATTTGCGGAAAACGTTTTCGACAGCTTTAAACAGTTATCTTCAGTTGCTAATTTATGGTATAAAAAACATGGCATTTGAAATTATTTTCATGAAGTCAAACTTTTAAAATAGGTTGCTTATTTCTACTGACTTCTCATCAGAGTCAGAGTGCGTAGAGTGAAGTAAGCAGAGATAACCAATCTATTTTAAACATTTGACTTCTTATAAATGATTTCAAATGTCATACGTTTTTCATACCATCAACTGGCAACTGGTGATAGCTTAGAGCAGTTGAAAACGTTTTATTAAATAAATTATATTGTGGAGAGATGGAAGATTTGTTATTTGATTATATCCTTCCATGTCACTAATCTTATAATGTAATTATAAATATATTTGGGATACACCTACCTGAATTAATTTGATAAAGAAACAGTTGAAACAGTTTGAAATGTTAGTAATCTTATGGCCCAAAGAATAAAAGAACAAAAATGACAAAGTAGTAGCTTAAAGAAAATTTGAAAGACAAGTGACAACTTGTGTTAAAAAAAACAAAACAAATAAGGAATGGCAGTGAAAAAATACTCATGAAAATAGGATTTTGTAAATCACGTAAATAAATTTTATTTTAAAATTTTTATATATTTTTTTTAATAGGCATTTCAAAATGTGTGTAAATACTAATGTATTGTTGAATTTAAACAAATTGATTTTAAATCATTCGTTACAGGAGACTATTGTTTTGACGGATATTACAATGTAGGCTGATTGGCTTAGCATAAATAAACCTGAGCGGGCAGGAATTTCGAAAATAAGAGTCGAAATAAAGCTTTTTGAATAGAGTTTTTTGATTTCCTTCCTTATTCTGCTGACCTGGCGTACTTCTATGTTTATTTTATAATTTTTAAAAAATGCAGGATAATGCCCGACTTTTAATTGAAAATGTTGTCCTGTCAGTGGACAGCTCCAGCTCAGAGCTCCTTTGGGTCCATATTGAGATATCCATCTGTCGGCAACTGAGCACTCCTAGTGATATCTATTAGCTGAGAACTGCCTTGGCTGATCAATGTGATTGGATTCCTCAATTTCATTCAGTTATTTAGTTCAATTCCATTATTTAAGCAAGAAGAGGCAACAACTGTGTGCCTTATTCTAACTTCAAAATCAGAAACCCTTACATTTTCACCTGTGTTTGTCTGCCTGTACTGATCTTTGTGAGTCCCTTGTTCAAGCTTGAGACATGAAATTTTGTATAAAGATCATTTGACATCAGAAACAAATAACAATTATAGCCATCTCCATAAAACATGAGTTAGTGTCATGTAAAGTCATTAAAACTGACATAAGTGTATTCACAAATCCAATGTCATATAGGAGATAATATTTTGCATAAAAGTTTTACTTGATTCTACAGATATGCTTAAAATTTAATAAGCCTATTTCAAATAAGAAAATTTATTTTTATAAATCTTTATTTATTTTGCACTATTTGATAAAAAAAAAGTTACTCACACTTCAGAAATGTTGCTTTCGGCTTGCTAATGGCAAACCTCCTAAGTATGCCTAATTTTGCTCAATAATGGCATAATGATGACTTATTTTCGTTTCATTATTGATTTTTCTTGACACATTTGTTGCATTAAAATAGTTTAATTCTCATAAGGGATAATAAAATCTATACGATGCAGTTTATCTTATTTTTATTGACCCTTAACCCCCTTGGTATACTGTGGCCTTACCATTGGACTGATAATGGTGCAGCAAAGATATTTTTAATGTAAAATTCAACTCTCTAGTGAATAATATAAATTCTATGGAGCTATAGTTAGTGCCTTTATCGTGATAGACCACCTGCGGTACACCATATCTTGCAAATATATGTTATAGTGCTGATATAGTACTCTTAGATGACACATGACATAAGTCTTTTAAATTCAAAGAAGGATGGAAAATAATACACCACCACCAAAAATGTACTTTTATCGAATTCCAATATATCTGTCGCTACTTCCACTCGTAGGCCTTCCGGGGCTTTCCTTGATTGCAGCGTCTGCTTCTGATTTCCTTTCATATCATGATCTTAATAATAATTTTACGTTGTATATTATTATTCATTTCGTTTGTCATATGAATCCTAAAGACTTCTGACCTCTCATACCTTAGACAGCCCTCAAACGTTTGGTGTCCTTAACGAATTTTTTCCAAAATTAGACCTCTCATTTTTTCAGGAATATACACCTGTTAATTCTTTGAAATGATCATTAAAACTGACATAAGTGTATTCACAAATCCAATGTCATATAGGAGATAATATTTTGCATAAAAGTTTTACTTGATTCTACAGATATGCTTAAAATTTAATAAGCCTATTTCAAATAAGAAAATTTATTTTTATAAATCTTTATTTATTTTGCACTATTTGATAAAAAAAAAGTTACTCACACTTCAGAAATGTTGCTTTCGGCTTGCTAATGGCAAACCTCCTAAGTATGCCTAATTTTGCTCAATAATGGCATAATGATGACTTATTTTCGTTTCATTATTGATTTTTCTTGACACATTTGTTGCATTAAAATAGTTTAATTCTCATAAGGGATAATAAAATCTATACGATGCAGTTTATCTTATTTTTATTGACCCTTAACCCCCTTGGTATACTGTGGCCTTACCATTGGACTGATAATGGTGCAGCAAAGATATTTTTAATGTAAAATTCAACTCTCTAGTGAATAATATAAATTCTATGGAGCTATAGTTAGTGCCTTTATCGTGATAGACCACCTGCGGTACACCATATCTTGCAAATATATGTTATAGTGCTGATATAGTACTCTTAGATGACACATGACATAGTCTTTTAAATTCAAAGAAGGATGGAAAATAATACACCACCACCAAAAATGTACTTTTATCGAATTCCAATATATCTGTCGCTACTTCCACTCGTAGGCCTTCCGGGGCTTTCCTTGATTGCAGCGTCTGCTTCTGATTTCCTTTCATATCATGATCTTAATAATAATTTTACGTTGTATATTATTATTCATTTCGTTTGTCATATGAATCCTAAAGACTTCTGACCTCTCATACCTTAGACAGCCCTCAAACGTTTGGTGTCCTTAACGAATTTTTTCCAAAATTAGACCTCTCATTTTTTCAGGAATATACACCTGTTAATTCTTTGAAATGATCCTATCACAGATAATCCGTTGCTTTCTAACTTTCCACCAGTCCTTCAATAAATGCTGGTACCTTCTTCTCTTCATTAGGCCATTCTCTGTAACAAATTTCAATCTCACAGGGTTTCCTTCTCTATCTGAGCATATATTTTTTCACAGTTGGTCACTGTTCTTAATTCATAAGCTACTGGATGTTCTTCCTGTATCAATGCCGCACCCACACCATATCCACTTGCATCTACTTAAATATCAACCTTTTTTGACTTGTCAAACTATCGTAAAATTGGAGACTCTTGCAACTTACATTTAATAGTTTATCATCTCTTTACTAGCCCTGAACACCATTTGCTAAATGATTCTTGCAGCAGGGCAGCTACAGATAAATCTGGTACAAATTTTGCCATATAGTTGACTAGTCATATCTGGGACTCGCTCTCCGGTCTTCCCATATCTTCTATCATTTTAACCTTCCTTGGATCTGGCATAGCAACTTTATTCGTAAATAAGTGTCCCATATATTCTATTTTTGTTTTTCTTGTTTCGTATTTCTTCTTAATTAACTTCTAATTTCTATGTTCTGCCCCCTTTTATACTTTCTCCAATTTTTCATCATGGTCTCCTAAAGCTTCCTCCATTGTTTCTCCTTCACCAAATACTACAATATCATCGGGAAAGGCAATAAGACCTTCTTTGCTCTCTATAGTTTGAAACATTCTTGAAATGCTACAGACAGACCGAATAGGGAATGATTAAACCAATATCTACCATAAGATGTCCAAAAAGTAGTCAATTATATAGGATATAACTTCATTTGATAGAATCCCTTTTTTGCATTGAGCACACTGCAAATCATTGCTTTTGCTAACAAAGGAATGATCTCTTCTACTGTTAGTGTGATAATACATTTTTGTATTAAATTTTCATTTAATTTCTTTGGTGCGATACGTACTCTGTTTCATTTGGGTGCTATTAAAAATATCATGTTTGCGGTCTATTTAGTTGGATGGTCCTCGTATTATATCACATTTAATTTTGTAGTCTCTGTATCTCTTGTTTAATTTTTTTTTTCTCCAACAGGTAACTCCTAGGTGACTCGTACTAAATTTCTGAAGAACTGGAATTTCAATTTCCACAAATATTTGCAGAAAATCCTCAATATCTATCTCATTACTCAAAACCTCCTTCGCTGAAGTGAACAATTCCATTTTTAGAGAAGCATTTAATCGCAATATAATTTTTTTATGCCTAGTTGCATACAACTTTACTTTATATGTGTTACTTTTCACTACCAATTTTAAGACACACTCACTATCATCCACCTCCTTCTCTCCATTGTACTATGTTAATACTTGACTAGACTTACATTTGAAACTAGATTCAATTTAAATATGTCCTTTCATATATACTGCACGTCCCACCAGTATCTATTTGAACTTGAAGAATATTATAGCTGTTTCAACAATTTTAGTGCTTTTCTTAAATCTCCTAATGCCTCCAACTGGGCTGGGCCCGCAAATTCATAATTACCTAATCTTCGTATTTTTTTCTTCTGAAACAATGTTGTTTTATTTAAATACACTCGTAATAGATAAATAATTTATTATTAATTACCCACATAACCTTGTCAGTGTGTAAACATGCGACCACTGATATATGTCAACTAATCCAACCGATTACCTCCTCCTTTTTGTTAGTTCTGTGTTGCCCAAGGAGGTGTGAAGACTAATTGAAAGGACAACCTAAGAAGGTTAGACTAGAGTTTTTGCCACGCCCCTTCAGGGCCAGTCGAATGTATGTTGTAGGCTACACAAAATTAATGAATAAATATTCAAAAACAAGCTAGCACTAAAGATAGATATCCTGAAAATGTCCTTTTTGTGACACTATACATCTACCCTACCTTTGACATACTGATGTTGGGATCGAAAGAGTTCCCAGTCAGCCGGACTACAGTCCCACTACTTCCTGGGGTGTGGAATCACAACTGTACCGTCAATTGAATACAGAGCTGGCAGTTTGACGGTGTCATTTAGGGGTGTGCCGGTACTGGTGGTCGCTCCACCTAGTCTTGGCTTGGAGCAACTTCACTCTCTTGATCCTTACCGGTACACTGACCGCCACAACCCCGGAGCAGCTAGCCTTCACTCCTCTGTCACAATCGCACTTTCAGCTACTATGCCTTCCTCTTCTAATCGTCATAAATTTTTAAATCTGTGAACTGAAAAGTACATATCCAAAGAGTAAATCCCAAAATCAACTTGCTGTGGGTTTAATGAAGTCCTGCTGAGTCCAAGTTTAAAGAAGCTAAATCACGATTTGGGACTATTTTAATGTCATATTTGTGTTGTCGATTTACTGGTTTTGATTGTTTAATTAGTAAATGATAAAGGAAGGTATTAAAGTACAGACATCAGTTATTGTAAAATCGATATTACTCCTGTCGATACTTTGATTCGCTCTTTTGAATTATATGAGTTAATCAGTTCTTAAAGTGTTGGTGTTATTTTATTATTAATATTTTACCTGAACACTTTCTGCTCCTTAACCAGGGAAGATACAATTCCACAAGTGAATTTGGGGGATTCCTGAGCTGTGTATATGTTACAGAGGAATGGTGTTAGAAAGGGATAATGATCTAATAAGGAAATATCTGTTTAAAGCGATTGTGCAGTGAGCTGGAATCTTGAGGTACGAAATGCTTGAACAAGTAGAATGGAAGTAAACAGATGATTTGAATTGAAGGAGTTTGGTGGTATATAAAAGAGAGTAAGCTTGTATACCTTTATTAAGTAAATATGCCTAGAAATACTGGCAACAATAAAAAGCATAGACTTACATTTCTTTATTATTTACTATTATTATTCTTTTCTAAGGAACCCGCCATATGCACTTTTGATATCAAGTGAGAAGAGACATTTGGCATCACATAGTCTGTCCAAGATGCTAGAAATGTAAGTCAGAGGATGTTTCGTGAAATTGATTACTTAGCGGTAGTATACGCAAAATTTATAGCTAACATCTGGTTTCCTAACCAAAAAGACTGATGATCCCCAAGCACTCTTAGACGGGTCTAAGATACTTTCGCTCAGCATGGCATCAAATTCCTCGTCCAAAATTATTTGATTGTATGGCGACACGGGATAATAGCATTGTTTTATTGCTTTGTGTTCACCAGGGTCAACGACTTCTTCTATTCTGCTTGCACACTCCAACGTCTTCGCTTTCTAATTATTCTATTAGCCAATGAACTTGTTTTGTTCTCGGGTTCTACTTGCGACGAATTCCTCTTACCGGCGAGCATACTCGAGGTGACACCATTCCCACAATGATTCTTAGGTAACACTTGAATCAAGATTTTATAGATGGATTTTCAAGAAATTTGTCCGCGATTATACCAGTGCAAAAACGGACTAACTGGTATCACTGTTCTACAGTTATATCTGTTGTTACAATTGAAACTGTCTAGCCACATTAGATTTGGGAAGTAATTGTTGCTGATTAAATAAGAGTAAAGTAGCTAAGAATTAACAGGATTGAATTTTTAAATGAAACATTCCAATTTAAAAGAATACCTTTTGGTTTATCAATAAGTTAGCAGCACATATAAATGCTCTATGCAGATGACATATCTATTCATTGTGAGGTAATAGAAAAGTTTAATAGTAGATAAGAATAGATGTTACAGACCACCCTTTTAAAAGTTCTCGTGATCTACTTGCAACGAATTCATCTTACCGACCTAGATGACACCATTTCCACAATGATCCTTAGGCAACACTTCTTGTTGGCCCATCTCTATACTCGGAGGTAAACACATCTTCCGCCAGAAATCCATTCCCAAATTTACGGTGGCAGGGAATGATCAGGAATTTCAATAAACAAATTTCTCCCTTGAGTTCAATTGGTAGCTCGATTGACCCCAAAAGCTTCCTGTGAGGACAAGAATAGTTAATACTTAATTGTGAAAGAGTAGTTGCTTCCTTCACCTTCAGATTTCCACCTGTTTCGGTCTCTTCAATATTCATTGAATGGACAGACCTTCAACTCTGAAGAAGATGTAAAAATCCACTTGGAAAATTTTTTTGCCAGTAAAGACAGGAAATTCTTTGAGCATGGAATTATAAATCTGCCCATGAGATGGCAGAAGATACTGGAACAAAACTTCAATTATATCATTGATTTAATAAATCGTTTTGTGTTTAAAAGTTGTGTCTTATTTTCGCTTAAAAAAACCGAACAGACTTTTTGGCCAACCCTTTATAACTAATAGATAGTATATAAAATTAAAAGACAAACAAAATATAAATGTAATATGTTTTGTTTCTTTTTAATTAAAAAGAATCTATCAAATTTACCAATTGATAAAATAAAATATTTTGTACTTTTTTTTTTTTAAGTTGTGAAAAATGATAGTCTTCAGTACTTAGGAAATGTCTAAAGAAAAACTAGCTTATAACTTAGAACTTTATGTATGGATTGTAGTAACATAAACATCTTATAAGTATACTAATGTGTCACTCTAATAAAACTAAATAGTAAATTACATCATTGTTTAATATTCTTGGTGCTTTATTTCACCATTTACTTTCTGCATACAATTATTTTGAAAATCAATGGTGATTTAGTTACCAAAAAATTACTTTTCCAACCAGCGTTTTTTCTTTAATTTTTTTTATTATCCCATACTCCATATTATTTATATTTATTGAAGTAATGTGTGTTTTAGGTTGGAGATAGTGATTTGTTAGCAGAAAGAATTTGTTCTCTGTTAGACTCTAGCCAAACATTAAGAGAAGAGTATGATAGGATTTCAGACATTTGTTCCGAGATTCAAAGAGGTAATATTAGTATTCATTGTTTCTAATAATAAATGTCTTGTTTAATATTTCCTTGATTTTTTTATTGTTTCTTTGATTGTTTATTGTTCATCAAATCATTGGAGCTATTTATAATGACAGAAATCATGATTTCAGTATTAAAGGAGTTGGAGTAATTACCTAGATAAATCCCTAGATGTTCATTCTATTTTTTTTTTTTTTAGCAAATACTTGGAATAGTAAATTTTATTTATATTTCTAATTATACTATCAGGCCTGGTATTAAAACATTTTTATTTCTTAATTTTAAAACTAACTGCTCTACCATTTATTTATTTTTTTATATAAAGTTTATTGTGATTTGGATAAATTTGTCGTATACTGTTTATTTTACGTCCGTTATACTTTTTGTACAGTTTATTTTTGTGCCATAGAACCCAACTCAGTTTGAGTCATCACTTGAAGTATTTTATTGCTTTACTGATAATTCAGTGTAAACATATTGTTGGTCTTCCTGGCTGAAACACAATACATTTTATCACTTTCAGTGTTTTTAAATCTATTTTATAGCATTGATAAAAAATATTTTGATAATTTATTTAATGTTTATGTTTGATTTTGTTGTAAATTAAATGTTTTAGCTTGCTTTAGCATTGTTCGGTGCTGAGTGAGGAAATTTTTCTTACTTTGATTTTTAGTCTTTTCTCCTTTAAATTTTTTTGTGTGGTTTAAACCTAAAAATGGGTCCTAACCCAGACAATGAGGCAATTTTGAGTACTGTACAGGATTAATTGGATAACGTAAAGGACAATATAAAAGAAACAAATGAAATAGTCTATACTGTAAATGCAAATTTCAAACACCTTTCCCTTTTAAAGCACAAATATCACAACTGGATAATTCTTTAAACAAATTTACAAATCCTGTTACAGGGCTAAAGCGATATGCTAAATTACTTGACATTGATTGCATTAAATATGACTTAATGAGATAAGAGATTCTTGGACTTTTTTATGAAGCATTAGCACTTGACCAAGAACATTCAGACTTAGATCAATCGTATATTCAATTCATCTTCTAAATAAACACAAAATGTATTTATTTATAATGACAGAAATTACGATTTCAGAATTAAAGGAATAATTACCAAGCTAAATTTTCATTTCAGCCTTAGAGGTTTACATCTATTTTCCTATTATTTCATTGTATTTTTTTTTAATAAAGTTTATTGTGATTTTCCATAAATTTGTCTTTACTTTTTGTTTCTTTGTTTATTTGACGTCCAGTATAGTTTTTTTGTTCAGTTCATTTTTGTACCATAGAAGCCAGCTTAGTTTGAGTTAGCACTTAAAGAGCTTTAATTCTTTACAGATAACTCGGTGTAAACACTTATAATTTTTAGATTACGTGGTACCGATAAGTATGTCAATGTTTATAAATTATAAACCCAAGAAACATTTAAAAAACATATATTTCAACAGAAGAACTCAACTCTATTAATTAGAGGTCGATTTTTCATTTGGGTTAGGAGGACAGGTATATCCCAGTACGGGCAGTCGCTAGGAATGGGTATAATACAGGGGCTGGCAAAAAGGGCCTTGTTTGTGGACAGTTAATCCTTATGGGTCCCTCCTTCATTAAATCTGTCTATCTATCATAGCACTTTTTAGGTATTCTTTGCTGTTATTGTAAAATTATATTAGTATAAGGTCTTAAAATGGTTATAAGGGGCAATAGTGCAAGAAAAGGTTTATAATATGAAATTATGGGTGCTGTGGAGATCCAGGTGCCTACTGGATAGCTGGGCAGTTTTACATTATGCCAATACTTTATTAACTAGGGTTTATGAGATAGCTTTTGCCACTCTCTGCTCTGGTAAACTATAGTTTCTTCTTGGCTCATACTTTTTTACCTTTTTGCCATTGCAGATCAGCGCTCGTTATTGGTACTTTGTATACTATTTTCATGTTGGCCATCCAGAAAGTCATTCACACCCACTAACTTCTTTTGGCCAATTTTTGCATCTAAATGTCCCATGATGATCATGCAATGTAATGTATAAATAAATCCCCCTGAACCGTATCATATATTACAAGTATAGGCCTATTGGGCATTATTTGCCTTATATTATATTATTAATTAAGTAAAGATGTTCAATTTGTTTATTTATTTAAAATTTCCTGTCACACAAAAACAATTCTGGCTTTATTCCTAATGATGATGTATGATTTCTAAGGATTCCATAATTATTGTTTCCATCAAAACAGCGATTTCTTGAAACTGACTATTGTAATAACTTCCTTTATTCCAGGTTGGGATCGTCTGAAACTCAAAATTGAAGAAATAGCAGAAACTAAGGACCAGATAGAAAAAAGATTATATGCTGAATTGTTTGCCGTCCTAAATAAAATAAAGCCATGTGATTTGTGCAAAAGAGATGATTTGTAAACTACCTGTAATAAATGTATATTAAAAAGTTTTAAAATTTGATTATATTAAGCAAAATGAAGTATGTAATAATTTTTACAGTCTGTCAATTTTTTTTTTTTCCTGTAGTAAGACTAATGAGAGCTCTACAGTTATAATACCTCTAACCATCCCACTAACTATGGGATAGCCATGAGTATGAATTCTCGGCATCTCTGCATTTGACTTTACTCCTAATAGCTTTTGATAGTTATAATATTTTGTACCCTTTGAAAATAACATCACATATTATATGGTTCAATTTAACTTATTCTTAATTTATATGATAAATGTTTGCACAGGACCATTAAATGTTGAACCGTTTGTGTCCTTAAACCAGACGGATGGATATTGCCTTTGGTACTGTGATGGAGGCTTGGCATACTGTTGCCCTGCGCTTCCCGTCATCAATCTTTTATTTAACTTTTATTTCTAGAGTAACCTTATGTAGAAGATCCCTCAAAATGTCTCTTTGTCTTATCAAAAATCTGCCAGACCTACTAGATTACTGTCTAGCAGCATTTCTTTGATTTCATTATTCCCAAAAAACCTAGCCATTTAAAAGAATTGGTAAAAACATTCTAAACACACATACAGCACTGTTATTGGACTGTCAATACAAATATCAGCCATTCCCACAACCTTGGGCATATGCAGCTAATGTGCTATCTACTTAATTACCCATGCTGGCTAGATTGTAGTATTCCTTTAATAAAATTGAGAGATACAGCTTAATAGAGCTAAACCATTTGAGGAAAATGGCAGTGAAATCCAAATTTTGAAAAGATATTGCCCTTTACCTCCGTCAAACAGATATAATATAATTATTTATTAAGAGTGAACATATACAAACATTTTCTTTACAGGTACTTAGGACAGTAACAAACAACCTAGCTATATCCCATCTTCGAGCTCTTTAAAAGGAAAATTTTAATGTAAATAATAATTGTAAAGCAAGATTTTGTAAAAGATGAAGTTTGAATCATATTTGTAAAGATATTTTATTTCATCACACCTGCAGTTTTTATACCCACAATTCTGTTATCTTAAAAAACTTTCAAATGGTAAAGCAGCAATTATGACAAAACCATCTGTAATAATTAAATAAATTACACAACTGATAGAACAGGCAACAACCCATTTACTGGTCCTGAAGGGGCGCGGCAAAGCCTCTAGACAATTCCCTCCCTGGCACTAATCTTTCCCTCTTATATTGTCCTCTCTATTGCTCTTCTCACCTCCTTGGGCAAGCTAACTACTAAAAAAAAGGAGAGGTTATCTGTGGGTTTAGTTGACCTAGGGAAACTAATTGGAGATTTGGGAACTTGCAGGTATTGTGGTGAAACGTTAATTTACCAAATAAAAGTGAGTTACAGAGACGCTGTGGTAAAAAAGTGTTTAAAATGTTCAAAATCCACCCATTTTAAAAATATGTGTACCAATCAGCTTGCCCAAGTGAAACAGAGAATGTGCTTAGTATTGCAACTTCAAGGATAGCTCAAAAATTAAATAAGGGATACAGAGACTAAGAAAATTAAATGTGATATATTAAGTGAAACAGCCAACTACTTGGACCACAAACATGGTATTTGTAGTAACACACAATTGAAACAGAGTATGTATCGCACCAACAGTAGAAAAGATCATTCCTCCGATAGCAAAAGCAACAATCTGCAGAGTGCTCAATGCAAAAAAAGGATCCTATCAAAGCAAGTTAAATCCAGATTCTCAAGAATTGACCACTTTCAAATCATGGAGGACAAAGTTGTTATTGCCATTCCCGATGATATTGTAGTATTTGGTGAAGAAGAAACAATGGAGGAAGCTTTAAGAGACCATGGTTGTAGAAAGTATTAAAGGGGGCAGAACAGAGAAATTTTAAATTAAATAAGAAGAAATATGAAAAACAAAAATAGAATATATAGGACAGTTATTTTCGAATAAAGTTACTATGCCAGATCCAAGGAAGGTTAAAATGATAGAAGACATGGAAAGAGCATAGAGCGAGGCACAGATTCTTACGACTAGTCAAGTGGGCCTGTCTAAGGTATGTGAGGTAAAAAGTCTTTAGGATTCATATACATACATAAAATTTGTGAAGATCTTGATTAAAGGAAATCAGAAGGAGAAGCTGCAATTAGGGAAAGCTCCGGAAGGCCCATGGATGAATTTGCGACAGATATATTGGAATTTGAGTAAGATACATTTTTGGTGTTGTATTATTTTTCATCCTTCTTTGAATTTAAAAGACTATGCGATGTGTCATCTAAGAGTACTATATCAGTATTATAACATATATTAACAAGATATGGTGTACCGCAGGTGGTCTATCACGATAAAGGCACTAACTATAGCTCCATAGAATTTATATTATTCACTAGAGAGTTGAATTTTACATTGAAAATGTCATTGCTACACCATTATCAGTCCAATGGAAAGGCCACAGTATACCAAGGGGGCTTAGGGTCAATAAAAATTAGATAAACTGCATTGTATAGATTTTATGATCAATAAAGAAGAGAATAAGTCATCATTATGCCATTATTGAGAAAAACTAGGCTTACTTAGGGGGTTTGCCATTGGCAAGCCAAAAGGGACATTTCTGAAGTGTGTAACTTTTTTTTTATCAAATAGTGGAAAATAAATGAAGTTTTATAAAAATAAATTTTCTCATTTGAAATATGCTTATTAAATTGAGATTTAGTAGCCTTCATCATGTCATGTCAGAATTTTTCTAATTTCTTTTATAACTGTTATTTTGACCTTAATTTTATGATTAGGTTTATCCGGAGAAAAATATCAATTTATACAATTATAATATTCAGCTTAGCACTAAAATTCAGAGATCAAAAGAAATGTATTGTAACCTGTAAAAGTCAAGAAGCCCTGGTTTAACTTGGATTTTAGCTAAGAATAAAAATACGGTTGCACTTTTGCATGTCATAATAAGTCAAGTATTATGCTATATATAATAATTGACCTAATCTGTTATTATATCCAGAGTCATCAACTTTTTTTTTTTATTATTTTTGTTGTAGTACACACATCAACTATTGGATTCTTGGAACTGGTCGAGGGGAGAAATTGATAAACAATGTGCCAAAAATAAATATGTTTTACTGATATGCAAAATTTTAAACTTACTTTCTGATTGATTCAAACTCTTTCCTGCTGGATAGACTTACAAATGAACAAAACAGGAGTTTATACAAAAGTGCAACCTGGCCGATAGATGATTAGAATAGGTTATGGTTCCTAAGGCGATTAAATCTCCATTTAATAAGCCTATTTTGAATAAAAAAAATTATTTATATAAATCTTCATTTATTTGCCACTATTTGATAAAAAAAAGTTACACAGTTCAGGAATGTCGCTTTTGGCTTGCCAATGGCAAACCCCCTAAGTAAGCCTAATTTTGCTCAAAATAATTCAAGCAAAGGCGCAACTCTTTCAATGTTCACCTCAGAAGTCTGCATTGGAGACTAATAGTGAGGCTTGGTTTGTGGATAATGGAGGGACACATCATATATGTAGTAGAAGGGAATGGTTCAGAAGTTTTGAATCATTCAAAGATTACCATGCCATTATTATCACTGATGGATCTCAAGTCAAGGCACTTTTTAAAGGATCTATTTTGATTGAAGCTGCTTCTAACGGTTATTGGAAGAGATTTATGCTCACTAATGTCTGGCTGGTTTGTGATATTTCTTAGAATCTTTTAGAAGCTCAAGATCGTAGACCACATAGTAAATTTGATTCCACTCCAGTTAGTTAGCTGTAAATTATTTGAAGGTAAAGAAAATCGAAACTCTTGTGTCAGGGAGTCGTAAGGTCTCGGGTGATCTCTACAATCTAGCCATTAGGGTAGTACCCACAATTTATCTACTCCTACCTAAGACCATAACTTATTGCAACTTTATCATGAAATGATGGGTCATCAGAATAAACGCCTTGTAAAGGAAGTAGTTTATATAGAGCTTATTTTGGACTTAACTTATGATGGTGAACTCTGTGAGGTTTGCATAAAAGGAAAAGACTCAAGTTAACGTCGGAATAAGGCTGCGAAGACTTGACAGATTATAAACACTGATGTATATGGCCCATTTATTCCTTCCAAAAGTGATATCAAATATTTTTCTGAATTCAAAGATGACTTCTCAAAATTTTGAAAAGTATATTTTATTAAACTCATCCTTGGTTTCACACAATTGTTGAAACTGCAAGACCTCACATGCACTCAGGAGAGGAGAAGGATCCCTACCTAAGGACCTATGGGGAGAAATGATTAATGGTGCAGCCTTCATATTAAATCGAACTGGTCTATCATCAGAAAAAGGAAAATCTACATTTGAAGATCGGATGGGTAGAAAACCTAGAATTAAAAATATTCGTGTTATAGGATCAATATGTTCGGTCAATATACCCAAAGAAAATTTAATAAAAAACTACACAAGGAGTGCTTGTTGGATATGAGGGGGACAACGTATACCGAGTTTTCTCAAATAACAAATTAATTAGATCAAGAGACATCATATTCCAGGAGTATCTCAAAGCACCGATGGAAAGTTTCATTTCATGAAATGGAAGGAAAAGATATTGATATTTATCATGAAGAGAATCCAGAAGATCAAGAAGAATCTCGAGAAACACCACTGGAAGTTGAAGAAGGGATGATGGATAGAGAAAAGGTTCAAGAGGGAGAAGTACATATCCGAAGAGTGGGTACCCAAAATCAACTTGCTGATAGTTTAACGAAAACGAAGCCCCTGCTGAGTCCAAGGCTTAAGAAGCTAAAATCAAGATTTGGGGCTATTTTAATGTCTTATTTGTGTAGTCAATTTAGTGGTTTTGATTATTTAACAATTAAATGATGAGGGAAGATTACATTTACACAAGAGAATTCGGGGTATTCCTGAACTATATATATTGTAAACTCAGTTATATTTAAATATACATATGTATATAAGTTTGAGTGAATACAATATTGGAAACATAAATGAGGCAGATAGCAATTTTTTTAAATTAATTAAAGAACTTCAAACTAAAAAAAAATGTAATTTTAAATATCAACCACAATTCATAGCCTCTCTTTCAGGATTTAATGAAACCAAAATGCTAGTCTCCAATTTAATGATTTTTATTTCCATTTTAAAAACAGAAAGTCTCATGACCGGGGGGGGGGGGGGGGGTTTAAAGTATTAAATCAAGTAGGTACAGGTTGCTCTCCCTCTCCTTTAAGTATTAGAAGCCATTTGTATTAAGATACTTTTGGCCAATAAAAATATCTGTATAGCCTCTGTCATATGTATCACAATAAGTTGGGTGTAATATTATTTTTGGCTTTAGTGGGATAATACTACAAAAGGTCAATAAAACTGTTTGTAGTACCATAAACAAACCCCTAATTGTGTGATGTACAGCACTTAACTTGATTTTTTGTTATTAAATTAAAAACTTGTATAACACAGCCTCTTCTTAAGCACTTTGTCGTTTTTATCATAGTTTTGTTGTTTACACTTACTGCTAGAGCAATAGCTAATGGAACTGTAGTGTCCATATCCACCTACTTCTTACATAACCGGTAAGTAATCTGTTCCATGCAAAGCCAACCTTATCCGGTTTTCCCTCCACCAGGCTCAAAAAATTCAAATCAAATCGCACCTCCATATTATTACTTATTGCCCAATAAGGCAGATTGTAATTTTATCACAATAAAGATTTTTTATTAATAAAAATAAATTACTTATTTTATGTACTTTAATATTTCATTTAATTAAATGCATCATAAGTTTAGCAAGGAAGGACTCCTAACACAATAGTGAATCTTCATCCGGCCAAAAAAAAGCCTTAGCATATATATATATATAGGTCGGACAACACAGATATATGCCAACGCAGTAAAAAAAAACCAGATATACTTGAAGATTCACCAAAGAAACATTATGTCTGCTCCTGTTGTCTGAGGAACAGCTGCAAAGTAGTAGGAGTCTTTGATATCTGCGACAGGGTCTGGTCACAATTGTAGTTCTGCTTGTCTTTCTAGAACTAATTTCAAATTGTTTACTGGTTTATTCCCTAAGAGCACTCAAATAACATATAAATTTCATGTATCATCATTTAAAAAAAAGTTTATGAATAAGAGCATCATTAATTTGGTTATTGCATTTGTCTTTATTTACATTCATAGATCCTTTAAATAACATTTAAAATGATGGTAAAAAAAATGAAAAATTCTGCTGACAAGATAAAACATTTCATATTATCCTTATAATTAAAATAAATTGTTTATTAAAAAAAAAAGTCCACACAAAATCATTCAAATCTTTTGCTATCGTCAAAATAATTAAAAAAAACAAAACTGTTACCTTTTGTTTTGATGCTTTGGTCAGGGAGTTTTGTCTGCTGCTCATCTCAGCTTAGGCTGGGAATCATTATAATGCAGTATGGTGGAAGTTAAAGATGTGGTCGACAGCTTGGTGAGATGTTCTAGGTGGATCCATTGCATGCTGGTTTTCTCCTAAAGCAGAGGTTTGAATGGGCGACTCAACCAATATAAAGGTTTTGTCTATGTCACATATGCACATAATGTCATTAAATCAATTAATTAATTTACACACTATCATCGGAATGAGGGTGTGGTGAGGTGATAGACCTTATTGACTTAATAAACCTTTATCAAATATTCAAAATTTACAGTATGACTCAGTATTTTTTTCTGAAACTTTGAATTGATATCAGACCATAATTATTTAATGCTGCTATTTCAATTCATTTCACAAAATCTTTTTATTGTGCTAAAATTACAATCTGCCTTATTAGGAAATAGGTAATTGTGATAAATGTTCTCATTCATGCCATATTTATAATTTTCATTCATACAGTATTTACAAATAGCCCAGGGACCTCCGAAATCCATATGGTTGTCATCTCCCTCACATGGGAAAGAGGAAGCGGAGTCTTGCCCCATGTCCCCCCGTCAGCCGCATCACTGGATATGAGCCAGCCACAAAATCAATGTCCGTTTTTCAACTTAGCCAATTAATTATCATAAATACACTGATGGACAAAATTAATGCACCGCTCGATTTGTTTTAGTTAAAATTATCTGCCTTTATTTTGATTAACTATTGGTATTTAGGTGATAACAGTGTAAATATAAACCATGAATAATCCTTTTTTTACTCTTAAATCCCTTTTTCACAAACACTAGAATTTAATCAAACCAATCTACACATAACATTTGTTCTCACTCATTCCTTTTCTTTATTATCATTCCAGAAAGGGATTTAAGTGAATACGATTGCGTTAAGGCTGTGACATTGATAGAGGAAGGATACAGCCAGCGTTAAGTTGCCAGGAGACTGGGTGAACATCACTCGCCCATAGTCAGCGCTCTAAAGCGATTTAGGGAGACAGAGCGTCACCCAAGAAGAAAGGGGTAGGGTAGGCCTAGATGTACAGTAGAAAGGGGTAGCTCACAAAATGGCCAGGCGTTAGTTTGGACATGAACATGTGAATTGGACTTTGGAATACTGGTCGAGAGTTCTCTTTGCAGATGATGTAAGAGTTAGTCTCAAGTCAATGGTCAAGGCCGCAATTATATATGGTTTAATTAATTTCTACAATGTCCATGCTGTATAGTTCCCCAGGTAGCATTTTTTGGTGGCTCACAGATATTCTGGGGTGGCATTTCTTTCGACATTTGTACTAAATCTATTGTTGTGTGCAGAAAGCCCCTAACGTCGCAAAGGTACTTAGGAGACATAAAAGACGTTATTCGTGCCAGAGACAGAAATACCCTTTATTAAGTAAGTTTTCTTTAAAAAAATTTCCAAGTTTATCTTTTTTGTAGAATATTTTTTCTTTTACTCATTATGTACCTTACATGATCTGTGTTAAATACAATTCGTTTTAAAATGACTTATTTTTTCTACTAAAAATATTTTTGAAGTCTAAAATTAGCACAAATTGGAAATATTTAAAAAAATAAGGGTGGCACATTAATTTTGTCCATCAGTGTATTAAATACAAATCAATCACAAAAGGCTGAGAATCCATAAACAAAATCTCTATTCCAAATATCTAATAATCACTGCAGCAATAATTAATTAATCAATACCCTGATAAACGATGAAGTATCAAAGCTGCAATAATCGATAAACATTATCAATAGATTCTCAGAATCATTTTTATTTCAACACAGAGATTCACTTAAACATTATCATTAAATAAGCTGAAGGAATATTGCAACAAATTCTCAGTTAATATTTATTTAAACTAAAAAGATAATTTAAACTTATTTTAATAAAAAACCTAATAATATTAATTGATTCAAATCAAACCCTAATATTCATACCGGTATTCATAGCAGTCTCTTATTTAAATTAATGGCAAAATAGACAATCAAAAATTTATTAGCAGACCTGTATTTAATTTAATTAAAATTTATGAACTAGACAAGCAGAATATTTATAAAAAAAATCGTTAACTATCACTAATATTAATCAATTAGAGCAGACCCACAGTCTTCCTTAACTTTATTTTTAATTAATAATCCCTTACCAGAAATAGATTATCTAACTCTACTAATTAATTTTATCCATAATGTAGAGAGGTAGACACTTTTTAAACCATCACAATAAAACCTCTTAAGTCAGAAGGACTTGATATCAAATATTTTCTTAAATCTTCTAATTGGGGACAATGGAGAACTTACTAACTACAAGTGAGCCTGTAAAATATCAAAGTCCGGAAGACTGCAGGAAATTCTATCAGACAATGTTTACAGTCTTGGTCCTATACAATATCAAGGCAGAGTCTGGAGCTACTGTATTCTAACAACATTTGGCTTATAAAATATATTTCTTTCATAGTGAAACTGATCTATATACCCTATATGACACTTATTTATCTTATTAACCAACTTGTTAGTAATCATTCAATCTGTTAATAACCATCACACATAACTTTTTATTTAATTTTATTAATATATTTTATGACTTATAAACAATGCCCATATTATTATTAATCATTTTTGTTAATTATTATTGGTCCTGCCATTATTATTTAATTAGTGATTAGTATGACTCTATTTTAATTAATGTCATTAAGGTCAATTCAAACATTAAGTTAATAATTTTTCACAACAGGTTGCATAACGACATATCTGCGGACTCGGACTCTTAACTATTTTTTACCTTGCCTGATTGGCCGCAACTGTTATTTAATGCTTTATTTTGGCCTGAAAAATTACTACTTACTTTAAATTTGCCCCTTTCTTGGGCCAAGAAAATTGTTACTTAATTTAAACTTGGGTTGCCGGCTGAATTTAATAATTTTTTTTTTAGTATTGGCATTAAAATTATTTAGTTTGAATTCCCTTTCATAACTATTATTTACTTTAAGCAAATTTTTCAAATTACAAGAAATATTTTTAATTGACCTTTATGGGAATGATTATTTCCTTAATAAAATTCTTCAAAAAATGTATGTATTGTATGACTATCTAGGGATGCGAACTTATTAATTAAATGAAAAACCAAAGAGATGAATTAAATTAAATGTGATAAGTGAAGTATTAAAGTAAATGCAATAAGGGGAATTATATATTAAATTTAATGGAAGAGATATTTTTTTATAAGTAAAGTCGGTTAGTACTTATATAGATGGAGAGTTGCCCAAGCAATTGCGAATTGCCCTAGAAAATTGACACTAAACCACCAGCTCAATACTACTAATTGTGATGTCCTAAATGAATACTCATGAATTCAGATTATTATTAGCAGTCTGTGTATGTCTCTGTATGTACGAAATAAACTACAATGGTTGGTTTGGGGATCCCACATCTACTAAAGCCCCCCCCTCCTATAAGCGAACACTGTTGACTCGAACTCTTGGAAAATCACACAAGGTAGTGTTCATCACTTTGTCTATTGCCACAAGAAGGTGAAACACTAGAACTAATTATGAAAAAATGTTTCAAAATAAAGTAGGATCCCTCAAATCTCTATACAAAAGGTGTACTGATGAAATCTTTTATCAGATTATTTCTAAAAAAATCTGATACCCATTCGTGTATCACAATGTAGCTGAATAAAGAAGGAAATTAGCTACCCTCAAAATTTCTCCCATTTGGCGATGCGATGAAGTCATGTATGTGTAGCAAGTTTTTGTCAACAATTTTTTTTATTGCAAATACACACATTTTACAATTCATTTTCCAGTTATAACCTATTTTTCAATGTAAGTTAAATAAGGTCGGATCTGAATATCCACAAAGACATTAAGTTGGGTGACCCACCCTCTATATAAATACTGACCGACTTTACTTATTAAAAATATCTCTTCCATTAAATTGAATTTCTTACAATATATAGTTCCCCTAATTACTTTTACTTCACTTATTACGTTTACTTTAATTCTTCTCTTTTATTAAACACACTATAAGTTTCGCAAGGAAGGACTCCTAACACAATAGCGAATCTTCATCTGGCCAAAAAAAAAGCCTTAGCATTACAGTGTTGTCTAGCATAGGGTTAGACAACACTGTAAAAAAAAAAAATGATTTAATTGAAGAGTCATCAAAGAAAAATGTTTGAATACAATGAAATAGGTACTGGACTAGAGATTAGGGTACAAAATTAAGGTGATAAAAAATTGTTTGCCTCATTTCATCATGGCTCTCTGATTCTTGAAGAACAATGATGTCTGCTTGATTCAGCAAGATTCCTGAAGATGTGCTTGAAGATAGCTCAATGATCTCTGCTCCTGTTGTCTGAGGAACAGCTGCAAAGTAGTAGGAGTCTCTGATATCTGCTACAGGGTCTGGTTACAATTTCAGTTCTGCTTGTCTTTCTAGGACTCATTTTAAATTGTGTACTGATTTATTCTCAAAGAGCACTCTAATAAAATAAAAATTTCATATATCATCATTTAAAAAATAAAAAAATATTGCGTTTGTTGTTATTTACACGCATAAAATTAATTTTTCCTAATATTTAATACTACTAATATTTACTTATTTTAGCTTAAAGTTAAATTATTTGTTTTCTTTCTTGCTTCTGAAATCAAATTGGTTACAGTACATACAAAATCAATCATGGTAAATAAGATAAAAAAAATTGTTCATTCAAAATAAATTCTACTTATTTTAGCTTAAAGTTAAATTATCCTTTTTCTTTCTTGCTTCTGAAATCAAACTGGTTATAGTACATACAAAATCAATCATGGTAAAAAAGAAAAAACAAATTCTACATTTAAAATAAAGTCTATAGCAATATCTACTTATTTTAAAACATATGAATGAATCAATTTTTAAATTATGATATGTATTCAAAATAAATCAAGTATATTGAACCCGTCCCTTTCAAGCTGGACGTAGCTTGTATAGCCATCATAATGGAGGCACCTGTAGTCCCAAACCTGGTCTCTGTCTAGGCCTAAGCTGTCGTTGATCCGAGTCAGTAGAGCGGGGTTTTCAGTATTCTGGTACGCTAGTGCACACCTGATTGCACCTGGAGGGATCTCCCTGAGCTCCTGCGGTAAGTGGTAGGCCTCTTCCACAAATACAGTCCACCCATAGTCTAGTAATAGTACTTTCTTGAATCCAAATACTTCATGCTCCTGGAGACGGGCCCGGTACCATTTGTTCCACATCATTACAGCGACGAGCTGGAACTTGACTTGTGGGTTCCATATGGGGTGGGCTCCATACTGTGACATTGTCGTCTCTATGTGGTCCAGTGGGACTTGTTCATTTTGTATGAAGAATTCGTTAATGTTTTTAAACAGGCTTATGCGCCCTTGACGCCACATCGACCCAGGTTCACTCACTTCTATATCTCCCATAATTTTCCCGTCTGAAATACAAATAAAACAATTATTTATGGAGCTGCACCGAGAGACAAAACTTTCAGTCAGTCATAGCCTTCAATATTTATATTCTACAAAGATAGGAAGTCCTCTATGAATAACAAAAAAGTACAGATAATAAATTCTTTTCTGGAAAAAAAAAAAAAGTTTTACATTATAAAGAAAAATAAAGTGCACACCTCTATAAGAGAATAACAATAATAATAAGATTGTTTGACAGTATTTAGTAAATAAAGTCATAGACAGATCGATATATATTAAACCAAACACCAAAAAAAAAAACCAACATAAAGAAGTCAATAATACACAATGCAATATTAAATGAAATCCTCAAAAGTAATAAGTGCAAAATAACATACAAGCTAAATAAACAATAGTAAAAGCCAAGGCAGGTGACAGCCCAACATCTGGATGTATATAGTAAGGAATGAAATAAGAATAAAAATTTGATATACTGAATAAATCGTTCCCAAGCTTGGAAGTGTCTGTGGATGGTGAGGAGGTGATTGAGTGGGAGGGCCTTGAATGAAGGTTCATAAGGATGAAGCTTGGTAGATATTAGTAGTTAGAGTTTCAGAGAGTTGTGGAGTGAGCGAGGAAGAATATAGTTATATAAATAGTGAACACACAAAGTTCTAAGTATTTCTCGCTGATTGAAGACCCATTTGAGATGGTAATGCTGTAAGGATTTCTAATATATTCTCAAAAATGAAGTTTTGAGAATCAACAATCATTAATAAGTTCCAAATATTTTTATGTAGTCATTTTTAGTGTTTTGTTGATTTTTTTTCTTAATTAGAAAGCCTTATGTTTTTACCTGTCTGTGGGCTCATATGACTGTCAGTCTCTCCTGGAGGCTATGAAAAGAAGCCTCTCTTATCGGGCCCTGATTCTATCCACTCGGAGGTTCGAGCCTGAACTGTTGACAGACTGTCACTTTGTTGAAAAGGGCAAGAAAAGTCCAACAGATACGGCGAATGAAAAGGGACATGAAAGGAAAGCATTTTTGAGACGTTGAAGAAGTAAAAACGACAGAGACCGGTGGAATAAATTATTCCATTTCACATTATATGCCATAATGCGTCAAGGAGAGGCTTCATTTTTAAACAGATAGGGGTTGGGTCAATCTTCTTTCTCCTACCTGTGTGGTGCATTAAATGATCCAATTAATAACTATAAGAAAATTCTAAGTTGAGAGTAAACAACAACCCGGATTACGATTTACATCTCTTGATTAAGATATAATAACAGAAAGTATGCAATATGTAAAATTAAATGTGAAAATTACTTAGCCCATCTTAAATTTCTGAAAGCCAACAATATAAATTGCATATTTACTATATTATATATAGTTCAGCTCCTTTTTTATTTTTTGTCAATATTTCAGCTATATAATTTTTCAGTGACCCGGTTGGTTCAAGAAATAAAACCAAATATTTATGGTCAAAAATACCTAATCATTTTTTACTTTCTACAACCATTATTTCTCTAATGAAAATATCATTTAGCTCAAAATTGAAGTGATGAAATTAAACAATTTTGATTTTTTAGGAAAAGTAATTTAAGGAAAAGTCAGGCCAGGAGGCCACTGATCCTTGGTTCAATGTTTTATATTTTAACATATACATAGTATTCCTGGGGGGATTGCTGGGCTTTGTATATATGCCTATATAGTATGAATGTATGTAGTAAATACCATATGAACGAGAGAGTGAATGCAATATTGTATAAATTTTGTGAATGAGATCATTTATTACCCTATTGGGCCAGATTGTAATTTTCTTCAAATAAAGAATTAAAAAAAAACTAATTATGAAGAACCCCTTAATCCAAGTTTTTACCTTTACACACCTTTAAAATTTTTACAATCAGCTTAGTAGAAAATACAAATGAAAGACAATTGGTCCATATCTGTTTAAAAGTAAAGCCTCAATATTAGTTCTATACTAGTTAAATTATGTCCATGCCTAGTGATAGCTCATTGAATATTTTTTATGCGGTAGTCGGTTTATATCATCATAAAAACAACTGTAAAAGGAGAGAAGGATTTTTAGCTAGAAAGAAGGGATATTGTGTGGATGTGATTGCGAGAGTAGGAGGGAATTAAAGGTAAAAAATGGTATTATATCTCAAGTTTAAGGTGTGAAGGAAATCAGACAGTGAGGCTTAGAGTGCGGTTGGCATAGCGGGAGAAAGGGAAGACGTGTATCGCAAAAGAGGGCTCAGCCGATGAGTGAGGAGATAGCATTGAAAAGGAGACATGATCTGTAAAACCAGTGGCGTTTCATATTCAATCTCGGCAGAGCCCTTTATCTTTAACTTAATTTAAACCGGTCATACATTTTCATCACTCATCCTCTCTCTTCTGCACCATGCAGTTTTCTGCCTTTGCTGTGGCCAATAGGATCCAAACATTAGCACCTTCATACGGTACAAATCATAAAAAAAGTCACGTGCCTTATTTCATTTCCTATTTATTATTATTTTTAGAATAGAAAAAAATTATCCTGGGACTAAGTCCCCTATGAATAAAAATAACCTTCAGATGATAAATTCATTTCTGACAAATAAGAACTGATATGTCATGAAAAGAGAAGACAAAAAAATTGACTATGTAAAGTAAGGTAAACAAAAAAATAATATGGAGTAGTCTGATCAATACAATACAACATTAAATAAAAACCATTATATTAATACAACAATGTACATATACCAACTACAAGCTTCTTACATCTATAAACATAGTAGACAGTGAGATAAAAATAAAAACGCAAAAATAAAAGTCTGAAAACATTACATAATGAATAAAACCTTCCAATCCCTGCCAGCATCTGTTGAATGGTGAGAAGGTGGAATAGGAGGTTTTGAAGGTTCTTAAGGATGAATAATGGTGGATATTAGGACGTAGAGTATTCTAGAGCAAGGAAGGAGGTATGTTGCCATTTTCTAGGCAGGAGTATTAAGGTTAGAGAGACAGAATCTTGAGTTCTGGGAGCAGACTGAGGATTTTAACTGTAGAATATTATATATATAAACAAGGTGATGAGAATTAATGGTTTGGAAAATGAATGAAATGAGGGAATATTGTGCCCGGAAAAAGGGAAGAGCCACCTAAACTTAGACGCTGGAGACATGGGAGCACCACGGAGTCCCAAAGACAAATCTAGCGAAGCAATTCATGATTCGCTTCAAATCATATCTGAGTCTTACCGAGAGACCCTTCTACATCACACCATCATAGTCAAAGTGAGGGAGGATACAAGGAGTTGACATATAGGCTGAGGGAGCAGATGGCAAGAGAGATGATTTTATATAATGCCATGACATGGTGCAATATCAAATTTATATAAATAAGAATGGCAATTGTGTTAAGAATTATTTGACGATTACTAAGTATTATTAAGACTAATAATCAATAATTAAATTGATATAACGATAAAAAACAGAACATAGACTGCTGTGAATTATAATTTAAATCTTTAAAAAATGGTATTAATTGCCAAGTGGATTTGAAATCAATGAAAAACATCTTACGCCTTACAGGCCCAATTTCTTCCTACCGATCCTGGGAAAAATCCTATTTATTTAATGAAATGAAAAATAAAATCTTTATTCAGGGAATTTTTCAATAAAAAATAAAAGCTACTACCTCATTTCTATCTTTCATAAATTTATCATACAAAGTAATTTGTCTCTAGTCATAATCCTATAATAGTATCTCCTTAAAAAAATTAGTCATTTATCTGTAATTGATTTCAATTACCTCAATGTTAGGTCATACATCTTAACGCTCACATTTCCTAATATATACTATTAATTTTGTTATAATTTGTATTGTTCAAAGTCATGGGAAAACACTTAATTATATTGTAACTTACCATTTTTGAACTTTAGGGTCAGCATACATTTTATCATGAGCCAAAAATTAATCAGTTAAATTAAGTAGCTTGATTAAAAAGCAGATACATTTATGCTTTTTAATTTATAAACTTAATTGTCAACCTGTTAAAATCTATCGACAGCATCTTTACCAACATTAACATCATTTTTCCATTACTTGTGTATCAATTTGTTACTAATCTATTGCATTTAAGTTACTTAGCAAGTCTAGATGTAATTGATTTTGTTTTTCTTTCAGTGGAATGATATTAAGCGTCCAAACATAAGGAAAAAATGTATTATTTTTTACACTATTTTACCAAAAAGCGTTTTATAAAATATTAACTATGACTTCTAGCTAGCAATAAATTAATCTTTAAACAATTCATAAATTTAAATGTAAAATTTTTATTGTATTTGGTATGTGTTAAAGAAAAAAAACAAAGAATCGAAAAAGGAAAGATTGATATGTGAAAAAGGGACAATTTTACAGCTTTTCGATGATAGCTAAATGTCTAAAGATTTAAATCCAACAATTGCTATATATAAACAATAAACTAATTTTTTACGCACAATTAAAATCTATGTAAGAAAAAATGTATGAAGTAGCAATCTTTAAAAAAATAATTAATCTTACATAACAAATCTTCCGTCTCTTCACTATATAGTTTATTTGCGGAAAATGTTTTCGGCAGCTTTAAGCAGTTATCTTCAGTTGCTAATTTATGGTATGAAAAACATGACATTTGAAATTATTTTTATGAAGTCAAACTTTTAAAATAGGTTGCTTATTTCTACTGACTTCTCATCAGAGTCAGAGTGCATAGAGTGAAGTCAGCAGAGATAACCAATCTATTTTAAACAATTAACTTCATATAATGATTTCAAATGTCATACGTTTTTCATACCATCAACTGGCAACTGATGATAGCTTAGAGCAGTTGAAAACGTTTTAATAAATATATTGTGGAGAGATGGAAGATTTGTTATTTGATTATATCCTTCCATGTCACTATAATGTAATTATAAATATATTTGGGATACACCTACCTGAATTAATTTGATAAAGAAACAGTTGAAACAGTTTGAAATGTTGGTAATCTTATGGCCAAAAGAATAAAATAACAAAAAAGACAAATTAGTAGCTTAAAGAAAGTTTGAAAGACAAGTGACAACTTGTGTTAAAAAAACAAAACAAATAACGAATGGCAGTGAAAAAAAAAACTCATGAAAATAGGATTTTGTAAATCAACGGTAAATAAATTTTATTTTAAAATTATATATTTTTTTTAATTGACATTTAAAAATGTGTGTAAATACTAATGTATTGTTCAATACAAACATATTTATGAATTGATTGATTTGAAATCATTCGTTACAGGAGACTGTTGTTTTGGCGGATATTACAATGTAGGCTGATTGGCTTAGCATAAATAAACCTGAGCGGGCGGGAATTTCGAAAATAAGACTCGAAATAAAGCTTTTTGAACAGGGTTCTTTGATTTCCTTCCTTATTCTGGTGACCTGGCATACTTCTATGTTTATTTTATAATTTTTAAAAACGTTTTTGACGCCAGGAAAAAAAACTAAAAAAAACGTGTTTCGTTTACTTATGTTAATACCCTCAGGGCATAGAAATCGATCCGACTTATTTTCTGATTGATCCCTATTTCATGTTCTAGCTTTACAATAAATAATAAATATATAAACAGTTTTTTGTGGGTATTTTCTTATCACCTATATGCTTCATATTTTCCTATGAAGTGATGTTTCTTCCATCCCACACTTAGATCTTAATTTTACTAGCACATTGCTTCTTTTATACCAAAGAAAAGCCTAGACTTCACTCCCTGTTAAAGGGCCTTTTCTATCCTGAGAACATTAAAACCTTAATCAGCCTTGCATAGATAATGAGGCTTTTTGTTCCCTTGATAGATTCTAAACCTTCTAACTCCTTTTGCAGCACTAACCACGCGTTTTTATCTTTGTTGGGCCTGAGGATATGCTTGTTGGTGTTTCAGTTTGCCAGAGCTGCAGTGTAGTACACCCTATCAAAAAGAGTAGAGCAAATAATAATGGAAGGGTGGCAGCTTGAAGATATAAACTGATAATGGGGAAGGAGATCTCATAGACACTTATCATTTTTAGTCATGTTTATGATTAGCCTTCTGTTCAGGTGGATGTGGGATTGGTGGCAAGTGTATTTTTGAATAGTTTGGAGACGTCTAATTCCTGTATCAGGTAAAAAGCTTCGTCTCAGATATCACCCCTTATATTTGAATTTTTTTTTTTACATTGTTGGTGGCCAAAAGACAAGAAATTTAATGACAGGAATACAAATTTCTAATTTTCTACTATAACAAATTGTTGAAGTCTCCCCATGCATTTCTTTTTGTTTATTTATGTGGACATGGGTTGGTTATTTATAGTCTAAAAAAGTTTTATAAATATGGAAGTAGATGTTTTATATGATACAAACACCATGAGTTACGATTTACATAAAGCAATATACAAGACTTAGGTATACTATATTTTGCTACTTTGTTAAGAAATTATAATCTAATATTTACTTTACCATGTTAATTTTAACAAGTATTCAGAATTGTTAAGAATATTTCTCTTAATACAACTTCTTTGACAACTCCCCCAGAAATATTCAAATTTTGCATTTTCCTAAAAAAATATTTCCAAACAATAGTTACATTCAGGAACAGACAAACATCTCCTTTAGTTATTATTGTTAGTAAATGAATAAATGTTCTAATGTACTGTTTATTTGTAGGTTTGGCTGATCAATGTATCTGCAATTAATAGGTGACCCTGGGGACCTAGCAAAAAAGCATAAAATCTGGCAAGTTTCACACACCCGTTATACTTCCTCTTAAATTTCTAAACAGAGTTATCATGTTAACTTTACCTCTTGACTTATTAGGAGATTCAGATAGAGATACAACACTGAAAAAAGATGATCTTAATCTCTAGAGAAAAGGCTCGAGTCATCAGCTAATATTAGGATTCAGTATAATGCCTTCATTACTGATTTTTTTAAAAAGGGCCAGTGAAATGGAACAAGTGAAAGATAGTAATTTAGCTTCTATGTTAAACTATATGCCTTATTAATGTCTTCTAAAATCTGATAGTTCTTCGACTAAATAAAGAGTCATTTTTGATGCAATTTTAAAAACCACTTCAAATCAATAAACATAATAATTTATTTTCTATCATTTTAAACTCCTGCATACATGCAGATACTTTTACTGTTGATATAAGGCAAATTTAGCTTACAATTTTAATGAATCCTGAATTTTCAAAACATTTATGGCGTTTCTCTCTGGAAGAGCCTACTGGAATTTGTAATTAGACAACTGTTTCCTTTGGTTTTAAAGCCAGCCCATTTTTGGCAATTCAAAGGTTGCATAAACTTGTCCTGAGAGAATGTAAATATTTTCCACCCTCTTCTAAGGCCATTCTGTATGTAACAAACCAAAAGAAAAAGGCTTTATCTGATTATTCATATTAATTTGTTTTCGTTGATTTTATTTTTTTTTTAATTTATTATATGTGATGGAACAAAAGTATATTGTGCAAATATATATCAATTGGAAGTTGAATAAAATTCTACTATTTTTTTTTATGTAAATAATTATTCTTTATTTATTTTTTAGGGCTGGAGTTATTTTTAAATTGATGGTTCTTCTTGGAGAACTTCATTGAAAGTGGGCTGAAACGAAAAGGTACTTATTTTACTTCTTAATTTATTTGGCAAGGTAATTGTTGAAATAAAATGTACTTGACTAATTAGACCTTGGTCAAATGAGTCGCCTAGACAAAATAACTAAAATTAAATCTATAGCGTTCATCCCTTTAAGTGACAACTTTTACTGAATTAATTACTAAATTGATAAATTTTGCAAGTTTTGTTTTAACGAAAGAGTCGGATTCAGTTTTTGTTTGTTTGTGTGGTGTGGTGTTAACCTGTTGAACTCAAGTGCGCAGTCGGTTTCGGTTTGTTCGTTTATGCGATGGCTAGTTCAACTATGAACCTTCCTTTCGGTATAAAGCCATTCGATGGCTCAAATTTTGTAATTGGGACTTCAGGATAAAATTGTTACTTAAGCAAAACGGAGTACTTCAAGTTCTAAAAGAGGACCCCCCCCCCAACTGGGGAAGCCGAACTCAAGTTGTTTAATCAAGAAGATGTAAGAGCCCGTAACGTTATTGTGCAAGGACTTGCCGATAATATATTACCTACAATCAAGGAAAAGAAGACGGCGAAGGGGATAATGGATGCCCTAGCAGCGACTTATGAAAAGCGTGGGATGAAATCGCTCGTCACCGCCCAGAAGGCTTGGAGAAAATTGGAATACAATAATGATCGCCCTCTCCAAGAGTTTTTTCAAACGTTTGATTCAATGGCTTCGGAGGTGAGAATGGCTGGTGGTAATTTAGAAGAGGATGAGGTTGTAAACCAGCTTCTTGTTGCAATGCCGTCCGATTATGATTCTGTGGTGTCTGCGATGGACATTTTGTGTAGTAAGGACAAGACGGCCGTTACTTTGGAGTATGTGAAAAACACACTTCGGGCTGAATATGAGAGGAATTTGAAGAAAGAAGATCACCCATCTACAAATGTTTTTTCAGCTTATAAAAATAGAGCTAAAAGCTTTCATAAAAATTGGAAGGTCGGTCAAAACAAAAGTATGTCGAACGTTATTTGTTATTATTGCAAAAATCGAGGTCATTTTAAGAATAATTGTCCTAAACTTAAAAATAAAGGATTTGCCGCCATTTCTAGTGATAACAACTGTGAGGAATTATTGTTTACTACCCAGGATAACAGTAATGATACCTCAACAGATAAGGCAGTAGTTTGTAAACAATCGTTTGATGTAGCATGCTTCATAGTCGAGTCAGGTGCTACATGTCATCTTATAAGGGACGAGCTCAATGTTTTTCTAAGAGATTCAACTCCAGTAAATGTTAATATTAGTGTGGCAAAGACAGGTGAATTAGTGGTTGCGTTAAGGAAAGGAAATTTGTTTTGTGTGTCGGAAGATGGAAATAAAGTTCGTATAACTGATGCTTTTGTGTGCAAAAATTTAACAATGAATCTCTTATCTGTTATGAAGTTAGAGGAGAAGGGATGCAGAGTAGTATTCGAAAATTCCTGTGTTAAAATATTTAGGGGACCAAATGTTATGACAGGCTATCTCGTTGGCAAACGGTATGTAATTAAACTTCACCTTCTTAAGGAACAAGCAAATGTTGTTGGTGCATGTAACAGTCTAATGCATCGAAGGATGGGGCATAGTGCATTATATCCTGTTGGAATTTGTGACATTTGTTTAAAGGGGAAGCAAACTAAGTTATCATTCATGAAGAGCAACGAACCTAAGCACATCATTGTATCTCCAGAAGAATGCATTCCTGAAGATCAGAGTAAATCTCCCACACCCCAGGACAAATGTAAGTCTCCCATACCTGGACCGAGTGATGTTATAGAAGATATTGCAGGTGATTCTGATTCAGAAAGTATTTTCCGTGGTTTTCCTGACGAAACGACTGGTTACCGCCAAGGTAGAATATTCTGGTTATCTCAAGAAAGAACGAAAATCAACAAGGAAAAAGGTAAAACCAAAGCATTTGGATGATTTTGTTATTAATTTTGCCTTAAATGAAATGGCTTTGTGCACTAATGCCGAAATAGATGTTCTCAAGACATTTTCAGATGCGATTCACGATCCCGATTGGCAGCAAGCCATTAACCTCATTAGAAAGTAATAAGACTTGGGAAGAGGTAGATGTTCCACCGGATTTGACCCCCATTGACTGTAAGTGGGTTTTCACCATTAAGACTTCCAACGGTGAATCTAAGAAGAAGGCGCGCTTAGTGGCTCGACGTTGACAACATCTATGCACCGGTTGCCCGTTTCATGACACTTCGAGTACTTCTTTCTATGGCTGCAGAGAAGGATCTATTAATAGATCAGCTTGATGTTAGGAGTGCGTTTCTTAAAAGTGATCTGAAGGTGCCAGTTTATATAAAGCCACCGGAAGGCTATAAAAGTGATAAAGTGTTAAAATTGAAAAAGGCTTTATATGGTCTCAAACAAAGTCCAAAAGTGTGGAATGACCATTTAAATGATAGATTATTGAAATCGGGATTTTGTAGATCTAATGTAGACCCATGTTTATATTTTGATGACAGTGTTTATATTCTTGTATGGGTTGATGATTTTCTATTGATAGCTAATTCTAAATCTAAATAGGAAAATGTTAAGAAATTATTAATGACAGATTTAGAATGTAAAGATTATGATAATAATGGAAATTTAGAATTTTTAGGGTTGAATATTTTCAGAAATAAACTAGGGAATATTGTAATTAAACAGGAAAATCTTATTAAGAAAATATTTCATAAGTTTAATATGTCAGATGCTAAATCTAAGCGAATACCTATTGAGCCTAAGCTTAATCTCGAAAAAGGAGATCCGAATAATTGTCCTAAGCTACCTTATAAAGAACTTTTAGGAAGCTTAATGTATTTGATGGTCGCTTCTCAACCTGATCTAACTTATGCAATTTCATATTTTGGTAGATTTCAAAACTGTTTTACTGTAACTCATTGGAAGCACTTGAAAAATGTTGTAAGATACTTGAAACATAGTCCTGACATGGCTCCTAGCTTTGACAAATCTAACTCTAGTGATGTTCATATAAATGCATATGTTGATGCAGACTTTGCATTTGACAAAAATGACAGACAGTTATCAAGGTAAATAATAATGTTGTTTCATGGGGATCCAGGAAACAAGGTGTAGTTGCTTTAAGTAGCTGTGAAGCCGAATATTATGCACTAGGTGACTGTATTAAAGAGGTGCTATTTTTGAACAAATTATTAAATGAGAGTTTTAACTTTAAAGGTAAAATTAATATTTTTGAAGACAACCAGGGCACTATTAAAATTGCAAGTACCTGTGAGACCAAAAGGTCCAAACATTTTGATGTAAAGTTTAATTTCGTAAAAGATATTGTTGATAAAAATATAGTTAAATTGCATTATGTTGATTCTTCTAATCAAATAGCGGATTTGATGACCAAATCCTTAGCATTTAGTAAATTCTCGATTTTTGTTGAACATTTAAACTTAATAGATTGTAAGTAATGCGAAATTAGAAGGGTGTATTGGTATAATTCCGCATTTGTATTATTAGTTGTTTTATATGATTTATATTTAGTTGTAACGATAAGGGCGGCACTGTTGCGTTTTGGTGATCAGGTTGGCATGTGCCTCTTGGATTCCTATTGTGACCGTCCATGAGTGTGAGCACTGTCCGTATGTATCCAAATAAATCTGTGCTCTTCTTCGTTTAACTTGCATTTATACTTTATTTCCCTGCACCTTAAAATTTTTTAGGGCTGGAGTTATTTTTAAATTGAAGGTTCTTCTTGGAGAACTTCATTGAAAGTGGGCTGAAACGAAAAGGTACTTATTTTACTTCTTAATTTATTTGGCAAGATAATTGTTGAAATAAAATGTACTTGACTAATTAGACCTTGGTCAAATGAGTCGCCTAGACAAAATAACTAAAATTAAATCTATAGCGTTCATCCCTTCAAGTGACAACTTTTACAGAATTAATTACTAAATTGATAGTTAAGAATTGATGGAAATTTTTCATAAGTGGTTTCTGAGCGGAAGGAGATATACCATTGGTCTGAATCCTTAGGACCATAAGTTTTACAAATATTTATTGTTTTCAGAATATATGGTCATCAACACATCATGTTACAAAATTTCTTGTTTAAACTACATTAAAAGAAAACTACAGTTTTCTACCCAAAAAAACTTTTTTTACTTAAATTGTGATTGGCTATATTTAACTTCATTTTTGGACTAGTTTCATGCAGAAAATTTTTTAACAGGACGAGATGACCACCCTGTATATTTGATATAATACTTCAATCAGTATTGTGCACCAAGACAGAAGAACACAGAGCTTACTGGACTTCTTTGAAACAAAAAAAAAATAACACTATCTAGAAAAATGAAATTTAGAAAACTTCAACACAACAAGTTTAGTTGATTAACAAGTTGAACAAGTTTAGATAATTTTTGAGCCATAAGTTAAGTAATTTAGCATCAAAAACCAAAATTAAAGCCTTGGAATTCATAGTATCTAATTTAGAGAAAGGAAAAATGAAATCTGCCAACAGAATAATAGACCTTCAAGATAGATTAAGCATATTTGAAAATTCAGTAATGCCCTTAAACAACCAAAGTCATCGAACTAATGCAATAAGAGACCAACGAGTTGATAAAAGAGAACACAGGTTACCCACCCATTGTGGGATAGTTTATATTAATGCTCTCTAATTCATAATTTATCTGGATTAATTGGATCTATTTTTTGGGTCATAAAAGAAATCTTAATAGGCTTACCATTTACATTTACCCAAATAAAAGAGCATTAGAAATATTTGTTAAAAGCCATAGTAATTTACCCAAAGGCACTTTTTAAGTATACTGTGAGAGAGGAAAGAAATCCTGTACCTCACAAAATTGAATTAAAATAAATACAGTTTATAATCACATTTATAAACTTCACATAAGATTTTATGAGTAATGCATTAAAGGTCTAATCACATGACTTCCTCCTAACCAACCAATATTTTGTCCATAGTGAGAGCCCTTTGGTGTTTACTAAAGTGACAAGAGAAGTGGTTTTGGCTAATAAGCTCCCATAAATACAAGATGGTTTAAACTAAGCAGTTCTAAGCACTGCTTACGTGCTTAAGTACTACTTGTTTTTTGTATTGGTTTCAAGTTCAAATTTCAATAAAGAAATGATGTATAATTAATCAGATAAATATATCAATTTGCCCTCATCCAAATTAAAATTTTCTGAAAAAAAAATACACCTCTAAAAATGTTTTCGTTGCATATATAACTATTGTCAAACCAGTATATATACCTACTTCTAAACATAATTGAATTTATTTAAAATTTTCATTCATCTCATGAATTAGTGTTACATAGTGCATTTAATCTTCTTTTAGATGATCTGCTTGTTTAGAAAAGAAATGTATTCAACAATAGTCACAGTATAATCTTCACATATTAAAATAATTTGTCAATAAGTAACGAAGCAAAGTAGTTGAAAATATTTTTTAAGCAAGAAACAAAGTTGATGTCCATTTTTTCTTTGAAAACCACAAAGATGTTAATTACTCCAAAATGATTTCACCAATCCATAACCAACTTTACAGGGATCTTGACACCTATTAACTACACATAATAACACCAACTAGGTCTCTGTAAATAAATTAGAAATGAAACATTTTAGGTTTTTCTGTTCATTTCATATTTTTTTTTTCATACTAATGGTTTATGTATTAATTAGTCGTTTTGACTTATCCTGAAAAAGAGGAAATAAAGATCTACAATAATGCTAACAGCATTGGATTTGGGCAAAATTTAGATGAGTTATAAAAGTTTAAGCAGAAAAAAAGACACTGAAAAAAAAAAGTTTCCCCGGTGAATCTGGCCAAGTGAATATTATTTCTTATTCACAGAAAAATTTGTGTTTTTAGTATTGCTGAAAATGAATACAAGCTTGTTTTCTTTTCATCAAAGTTTTTTTTTACCTAATTACTTGAAGTATACCCTGGTTTTTGTAAGGTTATAAAAAGTTCTCCTCATCTAATACAATCTGGCATATTTTTTTCATATTCTACATAAAAAAAAATCGGATGATGGATGAAAATCTTATTTTACAGCAGAACAAAGGTAGAAACAATGATCAAAATATGCAGTTTTTAAACTTAAAATATTTATTTTCTTGGCCCCTAGGGCACTTTTGGACTAGGACATATGTCTAAAATGTTTTGTCTATGACTGTTGCCTCATCTTGTAATTAATTAATTACAGTCCCTTGATTAGGTTTAGAGGGTTTAAAACATATTTTTGCTGTTCGGAAATTATATGGCATCTCCATGTAAAATTTCATGTTTATAGGTCAAGCAGGAGACTCACAATCTACAGGACAGGACACATGTGTGAAAACATAATGATTACTGGTTTGGAAAACCTATAGAACCCTAAAAAAGGCCCATCTCAAGCTCTCAAATTCTTCTTGTCTCTCTTTCCTCCTTCTTCCTTAGGACAGTCTCTCTTAAGCATATAAATTTACTCCTTTACTTCAACGTTTTTACGATTCCAACATTTTTATACAAATATATGATGAAATTAGTTCAGTTTTAGATACAAACACGAACTTAACGATATTTGAAATTTTCATTATTGATTAGGTAGCTAGTACGTTAATTTTGTATTGAAGTTTAAAAGGTAAATAAGTTAGGGATCTACTAGTTTTTTTGGATAGCCTAATAATTTCCTACAAATTCACCTCTTAAACTTTTGAATTCATTAAATCCTTTCACATTAAACATGTTTGTGATAATAAAGGCATCATTTAAATAATATAGTCTTTTTTTTGCTTATGTCTATTGACAAGTAATAATTAATAGTTTTCATTTTCTTTTAGAGTAAGCTGTTTTTTTTAATTTTAGACCGCCCCAACTTATGCAGACCAAGAATCTCCGGATAAATCAGGAAATACGTAAGTTCACAACTCTCTATTATAAAAAATTTTCTTATTCCAAGCATAATAAGAATAAATTTATGATATATTTTAATTATTAGGAGTTATCTTATTGAGAGGATTTCCCTCAACTATCATAACAATGAAATAATTTCAGCCAATGTTATTGCCTTTCATACTCTATTCTATTTTCATGTTCTCCTCGAAACTAAAATAATTGTGATAGTTTTGTTATTTGAGAACTTTTAATTTATTTGATTACACTATACTTACAGTAGGCCTTTCTGCAGTTCAATAGACTTTGTTTGTTATTAAACAATGGAGAAGTAGGCGTTTATAGGAAGATGTAGTGTGATAATGCGTCTTTCTCAATACATTTCTGTTAGGAATTTTCATACATTAAATTAGGTATTTTACATCAACTAGGCCTACACAATGTAATATTTTTTTATTTATTCAATTAAATAATAACCAAAAATAGACAACAGTTAATAGGATTCATACAACTTATTAAGCTCAGTAGTTTCTTTTTTTTATATACTTTATAATGGACTAGTCGATTCCTAAATATTATTTCTTTAACATGTGTTCTTCCAAATGTACAGTGGTACCTCAACAGGTCATTTTTCCTTTAGCTCCCCATCATGAATGAGCAGAAGCTATTATTATTTTTTCTCCATGTCTTTCTTTATAAATAAATGTTTCTCTTTGTCCCATCTCACAGCTTATGCTAGGTTTCTAGTGTTTTGGCATTTGTTGCAGGGGCATTTTTAGTGGCTCAGCGGATCAGAAAATGGCCTAACCCCAAATTGGATCCACGTTAAAATGTTACTTGAACAAAGCTAGTGAGAGGTGAATGTTAATTCGAGTACCCAACAGGAAAAATTAATTTTGAGATTTCCAGTTTAAATTAATAAATAAACCAAAATGCATTATTTTTTAAATAAAATACTGTCACTTTTTTATTTCAGTGGTGAAGTCTGTAATGAATAATGAGACATGAATGGCTCCTTGAGACAATAGATGCGATAACGGCCTATATACCCTACATTGATCTGGCAATGAAGCACAGCTTTCAATACAATACAACGTTTTTTTCACATTTGTATAATTTATTGACTTTGATATGTGAATTTATGTTTTGATTAAATATTTTTTGTAAATTGCAAATATTTTCTGAGTTTGTATAAACTCGATGTTAATTGAATTATTTGATATTTTATTTATTTACTTTGATAAGAGTGTCTTTCTGGTTCAGCAGTCTAATCTATCCTTTTATTCTTCAATGAATTTCATTTCCTGATATAAATATTATAATTATTATCATATTATTAATTATAATAAAAAATGATCTACTGGTTAATAGGTTGTCTCAAGACAGAAATTGAAATTTTGGCAAATTTTCAACTATTGTAATTAACCAAGCTATTAAATGTGCTTATGGTCAACTGAGAGATGAATCAATATATGACAAAATAGTTGTGGGAATATTAGAAGATGAAGTGTTCAATAAACTGATCTCAGAAGAGGATCTTGGGTGTGATAGAGCAGTCACAATATGCAAAGAATTTGAGTTGGCTAATAAACATCTCAACGAAATGAAAGGAGATAAATTGTCGGTTGTTCACTCGGTAAAAACAAGAAATTGATTAAAAAACAGGATGGAAAGTCTAAAACAAAAACTTTCCACTGTAAATGAGGTGGTACGATACATGGCCCTCGATCTTGTCCAGCCTAGTAAAAACAGTGTATGAAATGTCAACGCTGAAACCATTTTGCAAATGTTTGTGAAGCCAAGAAAGATGATGCAGTTGCCAAGAAAATTGAAGCTCCTATTTATGATTCACTGGACTTGAATGTAGTGTCAGTTCAGCAAGTAAGCACATCTAAGGAATAATGGTTTGAAACTCGTATCTTTCCAACAAATATTTAAATTAGATTGAGATTCCTAGACATGATCAACACTATGAAGCCGGCAGATGTCTTATTCAGACTGAGAGATCAGAAGTGAGGTCCTTGATCTCTAGCAGCTATTATCATACCCCAGTATTGGGTGAAGTGAAAGTTCCAATAGAATTAAAAAATGGTGAAAAAGCAACCTTGAATTTTTTTGTTCTTCCTCACACCATTGTCAACCTGGACATCAATGTCTCCTGGGTAAACAAACATTAGGCTGAAATTTCAACACCAGCCTCGTTCTAAACCTCACTGCCAAGCAACATACCAGCAGCTAATAAGAAGGAGCAATCACCAACAATTGGTGATAGGAGGGTTGGAAGGTAAGTGAAGTCCCTTCACTGTGTATGTTTGTATGAGTGAGTAAGTGAACACTGAACTGTAAATCTTGGGACCCTACTCCTTTAGAGGTCGACTACTCAAGCCTACAACAAAGTTAAATTTGTAATTAAAAAAAAAAAAAGAGGTAAATGCAACTGGTAGCATGGTAGTCGTCACCCTCAGTATCACAGTTATCAGGAGGTTATTGAGGGCTAGCCAGCCAGGTCTATTGTTGGCTTGTTTACCTGAGTATACTCAAAACCACATAAATATTAGACACAAGTCTATCAGCTATTTTTAATTCCATCACTCTACCTGTATCACAAGTTCTCTCGTGACATGCTATAAATTTATGGCAGTGGGTTTCCTGGCAATGGCCAGTTTCTTCAATATCGCCCTGAGCTTTTGTGTCCAGTGATGAAGGAGTGCGGGGAATGTCATGAGCCCGGTTTCTCTTTCACATGTGAAGGAGGTGTTAGAAGGGTTGAGAGGTAAGTGAGGTCCTTTCACTGCGTACATTTGTATTGTGGTATGAGTGAGTGAGTAAGAGAACACTGAACTGTAAATATGAAATGAATGAGATCATCAAACACAATTACTAATAGCTCCTCCCTGGACCGTGATCTCCAGTTGCTATCTGTCCTTGACCTTATACCCTCAAGATTTTTTGGATTACATGAAAACCTAGCCACTCATCTGAGTCTTCTTGTATCCAGTAAAACTCATCTTTACAATCCTCCTTGTCACCTAAAACGGTGGTGGCCTCGCGATCTAATATAATGGAACCAGAAACTTTTATACCTTTTTATTTCTTAAAGCTGTGGTGTTTTTATGTCAAATCATTGATATTTACCTCTCCTGAAATCATTGATGTTTTTCTCTCTGGACATATACTGTTTATACCGGGGGACTACATTTTCACTGATTATGGTGGCCAATATACAACCATTGATTATTGGGAAGGTATCCATCATCCGAGTGTATGCTCCAACTTAAGAGACTGGAATTATGGAGTGTTCAATGTAGATTTGCAAAGAACCCTGTAATCCAGAATGGAGACCTCGAAGCAAGGAGAGTCTGCAATCATGACATTGCTATAGTAATAGAGCTCCAAGAATGGAAATGGTCAAACTCGTATTGACTCTTGTGTGGGCAACAATTTGCTTATTGTCTACTCTTTCTGTTCACACAAAATAATACAAAAAGTAACTATCTTGAGTCTAGACTGGGATAGTGTAATCCCTATACATGAGGAGGTTGAAATAAAGTATGGATAAGACAAATGGATTGATACCCTCAAATTACATCATTGACTTCTTCAAAAGAATGTGGTACCTTTTTGCACATATATAATTTATTTTTTATGCGGGATAATGGCCAACTTCTAATTTAAAATGTTGTCTTATCAGTGGGCAGCTCAGAGCTCCTTTGTGTCCATATTGAGATATCCATCTGTCGGCAACCGAGCACTCCTGGCATTAGCTGAGAACTGTCTTGGCTGATCAATGTGATTGGATTCCTCAATATCATTCAGTTATTTAGTTTAATTCGATTATTCAAGCAAGAAAAGGCAACAACTCGCCACTGAAGACTTGGCTGTGTGCCTTATTCTAACTTCAAAATCAGAAACCCTTACATTTTCACCTATGTGTTTGTCGGCCTGTACTGATCTTTGTGAGTCCCCTGTTCAAGGTTGAGACATGAAATTTTGTAGAAAGGTCATTTGACATCAGAAACAAATAACAATTATAGCCATCTCCATAAAACATGAGTTAGTGCCACGTAAAGTCATTAAAACTGACATAAGTGTATTCACAAATCCAATGTCATATAGAGAGATAATATTTTGCATAAAAGTTTTACTTGATTCTACAGATATGCTTAAAATTTATTCCACGCTTTTTTTATTTGATTTTGTACAGCTAGAAGTATGTTTAGTCTCAGATACAACTTTGATTGTAAATATTAAAACAAACTAATTCAAGTTTAAAGTTTATATATCCAAGTCAACTACATTTGTGTAGGCATATTTTTTTAAAGCATTGTTTGTTTTTCTTTTTTTACAGGTGAATTATGAATATAAAAATGGGCTTTCAAGATTTGTAGATTGCTAATGCTTATTTTTTTTGTCTTCTTAGTTTTGAAAAAATGTAAATGTCAATATTAAATTGTTTATATATTGATTTAGTTTATTTGGTATGTTAAAAAGCTTTCTTCGAGTAAGTTGAATTTCACAGCTTTAGAAATTTAATTTACCTTTTGAATCTATTAAACTCTAAACATTAATCATTTATTTAATATACAGGATTTATTGCAATGTGTTCAAAATTTTTAACTTTTGCAGTCATAAAATACAGTTATTAGATGAGAGAGCAGATTTAAATATTTACAAAAGAAAGCATTTGACAATTTCAGTAGGTAATACTGCTGAAAATTGTTTCCCAAATTTTCATAATTGCATAGATATTTCTATTTAACAATTATTTTAGTTAGTAAAAATTAAGGGAATTTTTTTTCAAAATACCTGATTCTGAGTTCCTTTAGTGTAGGGTAGATTGAAATAAAATGTAACATATTCTTTTTTTTCATGCATATTGTTAAGGGAACAAAGTTATATTTAGCAAGGATTGTTGTAAAATCGAAGCTTGTCTCCTCTGGATTTGAAAATTTGAGTTTTCAAGAATACTAATGTACTCATGGAGATAACTATTGGTATTGCAGTCAACTTAGGAAGCAAACAAAAAAAAAGAAAAACCTCTATCAGTAATTTCTTCTTGGCATACTTAGTAGCTGTACTTCACAGATCATGTGATGTCTTTTTAATCCTTATGAGTGTCAGATAGGTTTCGATTTTTCTCCATTCTTTAACATCCATAGACTGCACAATGTCTCTCTTGATTCATATTTTTCCGAAGCACATCATGTGTGTATATCCATATTTATATACGGTTTATTTCCAAATAAAGTGGCACTTTGATGTCCAGGGTACTTCGAGTGGCTTCCAAAAGAAAAATCTTTTCTCTCTTTTGGCTGTATTTTGTAGGGCATTTTAAACTGAGTACGTCATTAGTGATATATTTTAATTGTTTGATACCATTAAAAAAAAAAGGTAATTATTAAAAACTTCCAATACCTTACTGCCCTAAAGACAAGTTGTAAATTTGTAACTTACACAGAAATCTTAAAAATGGAAATGCAAAAATTCTGGTGCCAGTTAGTTTATTATTGCTTTTAATAATTGAAAATGGTGTGAAAATTGAAATTTGGAGAATTGAGATAAGATTTACGTTGTGTTCGTGAATTTATTCATTATGTCACCTCTTTTACGTTACCAAGGTTGGAGGGGAGCTAGAGGGTGGTAGGGAGTAGAGGGGGGGAAGGGATTCTACAGATAGATTCTGGCCTTTTTTAAGGGGGGCGATTTTTTTTTACATTGGAAATAACAGAATATATTAAGTACCTGCATGCTGCTTGTCAAATTAAAGGCCTTTTAATGCTGAAGAGATTACCAACAATTTCAAATTTCTATATCAATTAGTTTTTGGGAATACCAAAGTGAAGTAAAAATTTGAGTCTTTATTATTTTTTACCACCAATAACTCAACATCTAACAAATAATTGTTAGAAAAATCTAAAATAATGGATTCCTAATGTTTCGAGAGGGGAGGGTGCTATAAGTAAATCAAAAATTTAATAATAAAAATCCAAAATTATGTATTTTTTTTATTTCATATGAAATGTCCCTTGTTCAAGTAAAAGATATACATTTTAAAAGTGCCCTTGGTTGTTTGGCACTCACATCATCTGAAAAACAAAAGAGATAGAGGGAAAAGGAAAAAAGAAAACTGTAGAAAAAGAGAAATTTTTGCGAAAGGAAAGAGAATGCGTAGGGTGATACATGAAGAAAGTAGCAGATGTCAGTAAAACAACATAACAGCGCAAAACTACGTTGGCAGACTTTTAAGAAAAAAGAATATAATGCAGCCCAAGCAAGGTTCCAGCTTGAAACATCTCAACCGTCTGCAGAAATTCAATGCAATGTGATTGATTCAACAAGATATTCTGCGCCTTCTTCAAGGTCTAAATTGATAGGAAGAATGAAGGTCCTAAAGAACTGATAAAAATTAGTGAGATAATATAATAAATTACGAGAAATCTTGAATGTTAAAGATGAGAAAATAGCAAAGTTACAGGCTAATTCAGATAGGTAGAGATAAAGATATGAAAGAGTAGAGGCATACTAATTTAAAAAGTTGTTTTCAAATATGTAGTAGGTAGTTATTCTTTTGTTTAGGAGAAATATGCCTTTTTAAAAGCATGTTATGCCCTGTCAAGAATTTTGAGTCCTTAATTATTATTCATTGTTCTGTGATTTGAGATCTTTGAGAATCCAATGAGCTTTTTACATGAGTGGTACTAAAGTTTTTACTTGTACATCACCATTTTTGTTTTATATTTTAATTCATATTTGTGCAAATTATGCTAGTATAATCAATTATTTCATTACAGACCTTCCCCTTATATTACATTTTGATTTTAAGCAGTAGTAATTAATGAATATTTTTGGTCACATAATGGGTCTAAACTTTTTGGGTCCATTACGTTACCATAAAATTTATATTATTTTTATTTAAATTCCAGATCTGATTTTTTTTCTTAAAGGAGGTCCGTTGGGTGGTTCCTGAGTAAGTTATCAGCTTTTAAACATTGAAAAAAAAAAGGGTAATGTAAGGGAGTTTTTATTATAAAAAAAAGTTTTAGTTGACATAAAATGAAATTTTAAGGTGTTAATCACTGGCCTGCCATTTAACCAGGGTATGTGAACAGATCTTCGCTGAAACCTTAAGAAAAACAATTTTATTTGATGGCTTTATATGCCGGTAATGTACTGGAATTTTTTCACTCAAAATCCAAAGAAATTAAAATTTGACAAATCAATTACAGTTAAGCGTTCTCAAGTGCTGCAGGAACATGATCAAATGATTTTTTTTCAAGACTTGACTACTAGGCCAGATTTTATAGCGCCACTTAATTTGAAAATGATGATATATATATATATACATGTGTATGTACGTATGTATGTATTTGTATTTATATATGTATTTTATGATATAATATACTCCCATATGAAATGGGAGCAACTTTATTTACTATCTAATAAAAAGATATGGGCACATATTTATGTAGAAATTTAAAAATAAAGTAAATTTTATTTTGATTTGAATATAGATTCAAAACCATTTTTAGATGTATAAATAATTTAGATAGAATAGATGTAAAAAAAGAGAAATTCACGTTTTAGAATGTGCTTATCCAACCCTTTTCAACCTCATCAGGTAGAAAGAGAGGCTATAAATTGTTGGTTGATATTTAAAATGAGATTTTTTTTTAGTTTGAAGTTCTTTAATTAAAAAAAAATTGCTATCTGCCTCATTCATACATGTTTACAATATTATATTCACTCAAACTTATATACATATGTATATATAAATATAAATGAATTTACAATATACATAGCTCAGAAATCCCCTGAATTCTCTTGTGTAATTATAATCTTCCCTCATAAGGGAGTAGAGTGTTCAGATAAAATATTAATAATAAAATAACACCAAAACTACCAATACAAATCTACCCCGCATCATGCTTATACACACAACCTATAGATAACGAGGTTAAAAAGTATCGACAGAAGTAATATCGATTTTACGATAACTGATCTCTGTCCTTCAACAACTTCCTTCATCATTTGATTGTTAAACAATCAAAATCAGTAAATTGACTACACAAATAAGACATTAAAATAGTCCCAAATCTTGATTTAGCTTCTTAAGCCTTGGACTCAGCAGGGGCTTCATTTTCGTTAAACCATCAGCAAGTTGATTTTGGGTACCCACTCTTCGGATATGTACTTCTCCCTCTAGAACCTTTTCTCTGTCCATCATCCCTTCTTCAACTTCCAGTGGTGTTTCTCGAGATTCTTCTTGATCTTCTGGATTCTCTTCATGATAAATATCAATACCTTTTCCTTCCATTTCATGAAATGAAATGAAACTTTCCATCAGTGTTTTGAGTGACTCCTGGAATATGATGTCTCTTGATCTAATTAATTTGTTATTTGAGAAAACTCGGTATCTGTCGTCCCCTTCATATCCAATAAGCACTCCTTGTGTAGTTTTTTATTAAATTTTCTTTGGGTATATTGACTGAACATTTTGATTCTATAACACGAATATTTTTAATTCCAGGTTTTCTACCCATCCAATCTTCAAATGGAGATTTTCCTTTTTCTGATGATAGACCAGTTCGATTTAATATGTAGGCTGCACCATTAATCATTTCTGCCCATAGGTCCTTAGGTAGGGTCCATCTCCTCTCCTGAGTGCATGTGGGGTCTTGCAGTTTCAACAATTGTGTGAAACCAAGGATGAGTTTAATAAAATATACTTTTCAAAATTTTGAAAAGTCATCTTTGAATTCAGAAAAATATTTAATATCACTTTTCGAAGGAATAAATGGGCCATATACATCAGTGTTTATAATCTGACAAGTCTTCGCAGCCTTATTCCGACATTAACTTGAGTCTTTTCCTTTTATGCAAACCTCACAGAGTTCACCATCATAAGTTAAGTCAGCTTCATGAATCAATTGTGCTCTCTATAAACTATACTTCCTTTACATGGCATTTATTCTGATGACCCATCCTTTCATGATAAAGTTACAATAAATTATGGTCTTAGGTAGCAGTAGATAAATTGTGGGTACTACCCTAATGGCTAGATTATAGAGATTACCACAGACTTTACGACTCCCTGACACAAGAGTTTCGAGTTTCTTGACCTTCAAATAATTTACAGCTAACTGCAGTGGAATCAAATTTACTATGTGGCATATTATCTTAAGATTCTAAGAAATATTACGAACCAGCGAGACATTAGTGAGCATAAATCTCTTCCAATAACCGTTAGAAGCAGCTTCAATCAAAATAGAACCTTTACAAAGTGCCTTGACTTGAGATCCATCAGCAATAATAATGGCATGGTAATCCTTGAATGATTCAAAACTTTTGAACCATTCCCTTCTAGTACATATATGATGTGTCCCTCCATTATCCACAAACCAAGCCTCACTATTAGTCTCCAATGCAAAGACTACTGAGGTGAACATTGAAAGAGTAGCGCCTTTGCTTGAATTATTTTGAGCAAAATTAGGCTTACTTAGGGGGTTTGCCATTGGCAAGCCAAAAGCGACATTCCTGAACTGTGTAACTTTTTTTTATCAAATAGTGGCAAATAAATGAAGATTTATATAAATAATTTTTTTTATTCAAAATAGGCTTATTAAATGGAGATTTAATCGCCTTAGGAACCATAACCTATTCTAATCATCTATCGGCCAGGTTGCACTTTTGTCTAAACTCCTGTTTTGTTCATTTGTAAGTCTATCCAGCAGGAAAGAGTTTGAATCAATCAGAAAGTAAGTTTAAAATTTTGCATATCAGTAAAACATATTTATTTTTGGCACATTGTTTATCAACTTCTCCCCTCAACCAGCTCCAAGAATCCAATAGCTAATGTGTGTACTATAGCTGATGACTGTACTTCAACAGAAAGAATAAAAAAAAAATTTGATGACTCTGGAGATAATAACAGATTAGGTCACAGTTTTTTTAATACTGGAAACTATTTTTATTCGTAGCTAAAATCTTAAAAAATTAGGGTTAAACCACGGCTTCTTGACTTTTACTTCTCAATGCTTAGCGTATTACAAAAATCACATTTTAGAGGGCCTGTCAATTATTATATATAGCATAATACTTGACTTATTATGACATGCAAAAGTGCAACCTGGTCGATAGATGTTAAGAAGTGGTTATGATTCCTAAGGCGACTAAATCTCAATTTAATAAGCCTATTTCGAATAAGAAAAAATTGATATTTCTTGGTACATTTGTTGCTACTAAAATAGTTTAATTCTCAAAGGGATCAAAAAATCTATACGATGCAGTTTATCTAATTTTTATTGACCCTAAACCCCCTAGGTATACTGTGGCCTTTCCATTGGACTGATAATGGTGCAGCAATGAAATTTTCAATGTAAAATTCCACTCTCTAGTGAACAATATAAATTATATGGAGCTATAGTTAGTAGCCTTTATCGTGATAGACCTTGCAAATATATGTTATAGTGCTGATATAGTACTCTTAGATGACACATCACATACTCTTTTAAATTCAAGAAGGATGAAAAATAATACACCACCAAAGATGCATCTTAATCAAATTCCAATAAATCCGTCGCTATTTTCATCCATGGGCCTTCCGGACCTTTCCTTAATAGCAGCTTCTCCATCTGATTTCTTTTTATATCAAGATCTTCACAAATTTTATGTTTTTATGTACGTTATGAATCTAAAAGACTTTTTACCTCACATACCTTAGACAGGCCTACTTGCCTAGTCGTAAGAATCTGTGCCTTGCTCTATGCTCTTCCCATATCTTCTATCATTTTAACCTTCCTTAGATCTGGCATAGTAACTTCATTCGAAAATAAGTGTCCCATATATTCTATTTTTGTTTTTCACATTTCTTCTTATTTAATTTCAAATTTCTCTGTTCTGCCCCCTTTAATACTTTCTACAATCATGGTCTCTTAAAGCTTCCTCCTTCACCAAATACTACAATATTATCGGGAATGGCAATAACACTTTTGTCCTCCATGATTTGAAACATTCTTCTGTGGAATTCTTCGGGTGCTACAGACAGACCGAATAGGGTATGTTTAAACCAATATCTTCCATAAGGTGTCCAAAAAGTGGTCAATTCTGGAGAATCTGGATTTAACTTCATTTGATAGGATCCTTTTTTTGCATTGAGAACTCTGCAGATTGTTGCTTTTGCTATCGGAGGAATGATCTTTTCTACTGTTGGTGTGATAATACAGTTTTTTATTAAATTTTCATTTAATTTCTTTGGTGCGATACATACTCTGTTTCATTTGTGTGTTACTACAAATACCATGCTTGTGGTCCATGTAGTTGGCTGTTTCACTTAATATATCACATTTAATTTTCCTAGTCTCTGTATCTCTTGTTTAATTTTTTTTTTTGTCACTCCTACAGGTAATCTCATGCGTGACTCACATACTTGAACTGAATCTTTGCGAACCTGCAACTTTAAAGTACATATGTCCCAAATTTAATTTTCCACAAATATTTGAAGAAAATCCTCCATATCTTTCTTATTAATCAAAACCTCTTTCGCTGAAGTGAACCGTCCCATTTTCAGAGAAGCTTTTAATTGCAATATAATTACTTTTTGCCGAGTTGCATACAACTTTACTTTATGTCTTACTTTTCACGTCCATTTCTAAGACACACTCACTATCAACCACCTCCTTCTCTCCATTGTCACATGTTAATACTTGACTAGACTTACTCACGTATGAATCTAGATTCAATTTAAATCTGTCCTTACAACCTATTACAATGCATGTTGCTTTAGTATATATTTGAACTTGATGAATATTGCAGTTAACTTTCAACAATTTTTGAGCTATCCTTGAAGTTGCAATACTAAGCACATTCTCTGTTTCACTTGCGCTAGCTGATTGGTACACATTTTTTTAAAATGGGTGGATTTTGAACATTTTAAACACTTTTTTACCACAGTGTCTCTGTAACTCACTTTGATTTGGCAAATGAATGTTTCATCACAATACCTGCAAGTTCCCATAACATCTCCAATTAGTTTCCCTAGGTCAACTTAACCCACTGATAACCTCTCCTTTTTATTAGTAGTCAGCTTTGCCCAAGGAGGTGTGAAGAGTAATAGACAGGACAACATAAGGGCGAAAGATTGGTGCCAGGAAGAGGATTGATAGAGGTTTTGCCACGCCCCTTCAGGGCCGGTTAATGGGTTGTTGGCCTGTTCTATCAGTTGTGTAATTTATTTAATTATTACAGATGGTTTTATCATAATTTCTGCTTTACCATTTGAAAGTTTTTTAAGATAACAGAATTGAGGGTATAAAAACTGCAGGTGTGATAAAATAATATATATTTACAAATATGCTTCAAACAACATCTTTTAAAAAATCTTGCTTTCCAATTATTATTTACATTAAAAATTTTCTTTTAAAGAGCTCAAAGATGGGATGCAGCTGGGTTGTTACTGTCTTAAGTACCTGTAAACAAAATATTTTAATATGTCTACTCCTAATAAATAATTATATTACATCTGTTTGCCGGAGGTAAAGGGCAATATCTTTTCAAAATTTAGATTTCACTGCCATTTTCCTCAAATGGTTTAGCTCTATTAAGCATTATCTCTCAATAGAGCTGTTCAATTTTATTAAAGGAATACTAAAATCTAACCAGCACCAGAAATAAAGTAGATAGCACATTAAGCTGTATACACCCAAGGTGTGGGAATGGCTGATATTTGTATTGACAGTCCAATAAAAATGCTGTATGGGTGTTTAGAATGTTTTCAACAATTCTTTTAAATGGCTAGGTTTTTTGGGAATAATGAAATCAAAGAAGTGCTGCTAGACAGTAATTTAGTAGGTCTGGCAGATTTTTGATAAGACAAAGAGACATTTTGAGGGATTCTCTACATAAGGCTACTCTAGAAATAGGAATACACAATCTTTATTTGAAAGTTAAATAAAAAATTGATGACGGGGAGTGCAGGGCGACAGTATGCCAAGCCTGCATTACAGTACCAAGGGCAATATCCATCCATCTGGTGTAAGCACCCAAACGGTTATACATTTCATGGTCCGGGGCACACCACGCGGTGTCGTCGTCGCTGAGGGACTTGGTACTTTTCCCTTCATTAGCATAACAGGATGCTGAGTGGTTGACCTCGGGAAGGGGTGGGGTGTCGTCCTCGCAGCATATATATAGAATGTTTAGAGTTAGACTTAATACAATATTGTGAGTTCTCTGCCAGTTCATATCGCCGTGCGTTTCTACTCTGTTCACACCCAGCCATGTGTTGGGATACCTCGTAGTTTAAAACATTACATGGCTATAATGATGCCATGGAAAACCCCCGATAAAACACAAGTCGATTGAAACGGATGGCCGGATCTTATGAAACACGTTAAAATAATTAATTATTTGGGACATATTGACAAACCTGTATTGTTTTATAAATATAAAGTAAAGACTAATATCTTGAGGGGTAAAAAAACCAAGTGCGTGTGGGATAATAACGTTGTTAATGAGGCAATAATGGGTGGTGAGCACTTACGTTTAACAACAGGTACCTTAGAACACGGTAAAACGCTCGGTATCAAACGCCCTAATAATTTGACACCGCTTAATCCCAGAACACCTACGTACGACGCGTAATTAAACGTGAATATTGAACAATGTCATACCATTTCAATTCCCGATCATACACCACCAAATTCCGGACACCCTCAGCCTGCTTTGTATTTCGGCATTATGCTTGTCCAGACAAATAAACCCAATGCGGAAACAGGAATATGTATCGGCCTGTGGTACGAGGGAGGTTAAAACAAGAGTTACACTAACCACAGACCTCCATAATTCCTCTTCAATATTGTATATCCCAATAATAGAGTACCATTAGGTAATGTTAACTCAAATCTAGGAGCTATGTTTGCTAATACTCTGTATGGGTTTGCACCCAAATAAATAATAAGACAATGTACTGTATATATATCATTTATTATATCATGTAATATTTTAAATAAATCAAAAATCAAGCTATGGTTTGAATCGTCTGAGTCTTCTTCATGTATGACCTCTTCCCCTGTAGAATGACGATGTTGTGGTGCAGATGTGTTGTATTCATTATCGAGGCCCCACGGATCGTGGAACTCTTGTATATATTGAAGAGGATCGGCAGCTAGCGGATGTGATGACTTTGCAGCTACCAGCAGTTGATAAAGGGCGTCCGGATGTATTTGACGTCCTTGTAACTCAGCAATTAATTGTCGACATTCGTATTCCATCTATAACGCTTTATCCTTGTATTGAATTCAGCGTTATGAGGAAACGGGGCGGCGTTACATGTTATAATAACAGGTGTGCGATTTATGAGATTTTTATTTTCATATTTCATATTTACAGGCAAGGGTGTGCCTGCAAATAACAATTTAAAATTCTCGAATGCCGCGGGCTCAACATTTGGTTCGTCAAATACAGTTGTCCCTCGATAATCCGACACTTTTTAATCCGACGTACTCGGTAGTCCGACGCGCGGCCAGTAGGTCTTACCGGCTGTTTGTTTTGTAAACAATTCTTGGAACAATACATACAAGCCTGCACCGACATGAATCTCCCCCTCCGCTCTATACACTCATTTCGCAGGGACAGATCAGTACAGTACGCAGTTGTCGTGTAGATCGGACGTTCAGTATTACTGCTGACTGTATTTACTGTTTGCTTTGTGCGTGTAGTGACAGTTTAGAAATGGCAAGCACAAGTGTGAAACGTAAACATAAAACATTAAATTTATCTGAAAAATGGGAAATTATTAAACGAATAGACCGTGGTGAAACTCCGAGTGCAATATCTAAAGTGTATGACATCGGACGACCTACTGTCTACGATATTGTGAAAAATAGGGAAAAAATTGAAAAATTCATGAAGTCTGTTGAAGATGAACCCATGAACAGAAAAACTCTTAGGACTAGCGAGTTACCCGAGGTCGAAGACGCTCTTTTTATTTGGTTTAAACAGCAACGGAACCGGAATGCACCTATTTCAGGAGACATTTTGAAACAAAAAGCCCAGTTTTTTTACCAAGAAATAACAAAGAAAACTGACTTTCGCGCTAGTCACGGGTGGTTTGAAAACTTCAAGAAACGTCATGGTATAAGATTTATGCAGATGAGTGGCGAAAAAGTGTCTGCTAACGAATCTGAAATCCAGGAATTCATCGGAAAGTTGGACACAAAAATCAATGAACTTGGCCTAGTTCCTGAACAAATTTATAACGCCGATGAAACCGGCTTAAATTGGCGTCAGCTCCCAACGAAAACATTTGTTACTGAAGAGGAAAAAAAAGTTTCCGGAAGAAAATTACAAAAAGAACGAATCACCCTGATGGTATGTGCGAATGCGTCAGGAACTCATAAGTTAAAACTGCTTGTTGTTGGTAAATCAAAGAACCCTCGTGCATTGAAAAATGTAAAGCTCGAATCTCTACCAGTAATCTACATGGCTCAAAGCCGTGCATGGGTCACCAAAGAAGTTTTTCATGATTGGTACACTAACAGCTTTATCCCACAAGTTAAGCAAGATTTAAGAAATAAGAAGTTACCAGTGAAAGCCCTTCTGTTGCTTGACAACGCACCCGGACACCCTGACAAGGATGAATTAAAAGTTAAAACTGCCAATGGGTACATTGAGGTAATGTACTTACCAAAAAACACGACCGCTTTGATCCAGCCAATGGACCAAAACGTCATAAAGACTCTCAAGGCACATTACAAAAACCGCCTTTTAATGGATGTTGTCAGTCAACCTAATGATGACATTGCAGCAATTTTGAAATCCTTCAACATTAAGGATGCGATTTTGAACGCCGCATTTGCTTGGCAGCAACTAAAAAGCACAACCCTGATAAAATCTTGGAAGAATATTTGGCCTAATAACCCACATCTTGCAACATGCAACTCTGCATCCAATGATTATGAATCTATTTTAGAGGCTGCACATGAAATTTGTAACGAAGTGGAAATTGCGCCAGCATCAATTGAAGAGTTCAAGAGATGGATTATTGAAGAAAACCTTGCTACTGATGTGACAGACGCAGAAATAATCCAGGAAGTCGCAACAGTGGATGACGAAATGATCAAGGAGGCAGTGCCGGAGAAAAACTTCACTGTAAGCTGTGATGAAGCGTTATCAGCAACCAAAACTTTGCTTCGTTGGTGCGAAGAGAGAGAGTTAGATTTTTCAAACATTTTGATGTTAAAAGGGATTCAAAACAAGCAATGACGGACTGCCTGCATAAGAAGAAGCAGAAGAAAATCACAGACTTTTTTAACGTGTAAATACATTTTTTTTTACATATGTACTGTACATTTAGAAAATCGCAGACTTTTTTAACGTGTAAATACATACATACTTTTTTTTACATATGTACAACTGTACATTTTATTTTACTTTCTTTCCGTATTTCTTTTACAAACTTATACATATATATGTATGTACTGCCATTTTGTAGCCTAGTTTTAATAAATTACATGTATGTATACTGTTTGGCACTTTTTATTAACTTCATTCAAAACTTGTTCAAATGCATTGAGAAAAAAACATCTTTGATAATCCAACATTTTCGGTAATCCGACACGCCCCTGGTCCCTTACCTGTTGGATTATCGAGGGACAACTGTATAAGGAGATTACGTCTAGGACAATCCTGAAACGGAAATTGACACCACCTATTAGAATTTCCAATATATCCAGTATTTATCATTAACTTCCCTATTATAATTACGAACCATGTTTTACCTACAGACAGTCTCCCACATATAAGCATACAATTCATTTTTTTAGTAGTGTGATTCAGTAAGTCGAAAACAAAAGTGAGGAAGTCGTTAACGTCAGTCGGTGAAGGAAAATGTAAATCAAGAAAACGCGTCAGAAAGGCCTTAGATCTCTTTATACTCAGGACTGGTATACCTTTTGTATAATAATGAATAGTAGACGATTTAACGTTATCGCTTAATCCGTCTAATGTCATTTTCGATAATATAGTCCTTCGTATTTTGAGGGCCTTTTGAAATATATAGTTAAGGGACCTCAGAGCATCCTGACTCAGTATTAACTTATGTCAGCATTCCTCTCCTATATATATTCTCTCGGCGTGTGACCAGAGAGATCATTTGTATTGTAATCCTTACCCTATAACACTTAGTGGTTATCACATAGATTTTCTACCAGTCGTTGTTTATTATTCAATAAAGTTCTTTTTAAAAAGTGATTCATTCGTAGAGATTATTTAATTGGCGCTCGAACTCGGGACTTGAGGGCTTATCACGAATCAGAAATTCGGACTATTATTGAACATTTATAGAAGAATCTCAACTTAGACGATTTCTCAGAGAAGTATTCAATCAGTTATTGACAACTCGTTGAACTTCGATTTATCCTTTCAAGAGAAGCGTAGTCACTGGGGAACTTGTTCATCATACACACTTCAGAAAGGCGATTAGCTGACGCTTTTAAGGGTCAACACTCAAGTCAACAAAAAACTATAATCCACCTACGAAGAAAATCCAATCTATACAAGGAATTAAGTATAGATACTCGGAACAACTTAAGGCTCAAATAAATGAAGAAGTACAGAAACTATTACGAGATGGAATCATTAGAAAAAGTAACTCGCCCTATAATTCACCACTATGGATAGTGCCGAAGAAAACTGACGCGAGCGGTATTAAGGTAAGAATGGTCGTAGATTACAGAAAACTTAATCAAGAAACTATTAATGATAAATTTCCATTACCCAATATTGAAGATGTACTTAATAGATTGAAAGGAGCAAAATATTTTAGCATTATAGATCTAACTTCGGGATTTCATAAAATATTAATGGATGAAGATTCAATTGCTAAAACTGCCTTCAGCACAGAAACAGGTCATTACGAATTCTTAAGAATTCCATTTTGATTATGTAATGCACCACCAACATTCCAGAGAATGATCAACATGGCTTACGTGGACAACATCATTGTTTATTCAAAAGATGAAAAAGAACACATGGAAGATATTTAGAGGGTTCTACAAATATTAAGGAAAAATAACTTGAGCATTCAATTGGTCAAAACGGAATTCTTCAAGAACGAATTAAACTTTCTAGGATACATAGTAACTCAAGATGGGTTAAAAACTGATCCTAAGAAAATTGAAAATATAATTAACTTCGAAATACCAATGATGAAAAATCACTAAGAAGATTTCTAGGAATGACAGGTTACTATAGAAAATTTATACAAAACTATGCTAAGACAAGACCACTTAGCGCTGAAATTAATTCAAAAAATTATAACTCAAAAGAATTTGAAGAGAGTTTCCAACAACTAACTAAACAAATGACTAATACACCAATTTTAGCTTACCCCGATTGGAATAAGCAATTCATATTAACAACTGATGCTAGTAATCAAGCTATAGGAGCAGTTCTGAGTCAGATAATAAATAATAAAGAACATCCTATCGCATTGGCATCAAGGGTATTATCTAAAACTGAAGAAAACTATAGTACCACCGAGAAAGAATTATTATCAATTGTTTACTTTACACAACACTTTAAGCCTTACCTTTACGGAACAAAGTTTTTATTATTAACAGATCACAAACCACTAACGTGGGTCTTTTCAATGAAAAATGAAAATAGTAGAATTATGAAATGGATATGGAAATTGCAGGAATTCAAATTTGAAATAAGACACATTAACGGAAAAACAAACTATGTAGCTGACGCACTATCAAGAAGAAATGAGTGTCATGCCGTTGAAGAAAAACTAGTAGAAATACATATACCAGACGAGGACTCACCAGAGTACGAAATATTCATTGACCAACTTCTAGACTTAGAAGAAATACATCAAGAAACTCAAGAAGAATTAGAAATTCCGGAAATGGAAGACCTTGGAGATTTAGACAGTCTAATCCCACAAAATTCACAAGCTAGTAATAATGAGCAAATATGGCTATGTGAAAAAGATAAATGTTTAAATATCGAAAAAAGACAAATTATAATAAAAAGAGGCTCTAACAGAGTGGAACATGAAAAAATCTTTGAAAAACATAGATATAATGTATTTATTAACGATCAAGAAAAAATAAAAAACTTATTATTAGAATTTTTAGAACCAACAAAAGTCTATGGAATTTATTGCCAAAATGATTTTAAACAACTTAATGAAATTTATAACGAATATTTTAATCAAATACAAAAAATAATTGAATAAGACTTTAAAACAGTAAAATTAAATTGATATTTCTATTATGTGAAGACATTGAAAACTTAGAAGATCAACAACAAGCTATATTAGACTATCACAATGGAACAATGGAAAAACGTGTCATAGAGGTATTCTAGAAACCTATGATCGATTGAAAAATCTATTTTCCAAACATGAAAGATAAAATTACAGAATTAATTAACAAATGTGACGTATGCAAAATAAATAAATACGACAGACGTCCTATCCAAAGTAAATATCTAATAACACCAATGCCAGAAAACCCTTTTCAAGAACTAATGATAGACTTATTATTTTACGACAAAATAATTATATTCACATGGATTGACACATTTTCAAAACGTTTGTATGCACAAATACTACATAATAAAAACGCGACAACTGTTTGCCAAGCATTAGAGCAATACATCAGTGTCTATCCAACACCTGAAAGAATAATTGCCGACCACGGTAAAGAATTTAATAATTTATTAGTGAAATAATTCTGCAAATCAATTAATGCACAAATTCACTATGCAAGTAAAAACTACTCTAACACTCATTAGGAGTATTAAATAAATGCCATACAACATTAAATGAAATTATGAGAATTAACATTAGTAAAAACAAAACACTCAAATCTGAAAGAATATTAAACACAAGTACCATTGCTTATATTTATACCTTAAATCAAAACATAAAATTAACTCCTAACGAAATAACGTTCGGAAAATATAAAGACAATTATAATAATAATGACATACAAGAAATACATGTCAATAATTACTTTCAACACTTAAATGAATTACAACAAATGGTTAAAAAGAAAATAGAATACATTAAAGAAAGTAGAACAAATAAATTGAATCAGAATCGTGAAGATCCACCAGACTTGGAATCTGATGAAGAAGTATTTTTAAAGACACCTCGTATTAAACCAAAAAAGAATCCTCTATATAACAAAGTGAAAGTAGGATCAACCCACATAAATAATGTTAAAAGACCAAATAAGAAAAAGAAATCTTATTTTGTTTCAGAAGATGATACCGATAATCATTATTCTCCCACTCCTCACTGTAGTTACAACTCTTAAAGTTCAAGATCTAATGCAGTCCAACGGGATCCTACATTATACTGTAAATAACATAAGAATTATAGATAAATATTATGAAACTTACCATTATTATAATACCAATAACTTACGAAACAAAATACGTAACATAAATAAAGTAATTTATAAATACAGTAAATCAAGTATTTACAATGTAATAAAAGAATTAGATTCTAACTTAAAAAATCAATTAAGTTTATGAAAATTTCAAGCTCATAGACAAAAGCAGGGAATAATTAATGGATTAGGCAAAGCAATTTCTTGGTTAACAGGTAACATGGATGCTAGTGACAAAGAACATTACGATGACGTAATACAACAAATATCTCTAGCCAATAAACAAGAACGCACCAACGAACTTAACATAAATAAGAAACTAGTAAATAAATTTAATGAAGATATGAACAATATTAATAATAATTTTAAGGAAACTCAAAATTGATTAACAAATTTAAATATCGAAGAAAAAGCTTACTCATTTTATACACACATTCAATTATTAGAACATAAAATATCAGAATTAATACTAAGAATGGTATTTTGCAAATTAGGTGTAGTTCACTCTAAACTATTGCATGATATTATAAAAAATATTCCAAATAACGTGATGTTTATATCACAAGACAATACGATACTTTGGGACAGTACAAAAATCTATTGTTCATATGGAGATGAAACATTTCATGTTATTGTAAAATTACCCATACATGAAAAATCTCATATAGGATATTTAGTAATACCTATTCCAGTTTATATTAATCATAATTATAAGGAACTTGTTATAAATAATCAATTAGTAATTAAGAAAGATAATCAGCTATTTAAAGGGAAATGTATTTATAATAAAATTTATTATTGTAATCAATTAGAATTAATAACTAACCAATGTATGTTAAATATAATAAACTATGCAAATAATCAAAACTGTACCTATAACAATGTATTAACTAATATTAGATTTAATGACTATTTGAAAGTCTATATAACATTTAATCAAACTAAGTTAATCAATTGTCATAAGGAATCTATCTTTTAACCTAACATAGCTCTAATTAATTTTAAGGTGCAGGGAAATAAAGTATAAATGCAAGTTAAATGAAGAAGAGCACAGATTTATTTGGATACATACGTACAGTACACAAACTCATGAACGGTCACAAGAGAAGTCAATGAGGCACATGCCAACCTAATCACAAAAAACGCAACAGTGCCACCCTTATCGTTACATCTAAATATAAATCATATAAAACAAATATTAATATAAATGCGGAATTATACCAATATATAATAATATATATATATATATATATACTACTATATATATAATAGATATATCTATATCTATCTACCTATAATACAATATATATAATATACTACTAAAAATGACTGTATATCCCTGAAAAAATGAGAGGTGTACTTTTCGGAAAAAATTCATTAAGGGCACTAGGGGTTTGAGGCCTGTCAAAGGTATGTGAGGTCAAAAGTCTTTTGGATTCATATAAATACATTACAACATAAAATTTGTGAAGATCTGGATATAAAAGGAAATCAGAAGGAGACGCTGAAATTAAGGAAAGCTCCAGAAGGCCCATGAATGGAAGTAGTGACAGATGTATTGGAATTCAATGAAGATACATTTTTGGTGGTGGTGGATTATATTTCATGCTTCTTTGAATTTAAAAGACTATCTGATGTGCCATCTCAGAGTACTATATCAGCACTATAACATATTTTTGCAAGATATGGTGTAGCGTAGGGGGTCTATTCTGATAAAGGCACTAACTACAGCTCCATAGAATTTATATTATTCACTAGAGAGTGGAATTTTACATTGAAAACATCATTTCTGCACCGTTATCAGTCCAATGGAAAGGCAACATTATACCAAGGGGGTAGGGAAGTCTGCAGTTAACCAAGTAAAGAAATTGTTGAAGTCAAAAGAAAAAGGAGGTGTGGAAGTAGCATCAGTCATAAGGAGAAACTCACCTACAAATTCACCTGGTATCAATCAATTTTAGAAATCACCTAAATTGTTTATGTGAAATCGTGATTTTTTTAATTTAATATCCTATTAAATGGAAAAAAAAGATAACTGGAGTTGTAGGACCAATTTGGTCAAAAATTTGAAATTTACAGTTTTATATGCTTGCACTTCGCAAAATTCAGAAATATATATTTAGCATTACATAACCTGAAAGAAACGTCAGTGGAGCATCTCAATCTGGGCAAATATTACACTCCAGTTAGGCTCTAGCAATGGTGATGCAATTAAGCAAAACAATTAAAATGCCTAACTTTCTAATCAACCCAGTATAAACGGGTAAAAAGTATAAACAATAATCCACACATGTGCTTGTGTATTTAGTAGTTACTTGTAAATTACTTTTTTAGGGCCAATAAAAATTTAATAAACTGCATTGTATAAATATGTTGATCCCTTTTGAGTAGTAAACTATTTTAGTGCAACAAATGTACCAAGAAAAATCAATAATGAAGAATCCATGTCATGTATTATACTGTATGTAATAATTGACAGGACCTGTATAATGTGATTTTTGTAATACGCTTAGCATTCAGAAACATATAGCTCGTATATACTAGTTACTAATAATAAATTAAGTTTCCTAATAATAAATAAGGAAAATGTGATAACCTTCAAATATTGACATGGAACCCATATTCTTCATATTTCTATGTTAGAATTTTTCTAATTTCTTTTATTATATCTGGTATTTTGACCTTAATTTTATGATTAGGTTTATCTGGAGAAAACTGTCAATTTATAAGATTATAATATTCAGCTTAACAATTAAATTCAGAGATCAAAAGAAATGTGCTATAACCTGTAAAAGTAAACAAGCCTTGGTTTAACCCTATTTTATTTTTAAATTTTAGCCAATAATAAAAATAGTTTCCAGTATTAAAAATTATGTAGTCATCAAGGTTTTTTGTTTTAGGCTTTTTGTTGAAGTACATACATCAGCTATATTGAATTTATATTTTAGTAAAACAAAGGATGAAGTCTTTAAAAAATTGAAGGAATTTTTAGCAGAAGTAAACATATTAAGTCATAAAGTTATGTGCGTTCAGTGTAACAATAAGTAAACTAACAATAGTGGGGAATTTAAAAATAAAAGGGTTAAAAAAATATCCTCAAATCAAAAGGGATTGAAATAAGGTATGCTATACTATAACACTCCACAACAAAATGGCTGTGCTGAGAGTGAAAACTGCAAGATTGTTGAGACTGCAAGAGCTCTCATGCACTCAGGAGAAGTATCGCTACCTAAGGACCTATGGGCAGAAATGATTAATGCTGCAGCCAACATAATAAATGGAACTGGTCTATCATCAGAAAAAGGAAAATTTATATATATTTATTTATTTTATTTACATATTTAAATACGTACACAGACTCACAAAATTACACCCATATATTTTTATATATGGGTAAGTTTCCAATAAGGTGGATAAAATATAGTTAAAATATAATGGATAATGAAAATGAAATAAGAAATGTATTAAGAACGGAACATAGCGTCAGAAACAACAAAGAAATTAATTAGAATAATATCTGATAACGGAGACATAATTAAAAAGGAAAAAGAAACCTTAAAAGGCACCCCAACTTATTAAAACATAAAATAGCAACAGTTAACGGCAATCCTACATATACAAGAAATTACCGGTACCCAGAACAATTTAAAGAACAAATTAATGAAGAAGTAAATAAAGTATTAAGGGATGGAATAATAATAAAAAGCAATTAACCATATAATTCACCATTATGGTTAGTGCCGAAAAAAATGGATGCTAGTGGTATTAAGAAAGTGAGAATGGTCATAGACTACCGCAAACTTAACCAAGCATCAACTAATGATAAATTCCCCTTACCAAATATAGAAGATGTACTAAATAAACTAAAAGGAGCTAAATATTTTACAACTATTGATTTAACTTCGGGTTTTCACCAAATACTTATGAATGAAGAATCAATACCAAAACAGCTTTTAGCGCTGACAATGGTCATTATGAATTTTTAAGAATGCCTTTTGGGTTGTGTAACCCACCACCTACATTTCAAAGGATGATAAATATGGTTATTGAAAATATACCTAGAACAATGGCATATATTGATGATATTATAATTTACTCAAAAAATGAAGAAGAACATCTGAAAGATATTGAAAAAGTATTACAAACAATAAAGAAAAATCATTTAAGTATACAGTTAGACAAAACTGAATTCTTTAAAACAGAATTGAAATTTTTGGGATATATAGTAACTCAAAATGGACTTAAGACAGATCCTAATAAAATAAAAACCATTTCAGAATTTAAACAACCTGACGATGAAAAATCCCTTAGACAATTTCTAGGAATGACAGGATATTATTGAAAATTTATAAAAAATTATGCTAAAATAACTAGACCGCTCAGTTTGGCAATCAACACCAAGAAATATGACACATCAGAATTCAAGGAAAGTTTTAATTAACTACTCCAACAAATGACTAAAACACCAATATTGGCATACCCAGATTGGAACAAACAATTTATTTTAACTACAGACGCGAGTAATCAAACCATAGGTGCAGTACTCAGTCAGGAAATTAATAACATAGAACATCCTATAGCATTTGCGTCAAGATTACTATCAAAAACAGAGGAAAACTATAGTACAATTGAAAAAGAACTATTATCTATAGTATACTTTACTCAACATTTTAAACCCTACCTATATGGAACAAAGATTTTATTACTTACAGACCACAAACCATTATCATGGGTATTTACTATGAAAAATGAGAATAGTAGAATCAAGAAGTGGATTTGGAAACTTCAATAATTTGAGTTTGAAATCAAACATATCTCAGGAAAAACAAATCATGTAGCAGATTGTTTGTCCAGACGAAATGAAATTAATACTCTAGAAGAAATAGAAGTCAACTTACACCTACCAGAGGAAAATACACCAGAATATGAGGCTCTTATAGATCAACTATTAGATATAACAAATTTCAATGAAGAAATACAACCTAATGAATATGGAGATATTGAAAGTCTCGTAACACAACATTCCCAACTCAGTAGCAATGAACAAATATGGTTAATGGAAAAAGGCAAATGTATAAACATTGAAAAAAATCAAATAATCATTAAACGAGGAGCAAATAAGGTAACTTATGAGAAAATATTCGAAAAACATTGGTACACTATTTTCATAAATAATACTGAAAAAATAAATGAACTATTATTAGAATTCTTAGATCCTAATAAAACATAAGGGATTTATTACAATTTTACAACTTTAAACGAAATCTATGAAGAATAGCTGGTTCCCCAGTCAGAGAAGTTTTTGTTTTTTTTTCTTTAAAAACTATTTGTCAAAATAAACGATTATGAAAACTAAAATCATTGTGGTGGGGGAAGATAGCACTTTTAAATAATTCTTGAAATAAAGTAACAATATTTAATGTATTTTTATTCAATTAAAACATTTTTACTACCTAAAATTACGTTTTCAATTCCATTATAAATCAACACACATGTCAAAGTCAGCATTATTTACTAATTTATGGAGCGGTTTCTTCATAGTATTATATTTTCATTATTTTATTTTTGCATTTCTATTTTTAGCTCTAATTATATGAAAGAATGCTTTACAGTCTTTCCAAAAGTTTATTTTTACGTTTACATTGGTCAAAGTTTTGCCTATTCAGGAATAAAATGGACATTACGTGTAGAAAATATATATGATTAAAGTTTTTTCAATAATAAAACAATCCAAAGAAAAAAACAAACAGACATGTGTAATACAATATTTTTTGCACTCATCCTTTTCATTCTTCTAACATCATATACCAATTGGTACACTTCAGGAAAATGTATTGAAAATTAACTTTAAGGATCAGTTACATACCCAATATGTATAAAAAAAATTTTTTTCAAAAATAGCGATGAGGAAAAATATTTCCATCCACCATGAAATCAAGTAATACTGTGTTGGTGAGCAAGTGTAGACAGTGAAATATATTGATTACTTTTAAATACAATAAAGGATACTATACTTCTTATAAAATCCAAAAACATACACATTATAATATTTTATTTAAATTATAATACTACCAGACCATTATAATATTAACAGGTATTTTCAAAATATTTTGTTTCACCTTATCCAGGACTTAAAAGCTAAAACAAGCCAAAATAGCAGCAATTGCAGAACAAAATTTGTCCATAACAGCATATAATATTGATGTCATAATTACTGACCTTCACACGTAAGCAAAATGAAATAGTGATATGTTAAGTCATATAGTTAAAACCATAAATAAAAATAAATTGTGAATGTATTTGTAAACTTCTTATTTGGAAAAATTTAGCTTAGTGTCACAATCAAGGGTTTCATTTATCTTAATAATTACTCCTTCTTGATTGACTTCCTAAGTTTTATTGAATTTATTAACATACACATTCCCATAATTTGGAGCATAGGGATCACATATGCAATACTTGGATGGAGCAAGGCAAAATAGAAAGGGTACTAAAATATTTACATTTACACAGATTACTCCCAATGACCCTTATAATAATCGCATAAAAGGGCGTTGTGATCAGCCAAATGATTTGGGTACAATATAAACAAAATGTGGTGGTGTTTGACAATTCTCATCCCAGTTGAAAGTACACTACATTGTATGATAAAACTTATTCATTTTTTTAATTTATAATCAATTTATTAGTGGGCTTATATTATTTTCACGAAGTTGGTATTATTTTCATCAACATCTTGTCATCAATGGAACCACCATGCAAAATATCACACCCATAAAAAAAACCAGTTGATTTAAAGTTGTGAACATGAAACTAATAACTATTTTTAATGACTTTTTGTAATTATACATTAACATTTTAAAAAATGATCTTTTATGAGGCAACGACAGAAATGTTAGTCAGACTGATTTTCATATTTTTTTTAAACTGTAATTCAGCTATTTACATTTACATAAGGGTTGTCAGTGATTGGGTTGGTTAACAAAAAAAAATGAAGGATTCTCAATCAAAAGTACTACTAATTTTCCTCCAATAATTTAACCTCTAAGCTTTGCAAAAGATCTTCACAGATACAGCCCGTTTCTATTTCCATTCTTATTCTAGTTTTTGGCAGTAATTTTATTAAATTTATTTAGTCTTTCAAAATTCCAGCTGATCAGGAATCAACTGATAGCAATTTCGAACCTACAAATGGATTCATACCGGTTTGTTGAAAGGGTGCTGCAAAGTGAAGAAGAGGCAATGAAAATGGTATGAATGAAGTTTCAACTGACAATTCTTATGATTGATTCATTGTTGGAATCGGAAGAGGTTAGACTGAAAATATGGACTGTACAGGCCAAGTATTAGTGCTTGAAATTTCAAAGTTCAGGATACCGTCTATAGTGAAGTTTTCAAAGTTTATATCACATTAAGATCTGATAAAAAAAAATTAGAAAGTGAGTTTTGATTTGCTGTGTGCAAAGGCAGGATTTTGGTGTACACACAAAATCTTGAACACTAATTTTTTTTCAAAATTATGTCCAAAAAGTAACAATAACTTTTTATTACACTTTTTCGGGAGTGAATTTATTTTCCCTCATTTATTAATTTGGATGAAATCTTAATTTATAAATCAAAGAAGATAGACAATATTAAAAAGATGTGAACATGCAGTAATTGTAATTTAAAAGGGTTGTCCCAAAAAACAAAATTAATTGTAGCCGTTAGTGAGAACTGTCACATAATTGCTTCACATGAGAATAAACCTGTGGTTTACGACTCGAAGAAACATAATTTCTTGGACTTGGCTGGAAGCTTCTTCTCTGAAAGTAGAACTTAGCAGACATGGCCCAAACCAACTATGCAGCAGGAGAACCAGGAACAGAAAAGATAATATATGTGATTTCTTTTTCTTTTTTAAAGAGATAATATGCATATTTTTTTAACATAAAAAATATTAGTAATAAGTTAAGGATAGCTCCCGGTTTGATGACTAAAATTATAGTCTTGGCTGAGGCTATTTAGAGTTTATTTGATTCAGCATGATCAATTTAAATACAGATAATTACAATGGCATTGTAATTCAGTAAGAAATAATAATCTAGAGTTGCAAATAGTTGTAAAGGATTTAATGAAACCAAAATGCTAGTCTCAAATTTAATGATTTTTATTTCCATTGTAAAAACAGAAAGTCTCATGACCGGGGGGGGGGGGGGGTTAAGTATTAAATCAAGCATGTAGGTATGTAATGTAATGTGTATGCAAGGTGGCTCTCCCTCCCCTTTAAGCATTAGAAGCAATCTGTATTCAGATACTTCTTGCCAATGAAAATATCTGTATAGCCTCTGTATTACTTGTAATTAAAAAATAAATATTTTTGAATCATATGTATCACACTAAGTTGGGTGTAATATTATTTTTGGCTTTAGAGGGATAATACTACAAAAGGTCAATAAAACTGTTTGTGGTACCATAAAGAAACCCCTAATAGTGTGATCTACAGCACTTAACTTAATTTTTTTTTATTAAATTAAAAAGTTGTCTAACACAACCTCTTCTTAAGCACTTTTTCGTTTTTATCATAGTTTTGTTGTTTACACTTACTGCTAGAGCAATAGCTAATGGAACTGTAGTATCCATATCTACCTACTTCTTACTTAACCAGTAAGTAATCTGTTCCATGCAAAGCCAACCTTCTCCGGTTTTCCCTCCGTACTCAAGGCTCAAAAAAATCAAATCAAATCGCACCTCCATACTATTACTTATTGCCCAATAAAGCAGATTGCAATTTTATTACAATAAAGATTTTTTTATTAATAAAAATGAATTACTTATTTTATGTACTTTAATATTTATCTTTAATTTTTCATTTAATTAATTCATTATGATGCTATCATAAGTTTAGCAAGGAAGGACTCCTAACACAATAGTGAATCTTCATCCGGCTAAAAAAAAGCCTTAGCATATATATATAGGTCGGACGACACAGATATATGCTAACGCAGTAAAAAAAAAACCAGATATACTTGAAGATTCACCAAAGAAACATTATGTCTGCTCCTCTTGTCTGAGGAACAACTGCAAAGTAGTAGGAGTCTCTGATATCTGCGACAGGGTCTGGTCACAATTGTAGTTCTGCTTGTCTTTCTAGAACTAATTTCAAATTGTTTACTGGTTTGTTCGCTAAGAGCACTCAAATAATATATAAATTTCATGCATCATCATTTTAAAGAAAATTTATGAATAAGAGCATCATTAATTTGGTTATTGCATTAGCCTTTATTTACATACACAAATCATTTAAATACACAAATCATTTAAATAACATTTAAAATGATGGTAAAAAAAATGAAAAATTCTGCTGACAAGATAAAACATTTCATATTATCCTTATAATTAAAATAAATTGTTTATTAAAAAAAAAGTCCACACAAAATCATTCAAATATTTTGCTATCACCCAAATAATTAAAAAAAACAAAAAAACTGTTACCTTTTGTTTTGATGCTTTGGTCGAAGAGTTTTGTCTGCTCCTGGTCTCTGCTTAGGCTGGGAATCATTATAATGCAGTATACTGGAAATTAATGGTTTGGTCAACAGCTTGGTGAGATGCTCTAGGTGGATCCATCGCATGCTGGTTTTCTCCTAAAGCAGAGGTTTGAATGGGCGACTCAACCAATATAAAGGTTTTATCTATGTCACATATACACCTAATGTCATTAAACCAATTAATAATTTACCCACTATCATAGGAATGAAGGTCTGGTGAGCTAAGATATAGGTGTGGTGAGGTGATAGACCTTATTGACTTAATAACCTTTTATCAAATATTCAAAATTTACAGTATGACTCAGTAATTTTTACTAAACTTTTGAATTGATATCAGACCATATTTATTCAACGCTGCTATTTCAATCACATTAATATCACAATAAAACCTCTAAAGTCGGAAGGAATTGTTATCAAATTTTTTCTTAAATCTTTTAATTGGGCACAATGGAGAACTTACTGACTACAAGTGAGCCTGTAAAAGATCAAAGTCCGGAAGACTGCAGGAAATTCTATTAAACAATGTTTGTAGTCTAGGCCTATACAATATCAAGGCAGAGTCTGGAGCTATCGTATTCTAACAACATTTGACTAATAAAATATATTTCTTTCATAGTGAAACTGATCTATATACCCCATATGACACTTATTTATCTTATCAGCCAACTTGTTAGTAATTATTCAATCTGTTAATAACCATCACCATTAACATTTATTTAATTGTATTAATATATATATCTATATTTTATGAATTATAAACAATGCCCATATTATTATTAATAATTTTTGTTAATTATTATTGGTCCCATCAGTATTATTTAATTATTGATTATTATGACTCTCTTTTAATTAATTTCATTAAGGTCATTAATAATTTTTCACAACAGGTTGGAAAACGACATATATCTGGTAATGGATCCACTGACTCGGACTCTTAACTATTTTTTAACTACTTGCCTGATTGACTGCAACTATTATTTAATGCTTTACCTTGGGCCCTAGGGCCTGAAAAATTACTACTTACTTTAAATTTGCCCCTTTCTTGGGCCAAGAAAATTGTTACTTAATTTAAACTTGGGTTGCCGGCTGAATTTAATAATTTTTTTTTTTAGTATTGGCATTAAAATTATTTAGTTTGAATTCTCTTTCATAACTATTATTTACTTTAAGCAAATTTTTCAAATTACAAAAAATATTTTTAATTGACCTTTGTGGGAATGATTATTTCCTTAATAAAATTCTTCAAAAAATGTATGTATTGTATGACTATGTAGGGGTGCGAACTTATTAATTAAATGAAAAACCAAAGAGATGAATTAAATTAAATGTGATAAGTGAAGTACTAAAGTAAATGCAATAAGGGGAATCATATATTAAATTTAATGGAAGAGATATTTTTTTATAAGTAAAGTCGGTTATTACTTATATAGATGGAGAGCTGTCTAATCAAATCAACACTAAACCACCAGCTCAATACTACTAATTGTGATGTACTAAATGAATACTCATGAATTCAGACTATTAATTATTATTAGCAGTCAGTGTGTGTCTCTGTATGTACCAAATATACAACAATGGTTGGTTTGGGGATCCCACATTGACTAAAGCCCCCCCCCCCTATAAGCGAAGGATAACACTGTTGACTCGAACTCATGGAAAATCACACGGGGTAGTGTTCATCACTTTGACTATTGCCACGAGAAGGCTAAACACTCAAACTAATTATGAAAAAATGTTTCAAAATAAAGTAGGATCCCTCAAATCTCTATACAAAAGGTATCCTGATGAAATCTTTTATCAGATTGTTTCTAAAAAATGTGATACCCATTTGTGTATCAGAATGTACAATGTACCTGAATAAAGAAGGAAATTAGCTACCCTCAAAATTTTTCCCATTTGGTGATTCGATGAAGTCTTGTATGTGTAGCAAGTTTTTGTCAAACATTTTTTTTTATTGCAAATACACACATTTTACAATACATTTTCCAGTTATAACCTATTTTTCAATGTAAGTAAAATAAGGTCGGATCTGAATATCCAGAAAGACAAGAACTTGGGCGACCCACCCTCTATATAAATACTGACCGTCTTTACTTATAAAAAAATATCTCTTCCATTAAATTGAATTTCTTACAATATATAGTTCCCCTGATTAATTTTACTTCACATATTACGTTTACTTTAATTCTTCTCTTTTATTAAATATGTCATAAGTTTCGCAAGGAAGGACTCCTAACACAATAGCCAATCTTCATCTGGGCAAAAAAAAGCCTTAGCATATATACGGGCTAGACAACACTAAAAAAAAAAAGATTTAATTGAAGAGTCGTGAAAGCAAAATGTTTGAATACAATGAAATAGGTACTGGACTAGAGATTTGGGGTACAAAATTAAGGTGATAAAAAATTGTTTGCCTCATTGCACCATGGCTTTCTGATTCTTGAAGAACAATGATGTCTGCTTGATTCAGCAAGATTCCTGAAGATCTGCTTGAAGATAGCTCAATGATCTCTGCTCCTGTTGTCTGAGGAACAGCTGCAAAGTAGTAGGAGTCTCTTATATCTGCTACAGGGTCTGGTTACAATTTCCGTTCTGCTTGTCTTTCTAGGACTCATTTCAAATTGTGTACCGATTTATTCTCAAAGAGATAATACTACTAATATTTACTTATTTTAGCTTAAAGTTAAATTATTCGTTTTCTTTTTTGCTTCTGAAATCAAATTGGTTACAGTACATAAAAAATCAATCTTGATAAAAAAAGATAAAAAAAAAAGTTCATTCAAAATAAAGTCTACTAATATCTACTTATTTTATTAGCTTAAAGTAAAATTATCCTTTTTCTTTCTTGGTTCTGAAATCAAACTGGTTATAGTACATACAAAATCAATCATGGTAAAAAAAGAAGAAATAAATTGTTCATTCAAAATAAATTCTACTAATATCTACTTATTTTAGCTTAAAGTTAAATTATCCTTTTTCTTTCTTGCATCTGAAATCAAATTGGTTACAGTACATGCAAAACAAATTGTTCATTCAAAATAAATTCTACTAATATCTACTTATTTTATTAGCTTAAAGTTAAATTATCCCTTTTCTTTCTTGCTTCTGAAATCAAACTGGTTATAGTACATACAAAATCAATCATGGTAAAAAGGAAAAAAAAATTATTCATTTAAAATAATGTCTACAATATCTCTACTACTCTACTCTCTAGCAATATCTACTAATTTTAAAACACATGAATGAATCAATGATCAAATGATAATATGTATTTAAAAGAATTCAAATATACTGATCCCATTTTTTTTTATCTCAACGTAGCATCTATGGCCATCGTCATGGAGGCACCTGTAGTCCCAAACCTGGTCTCTGTCTTGGGCTATGCTGTGCATGCTGCCGTTGGCCCGAGCCAGTAGAGCGATGTTGTCAGTATCCTGGTACGCTAGTGCACACCTGGTTGCACCTGGAGGGATCTCCCTGAGCTCCTGCGGTAAGTTGTAGGCCTGTTCCACTAATACAGTCCACCCGTAGTCTATTAGGAGTGCTGTCTGGAATCCAAATAATTCATTATCCTGGAGACGGGCCCGGCACCATTTGTTCCCCATCATTACAGCGACGAGCTGGAACTCGTCTTGTAATATGGGGTGAGCTCCATACTGTGACATTGTCATCTCTATGTGGTCCAGCGGGACTTGCACATTTTGTATGTAAAAGTTATCAATGGTATCAAACAGGCTTATACGCCCTTGATTCCATGTTGGCCCAGCTTCAGTCACTTCCATATCTCCCACCATTTTCAGGTCTGAAATATAAATAAAAAAAATATTTGTGGAGCCGCACTGAGAGACAAAACATTCAGTCAGTCATAGCCTTCAATATGTATGTTCTACAAAGATAGAAAGTCCTCTATGAATAACAAAAAAAGTACAGATAGTAAATTATTTTCTAGAAAAAAAAATTTTTACATTATAAAGAAAAATAAAGAGCAAGCCTCTATGAGAAAATAACAATAATAATAAGATTGTTTGACTGCATTCAGTAAATAAAGTCATAGACAGATAGATATATATATATAAAACCAAAAATAAAAAAAAAAACCCAGCATGAAGAAGTCAATAATACACAATGCAACATTAACCATTAACATTAAACTGTGATTACTTTTATTGACCCAATGGTCTGATGAAATGAAAAATATAATCTTTATTCAGGGAATTTTTCCATAAAAAATAACAAAAGATACTACCTCATTTCTATCTTACATAAATTTATCATACAAAGTAATTTGTCTCTAGTAATAATCCTATAATAGTATCTTCTTAAAAAAATTAGTCATTTATCTGTAATGGATTTCTATTACCTCAATGTTAGGCCATACATCTCAACGCTCACATTTCCTAATACATACCATTCATTTTGTTATAATTTGTATTGTTCAAAGTCATGGGCAAACACTTTATTATATTGTAACTTACCATTTTTGAACTTTAGGGTCATCATACATTTTATCATGAGCCAAAAATTAAGTAGCTTGATTAAAAAGCAGATAACCTCATGATTTTTTAGTTAGAAACTTAATTCTCAACCTGCTAAAATCTATCGACAGCATCTTTACCAACATTAACATCATTTTTCCATTACTTGTGTATCAACTTGTTACTAATGTATTGCAGTTAAGTAACTTAGCAAGTCTAGATGTAATTGATTTTGTTTTTCTTTTTGTGGTATGACATTAAGCATCCAAACATAAGGAAAAAATTTATACTTATTTACAACATTTTACCAAAAAGCATTTTATAAAATATTAACTATGAATTTTAGGTAGCAATAAATTAATCTTTAAATGCTTCATAAATTTAAATATTAAACATTTTTTGTATTTGGTATGTGTTATTCATGTGTGATGTTGAATGTTAAAAGGGACAACATTACAGCTTTTCGCTGATAGATAAATGTCTAAAGATTTAAATCCAGCAATTGCTATATATAAACAATAAACTAATTTTTTACTCACAATTAATATCTAAGTAAGAAAAAATGAATGAAATAGCAATACTTCAGTAGAGATAACCAACCTTTTTTAAACGTTTGATTAAATATAAATAATTTCAAATGTTATCAGTTTTTCATGCCAACTGGCAACTGATGATAGCTTAGTGCAGTTGAAAACGTTTTATTAAATGAATTATATTGTGGAGAGATGGAAGATTCATCATTTAATTATATCCTTCCATGTCACTAATCTTATAATGTAATTATAAATATATTAGGGATTCACCTACCTGAAGTAAATGTATATAGAGTAAGTTTGAAATGATCTTATGATAGTAGTAGCTAGTACAAAGTAGTAGCTTAAAGAAAAAAAGGCAAGTGACCACCTGTGTTAAAAAAACAAAAAAATAACGAATGGCAGTGAAAACATACTGATGAAAATAGGATTTTGTAAATCAACGGTAAATAAATTTTATTTCACAATTATTATGTATTTTTTTTAATTGTCATTTAAAAATGTGTGTAAAATACTAATGTATTGTTCAATATAAACATATTTATCAATTGATTGATTTGAAATCATCCGTTACAGGAGACAGTTGTTTTGGCGGATATTACAATGTAGGCCGATTGGCTTAGCATAAACCTGAGCAGGCGGGAATTTCGAAAATGAGACTCGAAATAAAGCTTTTTGAACAGTTCTTTGATTTCCTTCCTTAATCTGGTGACCAGGCGTACTTCTATGTTTATTTTATAATTTTTATAAACGTTTTTGACGCCAGGAAAATAAAAAAACGAAATTCAAAAATCGTGTTTTGTTTACTTATGTTATAACCCTCAGGGCGTAGAAATCGATCCGACTTATTTCCGATCGATTCCTATACCCCTCATCCTCTAGCTTTACAATAAATAATAAATAGATAAACAGTTGTTTGTGGGTATTTTCCCATCACCTATATGCTTCACATTTTCCTATGCAGTGATGTTTCTTCCATCCACTTAGATCTTAATTTTCCTGGCAGATTGCTTCATTTATACCAAAGAAAAGCCTAGAGTTCACTCCCTGTTAAAGGGCCTTTTCTATCCTGAGAACCTTAAAACCTTAATCAGCCTTGCATAGATAATGAGGCTTTTTGTTCCCTTGATAGATTCTAAACCTTCTAATTCCTTTTGCAGCATTAACCACGCCTTTTTATCTTTGTTGGACCTGAGGATATGCTTGTTGGTGTTACGGTTTGCCAGAGCTGCAGTGCAGTACACCCTATCACAAAGAGTAGAGCAAATAGTATGGAAAGGTGGCAGCTCGAAGATATGAACAGATAATGAGGAAGGAGATCTCATAGACTCTTCTCTTTCAGGTGGACGTGGGATTGGTGGCCAGTGTATTTTTGAATAGTTTGGAGACGTCTAGTTCCTGTATCAGGTAAAAAGCTTCGTCTCAGACATCACCCGTTATATTTGCATTTTTTTTTTTTACATTGTTGGTGTTGCCAAAAGACAAGAAATTTAAAGACAGAAATACAAATTTCTAATTTTTTACTATAACAAATTGTTGAAGTCTCCCCGTGCATTTCTTTTTGATTATTTATAGTCTAAAAAAGTTTTATAAATATGGAAGTAGATGTTTTATATGATACAAACACCATGCGTTATGATTTACATTAAGCAATATACAAGACTTAGGTATACTATATTTTGCTACTTCGTTAAGAAATTATAATCTAATATTTAATTTACCATGTTAATTTTAACAAGTATTCATTATAATTCATCTATTATTCAGTATTGTTAAGAATACTTCTATTAATACAACTTCTTTGACAACTCCCCCAAAAATATTCAAATTTTGCATTTTCCTAAAAAAATATTTCCAAACAATAGTTACATTCAGCAACAGACAAACATCTCCTTTAGTTATTATTGTTAGCAAATGAATAAATGTTCCAAAGTACTGTTCATTTGTAGGTTAGACTGATCAATGTATCTACAATTAATAGGTGACCCTGGGGACCTAGAAAAAAAGCATAAAATCTGACAAGTTTCACACACCCGTTATACTTCCTCTTAAAATTCTAAACAGAGTTCTCATGTTAACTTTACCTCTTGACTTATTAGGAGATTCAGATTCAGATACAGATACAACACTGAAAAAAGATGATCTTTTTCTTTGGAGAAAAGGTTCGAGTCATCAGCCAATTTTGGATTCAGTATAATGCCTTCATGACTGATTTTTTGAAAAAACGCAAGTGAAATATAGTAATTTAGCTTCTATGTTAAACTATATGCCTTATTAATGTCTTCTAAAATCTGATAGTTCTTCAACCAAATCAAGAGTCCTTTTTGTATGCAATTTTCAAAACCACTTCAAATAAATAAACATACTAATTTATTTTCTATAATTTCAACTCCTGCATACATGCAGATACTTTTACTGTTGATATAAGGCAAATTTAGCTTAAAATTTGAATCCTGAATTTTCAAAACATTTATGGTGTTTCTCTCTGGTAGAGCCTACTGGAATTTGTAATTTGACAACTGTTTCCTTTGGTTTTAAAGCCAGCCCATTTTTGGCAATTCAAAGGTTGCATAAACTTGTCCTGAGAGAAGGTAAATATTTTCCACCCTCTTTTAAGGCCATTCTGTACATAACAAACCAAAAGAAAAAGGCTTTATCTGATTATTCATATTAATTTGTTTTCGTTGATTTTATTTTTTTTTTAAATTTATTATATGTGATGGAACAAAAGTATATTGTGCAAATATATATCAATTGGAAGTTGAATAAAATTGTGCTATTTTTTTTTATGTTAATAATTATTCTTTAATTTATTTTTTAGGGCTGGAATTATTTTTAAATTGAAGGCTCTTCTTGGAGAACTTCATTGAAAATGGGCTGAAACGAAAAGGTACTTAGTTTACTTCTTAATTTATTTGGCAAGATAATTGTTGAAATAAAATGTACTTGACTAATTAGTCCTTGGTCAAATGAGTCGCCTAGACAATATAACTAAAATTAAATCTATAGCGTTCATCCCTTGAAGTGACAACTTTTACAGAATTGATTACTAAATTGATAGTTTAGAATTGATGCTCCCCTCCTGAGTGCATGTAGGGTCTTGCAGTTTCAACAATTGTGTGATACCAAGGATGTGTTAAATAAAATATACTTTTTATTTTGAAAAGTCATCTTTGAATTCAGAAAAATATTTAATATCACTTTTCAAAGGAATAAATGGGCCATATACATCAGTGTTTATAATCTGACAAGTCTTCGCAGCCTTATTTAACGACGTTAACTTGAGTCTTTTCCTTTTATGCAAACCTCACAGAGTTCACCATCATAAGTTAAGTCAAAATTAAACTCTTTATAAACTACTTCCTTTACTTGGCGTTTATTCTGATGACCCATCATTTCATGATAAAGTTGCAATAAATTATGGTCTTAGGTAGGAGTAGATAAATTGTGGGTACTACCCTAATGGCTAGATTGTAGAGATCACCCGAGACCTTACGACTCCCTGACACAAGAGTTTCGACTTTCTTTACCTTCAAATAATTTACAGCTAACTGGAGTGGAATCAAATATACTATGTGGCCTACGATCCTGAGCTTCTAAAAGATTCTAATAAATATCACAAACCAGCCAGACATTAGTGAGCATAAATCTCTTCCAATAACCGTTAGAAGCAGCTTCAATTAAAATAGATCCTTTAAAAAGTGCCTTGACTTGAAATCCATCAGTGATAATAATGGCATCGTAATCCTTGAATGATTCAAAACTTCTGAACCATTCCCTTCTACTACATATATGATGTGTCCCTCCATTATCCACAAACCAAGCCTCATTATTAGTCTCAAATGCAAAGACTTCTGAGGTGAACATTGAAAGAGTTGCGCCTTTGCTTGAATTATTTTGAGCAAAATTAGGCTTACTTATTGGGTTTGCCATTGGCAAGCCAAAAGCGACATTTCTGAACTGTGTAACGTTTTTTTATCAAATAGTGGCAAATAAATGAACATTTATATAAATAAATTTTCTTATTCGAAATAGGCTTATTAAATGGTGATTTAGTTGCCTTAGGAATCATAAAATCTTCTAAACATCTATCGACCAGGTTGCACTTTTGTCTGAACTCTTGTTTTGTTCATTTGTGAGTCTCTATCCAGCAGTAAAGGGTTTGAATCAATCAGAAAGGGATTTTAAAATTTTGCATATCAGTAAAACATATTTATTTTTGGCACATTGTTTATCAATTTCTCCCCTCAACCAGTTCCAAGGCTCCAATAGCTGATGTCTGTACTACAACAGAAATAATAAAAAAAAAAAAAAATTGATGACTGGAGATAATAACAGATTGGGTCACAGTTTTTTTAATACTGGAAACTATTTTTATTCTTACCTAAAATTAGAGTTAAACCAGGGCTTATTGGCTTTTACAGGTTTTACAACACATTTCTTTTGATCTCTGAATTTTAGTGTAAAGCTGAATATTATAATTTTATAAATTGATATTTTTCTCCAGATAAACCTAATCATAAAATTAAGGTCAAAATAACAGTTATAAAAGAAATTAGAAAAATTCTGACATATAGAAATATGAATATATGTGGGTGCTGTTTGACGTCAATATTTGAAAGTTATCATACTATGTAACTAGTATGTATAAGTTATGTGTTTCTCAATGCTTAGTGTATTATAAAAATCACATTATAGAGGGCCTGTCAATTATTATATATAGCATAATACTTGACTTATTATGAGATGCAAAAGTGCAACCTGGTTGATGTATTTCCAGAAGAGGTTATGATCCCTAAGGCGACTAAATTTCAATTTAATAAGCCTATTTCGAATAAGAAAATTTATTTTTATAAATCTTCATTTATTTTCCACTATTTGATAAAAAAAAAGTTACTCACTTCAGAAATGTCGCTTTCGGCTTGCCAATGGTAAAGTAAGCGACCCTAAGTAAGCCTAATTTTTCTCAATAATGGCATAATGATGACTTATTTTCTTTTCATTATTGATTTTTTTTGGCACATTTGTTGCATTAAAATAGTTTAATTCTCAAAAGGGATCATAAAATCTATACGATGCAGTTTAGCTAATTTTTATTGACCCTAAACCCCCTTGGTACACTGTGGCCTTTCCATTGGACTGATAATGGTGCAGCAATGATATTTTTAATGTAAAATTCCACTCTCTAGTGAATAATATAAATTCCTTGGAGCTATAGTTAGTAGCCTTTATCGTGATAGACCACCTGCGGTACACCTTATCTTGTAAATATATGTTATAGTGCTGATATAGTACTCTTAGATGACACATCACATAGTCTTTTAAATTCAAAGAAGGATGAAAAATAATACACCACCAAAATTGTATTTTAATCAAATTCCAATATATCTGTCCCTAATTCATCCATGGGCCTTCCGGAGCTTTCCCTAATTGCAGCTTCTCTTTCTGATTTCCTTTTACATCAAGATCTTCACAAATTTTATGTTTTTATGTATGTATATGAATCCAAAAGACTTTTGACCTCACATATCTTAGACAGGCCAACTTGACTAGTCGTATGAATCTGTGCCTAGCTCTATGCTCTTCCCATGTCTTCTATCATTTTAACCTTCCTTGGATCTGGCATAGTAACTTTATTCGAAAATAACTGTCCCATATATTCTATTTTTGTTTTTCACATTTCTTCTTATTTAATTTCAAATTTCTCTGTTCTGCCCCCTTTAATACTTTCTACAATCATGTTCTCTTAAAGCTTCCTCCATTGTTTCTCCTTCACCAAATACTACAATATCATCGTGAATGGCAATAACAACTTTGTCCTCCATGATTTGAAAGTGGTCAATTCTTAAGAATCTGGATTTAACTTCATTTGATAGGATCCTTTTTTTGTATTGAGCACTCTGTAGATTGTTGCTAAACCATTTTTTACCACAGCGTCTCTGTAACTCACTTTTATTTGGTAAATTAATGTTTCTCCACAATACCTGCTATTTCCCATATCTCCAATTAGTTTCCCTAGGTCAACTAAACCCACTGATAACCTCTCCTTATTTTTAGTAATTAGCTTTCCCCAAGGAGGTGGGAAGAGTAATAGAGAGGACAACATAAGGGGGAAAGATGGTGCCAGGGAGGGTATTGTCTAGAGGCTTTGCCACGCCCCTTCAGGGCCAGTTAATGGGTTGTTGGCCTGTTCTATCAGTTGTGTAATTTATTTAATTATTACAGATGGTTTTGTCATAATTGCTGCTTTACCATTTGAAAGTTTTTTAAGATAACAGAATTGAGGGTATAAAAACTGCAGGTGTGATGAAATAATATATCTTTACAAATATGATTCAAACTACATCTTTTACAAAATCTTGCTTTACAATTATTATTTACATTGAAATTTTCCTTTTAAAGAGCTCGAAGATGGGATATGTTTACTCTTAATAAATAGTTATATTATATCTGTTTGACGGAGGTAAAGGGCAATATCTTTTCAAAATTTGGATTTCACTGCCATTTTCCTCGAATAGTTTAGCTCTATTAAGCTGTATCTTTCAATAGAGCTGTTCAATTTTATTAAAGGAATACTACAATCTAGCCAGCATCGGTAATTAAGTAGATAGCACATTAGCTGCATACGCCCAAGGTTGTGGGAATGGCTGATATTTGTATTGACAGTCCAATAACAGTGCTGTATGTGTGTTTAGAATGTTTTTTACAATTCTTTTAAATGTCTAGGTTTTTTGGGAATAATGAAATCAAAGAAATGCTGCTAGACAGTAATCTAGTAGGTCAGGCAGATTTTAGATAAGAAAAAGAGACATTTTGAGGGATCCTCTACATAAGGTTACTCAAGAAATAAAAGTAAAATAAAAAATTGATGACGGGAAGCGCAAGGCAACAGTATGCCAAGCCTGCATCACAGTACCAAAGGCAATATCCATCGGTCTGGTCTAAGGACCTAAACGGTTCAACATTTAATGGTCCTGTGCACACCTTTATCATATAAATTAAGAATAAGTTAAATTGAACCATATAATATGTGATGTTATTTTCAAAGGGTACAAAATATTATAGCTATCAAAAGCTATTAGGAGTAAAGTCAAATGCAGAGATGCCGACAATTCAAACTCATGGCTATCCCATAGTTAGTGGGATGGTTAGAGGTATTATAACTATAGAGCTCTCATTAGTCTTAAGACAGGGAAAAAAAATTGACAGACTGTAAAAATTATTATATACTTAATTTTGCTTAATATAATCAAATTTTAAAACTTTTTAATAAACATTTATTACAGGTAGTTTACAAATCATCTCTTCTGCACAAATCACATGGCTTTATTTTATTTAGGATGGCAAACAATTCAGCATATAATCTTTTTTCTATCTTGTCCTTAGTTTCTGCTATTTCTTCAAATTTGAGTTTCAGAAGATCCCAACCTGGAATAAAGGAAGTTATTACAATAGTCAGTTTCAAGAAATCACTGTTTAGGTGGAAACAATAATTATGGAATCCTTAGAAATCATACATCATCATTAGGAATGAAGCCAGAATTTTTTTTGTGTGAGAGGAGATTTTATATAATAAAACTTTATATAAAAAAATAAATAAATAGTAGAGCAGTTAGTTTTAAAATTAAGAAATAAAAATATTTTAATACCAGGCCTGATTAGTATAATTAGAAATATAAATAACATTTACTATTCCAATTATTTGCTAAAAAAAAAATAGAATGAAATAGTAAGTGAATAGATGTAAACATCTAGGGATTTAGCTAGGTAATTACTCAAACTCCTTTAATACTGAAATCATGATTTCTGTCATTATAAATAGCTGCAATGATTTGATGAACAATAAACAATCAAAGAAACAATAAAAAAATCAAGGAAATATTAAACAAGACATTAATTCTTAGAAACAATGAATACTAATATTACCTCTTTGAATCTTGGAACAAATGTCTGAAATCCTATCATACTCTTCTCTTAATGTTTGGCTAGAGTCTAACAGAGAACAAATTCTTTCTGCTAACAAATCACTATCTCCAACCTAAAACACACATTACTTCAATAAATATAAATAATATAGAGTATGGGATAATAAAAAAAATTAAAGAAAAGACGCTGGTTGAAAAAGTAATTTTTGGTAACTAAATGACCATTGATTTTAAAAATAATTGTATGCAGTAAGTAAATGGTGAAATAAAGCACCAAGAATATTAAACAATGATGTAATTTACTATTTAGTTTTATTAGAGTGACAAATTAATATACTTATAAGATGTTTATGATACTACAATCCATACATAAAGTTCTAAGTTAGTTTTTCTTTAGACATTTCCTAAGTGCTGAAGACTATTATTTTTCACAACTTAAAAATAAAAAGTACAAAATATTTTATTTTATCAAGTGGTAAATTTGATAGATTCTTTTTAATTAAAAAGAAACAAAACATATTACTATTGGGAATATAATGTTAAACAAAACATATGGTAAATTTGGGAATGGATTTCTGGCGGAAGATGTGTTTACCTCCGAGTATAGATATGGGCCAACAAGAAGTGTTGCCTAAGGATCATTGTGGAAATGGTGTCATCTACTATTAAACTTTTCTATTACCTCACAATGAATAGATATGTCATCTGCATATATTTTAATATTATACACCAATGAAATTGAGATCATGTTTTAAAGAGCATTTACATGCGCTGCTAACTTATTGATAAACCAAAATGTATTCTTTTAAATTGGAATGTTTCATTTAAAAATTCAAATCCTGTTAATTCTTAGCTACTTTACTCTTATTTAATCAGCAACAATTACTTCCCAAATCTAATGTGGCTAGACATTTTCAATTGTAACAACAGATATAACTGTAGAACAGTGATACCAGTTAGTCCGTTTTTGCACTGGTATAATCGCGGACATATGGAACAAATTTCTTGAAAATCCATCTATAAAATCTTGATTCAAGTGTTACCTAAGAATCATTGTGGGGATGGTGTCACCTCGAGTATGCTCGTCGGTAAGAGGAATTCGTCGCAAGTAGAACACGAGAACAAAACAAGTTCATTGGCTAATAGAATAATTAGAAAGCGAAGACATTGGAGTGTGCAAGCAGAATAGAACAATTCGTTGACTCAGGTGAACACAAACCAATAAAACAATGCTATTATCCCGTGTTGCCATACAATCAAATAATTTTGGACGAGGAATTTGATGCCATGCTGAACGAAAGTATCTTAGTCCCGTCTAAGAGTGCTTGGGGATCATCAGTATTTTTGGTTAAGAAACCAGATGTTAGCTATAAATTTTGCGTATACTACCGCCAAGTAATCAATTTCACGAAACACCCTCTGACTTACATTTCTAGCATCTTGGACAGACTATGAGATGCCAAATGTCTCTTGTCACTTGATATCAATAGTGCATATGGCGGGTTCCTTAGAAAAGAATAATAATAGTAAATAATAAAGAAATTTAAGTCTATGCTTTTTATTGTTGCCAGTATTTCTAGGCATATTTACTTAATAAAGGTATACAAGCTTACTCTCTTTTATATACCACCAAACTCCTTCAATTCAAATCATCTGTTTACTTCCATTCTACTTGTTCAAGCATTTCGTACCTGAAGATTCCAGCTCACTGCACAATCGCTTTAAACAGATATTTCCTTATTAGATCATTATCCCTTTCTAACACCATTCCTCTGTAACGTATACACAGCTCAGGAATCCCCCAAATTCACTTGTGGAATTGTATCTTCCCTGGTTAAGGAGCAGAAAGTGTTCAGGTAAAATATTAATAATAAAATAACACCAACACTTTCAGAACTGATTAACTCATAAAATTCAAAAGAGCAAATCAAAGTATCGACAGGAGTTCAGGTTCTTGCTAACTCAAAATTAAGTATGCAATTTGATCAAATAGTTATTGCATATTTTTATAAAACAAGTATTAAAATCCTCATAAATACTCTCAATTCATTTATACGCTCTGTGTTACACTCTTGATAACAAAGAATTTTAATTTAAATGAGACAAAAAGTATGCATGTTAATCACTTACCACTATTAGAACCTGGAAATGTTGTAGGTCCTGGGTCATACCGGGCTCCTCGCCATGATGCATCTGCTAATTAAAACTAAAAAAATAGTATAGGTTGCAAAAGAATTCCGGTTCTTGCTAACTCAATAATTAAGTATGCAATTTGATCAAATAGTTATTGCATATTTTTATAAAACAAGTATTAAAATCCTTATAATTACTCTCAATTCATTTATACGCTCTGTGTTACACTCTTGATAACAAAGAATTTTAATTTAAATGAGACAAAAAGTATGCATGTTAATCACTTACCACTAACAGAACCTGGAAATGTTGTAGGTCCTGGGTCATACCGGGTTCCTCACCATGATGCATCTGCTAATTAAAATTAAAAAATAGTATAGGTTGCAAAAGAATTCCGGTTCTTGCTAACTCAATAATTAAGTATGCAATTTGATCAAATAGTTATTGCATATTTTTATAAAACAAGTATTAAAATCCTCATAAATACTCTCAATTTATTGATACACTCTTGATAACTAAGAATTTTAAACTAAATGAGACAAAAAGTATGCATGTTGATCACTTACTACTGACAGAACCTGGAAATCTTGCAGGGCCTGGGTAACGCCTAGCTCCCCCCCTTGATGTATCCGCTAATTTAAATTAAAAAAATAATATAGTTCGCACAAGAATTACTGTTCTCCCCAATTCAATAATTAAGTATGTAATCATATCAGATAGTCATTGAATATTTTTATACAAGTGTTAAAAATCTTATTCAATACTCTCAATTTATTTGTACGCCCTTTGTTACTCTCTCGATAACTAAGAATTTTAAATTAAATGAGACAAAAAGTATGCATGTTGATCACTTAGCACTGACAGGTCCTGGAAATCTTGCATTTCCTGGGTCATACCAGGCTCCCCGCCATGATGCTATGAATATTATAGCTTCCGTATTTATAGCTACTGTATTCTCTGTGAAACAAAATCCAAGCTTAGTAATTGCTACCTGGAGTGAGTTTAATTTGGGCTGGATTATTAAGATTAATCCTCCAGATGAAAATTCCCCAGAATATGAAAAAAGGGTGATGCAACGTGATGATCAACATAATTATAATATTTTTAGAAAAATCACATTTTCCAAGGCCTTTTAATGACAACAAAACAAAACCAATGCTCATTAGATATTGCAGAAATCTATGTAATTTGATAATTAAGATATGGTGTAATTTACCATGGAGCTACTTTCATTTTTAGAACTATCTGGAACCAAGGTGCAAAATGGGGGAATGAGTTAGCAGAATGGTAAACACGATTTTATTAACTTTATGAAATTAAATACCCCATATGAGGGAAAATATTTATTTGTTATTGCTAAGTAATTAAATAATTAATAGCTCATGTTTCATGGCGTTGAAAATATTTTCATGACACCAGAAAACCATATTTCATATGTATAGGTCAAACAGGGGCCGCACAACCATCATTACTGACACAGGTTTCTTATCATGAAAATGATCAACAAAACTCTAAAAATTCATTAGCCTATATCATAAATAAACTAATTTATCACTTACAGTACAGCATAGTTGCAAGATTTGGAAGCTGTGACAAATGACGAAACAGATAGCTCAGTTAGCATCTTAAATCTAGTCAGCATTGATACACTATAGGCACCTAGTTCAGACCTATCAATAATTAAAACAACATTTAACTAAAATAAATTTAATCTGTAAAAAATAATAAACCCTTCAGAAGGGAATTCATTCTTTAAGCTCCAGGTTTTATTTTATCATATTCTCCGATTAGATTGTTCTTCAGTTACTAATGTACTTTTTTCATAGTTATGTATTAACATTAATTAAAATAATAACTTTACGACAATTCATTAAATAATTGTAACATGTAATCCAAAGATCAGAAGTAAAAAGAAATGATATTATTGATTCATTTTATAATTCAAAAAGGTGAATAAATACGTTAGAGAAAACAATGTCAGTTGACGTACTCAGGAGGTTTTGCGTGTGTCGCGTGATTTGGCATTGGTTCATGGGTAATGATCTGATCAGAACTTTTCCTAATTAATATAATAAATATAACATTTTAGCTTATGAACATGATTTGATCACAAGTAAGAGAGTTTCGCTACTGAAATAAATATTGGTTCGCACTAATTTCTTCAACTATTTATTGAGCCATACAGTCTTAATGGATTTATTTTGATATTAAATATTTAGCCATGTTATTTTACAAACAGAATTTTGGTTTGTTCTGAGAACACATTAAGTGCTACACTTTATTTCACCGCTGGCCCAACCAGAGCATTAGTAAAACACCATATTTTTTTTTTGTTTTCACAATATTAAAACTCATAACGAAGAGGAATTCAGAAATATTCTTCATATTGAATTTTACCGCAAGTGCTGCATGAACATTCAATCTCAATTCCTCACTTGTGCAAAAATCGTTACCAATCGAAAAAACTCATGTTTCCAGGACAGCAGGGGGTAAATTGAACAGAAATAAATTAATTTTCAAATAGAAGGTGTTGATCCTGGCATTTCTAAAATGGCTTGATTTTACCATTGTATTAATTTTTCATAATTTAAATATATTTCTAGTCTTCTAATTTATTCAAAGAAGTTATTGTCGTCTAATGTCAACCCTAAACAAGATTCAATATCTGTCCAATACACTCCCGATGAAGTCAAAAAACGCTATTGGAAACTGATATTTTTTTCAGACTATTCTTCTATATATTAAAAACATATTTAGGAAAAAATTCTGCACTCTAAGTGTGATAATTTTTATTTAATAATTAAAGGAAGAATACAGATATTTACCGATTAGCCTTCAAATATAAAAAAAAGAAGTGTAGGAGGACAGAACTTACAAAAGGACTGCCCTTCCTAAATAAGGAATATTGGTCACCTTTTGATAACAGAAGATCCTTTTAAAAATAGCATGAGGGAAAATAGCGTTATAAGAAGTAGAGGTTTTCCAATCATTGCATGTTTTTATTTCTTATTAAAAAAATATGCAATTCCCCACAAAATCATTCATTTGATTGAGATATTTGTGACTGCTAATAAAATATTTTGTTTTATTGTAACACACGCGGAGATTGACGACAATCCTACTTAACAATCTTAATGTGGTGTTCTACGAGTTTGAAGACCTGTTGGCTCAGATGAACTGGATTGCTAAAAAATGAACCGATGGTAGATTTCCTATTTGATACTTAGTGGCATGCTCTACATTTTCGACGATCTTGCAATCGTTGACAATATCTTTCTACCCAAAACACCCTTAAAAAAAAAAATATATATATATATATATATATAAATGGAATATTTTTCTGACTCGGCTTATATATTATATCTATAGGCCTGACCTGAGCCAGGACCTCCTCGATCTGGGGCCCTAAACAACAGGTCATAAGCATGGTCTCGGAATTTCCGTTGTTGGTGAGAAGTCCCGGTACAACTCAGCCTCATGGCAGAGGGAGGGGGAGAACCAATCGTACCAAACCGTGACCCGGCTTGGCTCGTTCACTCCGCCGACCCGTTTATCAGTGAACCTATTTTCACAAAACAAATTATCTATTAATGAAATTCTCGAAGTGTTAATAATTCTAATACTGTATATTTTACAATATAAGCTCCTATATAATAATTTTTATTTTATGATAATAGAAAATTAGGGAGAGAGAGAAAAATATTTATTGGAATTTCATTATATTTCCTAATATCCACCATACTTCATCTCTACGAACCTTCAAGAATCTCTCATATTACAACACCTCACTATCCAGACAGACGCTTGCTAGCTAAGAACGATTTATTTATTATATTGCCATGCCTCTATTCTTTTCTTTTTTTTTTCACTATTGTAAATTAAGCTGGTGTGTGATTTTTTTTTTCTCTTTGTCTTTATTTTTCTTTTGTAACACCTAATGGTTTTCATGTATTGTTTTTTTAGAGTTATGTGGATCCATCTACGGTTTTATTTGCTAAATGCAGTTAAATAATCATATGTTATTACTATTTTTTTTTTACAGAGGCTCACACTTTATTTTACATTGTCTTTTTTTCTCCATGGCTGTTTTATTTTTTATAATGTGATATTTCAGTTTATTTGCCAGACATAAACCTGTTATCTGAGCTCTATTGTTATTCATAATAACTTCATAATATTTTCATCCCGGAATAATTTTTTTTTCTATTCTATATATTCTACATACATTCATGTACAATTATAAGAACAAATTGAATACTTAATTTTCTTGTTATTAGCTTTTATAATAGAAAGATCCTTAAATATGATAATTTAAATTTAGAGAAAATACAATAAAAAATCTATCATAGTGATAATATACAGTGGAAGATTATTTTTTTATAGGCTTTAGCTTACCTAATAGTACAATCTATTGGTGGAGTTTACTTTTAATACATATTTATACAAGGTAAGACATTATATTTACAAGAATATATGATGTGTCCTGTTTTGAGCGTATCTTTTCAATCAAGCTTTTTTGTAGTCTCCTATTATATTTATTACAGGGTTTACTGAGTGGGGACAATTAAAAAAAAAAAAAAAACGATAAATTTTTAATGTTTGTATATATAGTTGTCAACAAATATAATTCAATAAAACTTATGAAATCAATAAAAATAGAGTAATTGGTAAGATTAACAAGGCCTTAATTGCGTCGTATGGTACAATCAACTAATTTTTTATTCCAAGATTAAAAAATAGTTGATAGGTGAAAATAGTAGTTTCGCCGAAACACAGAGAAATAAAACCAGGCAAATCGTTAATCTTTGAAAATACAAACCAAAACATACTTAATATTTAGAAATAAGTAATATTGCTCACTCAGTTTAACTTGCTGGATAATATTTATATTCAAACAGTAACCAGTTGGCGCGTTAACGGTTCAATGCTTACAAATTTTGCCGCCTTATTCATATTTATGTATAATAGAGCTTTTATTCATTTAATCGTGTGTTATAATAATTTAAAGGATGTGTAGATTAATAAAAATGAATTTAATAAATAGTTTTAAAGTCTTCAAACAATAAATTATGTGAACGCTGCATACATTGATAACCGCCAACCTTAAAAAAAAATATGGAAGTTCTGTTTGTATCCCGCATCTCCACGGAGGGGCTTGTTTTCGTTCTTTTCCATTCATCTTTGGTACTTGAAAGTTCTCTAAGATTTATTATTCAAAACTCACTTATGTTATAAACTGAGTTACAGATTAATTATAATCTCTTATGAGAACATGGAACTGTACTTCTGAAAGGTAAACACATGTTTAGGCCAGTTTTTAATGAAAATATCTTATTTATCTTTGGCTTTTACTTCAGTGTTGTTTTTTATTATGATTCCTCTTCATATAATTAATATTATATGTTGTTTTGTCAGTTAATCACGTGCTAATTATAATATTGTAATTTTGGACAATCAAAATGTTCTTGTGTTAGCATTGTGTCAACTCTCTTTTTGCAATTACTTTCTTTTAAACATAAAGTGTTTTTTTAATTCATTATGATTGAGGTAATAACTTATTTAAACTTGACTCATTCTATTTGACTCTCTCGTTAATCAACCTTGGAATACTTAGTTATTAAATTTTACTTTTACTTAGCCAATGATTTATATCGCTGTTCTTTGAATAAGTTCGGTTACTTATATAATATTTATCTATAATGATTAAAGATTTGGTTATGCAGGCTTTTATAATTAAAACATAAATTTCTACTATTAAGTCTGAACATTTAAGTGTATATCGATTAATGCTTGAATCTCTCATTTGTTGTCTTTTATGACACTATTCTGTTTGTACCCCATCAATAATTTTTGTTAGCCTGGTTGAATTGGATCTATTAGTTAATTAATCATTCGACTTAAATAAAAGTGACAACAGCATGAAATAAACAGGTTTATTTTAGCGTTCCAGTCATTACTTCAAGTACATACATGGTTGTCAGACCACCATAAACTTAATCAATCGTTCGGTGATACTAATAAGTAAACTTGGGTTGTTTTACTTCAAAGATTGATTAGAAACAAGTTTTTATGAATGACATCATCAAATCGGGCAATGTTTAGGCAAAACCATGTTAAAATATCATTTAAATTCAATTCCCATTAATTAATGTATCCTGCATATTCAAATTGTAGGCATAGTTGAGTAAACGTTTATATAAAATTTAGACGCATGATTTCAATCCTTTTGCAAAGATTGGTTAAAAAACTTGCTTTTCTATTGGAAATTATGAGTTTTTAGGAGTAATGATGAAAACGTCTATGAACTGTGGATTCTCTTAAATTCATTTGCCCATTCTATTCATACCATAGATGCAGTTCCATAAACTTGCACAAAATTTAGCCACATGGTGTTGCTATGCTCACATACATTGATAGCATACTTGCCTTTGTTATGCCAATTGGTTGGTGGAATTAAATGAACAGTGGTTCTACTCAATTAATGCCTAATTAATAAAACCTTTTTGTGCAAATCGCTGGTGTAGTTATTTAAACTTCCATGTAAAATTTAGAGCAATGGGGCTAGTACTATTGTAAAGATTGATAAAAAACTTTCTTTTTATATATAAAATTAAATTGGGTGCGTTTTGTTGGCATAAATTATTAAATAATCTTCTATGAACTGTAGTTTGCTTCAGTATATATATATATATAAATTAATGATGTGCAGTTCTAAGGCATGTTTAAGTAACCATCGATGAACAGTGTCCACTTTATTTATTCAGCATTTGTGTGTATATCTTGGGTGTAGTTATGTCAATGTGTAGTTATCAAAAGCTATGTATTTAGACACTTGAGATTGTTTCAATTGTGAATATTGATAACGCACTAGTTTTATTCACAAGCTTAGCAATAAAAATGATTGTATTTCACAGATCAAATTAACTATGTTTATTTACATCAATGGACGGTGTTTCGAATGGACTCATTCATCTTATTTGTGCAAATTAAAGTTATAGTTAAGTCAACTTTTCTATAACATTTAAACATGTGGGCTTGGTACTCTTGCAGAAATTGATAACAAACTTTGTTTTGTTTTTTTGTATAGGCATTTAAATTGTGAGAATTTTGCTGGTGTAATTTAGCAGTCTTCAATGAATTTTGGTTCACTTCCTCTCATGTTCAAATCACAAGCACACTTCAGTAAATTTATGCATCCAATTAAGACGGTCGTTATACTCACAAAGGTTGATAAAAGAATTCCTTTTATTAGAGAAATAACAAATAACAGTTCAATTCTCAGCTGTACTAAAAAGTGGCTCCCTTTAATTTATTCATCATCTGTGTGGCAATTATAGGTATATTTAAGTAAATTTCTTTGTAAAATTTAGAAAAGTTGGGTCGCCATGCTCACGAACATCAATAATAAACTTGCTTTTGTTACATCAATTAAAAAAGAAATCGATTAGTAGGTGCAATTAGGTAGACTACTATGAACGGTGGTTCAATTCAATAATCCGTCCTCTAAGTGCAAACGAGCGGCATTGTTAAGCAAACCTTCATATGAAATTAGGATGTGTGGGTTTATTTCTATTCTGAAGATTAATAACAAACTTTCTCTTTATATGTACAAATTTCAATTGAGTGCATTAAGCATATATAGTTAATTAAGTAATTTTCAATGAACATTGGTTCTCTTCCTTATATTTGTCCTTAGTGCTTAAATCATTAGCACAGGTAAACATTTGCATAAAATTTAGACTTTTGGGCTTGGTACTATTTATTGCAAAAATTCAGTGATTCTCAAACATACTTTTGTTAACATCAATAAATGATAACTGGTTTTAACTTATTTATCCTAAGATAATCAAAGGCATCGTCATTTAAAATTTTATCCCAAAGATCACATCTAAGCTCTTATACAGATCATGCTTCAGCACTGTGAGGTCATACTAAAGGTAAATCCATATAAGCCTGTACAAGATGCTGATTTATTTTTAAATTAAACACAAGATAAAAGAAGTTGAATTTTTCATCAATCTTGTTTTGGTTTCTGTAAAGTTGTAATCATAATTTTCTGGTATCTAGGGTAAGTTTTTGTATTAATAAGTTGGGGTCAGTTCAGATCACTAGTTTCATCCTCTGCCCTAATCAAAAAATTCTGATTGTCTCACTTTAATTCTACTTTCTTTCCACCTGCAGACTTACCAGTTGCTGGTGTGTTACATTTTTTAATTCCTCCTTACCTTACCTGGTTTATCTTCATGATTACAAGAGGTGTCTGGGCCATTTTAACTTTCACAACCACCTATGGAAGAGTGAGGGGAGATATCTGTATCGCTGTCTTTAACATTCTGATAGCTTACAACTTCTCTAGTGATCTCTGGCTGCAAATGCTGTGGTGAGGTTAGGGATACCACAGTTGTACTGGCTCTGTTCGTTTTCATGAATTACTGCCATCGACTCCACCACCGAACGCCATCTTTGTAACTGAGTGATAATTGACTTGTGACTTGAGAATATTCATTAATGGGTCATCAGCAACTTGGTTTCTTTTGCACGTAACAAATGACAATATCTGCGGATAAAAGTAATCTAATCCATCCCTTCATAAGGACATGCCATAAATTTTGGAAGCCTGCTGAGATCTTCTAAGGAACCACATAACATTCTTTGAAATGTTTTCCAAATGAGGTATTTATGTGTCTTTTAATAGCTGAATTTAAGATGACACACAAATACTTATTTTTTAAAAGCTTGATTTCAATCTTCCCACTTGAGATTTCTGGGCAAACATTCGAATTAATTACCTTCATTGCTGGGAATTATTAGCCTTCTTGCACTAACGGTTTGGGTGCCAAATTTAACCATTTGTTCACAAACTCATCAACAGGTTGTTTGATGTCCTGTTACCAATTGTTTGATGTCTTGTTACCAATGTACCAATTGCTATTGGTGATGCGAATGGTATGTTTGATGGCTCCGTAAGGTCTGCTAACTTGTTCACCTTTGATCATTAGGAGCAAGAAAGCATTTTCCCTTTTAGATAATGTTCTGACAGAATTTAGCTTAGCATATAAAATCTTGCTTACTATCTTTCAGAGTGTTTGAATAACTATAAGATGGATCTCTGCTGCAGACTTCGTTCTGCTGTTTACGATGTCAGTATTGGCTTCCATATATTTCTTTTTCAGTAATTCGTGTATTCAAGTACTCAATAAAACAAGGTAGGCACATTGTTATTTCCCACTAGTTCTTGGAAGTCCCTTACTACTACTGCTCGTTTTTATTTGGGTATAATTAACAATTCGTCACTTAACTTCAAAAAGAATTTTTCATCATTCTAAATAATGCAATGTATTTGTTTATATTGGCATGTTTTGTATCTTAAAAATATTAAAATTCACATTCCCAGGCAAGGAAAATCTCTAAAAATTAGTTCAACAAAATTACATTATTCTTGTTGGTAAGGCTATCATTAAGTTTGTCCATCATTAAAGGCAAAATAAAACTAAAAGACAATCAGAATGTAAGTTACAATATTAATTGTGAACAATACAAAAGTAGATCATATCTAGGTGAAAAATCACAAATATCAGAAAAAATAATATATATATGTAATAATAAACAAATATAAGTCACAGCACTAGCAAACCATAGTATAAATTACCAACATCACTTTACTTTTGACTTGCCAGTAGTACCGAATACAGAAAATAATTGGAGATCCATAAAAATTATTAAAATCAATCTTCATAACAAAATATAAAGAATATAGACAATTTTAAAACCAATTGGAGTATATAATGTTGATATTGTCAAAAAATTAATTCTTTTAATTTTAATAATACAGAAGCCAGTCAAATATTTTAAATAAAATTCATTTATGTAAGTATTATCCAGGTAACCTTAAATAAAATCCTATCATTAATTAGAGAACCACCTGCTAACAGAATAATGTTATTATGCAGAACTATTTTTTAATGATTTTACTAGCTAGAGATTGAGAGTTTTATTGTTCGAAAAATAAGATACTGGTCATGGAAGTATAAATACATATGTTGCATTATTTGGAATGATGAAAATTTTGATTTTTTTTTTTTTAAGTAAAGTGAACTATCTGTTAATTATATTTATGTGTCAATGCTGCTTGAAGATAACTTAATTAGTTCGAAATATAAATTGAAAAGAAAGCTATTTTGCACATTCTTTGAATATTAATAGTTTTTGTGAGCTATTTTTTGTATATATAGGAAGGGAACTCTTCCAGTTCTTCATTGGTCATGAAGTATAGTCTAAAAGTGTGAAGGGGAGTCAGAGCCCTATTGGAAGAGGCTATGTAGTATACAGACTAACTTTTTATTATACTTGTTCACATTTCTTTTTAATTACTTATTCTCTGTCTGTGGACATAGAAATATTCTTATAATAGTATTTTTTATAAATATTCTCATGTTTAATGTATCGCACAATTAAGGGGTTTCTTGGTAGCTATAAATATTTACACATTTTAAATTGTTGAAATTTCCTTGTAATTAGTTCATGTAGTCATTAATGATCCTTAATCATTGTCATTATCATTTGCATCATATAAATATATATGATATATATCATATATAAATCTTTATGTGAAGAAAATTACAATCTGTTGACATATCGTTTGTTAACTCCTAACATTGTTACTTACTACACACCAAACCGTCTCATGGTAGTAATGAGCAACAACAATTAAATATCAACTGCACTTGGTTTACTCATTACTGTTTAATGAACTAAATTATATTTATATAATATAAATTATATTAAATGGGACCTTTATCTAAAATATCATGTCTGACATGACAAAGACCAGGACTGTAATTTATTACCAAATATCTTAGGTTATCATCTTTAACCCCAGGTTTACCTTAAGCTTAAGGAAAGACCAATTTTTTCATAGTTTTGTTATTTGTGTATCGTAATCCCACACATTGTTGATAGAAACATATGCCTCTCAGGCTACACACTATTCTCTCGTCTCTCCATGAAATTTATGCTTCTCACTTCGTGCTCGGTAAAGAACATAATACAATTCTTTGACTCTTCTAATAATTTATTTATAAGTTTAATTTATTATCCTTCTGTGACGATGCTGTGTAGGAATGCTGTCACTACAATATAAAAAATAAGCTTGGGTTCATAAATTTCATCCAGTAATTAATTACCAGTAGCATCTTTGGTTGCCATAAAAATTGTACCAGCAGCTAACATACTTACATATTGTTAAGCTTTGTAGTTTATATTTCCCACCTTTTGAGAAACCCTGATCTAAAATGAATAATATGCTAAACAGCTTCAAAGGCTCAGCTTGAATCAAAAGTTGTTAGTGAAACCAAAGTGATGAGGTGAACCATTGGTATGATATTGAGTCAATAGCCCATAAAATACGCAGACAATATTCAATATTGCATTCACCTGCCCGGTCCTTGATCCGTTTGTTTAATAAATGCATAAGTGCCAATCTTCATCATCATAAAATGATCAACCACTAGTGATTGGGGGACATGGTGTGTATAAGAACTTAGACCATATCAAGCAAGAAAAATAAGACTCCAAAATGTCTTCTACAAAAAGAAGAAAAAAACTTATTTTTAAAAGCGCAATCGCGAATTATGCAAGGGCCAAAAGGAGAGGTTCTACTTTCCAACTAGTTTAGGTCTGTTTTTGAACTACTTTGGACCAATCCTCTTTTCAGTCTGTATGTTCTATACCGGTTAACCTGGCTGAAATTTGAAAGCTATACTTCACAACACCTTAAAGTTGCCTGATAATATGTTTGTTAAAGTATATTAACAATTTTTACCCATAAATATAAGTTCACAATAGAGGCGATAACTCTAAAAGAATTTAATAAAAGTTTTAGAGTGGCCGTTATAGATGGCATATTTAATTCTGACTTAATTCCTATAATTTTTTTTTACTATATTTTAGCTGAGTACAATTTTTTTTTTTATATTCAAACGGCTATTTTTCGAGACCAAGATGGTTAACCAAGTACAATTAAAATACCTAGTAGGCTTTTCTTAATTTTCAGTTAAAAAAGTTAATTAAAAAAACTAACTCATGGGAACTCAGTCCCCCCCCCTGTAACGTTTCTTGACATTTCCCTTTATTTTATACTTAATCTCGTTCATTTATGAGTTTATTAAAAACCAGAAAAAGTATTCATTAAGAAATTTTTTCAAATTTTTTTTACAGAAAACAACAAAAAGCTTAAAATAATTAATTTTCCTATACATCCAAAACCTTAAATACTAGAATTTAAGCAAAAACGTTCAATTTCTACAAATTTATTTTAATTTGAATATAGAAAATTCTATATTATTAAATAGGGTTTAACTAAATCATATTTATTTATTTTTCAGGACAAGGTCACTATTACCCTTCCAACGGTATAAGCTCATCCTGCAAAGAGGAAGTCAGTGCCCAGGTGTACCAGGTCCCAGCAGGACTTTCAGATACTATGACTTTGGATGGCAGTGATGCAATATTCACAGAATCCGACACCGAAAGAGAGAGACTTCATACATCTAGTCCAAAACGGTTCGTTCTTTAGATTGTTTTAGTGCATGCTAGTTTTATTAGTGATACTTAACCATTTCATAGCTGAAAAACATCCAGTTGAATAAAAAAATAAGTTCTAGAACCCACTTTACAAAAAAAAAAATCTGTATTTTAGTTAATTTCAGAGCCTGTGTGAGATTCTCTACTTCCATTCAGGCCCTTCTCAATTTATATCCTTTCATTCCCAATGCCATTTATTTTCACTATATTGTAGCTATTGCTATAAAAACATATATTTTTTAATGCTTTATTATTGAGTTCGTAACTACTTGTGTATATTATCATCGGGATGAATTACAGTGTCTAATGTGAAACATCTTAGTTTCAATTTTCTAATAAATTTTGAATTTCATCTGTACACCTTACTATTTATTTCAACTAAATAAGACCTGAAAGCTAATTTTTTTTACTTTTACTATTTTCCCACATTTTAGAGAACTTATTTTCATCATTTACATCAAACATATCAGCTATTTTACTGGATATATTGTAATATAACTCTTGTTTCGTTTTATCAACTATTATAGGACCATTCACAATTTTAGGTTTAAGATTGTTGATCCTGATAGGTAACTTTGTCCTAAGATTTCTACTCATAAGTAATTGTGAAGGACAGTAACCCAGGCTGCAACACTACAATTTGTGTAATTCAGGAGGTAAAGATCAAAATCCTGATTATTATCGAGTGATTTCCTAAGCATGGACTTAACAACACCAACTGTTTTTTCTACAAGACCATTGCTCTGAAGATAATTTGGGCTGGTTGTAATTATTTCAAAACGCCACTGTTTGAAAAATATATCCAAATCGCTAGACAGAAATGTATTATTAATGGCAACAACGATTTAGGGAATGCCAAATCTAACAAATATTGGCTTAATTACTTTTATTACAGACAACTTCACATAACTGAATCATACTTCTTACATTAAACAAAATGCTTGGCAAATAAAAAAAAATTGTTGTTAACAAATGAATAAATGTTCCAATGTACTGTTTATTTGTAGGTTAGGCTGATCAATATATCTACAATTAATAGGTGACCCTGGGGACCTAGCAAAAAAGCATAAAATCTGACAAGTTTCACACACCCGATATACTACCTCTTAAAATTCTAAACAGAGTTCTCATGTTAACTTTACCTCTTGACTTATTAGGTGATTCAGATACAGATACAACACTGAAAAAAGATGATCTTTTTCTTTGGAGAAAAGGTTCGAGTCATCAGCCAATTTTGGAATCAGTATAATACCTTCATGACTGATTTTTTGAAAAACGCTAGTGAAATATAGTAATTTAGCTTCTATGTTAAACTATATGCCTTATTAATGTCTTCTAAAATCTGATAGTTCTTCAACCAATTTAAGAGCCCTTTTTGTATGCAATTTTCAAAACCACTTCAAATAAATAAACATACTAATTTATTTTCTATAATTTAAACTCCTGCATACATGCAGATATTTTTACTGTTGATATAAGGCAAATTTAGCTTAAAATTTGAATCCTGAATTTTCAAAACATTTATGGTGTTTCTTTCTGGAAGAGCCTACTGGAATTTGTAATTTGACAACTGTTTCATTTGGTTTTAGAGCCAGCCCATTTTTGGCAATTCAAAGGTTGCATAAACTTGTCCTTAGAGAAGGTAAATATTTTCGACCCTCTTTTAAGGCCATTCTGTACATAACAAACCAAAAGAAAAAGGCTTTATCTGATTATTCGTATTAATTTGTTTTCGTTGATTTCATTTTTTTTTAATTTATTATATGTGATGGAACAAAAGTATATTGTGCAAATATATATCAATTGCAAGTTGAATAAAATTGTGCTATCTTTGTTTTATGCTAATAATTATTTTTTAATTTATTTTTTAGGGCTGGAATTATTTTTAAATTGAAGGCTCTTCTTGGAGAACTTCATTGAAAATGGACTGAAACGAAAAGGTACTTAGTTTACTTCTTAATTTATTTGGCAAGATAATTGTTGAAATAAAATGTACTTGACTAATTAGTCCTTGGTCAAATGAGTCGCCTAGACAAAATAACTAAAATTAAATCTATAGCGTTCATCCCTTGAAGTGACAACTTTTACAGAATTGATTACTAAATTGATAGTTTAGATTTGATGGAAATTTTTCATAAGTGGTTTCTGAGCAGAAGGAGATATACCATTGGTCTGAATCCTTAGGACTATAAGTTTTACAAATATTTATTGTTTTGAGAATATATGGTGATCAACTCATCATGTTACAAAATTTCTTGGTGAAACTACATTAAAAGAAAACTAGTTTTCTACCCAAAAAAACTTTTTTTACTTAAATTGTGATTGGCTATATTTAGCTTCATTTTTGAACTAGTTTCACGCGGAAAAATTTTTAACAGGACAAGATGACCACCCTGTATATTTGATAAAAAAAAATACATCAATCAGTATTGTGCACCAAGACAGAAGAACACAGAGCTTACTGGACTTCTTTGAAACAAAATTAAAAATAACACTATCTAGAAAAATGAAATTTAGAGAACTATTGTTGAACAAGTTTAGATAATTTTTGAGCCGTAAGTTAAGTAATTTAGCATCAAAAACCAAAATTAAAGCCTTGGAATTAATAGTATCTAATTTAGAGAAAGGAAAAATGAAATCTGCCAACAGAATAATAGAGCTTCAAGATAGATTAAGCATATTTGAAAATTCAGTAATGCCCTTAAACAACCAAAGTCATCGAACTAATGCAATAAGAGACCAACGAGTTGATAAAAGATAACACAGGTTACCCACCCATTGTGGGATACTTTATATTAATGCTCTCTAATTCATAATTTATCTGGATTAATAGGATCTATTTTTTGGGTCATAAAAGAAATCTTAATAGGCTTACCATTTACATTTACCCAAAGAAAAGAGCATTAGAAATATTTGTTAAAAGCCATAGTAATTTACCCAAAGGCACTTTTTAAATATACTGTGAGAGAGGAAAGAAATCCTGTACCTCACAAAATTGAATTAAAATACAGTTTATAATCACATTTATAAACTTCACATAAGATTTTATGAGTAATGCATTAAAGGTCTAACCACACGACTTCCTCCTAACCAACCAATATTTTGTCCATAGTGAGAGCCCTTTGGTGTTTACTAAAGTGACAAGAGAAGTGGTTTTGGCTAATAAGCTCCCATAAATACAAGATGGTTTAAACTAAGCAGTTCTAAGCACTGCTTACGTGCTTAAGTACTACTTGTTTTTTGTATTGATTTCAAGTTCAAATTTCAATAAAGAAATGATGTATAATTAATCAGATAAATATATCAATTTGCCCTCATCCAAATTAAAATTTTCTGAAAAAAATGATACACCTCTAAAAATGTTTTTGTTGCATATATAACTATTGTCAAACCAGTATATATACCTACTTCTAAACATAATTGAATTTATTTAAAATTTTCATTCATCTCATGAATTAGTGTTACATAGTGCATTTAATCTTCTTTTAGACGATCTGCTTGTTTAGAAAAGAAATGTATTCAACAATAGTCACAGTATATTCTTCACATATTAAAATAATTTGTCAATAAGTAACGAACCAACGAAGCAAAGTAGTTGAAAATATTTTTTAAGCAAGAAACAAAGTTGATGTCCATTTTTTCTTTGAAAACCACAAAGATGTTAATTACTCCAAAATGATTTCACCAATCCATAACCAACTTTACAGGGATCTTGACAACTATTAACTACACATAATAACACCAACTAGGTCTCTGTAAATAAATTAGAAACGAAGATATGAAATGAAACATTTTAGGTTTTTCTGTTCATTTCATATTTTTTTTTTCATACTAATGATTTATGTATCAATTAGTTGTCTTGACTTATCCTGAAAAAGAGGAAATAAAGATCTACAATAATGCTAACAGCATTGGATTTGGACAAAATTTAGATGAGTTATAAAAGTTTAAGCGGAAAAAAAGACACTAAAAAAAGAAAGTTTCCCCGGTGAATCTGGCCAAGTGAATATTATTTTTTATTCACAGAAAAATTTGTGTTTTTAGTATTGCTGAAAACGAATACAAGCTTGTTCATCGAAGTTTTTTTTTACCTAATTACTTGAAGTATACCCTGGTTTTTGTAAGGTTATAAAAAGTTCTCCTCATCTAATACAATCTGGCATATTTTTTTCATATTCTACATAAAAGAAAATCGGATGATGGATCAAAATCTTATTTTACAGCAGAACAAAGGTAGAAACAATGAACAAAATATGCAGTTTTTATACTTAAAATATTTATTTTCTTGGCCCCTAGGGCACTTTTGGACTAGGACATATGTCAAAAATGTTTTGACATATCACCCAAAAAAGTTTCATTTAAATTAATTACTCTATGACTGTTGCCTCATCTTGTAATTAATTAATTATAGTCCCTTAATTAGGTTTAGAGGGTTTAAAACATATTTTTGCTGTTCGGAAATTATATGGCATCTCCATGTAAAATTTCATGTTTATAGGTCAAGCAGGAGACTCACAATCTACAGGACAGGACACATGTGTGAAAACATAATGATTACTGGTTTGGAAAACCTATAGAACCCTAAAAAAGGCCCATCTCAAGCTCTCAAATTCTTCTTGTCTCTCTTTCCTCCTTCTTCCTTAGGACAGTCTCTCTTAAGCATATAAATTTACTCCTTTTTTACGATTCCAACATTTTTATAAAAATATATGATGAAATTAGTTCAGTTTTAGATACAAACACGAACTTAAAGATATTTGAAATTTTCATTATTGATTAGGTAGCTAGTACGTTAATTTTGTATTGAAGTTTAAAAGGTAAATAAGTTAGGGATCTACTAGTTTTGTGGGATAGCCTAATAATTTCCTACAAATTCACCTCTTAAACTTTTGAATTGATTAAATCCTTTCACATTAAACATGTTTGTGATAATAAAGGCATCATTTAAATAATATAGTCTTTTTTTTTGCTTATGTCTATTGACAAGTAATAATTAATAGTTTTCATTTTCTTTTAGAGTAAGCTGTTTTTTTTTAATGTTAGACCGCCCCAACTTATGCAGACCAAGAATCTCCGGATAAATCAGGAAATACGTAAGTTCACAACTCTCTATTATAAAAAATTTTCTTATTCCAAGCATAATAAGAATAAATTTATGATATATTTTAATTATTAGGAGTTATCTAATTGAGAGGATTTCCCTCAACTATCATAACAATGAAATAATTTCAGCCAATGTTATTGCCTTTCATACTCTATTCTATTTTCATGTTCTCCTCGAAACTAAAATAATTGTGATAGTTTTGTTATTTGAGAACTTTTAATTTATTTGATTACACTATACTTACAGTAGGCCTTTCTGCAGTTCAATAGACTTTGTTTGTTATTAAACAATGGAGAAGTAGGCGTTCATAGGAAGATGTAGTGTGATAATGTGTCTTTCTCAATACATTTCTGTTAGGAATTTTCATACATTAAATTAGGTATTTTACATCAACTAGGCCTACACAATGTAATATTTTTTTATTTATTCAATTAAATAATAACCAAAAATAGACAACAGTTAATAGGATTCATACAACTTATTAAGCTCAGTAGTTTCTTTTTTTTATATACTTTATAATGGATTAGTCGATTCCTAAATATTATTTCTTTAACATGTGTTCTTCCAAATGTACAGTGATACCTCAACAGGTCATTTTTCCTTTAGCTCCCCATCATGAATGAGCAGAAGCTATTATTATTTTTTCTCCATGTCTTTCTTTATAAATAAATGTTTCTCTTTGTCCCATCTCACAGCTTATGCTAGGTTTCTAGTGTTTTGGCATTTGTTGCAGGGGCATTTTTAGTGGCTCAGCGGATCAGAAAATGGCCTAACCCCAAATTGGATCCACGTTAAAATGTTACTTGAACAAAGCTAGTGAGAGGTGAATGCTAATTCGAGTACCCAACAGGAAAAATTAATTTTGAGATTTCCAGTTTAAATTAATAAATAAACCAAAATGCATTATTTTTTAAATAAAATACTGTCACTTTTTTATTTCAGTGGTGAAGTCTGTAATGAATAATGAGACATGAATGGCTCCTTGAGACAATAGATGCGATAACGGCCTATATACCCTACATTGATCTGGCAATGAAGCACAGCTTTCAATACAATACAACGTTTTTTTCACATTTGTATAATTTATTGACTTTGATATGTGAATTTATGTTTTGATTAAATATTTTTTGTAAATTGCAAATATTTTCTGAGTTTGTATAAACTCGATGTTAATTGAATTATTTGATATTTTATTTATTTACTTTGATAAGAGTGTCTTTCTGGTTCAGCAGTCTAATCTATCCTTTTATTCTTCAATGAATTTCATTTCCTGATATAAATATTATAATTATTATCATATTATTAATTATAATAAAAAATGATCTACTGGTTAATAGGTTGTCTCAAGACAGAAATTGAAATTTTGGCAAATTTTCAACTATTGTAATTAACCAAGCTATTAAATGTGCTTATGGTCAACTGAGAGATGAATCAATATATGACAAAATAGTTGTGGGAATATTAGAAGATGAAGTGTTCAATAAACTGATCTCAGAAGAGGATCTTGGGTGTGATAGAGCAGTCACAATATGCAAAGAATTTGAGTAGGCTAATAAACATCTCAACGAAATGAAAGGAGATAAATTGCCGGTTGTTCACTCGGTAAAAACAAGAAATTGATTAAAAAACAGGATGGAAAGTCTAAAACAAAAACTTTCCACTGTAAATGAGGTGGTACGATACATGGCCCTCGATCTTGTCCAGCCTAGTAAAAACAGTGTATGAAATGTCAACGCTGGAACCATTTTGCAAATGTTTGTGAAGCCAAGAAAGATGATGCAGTTGCCAAGAAAATTGAAGCTCCTATTTATGATTCACTGGACTTGAATGTAGTGTCAGTTCAGCAAGTAAGCACATCTAAGGAATAATGGTTTGAAACTCGTATCTTTCCAACAAATATTTAAATTAGATTGAGTTTCCTAGACATGATCAACACTATGAAGCCGGCAGATGTCTTATTCAGACTGAGAGATCAGAAGTGAGGTCCTTGATCTCTAGCAGCTATTATGGGGTATGATAATGGGAAGGTAAGTGAAGTCCCTTCACTGTGTATGTTTGTATGAGTGAGTAAGTGAACACTGAGCTGTAAATCTTGGGACCCTACTCCTTTAGAGGTCGACTACTCAAGCCTACAACAAAGTTAAATTTGTAATTAAAAAAAAAAAAAAGAGGTAAATGCAACTGGTAGCATGGTATGGTAGTCGTCACCCTCAGTATCGGAGTTATCAGGAGGTTATTGAGGGCTAGCCAGCCAGGTCTATTGTTGGCTTGTTTACCTGAGTATACTCAAAACCACATAAATATTAGACACAAGTCTATCAGCTATTTTTAATTCCATCACTCTACCTGTATCCCATCCAGTACATTTAATATGGAACCTACATACAAGACTAAAATCACTAGAACTAAACTGACACTGGATGACTCTATAGACTACTTCAAAGGGCACCCATCTCTCAATGGAAAATAAACTTCTAATTTACAAAGTCTAATCTAAGCTACTAAAACTAATCTGGACATACAGACAGTAATAGGGCACAACGATATGGATAAACATCAAGCCCAAACTATTTAAAAAAAACAGTTCTGCGAACAATAGATAAAGCCCCCTTATTACATTGGCAACAAAAGCCTTTATTGATATCATCTTGTCCAATGTCTTAGAACAGTCATTATACAGCTTCACACAAGTTCTCTCGTGACATGCTATAAATTTATGACAGTGGGTTTCCTGGCAATGGCCAGTTTCTTCAATATTGCCCTGAGCTTTTGTGTCCAGTGATGAAGGAGTGCGGGGAATGTCACGAGCCCGGTTTCTCTTTCACATGTGAAGGAGGTGTTAGAAGGGTTGAGAGGTAAGTGAGGTCCTTTCACTGCGTACATTTGTATTGTGGTATGAGTGAGTGAGTAAGAGAACACTGAACTGTAAATATGAAATGAATGAGATCATCAAACACAATTACTAATAGCTCCTCCCTGGACCGTGATCTCCAGTTGCTATCTGTCCTTGACCTTATACCCTCAAGATTTTTTGGATTACATGAAAACCTAACCACTCATCTGAGTCTTCTTGTATCCAGTAAAACTCATCTTTACAATCCTCCTTGTCACCTAAAACGGTGGTGGCCTCGCGATCTAATATAATGGAACCAGAAACTTTTATACCTTTTTATTTCTTAAAGCTGTGGTGTTTTTATGTCAAATCATTGATATTTACCTCTCCTGAAATCTTTGATGTTTTTCTCTCTGGACATATACTGATTATACCGGGGGACTACATTTTCACTGATTATGGTGGCCAATATACAACCATTGATTATTGGGAAGGTATCCATCATCCGAGTGTATGCTCCAACTTAAGAGACTGGAATTATGGAGTGTTCAATGTAGATTTGCAAAGAACCCTGTAATCCAGAATGGAGACCTCGAAGCAAGGAGAGTCTGCAATCATGGCATTGCTATAGTAATAGAGCTCCAAGAATGGAAATGGTTAAACTCGTATTGACTCTTGTGTGGGCAACAATTTGCTTATTGTCTACTCTCTGTTCACACAAAATAATACAAAAAGTAACTATCTTGAGTCTAGACTGGGATAATGTAATCCCTATACATGAGGAGGTTGAAATAAAGTATGGATAAGACAAATGGATTGATACCCTCAAATTACATCATTGACTTCTTCAAAAGAATGTGGTACCTTTTTGCACATATATAATTTATTTTTTATGCGGGATAATGGCCAACTTCTAATTTAAAATGTTGTCTTATCAGTGGGCAGCTCAGAGCTCCTTTGTGTCCATATTGAGATATCCATCTGTCGGCAACCGAGCACTCCTGGCATTAGCTGAGAACTGTCTTGGCTGATCAATGTGATTGGATTCCTCAATATCATTCAGTTATTTAGTTTAATTCGATTATTCAAGCAAGAAAAGGCAACAACTCGCCACTGAAGACTTGGCTGTGTGCCTTATTCTAACTTCAAAATCAGAAACCCTTACATTTTCACCTATGTGTTTGTCGGCCTGTACTGATCTTTGTGAGTCCCCTGTTCAAGGTTGAGACATGAAATTTTGTAGAAAGGTCATTTGACATCAGAAACAAATAACAATTATAGCCATCTCCATAAAACATGAGTTAGTGCCACGTAAAGTCATTAAAACTGACATAAGTGTATTCACAAATCCAATGTCATATAGAGAGATAATATTTTGCATAAAAGTTTTACTTGATTCTACAGATATGCTTAAAATTTATTCCACGCTTTTTTTATTTGATTTTGTACAGCTAGAAGTATGTTTAGTCTCAGATACAACTTTGATTGTAAATATTAAAACAAACTAATTCAAGTTTAAAGTTTATATATCCAAGTCAACTACATTTGTGTAGGCATATTTTTTTAAAGCATTGTTTGTTTTTCTTTTTTTACAGGTGAATTATGAATATAAAAATGGGCTTTCAAGATTTGTAGATTGCTAATGCTTATTTTTTTTGTCTTCTTAGTTTTGAAAAAATGTAAATGTCAATATTAAATTGTTTATATATTGATTTAGTTTATTTGGTATGTTAAAAAGCTTTCTTCGAGTAAGTTGAATTTCACAGCTTTAGAAATTTAATTTACCTTTTGAATCTATTAAACTCTAAACATTAATCATTTATTTAATATACAGGATTTATTGCAATGTGTTCAAAATTTTTAACTTTTGCAGTCATAAAATACAGTTATTAGATGAGAGAGCAGATTTAAATATTTACAAAAGAAAGCATTTGACAATTTCAGTAGGTAATACTGCTGAAAATTGTTTCCCAAATTTTCATAATTGCATAGATATTTCTATTTAACAATTATTTTAGTTAGTAAAAATTAAGGGAATTTTTTTTCAAAATACCTGATTCTGAGTTCCTTTAGTGTAGGGTAGATTGAAATAAAATGTAACATATTCTTTTTTTTCATGGATATTGTTAAGGGAACAAACAGTTATATTTAGCAAGGATTGTTGTAAAACCGAAGCATGTCTCCTCTGGATTTAAAAATTTGGTTTTTCAAGAATACTAATGTACTCATGGAGATAACTATTGGTATTGCAGTCAACTTAGGCAGCAAAAAAAAAGAAAAAGAAAAACCTCTATCAGTAATTTCTACTTGGCATACTTAGTAGCTGTACTTCACAGATCATGTGATGATGTCTTTTTAATCCTTAGGAGTGTCAGATAGGTTCGATTTTTCTCCATTCTTTAACATCCATAGACTGCACAATGTCTCTCTTGATTCATATTTTTCCTAAGCACATCATGTGTGTGTGTATATCCATATTTATATACGGTTTATTTCCAAATAAAGTGGCACTTTGATGTCCAGGGTACTTCGAGTGGCCACCAAGAGAAAAATCTTTTCTCTCTTCTGGCTGTATTTCGTAGGGCATTTCAAAATGAGTACGTCATTAGTGATATATTTTAATTGTTTGATACCATTAAAAAAAAAAGGTAATTATTAAAAACTTCCAATACCTTACTGCCCTAAAGACAAGTTGTAAACTTGTAACTTACACAGAAATCTTAAAAATGGAAATGCAAAAATTCTGGTGCCAGTTAGTTTATTATTGCTTTTAATAATTGAAAATGGTGTGAAAATTGAAATTTGGAGAATTGAGATAAGATTTACGTTGTGTTCGTGAATTTATTCATTATGTCACCTCTTTTACGTTACCAAGGTTGGAGGGGAGCTAGAGGGTGGTAGGGAGTAGAGGGGGGGGGGAAGGGATTCTACAGATAGATTCTGGCCTTTTTTAAGGGGGGCGATTTTTTTTTTACATTGGAAATAACAGAATATATTAAGTACCTGCATGCTGCTTGTCAAATTAAAGGCCTTTTAATGCTGAAGAGATTACCAACAATTTCAAATTTCTATATCAATTAGTTTTTGGGAATAACAAAGTGAAGTAAAAATTTGAGTCTTTATTATTTTTTACCACCAATAACTCAACATCTAACAAATAATTGTTAGAAAAATCTAAAATAATGGATTCCTAATGTTTCGAGAGGGGAGGGTGCTATAAGTAAATCAAAAATTTAATAATAAAAATACAAAATTATGTATTTTTTTTATTTCATATGAAATGTCCCTTGTTCAAGTAAAACATATACATTTTAAAAGTGCCCTTGGTTGTTTGGCACTCACATCATCTGAAAAACAAAAGAGATAGAGGGAAAAGGAAAAAAGAAAACTCTGTAGAAAAAGAGAAATTTTTGCGAAAGGAAAGAGAACACGTAGGGTGATACATGAAGAAAGTAGCAGATATGTCAGTAAAACAACATAACAGCGCAAAACTACGTTGGCAGACTTCTAAGAAAAAATAATATAATGCAGCCCAAGCAAGGTTCCAGCTTGAAACATCTCAACCGTCTGCAGAAATTCAATGCAATGTGATTGATTCAACAAGATATTCTGCGCCTTCTTCAAGGTCTAAATTGATAGGAAGAATGAAGGTCCTAAAGAACTGATAAAAATTAGTGAGATAATATAATAAATTACGAGAAATCTTGAATGTTAAAGATGAGAAAATAGCAAAGTTACAGGCTAATTCAGATAGGTAGAGATAAAGATATGAAAGAGTAGAGGCATACTAATTTAAAAAGTTGTTTTCAAATATGTAGTAGGTAGTTATTCTTTTGTTTAGGAGAAATATGCCTTTTTAAAAGCATGTCATGCCCTGTCAAGAATTTTGAGTCCTTAATTATTATTCATTGTTCTGTGATTTGAGATCTTTGAGAATCCAATGAGCTTTTTACATGAGTGGTACTAAAGTTTTTACTTGTACATCACCATTTTTGTTTTATATTTTAATTCATATTTGTGCAAATTATGCTAGTATAATCAATTATTTCATTACAGACCTTCCCCTTATATTACATTTTGATTTTAAGCAGTAGTAATTAATGAATATTTTTGGTCACATAATGGGTCTAAACTTTTTGGGTCCATTACGTTACCATAAAATTTATATTATTTTTATTTAAATTCCAGATCTGATTTTTTTTCTTAAAGGAGGTCCGTTGGGTGGTTCCTGAGTAAGTTATCAGCTTTTAAACATTGAAAAAAAAAGAAAAAAAAAAAAAGGTAATGTAAGGGAGTTTTTATTATAAAAAAAAGTTTTAGTTGACATAAAATGAAATTTTAAGGTGTTAATCACTGGCCTGCCATTTAACCAGGGTATGTGAACAGATCTTCGCTGAAACCTTAAAAAAAACAATTTTATTCGATGGCTTTATATGCCGGTAATGTACTGGAATTTTTTCACTTAAAACCCAAGGAAATTAAAATTTGACAAATCAATTACAGTTAAGCGATCTCAAGTGCTGCAGGAACATGATCAAATGATTTTTTTTCAAGACTTGACTACTAGGCCAGATTTTATAGCGCCACTTAATTTGAAAATGATGATATATATATATATATATATATACATGTGTATGTACGTATGTATGTATTTGTATTTATATATGTATTTTATGATATAATATACTCCCATATGAAATGGGAGCAACTTTATTTACTATCTAATAAAAAGATATGGGCACATATTTATGTAGAAATTTAAAAATAAAGTAAATTTTATTTTGATTTGAATATAGATTCAAAACCATTTTTAGATGTATTAATAATTTAGATAGAATAGATGTAAAAAAAGAGAAATTCACGTTTTAGAATGTGCTTATCCAACCCTTTTCAACCTCATCAGGTAGAAAGAGAGGCTATAAATTGTTGGTTGATATTTAAAATGAGATTTTTTTTTAGTTTGAAGTTCTTTAATTAAAAAAAAATTGCTATCTGCCTCATTCATACATGTTTACAATATTATATTCACTCAAACTTATATACATATGTATATATAAATATAAATGAATTTACAATATACATAGCTCAGGAATCCCCTGAATTCTCTTGTGTAATTATAATCTTCCCTCGTAAAGGAGTAGAGTGTTCATTATTGATTTTTCTTGACACATTTGTTGCATTAAAATAGTTTAAATCTCATAAGGGATCATAAAATCTATACGATGCAGTTTATCTAATTTTTATTGACCCTAAACCCCCTTGGTATACTGTGGCCTTTCCATTGGACTGATGATGGTGCAGCAATGACATTTTCAATGTACAATTCAACTCTCTAGTGAATAATATAAATTCTATGAAGCTATAGTTAGTGCCTTTATCGTGATAGACCACCTGCGGTACACCATATCTTGCAAATATATGTTATAGTGCTGATATAGTACTCTTAGATGACACATGACATAGTCTTTTAAATTCAAAGAAGGATGAAAAAAAACACACCACCGCCAAAAATGTACTTTTATCGAATTCCAATATATCTGTCGCTACTTCCACACGTAGGCCTTCCGGGGCTTTCCTTGATTGCAGCGTCTCCTTCTGATTTCCTTTCATATCATGATCTTAATAATAATTTTACGTTGTATATTATTATTCATTTCGTTTGTCATATGAATCCTAAAGACTTTTGACCTCTCATACCTTAGACAGCCCTCAAACTCTTGGTGTCCTTAATGAATTTTTTCCAACATTAGACCTCTCATTTTTTCAGGAATATACACCTGTTAATTCTTTGAAATGATCCCATCACAGATAATCCGTTTCTTTCTAACTTTCCACCAGTCCTTCAATAAATGCTGGTACCTTCTTCTCTTCATTAGGCCATTCTCTGTAACAAATTTCAATCTCACACCAACTTCCTCTTCATCCAATCACTTTCCAATTTCATATGACGTCGTACCAATTCCCATATCTGTTTCGGCATTAGTCTCTTCTCTTATTTATCACTTTCTTCCATATCTGTAGCAGGAAGTCTGGACATAGGATCAGCTATGTTTACATTGATCCCTTAAACAAAATTGACCACAACACCCAATCCAATGAGCTGCAGCAATATTCTCAGTATTCGCTAGGGTGGGCCACCTAAACTTTTTTTATAGATTAGTTCTAAAGGCTTGTGATCGGATTGAATTTGAATTATTTTTCCAAAGACATATCTCACAAGTCTTTTGACACCAAACATAATGGTCAGGGTTTCCTTCTCTATCTGAGTATATTTTTTTTCACAGTTGGTCAGTGCTCTTGATCCATAAGCTACTGGATGTTCTTCCTGTATCAATGCCACACCCACACCATATCCACTTGCATCTACTTGAATATCCACCTTTTTTGACTTGTCAAACTATCGTAAAATTGGAGACTCTTGCAACTTACATTTAATAGTTTATCATCTCTTTACTAGCCCTGAACAACATTTGCTAAATGATTCTTGCAGCAGGGCAGCTACAGATAAATCTGGTACAAATTTTGCCATATAGTTGACTGGTCATATCTGTCTGGGACTCGCTCTCCGGTCTTCCCATATCTTCTATCATTTTAACCTTCCTTGGATCTGGCATAGCAACTTAATTCGTAAATAAGTGTCCCATATATTCTATTTTTGTTTTTCTTGATTCGTATTTCTTCTTATTTAACTTCAAATTTCTATGTTCTGCCCCCTTTAATACTTTCTCCAATTTTTCATCATGGTCTCTTAAAGCTTCCTCCATTGTTTCTCCTTCACCAAATACTACAATATCATCAGGAAAGGCAATAAGACCTTCTTTGCCCTCTATAATTTGAAACATTCTTCTTAGGAATTCTTCAGATGCTACAGACAGACCGAATGGGGAATGTTTAAACCAATATCTTCCATAAGATGTCCAAAAAGTAGTCAATTATATAGGATATAACTTCATTTGATAGAACCCATTTTTTGCATTGAGCACACTGCAAATAATTGCTTTTGCTGACAAAGGAATGATCTCTTCTACTGTTGGTGTGATAATACATTTTTGTATTAAATTTTCATTTAAATTCTTTGGAGCGATACGTACTCTGTTTCATTTGGGTGCGGTCTATTTAGTTGGATGGTCCTCGTATTATATCACATTTAATTTTTGTAGTCTCTATATCTCTTGTTTAATTTTTTTTTCCTCTCCAACTGGTAACTACTGGGTGACTCATACTAAATTTCTGAAGAACTGGAATTTCAATTTCCACAAATATTTGCAGAAAATCCTCAATATCTATCTCATTACTCAAAACCTCCTTCACTGAAGTGAACAATCCCATTTTTAGAGAAGCATTTAATCGCAATATAATTTTTTTATGCCTAGTTGCATACAACTTTACTTTATATGTGTTACTTTTAACTTCCATTTTTAAGACACACTCACTATCATCGGCCTCCTTCTCTCCATTGTACCATGTTAATACTTGACTAGACTTACGTTTGAAACTAGATTCAATTTAAATATGTCCTTTCATATATATTGCACGTCACACCAGTATCTATTTGAACTTGAAAAATATTATAGTTGTTTCAACAATTTTAGTGCTTTTCTTAAATTTCCTAATGCCTCGAACTGGACTGGGCCGGCAAATTCATAATTACCTAGTCTTCGTATTTTTTTCTTCTGAAACAATGTTGTTTTATTCAAATACACTCGTAACAGATAAATAATTTATTATTAATTAACCAAATAACCTTGCCAGTGTGTAAACATGCGACCACTGATTACCTCCTCCTTTTTGTTAGTTCTGTGTTGCCCAAGGAGGTGTGAAGACTAATTGAAAGAAAGGACAACCTAAGAAGGTTAGACTAGAGTTTTTGCCACGCCCCTTCAGGGCCAGTCGAATGTATGTTGTAGGCTACACAAAATTTAATGAATAAATAATCAAAAACAAACTAGCAGTAAAGATAGATATCCTGAAAATGTCCTTTTTGTGATAACTATACATCTACCCTACCTTTGACCTACAGATGTTGGGATCGAAAGAGTTCCCAGTCAGCCGGACTACAGTCCCACTACTTCCTGGGGTGTGGAATCACAACTGTACCGTCAATTGAATACAGAGCTGGCAGTTTGACGGTGTCATTTAGGGGTGTGCCGTTACTGGTGGTCGCTCCACCTCGTCTCGGCTTGGAGCAGCTCCACTCTCTTGATCCTTACCGGTACACTGACTGCCACAACCCCGGAGCAGCTAGCCTTCACTCCACTCTCTGTCACAATCGCAGTCTCAGCTACTATGCCTTCCTATTCCAATCGTCATAAATTTTTAAATCTGTAAACTGAGAAGTACATATCCAAAGAGTAAATCCCAAAATCAACTTGCTGTGGGTTTAACGAAGCCCCTGCTGAGTCCAAGTTCAAAGAAGCTAAATCAAGATTTGGGACTATTTTAATGTCATATTTCTGTTGTCAATTATCTGGTTTTGATTGTTTAAATAGTAAATGATAAAGGAAGGTGTTAAAGTACAGACATCAGTTATTGTAAAATCGATATTACTCCTGTCGATACTTTGATTTGCTCTTTTGAATTATATGAGTTAATCAGAGTTTAAAGTGTTGGTGTTATTTTATTATTAATATTTTACCTGAACACTTTCTGCTCCTTAACCAGGGAAGATACAATTCCACAAGTGAATTTGGGGGATTCCTGAGCTGTGTATATGTTACAGAGGAATGGTGTTAGAAAGGGATAATGATCTAATACGGAAATATCTGTTTAAAGTGATTGTGCAGTGAGCTGGAATCTTCAGGTACGAAAGGCTTGAACAAGTAGAATGGAAGTAAACAGATGATTCGAATTGAAGGAGTTTGGTGGTATATAAAAGAGAGTAAGATTGTATACCTTTATTAAGTAAATATGCCTAGAAATACTGGCAACAATAAAAAGCATAGACTTACATTTCTTTATTATTTACTATTATTATTCTTTTCTAAGGAACCCGCCATATGCACTTTTGATACCAAGTGAGAAGAGACATTTGGCATCTCATAGTCTGTCCAAGATGCTAGAAATGTAAGTCAGAGGGTGTTTCGTGAAATTGATTACTTGGCGGTAGTATACGCAAAATTTATAGCTAACATCTGGTTTCTTAACCAAAAATACTGATGTTCCCCAAGCACTCTTAGACGGGACTAAGATACTTTCGTTTAGCATGGCATCAAATTCCTCGTCCAAAATTATTTGATTGTATGGCGACACGGGATAATAGCATTGTTTTATTACTTTGTGTTCACCAGGGTCAACGACTTGTTCTATTCTGCTTGCACACTCCAACGTCTTCGCTTTCTAATTATTCTATTAGCCAATGAACTTATTTTGTTCTCGGGTTCTACTTGCGACGAATTCCTCTTACCGACGAGCATACTCAAGGTGACACCATTCCCACAATGATTCTTAGGTAACACTTGAATCAAGATTTTATAGATGGATTTTCAAGAAATTTGTTCCATATGTCCGCGATTATACCAGTGCAAAAACGGACTAACTGGTATCGCTGTTCTACAGTTATATCTATTATATCTGTTGTTACAATTGAAACTGTCTAGCCACATTAGATTTGGGAAGTAATTGTTGCTGATTATATAAGAGTAAAGTAGCTAAGAATTAACAGGATTTGAATTTTTAAATGAAACATTCCGATTCAAAAGAATACCTTTTGGTTTATCAATAAGTTAGCAGCACATGTAAATGCTCTTTAAAACAGGATCCCAATTTCATTGGTGTATAATATTAAAATATATGCAGATGACATATCTATTCATTGTGAGGTAATAGAAAAGTTTAATAGTAGATAAGAATAGATGTTACAGACCACCCTTTTAAAAGTTCTCATGTTCTTCTTGCGACGAATTCATCTTACCGACCTAGATGGCACCATTTCCACAATGATCCTTAGGCAACACTTCTTGTTGGCCCATCTCTATACTCGAAGGTAAACACATCTTCCGCCAGAAATCCATTCCCAAATTTACGGAGGCAGGGAATTATCAGTAATTTCAATAAACAAATTTCTCCCTTGAGTTCAATTGGTAGCTCAATTGGCCCCAAAAGCTTCTCGTGAGGACAAGAATGGTTAATACTTAATTGTGAAAGAGTAGTTGCTTCCTTCACCTTCAGATTTCCACCTGTTTCGGTCTCTTCAAAATTCATAGAATGGACAGACCTTCAACTCTGAAGAAGATGTAAAAATCCACTTGGAAATTTTTTTGCCAGTAAACACAGGTAATTCTTTGAGGATGGGGAATTATGAATCTGCCCATGAGATGGCAGAAGATACTGGAACAAAACGGCAATTATATCATTGAATTAATAAATTGTTTTGTGTTTAAAAGTTGTGTCTTATTTTCGCTTAAAAAATCGAACAAACTTTTTGGCCAACCTTTTATAACTAATAGATAGCATATAAAATTAAAAGAGAAACAAAATATAAATGTAATATGTTTTGTTTCTTTTTAATTAAAAAGAATCTATCAAATTTACCACTTGATAAAATAAAATATTTTGTACTTTTTATTTTTAAGTTGTGAAAAATAATAGTCTTCAGCACTTAGGAAATGTCTAAAGAAAAACTTACTTAGAACTTTATGTATGGATTGTAGTATCATAAACATCTTATAAGTATATTAATTTGTCACTCTAATAAAACTAAATAGTAAATTACATCATTGTTTAATATTCTTGGTGCTTTATTTCACCATTTACTTACTGCATACAATTATTTTTAAAATCAATGGTCATTTAGTTACCAAAAATTACTTTTTCAACCAGCGTTTTTTCTTTAATTTTGTTATTATCTCATACTCCATATTATTTATATTTATTGAAGTAATGTGTGTTTTAGGTTGGAGATAGTGATTTGTTAGCAGAAAGAATTTGTTCTCTGTTAGACTCTAGCCAAACATTAAGAGAAGAGTATGATAGGATTTCAGACATTTGTTCCGAGATTCAAAGAGGTAATATTAGTATTCATTGTTTCTAATAATTAATGTATTGTTTAATATTGCCTTGATTTTTTTATTGTTTCTTTCATTGTTTATTGTTCATCAAATCATTGGAGCTATTTATAATGACAGAAATCATGATTTTAGTATTAAAGGAGTTTGAGTAATTACCTAGCTAAATCCCTAGATGTTCATTCTATTTTTTTTTTTTTTTGCAAATACTTGGAATAGTAAATTTTATTTATATTTCTAATTATACTAATCAGGCCTGGTATTAAAATATTTTTATTTCTTAATTTTAAAACTAACTGCTCTACCATTTATTTATTTTTTTATATAAAGTTTATTGTGATTTGGATAAATTTGTCGTTTACTGTTTATTTTACGTCCGTTATACTTTTTGTTCAGTTTATTTTTGTGCCATAGAACCCAACTGAGTTTGAGTCATCACTTGAAGTATTTTAATGCTTTACGGATAATTCAGTGTAAACATATTGTTGGTCTTCCTGGCTGAAGCACAATACATTTTATCACTTTCTGTGTTTTTAAATCTATTTTATAGCATTGATAAAAAATATTTTGATAATTTATTTAATGTTTATGTTTGATTTTGTTGTAAATTAAATGTTTTAGCTTGCTTTAGCATTGTTCGGTGCTGATTGGGGAAATTTTTCTTACTTTGATTTTTAGTCTTTTCTCCTTTAACTTTTTTTGTGTGGTTTGAACCTAAAAATGGGTCCTAAACCAGACAATGAGGCAATTTTGAGTACTGTACAGGATTAATTGGATAACGTAAAGGACAATATAAAAGAAACAAATGAATTAGTCTATACTGTGAATGCAAATTCCAAGCACGTTTCCCTTTTAAAGCACAAATATCACAACTGGATAATTCTTTTAACAACTTTACAAATCCTGTTACAGGGCTAAAGCGATATGCTAAATTACTTGACATTGATTGCATTAAATATGACTTAATGAGATAAGAGATTCTTGGACTTTTTTATGAAGCATTAGCACTTGACCAAGAACATTCAGACTTAGATCAATCGTTCATTCAATTCATCTTCTAAATAAACACAAAATGTATTTATTTATAATGACAGAAATTACGATTTCAGAATTAAAGGAATAATTACCAAGCTAAATTTTAATTTCATCCTTAGAGGTTTACATCTATTTTCCTGTTATTTCATTGTATTTTTTTTTAATAAAGTTTATTGTGATTTTCCATAAATTTGTCTCTACTTTTTGTTTCTTTGTTTATTTGACGTCCAGTATAGTTTTTTTGTTCAGTTCATTTTTGTACCATAGAAGCCAGCTTAGTTTGAGTTAGCACTTAAAGGGCTTTAATTCTTTACAGATAACTCGGTGTAAACATTTATAATTTTTAGATTACGTGGTACCGATAAGTATGTCAATGTTTATAAATTATAAAGCCAAGAAACATTTTTTAAAAATATATTTCAACAGAAGAACTCAACTCTATTAATTAGAGGTCGATTTTTCAATTGGGTTAGGAGGACAGGTATATCCCAGTATGAACAGTCGCTAGGAATGGGTATAATACAGGGGCTGGCAAAAAGGGCCTAGTTCGTGGACAGTTAATCCTTATGGGTCCCTCCTTCATTAAATCTGTCTATCTATCATAGCACTATTTAGGTATTCTTTGCTGTTATTGTAAAATTAGATTAGTATAAGGTCTCAAAATGGTTATAAGGGGCAATAGTGCAAGAAAAGGTTTATAATATGAAATTATGGGTGCTGTGGAGATCCAGGTGCCTACTGGATAGCTGGGCAGTTTTACATCATGCTAATACTTTATGAACCAGGGTTTATGAGATTTTGCCACTCTCTGCTCTGGTAAACTATAGTTTCTTCTTGGCTCATGCTTTTTTCCCTTTTTGCCATTGCAGATCAGCGCTCGTTATTGGTACTTTGTATACTATTTTCATGTTGGCCATCCAGAAAGTCATTCACACCCACTAACTTTTTTTGGCCAATTTTCGCATCTAAATGTCCCATGATGATCATAAATACATCCCCCTGAACCGTATCATATATTACATGTGTAGGCCTATTGGGCATTATTTGCCTTATATTATATTACTAATTAAGTAAAGATGTTCAATTTGTTTATTTATTTAAAATCTCCTCTCACACAAAAAAAATTCTGGCTTCATTCCTAATGCTAATGTATGATTCCTAAGGATTCCATAATTATTGTTTCCATCAAAACAGCGATTTCTTGAAACTGACTATTGTAATAACTTCCTTTATTCCAGGTTGGGATCGTCTAAAACTCAAAATTGAAGAAATAGCAGAAACTAAGGACCAGATAGAAAAAATATTATATGCTGAATTTTTTGCCGTCCTAAATAAAATAAAGCCATGTGATTTGTGCAAAAGAGATGATTTGTAAACTACCTGTAATAAATGTATATTAAAAAAATTTGATTATATTAAGCAAAATTAAGTATATAATAATTTTTACAGTCTGTCAATTTTTTTTCCCTGTCTTAAGACTAATGAGAGCTCTATAGTTATAATACCTCTAACCATCCCACTAACTATGGGATAGCCATGAGTTTGAATTGTCGGCATCTCTGCATTTGACTTTACTCCTAATAGCTTTTGATAGCTATAATATTTTGTACCCTTTGAAAATAACATCACATATTATATGGTTCAATTTAACTTATTCTTAATTTATATGATAAAGGTGTGCACAGGACCATTAAATGTTGAACCGTTTAGGTCCTTAGACCAGACCGATGGATATTGCCTTTGGTACTGTGATGCAGGCTTGGCATACTGTTGCCTTGCGCTTCCCGTCATCAATTTTTTATTTTACTTTTATTTCTTGAGTAACCTTATGTAGAGGATCCCTCAAAATGTCTCTTTTTCTTATCTAAAATCTGCCTGACCTACTAGATTACTGTCTAGCAGCACTTCTTTGATTTCATTATTCCCAAAAAACCTAGCCATTTAAAAGAATTGTTGAAAACATTCTAAACACACATACAGCACTGTTATTGGACTGTCAATACAAATATCAGCCATTCCCACAACCTTGGGCGTATGCAGCTAATGTGCTATCTACTTAATTACCGATGCTGGCTAGATTGTAGTATTCCTTTAATAAAATTGAACAGCTCTATTGAAAGATACAGCTTAACTGCTATTCGAGGAAAATGGCAGTGAAATCCAAATTTTGAAAAAATATTGCCCTTTACCTCCGTCAAACAGATATAATATAATTATTTATTAAGAGTAAACATATTAAAACTTTTTCTCTACAGGTACTTAAGACAGTAACAAACAAGCCAGCTATATCCCACCTTCGAGCTCTTTAAAAGGAAAATTTAAATGTAAATAATAATTGTAAAGCAAGATTTTGTAAAAGATGTAGTTTGAATCATATTTGTAAAGATATATTATTTCATCACACCTGCAGTTTTTATACCCTCAAGACTGTTATCTTAAAAAAATTTCAAATGGTGAAGCAGCAATTATGACAAAACCATCTGTAATAATTAAATAAATTACACAACGGATAGAACAGGCCAACAACCCATTAACTGGGCCTGAACAGGCGTGGCAAAGATTCTAGACAATCCCCTCCCATGCACCAATCTTTCGCCCTTATGTTGTCCTGTCTATTACTCTTCGCACCTCCTTGGGCAAAGCTAACTACTAAAAATAAGGAGAGGTTATCAGTGGGTTTAGTTGACTTGGGGACTCTGGGCGATATGGGAACTTGCAGGTATTGTGGTGAAACATTAATTTACCAAATAAAAGTGAGTTACAGAGACGCTGTGGTAAAAAAGGGTTTAAAAATATGTGTACCAATCAGCTAGTCTAAGTGAAACAGAGAATGTGCTTAGTATTGCAACTTCAAGGATAGCTCAAAAATTAACAAGGGATACAGAGACTAAGAAAATTAAATGTGATATATTAAGTGGAACAGCCAGCTACATGGACCACAAACATGGTATTGGTAGTAACACACAATTGAAACAGAGTATGTATCGCACCAAACAAATTAAATGAAAATTTAATACAACACTGTATTATGACACCAACAGTAGAAAAGATCATTCCTTTGATAGCAAAAGCAACAATCTGCAGAGTACTCAATGCAAAAGAAGGATCCTATCAAATGAAGTTAAATCCAGATTCTCAAGAATTGACCACTTTTTGGACAACTTATGGAAGATATTGGTTTTAATATTCCCTCTTCGATCTGTCGGTAGCACCCGAAGAATTCCAATAAAGAATGTTTCAAATCATGGAGGACAAAGTTGTTATTGCCATTCCCGATGATATTGTAGTATTTGGTGAAGGAGAAACAATGGAGGTATGTGAGGTTGAAAGTCTTTTGGATTCATATACGTACATATTATTATATTATATATATTCAGCTTAACACTAAAATTCAGAGATCAAAAGAAATGTGTTATAACCTGTAAAAGTCAAGAAGCCCTGGTTTATCTCTTATTTTAGCTAAGAATAAAAATAGTCTCCAGTATTAAAAAACTGTGACCTAATCTGTTATTATCTCCAGAGTCATCAATTATTTATTTTTTCTGTTGAAGTACAGACATCAGCTATTGGATTCATGGAATTGGTTGAGAGGAGAAAGTGATAAACAATGTGCCAAAAATAAATATGTTTTACTGATATGCAAAATTTTAAAATCCCTTTCTGATTGATTCAAACTCTTTACTGCTGGATAGAGACTCACAAATGAACAAAACAAGATTTTGGCAAAAGTGCAACCTGGTCGATAGATGTTTAGAAGAGGTTATGGTTTGTAAGGCGACTTAATCTCCATTTAATAACCCTATTTCGAATAAGAAAGTTTATTTATATAAATCTTCATTTATTTGCCACTATTTGATAAAAAAAAGTTACACAGTTCAGAAATGTCACTTTTGGCTTGCCAATGGCAAACCTCCTAAGTAAGCCTAATTTTGCTCAAAATAATTCTAGCAAAGGCGCAACTCTTTCAATGTTCACCTCAGAAGTCTTTGCATTGGAGACTAATAGTGAGGCTTGGTTTGTGGATAATGGAGGGACACATCATATATGTAGTAGAAGGGAATGGTTCAGAAGTTTTGAATCGTTCAAGAATTACCATGCCATTATTATCACTGATGGATCTCAAGTCAAGGCACTTTTTAAAGGATATATTTTGATTGAAGCTGCTTCTAATGGTTATTGGAAGAGATTTATGCTCACTAATGTCTGGCTGGTTTGTGATATTTCTTAGAATCTTTTAGAAGCTCAAGATCGTAGACCACATAGTAAATTTGATTCCACTCCAGTTAGGTGTAAATTATTTGAAGGTAAAGAAAGTCGAAACTCTTGTGTCAGGGAGTCGTAAGGTCTCGGGTGATTTCTACAATCTAGCCATTAGGGTAGTACCCACAATTTATCTACTCCTACCTAAGACCATAATTTATTGCAACTTTATCATGAAAGGATAAATGCCATGTAAAGGAAGTAGTTTATAGAGAGCTTAATTTGGACTTAACTTATGATGGTGAACTCTGTGAGGTTTGCATAAAAGGAAAAGACTCAAGTTAACGTCAGAATAAGGCTGCGAAGACTTATCAGATTATCAACACTGATGCATATGGCCCATTTATTCCTTCGAAAAGTGATATTAAATATTTTTCTGAATTCAAAGATGACTTTTCAAAATTTTGAAAAGTATATTTTATTAAACTCATCCTTGGTTTCACACAATTGTTGAAACTGCAAGACCCCACATGCACTCAGGAGAGGAGAAGGATCCCTACCTAAGGACCTATGGGCAGAAATGATTAATGGTGCAGCCTTCATATTAAATCGAACTGGTCTATCATCAGAATAAGGAAAATCTCCATTTGAAGATCGGATAGGTAGAAAACTTGGAATTAAAAATATTTGTGTTATAGGATCAATATGTTCGGTCAATATACCCAAAGAAAATTTAATAAAAAACTACACGAGGAGAGCTTATCAACCATAATTCATAGCCTTTCTTTCTACCAGATGAGGTTGAAAAGGATTGGATAAGCACATTCTAAAACGTAAATTTTTTTTTTTAGATCTATTCTAAATTATTTATACATCCAAAAATGGTTTTGAATCTATATTCATATCAAATTAAAATTTACTTTATTTTTTAATTTCTACATAACATGTGCCCATATTTTTTTATAGGTAGATAGTAAATAAAGTTGCTCCCATTTTATATCCATATACCATTTGTCAAATTTTTATTTCCTTGGATTTTGAGTAAAACAATTCCAGTACATTACCGGTCTATATAGCTATCGAATAAAATTGTTTTTCTTAAGGTTTCAGGGAAGATCTGTTCACGTACCCTGGTTAAATGGCAGGCCAGTGATTAACACCTTGAAATTTCATTTTATGTCTTCTAAAACTTTTTTTGTAATAAAAACTCCCTTACATTACCCTTTTCTTTTTTTTCAATGTTTAAAAGCTAATAACTTATTCAGGAACCACCCAACGGACCTCCTTTAAGAAAATAAATCAGATCCAGGATTCAAATAAAAATAATATAAATTTTATGGTAACGTAATGGACCCAAAAAGTTAAGAACTATTATGTGACCAAAAATATTCATTAATTACTACTGCATAAAGTCAAAATGTAATATAAGAGGAAGGTCTGTAATGGAATAATTCATTATACCAGCATAATTTGCACAAATATGAATTAAAATATAAAACAAAAATGGTGATGTACAGGTAAAAACTTTAGTACCACTCATGTAAAAAGCTCATTGGATTCTCAATAAAAATGACAGCACAATGAATAATAATTAAGAACTCAAAATTCTTGACAGGGCATATCATGCTTTTAAAAAGGCATATATGATCCTAAACAAAAGAACGACTACCTATTATTTATTTGAAAACAGCTTTTTAAATTAGTAAGCCTCTACTCTTTCATATCTTTATATCTACCTATCTGAAGTAGCCTGTAACTTTGCTATTTTCTCATCTTTAACATTCAAGATTTCTCGTAATTTATTATTTTATCTCACTAATTTTTATCAGTTCTTTAGGACCTTCAATCTTCCTATCAATTTAGAGCTTGAAGAAGGCGCAGAATATCTTGTTGAATCAATCACTGCATTGAATTTAAATTTTAGGGGTACAGTCACTACAACTCACTGTCAGTTATGGGTACAGTTAACCCTTTACTGCAAGTGTATCTAAATGTTTCAAATCTGTCAATTGATGTAATGAACATAAATTTTTCTTGCGCCAGAGTAACAGAAATCGTTAACGAAAACATAAATTTTGTAGAGGGTTTCAGGTATCCATCAAATACTACCATGGCATTACACCCAAAGTGTTTCTGTACTTAGTCCACATAGGTCTTGCACACTGAATCGAACTTGGGTGTTGTAGTCTTACCCCATACATCCTTATGCAGCAAGCACCCACCGTCAATTACTGCACATTTTCTGTTGCCAAGGTTTTCTTCCTGTACAGGAGTGAATGTTTCGTACAACGCTGACTTCTTGCCTTTGCATATACCTTCCTCACTGAAGAGCGACATGGGAAAGGGTGCAAGCTCAAATCTGAATAAGACTGTGATGTCATCGTCAGACTATTTGGTAATGCAAACTCATTGACAGAAAGTTATAGGTCAAGTGTAAATTTTTTGTTTTTAATTTTCAGAGCACTGTAAACTAGGGTTAATGTCATATTCATTCATTTCAACTTCACTTCTTGTAAATTTTCTTACATAAAATAGTAGCTTGTTACAGACTATATATACAGAAAGAAATAGTGAATATCTGCAAACCTTAAATCAGTACAGATGTGATAAAACCGAAATACTGTGTATGAATGAAAGAATTTAACAAAATGCCAGATAATGGTATCGTAAGAAGGGCATAAATTTTTTTATAACTAAAGTGGATGTGATAACTCAAAACATTAACATTGTGGATCAGTTAAACTAACCACACACCATATGAGAGTCATATTTTTTCCACAAAAATAAAAATCAAGGACCCAAAATAAGTGTGTACATAGCTAATGAGCAGTATTTGCAGTTGTTCATACCAAGATCCCTGGTAGTATAGTGCATCACACTTACTTTAAACGTAGGAGGTCGGGGTTCAAATCCCCAGTCAGAGAAGTTTTTATTTTTTCTCTTTAAAAACTATTTGTCAAAATAAACGATTATGAAAACTAATATTGCTGTAGTGGGGGAAGATAGCACTTTTAATTAATTGTTGAAATAAAGTAACAATATTTAATGTATTTTATTCAATTAAAAACATTTTCACTACCTAAAACTACGTTTTCAATTCCATTGTAAATTGACACACATGTGAAAGTCAGCATTATTTACTAATTTATGGAACGGTTTCTTCATAGTATTATGTTTTCATTATTTAATTTTTGCATTTCTATTTTTAGCTCTAATTAAATGAAAAAATCCTTTACAGTCTTTCCAAACGTTTATTTTTATTTTTACATTAGTCAAAGGTTTGCCTATTCAGGAATAAAATGGGCATTAGGAGTAGAAAATATATATAATTACAGCTGTTTTTTTTTTATAGTAAATAATATAACAATCAAAAGAAAAAAACAAACAGACATGTGTAATACAGTATTTTTCTCACTCATCCTTTTCATTCTTCTAACATCATATACCAATTGGTATACTTCAGCAAAATGTATTGAAAATTAACTTTAAGGATCAGTTACATACCCAATATGAATAAAAAATTTTTTTTTCAAAAATAGCGATGAGGAAACATATTTCCATCCATCATGAAATCAAGTAATACTGTGTTGGTGAGGAAGTGTAGACAGTGAAAGATATTGATTACTTTTAAATACAATAAAGGATACTATACTTCTTATAAAATCCAAAAACATACACATTATAATATTTTATTTAAATTATAATACTACCAGACCATTATAATATTAACAGGTATTTTCAAAATATTTTATTTCACCTTATCCAGAACTTAAAAGCCAAAATAGCAGCTATTGCAGAACAAAATCTGTCCATAACAGCATATAATATTGATGCCATAATTACTGACGTTCACACATAAGCAAAATGAAATAGTCATATAGTTAAAACCATTAATAGAAATAAATTGTGAATGTATTTGTAAACTCCTTATTTGGAAAAATTAAGCTTAGAGTCACAATCAAGGGTTTCATTTATCTTATTAATTACTCCTTCTTGATTGACTCCCTAAATTTTATTAAATTTATTTACATAGACATTCGCATAATTTGGAGCATCGGGATCACATATGCAATACTTGGATAGAGCAAGGCAAAACAGAAAGGGTAATAAAATATTTACATTTACACAGATTACACCCAATGACCTTAATAATAATCGCATAAAAGGGTGTTGTGATCTGCTAAATGATTTGTGTACGGTATAAACAAAATGTGGTAGTGTTTGACAATTGTCATCCCAGTTGAAAGTACCCTACATTGTATGATAAAACTTATTCATTTTTTAAATTTCTAATTAATTTATTAGTGGGACTATATTATTTTTCACGAAGTTGGTATTATTTTCAATTATTATTATTATTATTATTGTTTTTCAAAATTATGTCCAGAAAGTAACAATAACTTTTTATTACACTTTTTCGGGAGTGTATTTATTTTCCCTCATTTATTAATTTGGATGAAATCAAAGTAGATGGACAATATTAAAAAGATGTGAACAAGCAGTAAGTGTAATTCAAAACTGTTGTACCAAAAAACAAAATTAATTGTAGCTGTTAGCGAGAACTGTCCCTGTATAGTATGTTGAGACCAGGAAGCCCTTTGCAAGCCCATGGCTCACGAAAGTGCCAACTAAATAGAAAAGATGAAAGTTTAAAATGTGTAATTGTGGTAGTGATCGTGGCATGCCTTTGATACCAGCAGTCATGTTATTCAAATAATTGCTTCACATAAGAATAAACCTGTGGTTTACGATTCGAAGAAACATAATTTCCTGGACTTGGCTGGAAGCTTCTTCTCTGAAAGTAGAACTTAGCAGACATGGCCCAAACCAACTATTCAGCAGGAGAACCAGGAACAGAAAAGATAATATATGTGATTTTAGTTCTTTTTTAAAGAGATAATATATATATATATATATATATATATTTTTTTTTAACATAAATAATATATCATCTGCAATAAAAAATATTAGTAATAAGTTAAGGATAGCTCCCGGTTTGATGACTAAAATTATAGTCTTGGCTGAGGCTATTTAGAGTTTATTTGATTCAGCATGATCAATTTAAATACCGATAATTACAATGACATATTAATTCAGTAAGAAATAATAATCTAGAGTTGCAAATAGTAGTAAAGGATTAATGAAACCAAAATGCTAGTCTCCAATTTAATGATTTTTATTTCCATTGTAAAAACAGAAAGTCTCATGACCGGGGGGGGGGGGGTGTAAAGTATTAAATCAAGCATGTACAGGTTGCTCTCCCTCTGCTTTAAGCATTAGAAGCCATCTGTATTAAAATACTTTTGGGCAATAAAAATATCTGTATAGCCTCTGTCATATGTATCACAATAAGTTGGGTGTAATATTATGTTTGGCTTTAGTGGGTTAATACTACAAAAGGTCAATAAAACTGTTTGTGGTACCATAAAGAAACCCCTAATTGTGTGATGTACAGCACTTGACTTGATTTTTTGTTATTAAATTGAAAACTTGTCTAACACAGCCTCTTCTTAAGCACTTTGTCGTTTTTATCATAGTTTTGTTGTTTACACTTACTGCTAGAGCAATAGCTAATGGAACTGTAGTGTCCATATCTACCTACTTCTTACATAACCGGTAAGTAATCTGTTCCACGCAAAGCCAACCTTATCCGGTTTTCCCTCCACCAGGCTCAAAAAATTCTAATCAAATCGCACCTCCATATTATTACTTATTGCGCAATAAGGCAGATAGTAATTTTATCACAATAAAGATTTTTTATTAATAAAAATAAATTACTTATTTTATGTACTTTAATATTTCATTTAATTAAATGCATCATAAGTTTAGCAAGGAAGGACTCCTAACACAATAGTGAATCTTCATCCGGCCAAAAAAAAGCCTTAGCATATATATATAGGTCGGAAGACACAGATATATGCCAACGCAGTAAAAAAAACCCAGATATACTTGAAGATTCACCAAAGAAACATTATGTCTGCTCCTGTTGTCTGAGGAACAGCTGCAAAGTAGTAGGAGTCTCTGATATCTGCGACAGGGTCTGGTCACAATTGTAGTTCTGCTTGTCTTTCTAGAACTAATTTCAAATTGTTTACTGGTTTATTCGCTAAGAGCACTCAAATAACATATAAATTTCATGTATCATCATTTAAAAAAAAATTTATGAATAAGAGCATCATTAATTTGGTTATTGCATTTGTCTTTATTTACATTCATAGATCCTTTAAATAACATTTAAAATGATGGTAAAAAAAATGAAAAATTCTGCTGACAAGATAAAACATTTCATATTATCCTTATAATTAAAATAAATTATTTATTAAAAAAAAAAGTCCATACAAAATCATTCAAATCTTTTGCTAACATCAAAATAATTAAAACTGTTACCTTTTGTTTTGGAGTTTTGTCTGCTGCTCATCTCAGCTTAGGCTGGGAATCATTATAATGCAGTATACTGGAAGTTAAAGATGTGGTCGACAGATTGGTGAGATGTTCTAGGTGGATCCATCGCGTGCTGGTTTTCTCCTAAAACAGAGGTTTGAATGGGCGACTCAAGCAATATAAAGGTTTTGTCTATGCCACATATGCACATAATGTCATTAAATCAATTAATTAATTTACACACTATCATAGGAATGAGGGTCTGGTGAGCTAAGATATAGGTGTGGTGAGGTGATAGACCTTATTGACTTAATAAACCTTTATCAAATATTCAAAATTTACAGTATGACTTAGTAATTTTTTCTGAAACTTTGAATTTATATCAGACCATAATTATTTAATGCTGCTATTTCAATTCATTTCACAAAATCTTTTTATTGTGCTAAAATCACAATCTGCCTTATTAGGAAATAAGTAATTGTGATAAATGTTCTCATTCATGCCATATTTATAATTTTCATTCATACAGTATTTACAAACAGCCCAGGGATCTCCCAAATCCATAAGGTTGTCATCTCCCTCACATGGGAAAGAGGAAGCGGAGTCTTGCCCCATGTTCCCCTGTCAGCCGCATCACTGGATATGAGCCAGCCACAAAATCAATGTCCGTTTATCAACTTAGCCAATTAATTATCATAAATACACTGATGGACAAAATTAATGCACCACTCGATTTGTTTTAGTTAAAATTATCTGCCTTTATTTTGATTAACTATTGGTATTGAGGTGATAACAGTGTAAATATAAACCATGAATAATCCTTTTTTTACTCTTAAATCCCTTTTTCACAAACACTAGAATTTAATCAAACCAATCTACACATCATAAAATTTGTTCTCACTCATTCCTTCTCTTTATTATCATTCCAGAAAGGGATTTAAGTGAATACGATTGCGTTAAGGATAGAGGAAGGATACAGCCAGCGTCAAGTTGCAAGGAGACTGGGTGAACATCACTCGCCCATAGTCAGCGCTCTAAAGCGATTTAGGGAGACAGAGTGTCACCCAAGAAGAAAGGGGTAGGGTAGGCCTAGATGTACAGTAGAAAGAGGTAGCTCACGAAATGGCCAGGCGTTAGTTTGAACATGAACATGTGAATTGGACTTTGGAATACTGGTCGAGAGTTCTCTTTGCAGATGATGTAAGAGTTAGTCTCAAGTCAATGGTCAAGGCCGTAATTATGTATGGTTTAATTAATTTCTACAATGGCCATGCTGTATAGTTCCCCAGGTAGCATTTTTTGGTGGCTCACAGATATTCTGGGGTGGCATTTCCTTCGACATTTGTACTAAATCGATTGTTGTGTGCAGAAGGTCCCTAACGTCGCAAAGGTACTTAGGAGACATAAAAGACGTTATTCATGCCAAAGACAGAAATACCCTTTATTAAGTAAGTTTTCTTTAAAAAAATTTCCAAGTTTATCTTTTTTGTAGAATATTTTTTCTTTTACTTATTATGTACCTTACATTATCTGTGTGAAATACAATTCGTTTTAAAATGACTTATTTTTTCTACTAAAAATATTTTTGAAGTCTAAAATTAGCACAAATTGGAAATATTTAAAAAAATAAGGGTGGCACATTAATTTTGTCCATCAGTGTATTAAATACAAATCAATCACAAAAGGCTGAGAATCCATAAACAAAATCTCTATTCCAAATATCTAATAATCACTGCAGCAATAATTAATTAATCAATACCCTGATAAACGATGAAGTATCAAAGCTGCAATAATCGATAAACATTATCAATAGATTCTCAGAATCATTTTTATTTCAACACAGAGATTCACTTAAACATTATCATTAAATAAGCTGAAGGAATATTGCAACAAATTCTCAGTTAATATTTATTTAAACTAAAAAGATAATTTAAACTTATTTTAATAAAAAACCTAATAATATTAATTGATTCAAATCAAACCCTAATATTCATACCAGTATTCATAGCAGTCTCTTATTTAAATTAATGGCAAAATAGACAATCAACAATTTATTAGCAGACCTGTATTTAATTTAATTCAAATTTATGAACTAGACAAGCAGAATATTTATAAAAAAAATCGTTAACTATCACTAATATTAATCAATTAGAGCAGACCCACAGTCTTCCTTAACTTTATTTTTAATTAATAATCCCTTACCAGAAATAGATTATCTAACTTTACTAATTAATTTTATCCATAATGTAGAGAGGTAGACACTTTTTAAACCATCACAATAAAACCTCTAAAGTCAGAAGGACTTGATATCAAATATTTTCTTAAATCTTCTAATTGGGGACAATGGAGAACTTACTAACTACAAATGAGCCTGTAAAATATCAAAGTCCGGAAGACTGCAGGAAATTCTATCAGACAATGTTTACAGTCTTGGTCCTATACAATATCAAGGCATAGTCTGGAGCTACCGTATTCTAACAACATTTGGCTTATAAAATATATTTCTTTCATAGTGAAACTGATTTATATACCCCATATGACACTTATTTATCTTATTAACCAACTTGTTAGTAATCATTCAATCTATTAATAACTATCACACTTATTTTTTTATTTAATTTTATTAATATATTTTATGACTTATAAACAATGCCCATATTATTATTAATCATTTTTGTTAATTATTATTGGGCCTGCCATTATTATTTAATTAGTAATTAGTATGAATCTATTTTAATTAATGTCATTAAGGTCAATTCAAACATTATGTTAATAATTTTTCACAACAGGTTGGAAAACGACGTATCCGTGGATCTGCGGACTTTCACTTTTACCTTGCCTGATTGGCCGCAATCAAATAAATTTGCCCCTTTCTTGGGCCAAGAAAATTGTTACTTAATTTAAACTTGGGTTGCCGGCTGAATTTAATAATTTTTTTTTTAGTATTGGCATTAAAATTATTTAGTTTGAATTCCCTTTCATAACTATTATTTACTTTAAGCAAATTTTTCAAATTACAAGAAATATTTTTAATCGACCTTTATGGGAATGATTATTTCCTTAATAAAATTCTTCAAAAAATGTATGTATTGTATGACTATGTAGCGATGCGAACTTATTAAATAAATGAAAAACCAAAGAGATGAATTAAATTAAATGTGATAAGTGAAGTATTAAAGTAAATGCAATAAGGGGAATTATGTATTAAATTTAATGGAAGAGATATTTTTTTTATAAGTAAAGTCAGTTAGTACTTATATAGATAGAGAGTTGACCAAGCAATTGCGAATTGCCCTATAAAATTGACACTAAACCACCAACTCAATACTACTAATTGTGATGTCTTAAATGAATACTCATGAATTCAGATTATTATTAGCAGTCTGTGTATGTCTCTGTATGTACGAAATATACGACAATGGTTGGTTTGGGGATCCCACATCTACTAAAGCCCCCCCTCCTATAAGCGAACACTGTTGACTCGAACTCTTGGAAAATCACACAGGGTAGTGTTCATCACTTTGTCTATTACCACGAGAAGGCGAAATACTCAAACTAATTATGAAAAAATGTTTCAAAATAAAGTAGGATCCCTCAAATCTCTATACAAAAGTTGTACTGATGAAATCTTTTATCAGATTATTTCTAAAAAAATCTGATACCCATTTGTGTATCACAATGTAACAATGTAGCTGAATAAAGAAGGAAATTAGCTACCCTCAAAATTTCTCCCATTTGGCGATGCGATGAAGTCATGTATGTGTAGCAAGTTTTTGTCAACAATTTTTTTTATTGCAAATACACACATTTTACAATTCATTTTCCAGTTATAACCTATTTTTCAATGTAAGTTAAATAAGGTCGGATCTGAATATCCACAAAGACATTAAGTTGGGTGACCCACCCTCTATATAAATACTGACCAACTTTACTTATAAAAAATATCTCTTCCATTAAATTGAATTTCTTACAATATAAAGTCCTCCTGATTACTTTTACTTCACTTATTACGTTTACTTTAATTCTTCTCTTTTATTAAACACACTATAAGTTTCGCAAGAAAGGACTCCTAACACAATAGCGAATCTTCATCTGGCCAAAAAAAAGCCTTAGCATTACAGTGTTGTCTAGCCCAGGGTTAGACAACACTGTAAAAAAAAAAAATGATTTAATTGAAGAGTCATCAAAGAAAAATGGTTGAATAAATGAAATATGTACTGGACTAGAGATTGGGGTACAAAATTAAGGTGATAAAAAATTGTTTGCCTCATTCCATCATGGCTTTCTGATTCTTGAAGAACAATGATGTCTGCTTGATTCAGCAAGATTCCTGAAGATGTGCTTGAAGATAGCTCAATGATCTCTGCTCCTGTTGTCTGAGGAACAGCTGCAAAGTAGTAGGAGTCTCTGATATCTGCTACAGGGTCTGGATACAATTTCAGTTCTGCTTGTCTTTCTAGGACTCATTTCAAATTGTGTACCGATTTATTCTCAAAGAGCACTCTAATAAAATAAAAATTTCATATATCATCATTTAAAAAATAAAATATTATTGCGTTTGTTGTTATTTACACGCATAAAATTAATTTTTCCTAATATTTAATACTACTAATTACTTATTTTAGCTTAAAGTTAAATTATTTGTTTTCTTTCTTGCTTCTGAAATCAAATTGGTTACAGTACATACAAAATCAATCATGGTAAATAAGATAAAAAAAATTGTTCATTCAAAATAAATTCTACTTATTTTAGCTTAAAGTTAAATTATCCTTTTTCTTTCTTGCTTCTGAAATCAAACTGGTTATAGTACATACAAAATCAATCATGGTAAAAAAGAAAAAACCAATTGTACATTTAAAAAAAAGTCTATAGCAATATCTACTTATTTTAAAACATATGAATGAATCAATTGTCAAATTATATGTATTTAAAATAAATCAAGTATATTGAACCCGTCCCTTTCAAGCTGGACGTAGCATGTATGGCCATCATAATGGAGGCACCTGTAGTCCCAAACCTGGTCTCTGTCTAGGCCTATGCTGTCGTTGATCCGAGTCAGTAGAGCGGGGTTTTCAGTATCCTGGTACGCTAGTGCACACCTGATTGCACCTGGAGGGATCTCCCTGAGCTCCTGCGGTAAGTGGTAGGCCTCTTCCACAAATACAGTCCACCCGTAGTCCAGGAGTAGTGCTTTCTTGAATCCAAATACTTCATTCTCCTGGAGACGGGCCCGGTACCATTTGTTCCACATCATTACAGCGACGAGCTGGAACTTGACTTGTGGGTTCCATATGGGGTGGGCTCCATACTGTGACATTGTCGTCTCTATGTGGTCCAGTGGGACTTGCACATTTTGTATGAAGAATTCGTTAATGTTTTTAAACAGGCTTATGCGCCCTTGACGCCACATCGACCCAGGTTCACTCACTTCTATATCTCCCATAATTTTCCCGTCTGAAATACAAATAAAAAAATTATTTGTGGAGCTGCACCGAGAGAGAAAACTTTCAGTCAGTCATAGCCTTCAATATTTATATTCTACAAAGATAGCAAGTCCTCTATGAATAACAAAAAAGTACAGATAATAAATTCTTTTCTGGAAAAAAAAAAAAGTTTTACATTATAAAGAAAAATAAAGTGCACATCTCTATAAGAAAATAACAATAATAATAAGATTGTTTGACAGTATTTAGTAAATGAAGTCATAGACAGATCGATATATATTAAACCAAACACCAAAAAAAAAAACCAACATAAAGAAGTCAATAATACACAATGCAATATTAAATGAAAACCTCAAAAGTAATATGTGCAAAATAACATACAAGCTAAATAAACAATAGTAAAAGCCAAGGCAGGTGACAGCCCAACATCTGGATGTATATAGTAAGGAATGAAATAAGAATAAAAATTTGATATAATGAATAAATCGTTCCCAAGCTTGCAAGTGTCTGTGGATGGTGAGGAGGTGATTGAGTGGGAGGGCCTTGAATGAAGGTTCATAAGGATGAAGCTTGGTAGATATTAGTAGTTTCAGAGAGTTGTGGAGTGAGCGAGGAAGAATATAGTTATATAAATAGTGAACACACAAAGTTCTAAGTATTTCTCGCTGATTGAAGACCCATTTGAGATGGTAATGCTGTAAGGATTTCTAATATATTCTCAAAAATGAAGTTTTGAGAATCAACAATCATATTTTTAATAAGTTCAAAATATTTTTATGTAGTCGTTTTTAGTGTTTTGTTGATATTTTTTCTTAATTAGAAAGCCTTATGTTTTTACCTGTCTGTAGGCTCATCTGACTGTCAGTCTCTCCTGGAGGCTATGAAAAGAAGCCTCACTTATCGGGGCCTGATTCTATCCACTCGGAGGTTCGAGCCTGAACTGTTGACAGACTGTCACTTTGTTGAAAAGGGCAAGAAAAGTCCAACAGATATGGCGAATGAAAAGGGACATGAAAGGAAAGCATTTTTGAGACGTTGAAGAAGTAAAAACGACAGAGGCGCTTTATGACTTCACAAAAGAGGATTTACAAAATGTTTTGACCGGTGGAATAAATTATTCCATTCGCATTATATGCCATAATGCGTCAAGGAGAGGCTTCATTTTTAAACAGATAGGGGTTGGGTCGATCTTCTTTCTCCTACCTGTGTGGTGCATTAAATGATTCAATTAATAACTATAAGAAAATTCTAAGTTGAGAGTAAACAACAACCCGGATTACGATTTACATCTCTTGATTAAGATATAATAACAGAAAGTATGCAATATGTAAAATTAAATGTGAAAATTACTTAGCCCATCTTAAATTTCTGAAAGCCAACAATATAAATTGCATATTTACTATATTATATATAGTTCAGCTCCTTTTTCCTTTCTTGTCCTTTTTTATTTTTTGTCAATATTTCAGCTATATAATTTTTCAGTGACCCGGTTGGTTCAAGAAATAAAACCAAATATTTATGGTCAAAAATACCTAATCATTTTTTACTTTCTACAACCATTATTTCTCTAATGAAAATATCATTTAGCTCAAAATTGAAGTGATGAAATTAAACAATTAAATTGATATTTAAAGGAAAAGTCAGGCCAGGAGGCCACTGATCCTTGTTTCAACGTTTTATATTTTAACATATACATAGTATTCCTGGGGGGATCGCTGGGCTTTGTATATATGCCTATATAGTATGAATGTATGTAGTAAATACCATATGAACGAGAGAGTGAATGCAATATTGTATAAATTTTGTGAATGAGATCATTTATTACCCTATTGGGCCAGATTGTAATTTTCTTCAAATAAAGAATTGAAAAAAAAAAAATTATGAAGAGCCCCTTAATCTAAGCTTTTACCTTTACACACCTTTAAAATTTTTACAATCAGCTTAGTAGAAAATACAGATGAAAGACAATTAGTCCATATCTGTTTAAAAGTAAAGCCTCAATATTAGTTCTATACTAGTTAAATTATGTCCATGCCTACTGATAGCTCATTGAATATTTTTTATGCGGTAGTCGGTTTATATCATCATAAAAACAACTGTAAAAGGAGAGAAGGATTTTTAGCTAGAAAGAAGGGATATTGTGTGGATGTGATTGCGAGAGTAGGAGGGAATTAAAGGTAAAAAATGGTATTATATCTCAAGTTTAAGGTGTGAAGGAAATCAGACAGTGAGGCTTAGAGTGCGGTTGGCCTAGCGGGGAAATTTAGCAGGAGAAAGGGAAGACGTGTATCGCAAAAGAGGGCTCAGCCGATGAGTGAGGAGATAGCATTGAAAAGGAGACACGATCTGTAAAACCAGTGGTGTTTCATATTCAATCTCGGCAGAGCCCTTTATCTTTAACTTAATTTAAACCGGTAATACATTTTCATCACTCATCCTCTCTCTTCTGCACCATGCAGTTTTCTTCCTTTGCTGTGGCCAATAGGATCCAAACATTAGCACCTTCATACAGTACAAATCATAAAAAAAGTCACATGCCTTATTTCATTTCCTATTTATTATTATTTTTAGAATAGAAAAAAATTATCCTGGGACTAAGTCCCCTATGAATAAAAATAACCTTCAGATGATAAATTTATTTCTGACAAATAAGAACTGATATATCATGAAAAGAGAAGACAAAAAAATTGACTATGTAAAGTAAGGTAAACAAAAAAATAATATGGAGAAGTCTGATCAATACAATACAACATTAAATAAAAACCATTATATTAATACAACAATGTACATATACCAACTACAAGCTTCTTACATCTATAAACATAGTAGACAGTGAGATAAAAATAAAAACGCAAAAATAAAAGTCTGAAAACATTACATAATGAATAAAACCTTCCAATCCCTGCCAGCATCTGTTGAATGATGAGAAGGTGGAATAGGAGGTTTTGAAGGTTCTTAAGGATGAATAATGGTGGATATTAGGACGTAGAGTATTCTAGAGCAAGGAAGGAGGTATGTTGCCATTTTGTAGGCAGGAGTATTAAGGTTAGAGAGACAGAATCTTGAGTTCTGGGAGCAGACTGAGGATTTTAACTGTAGAATATTATATATATAAAGAAGGTGATGAGAATTAATGGTTTGGAAAATGAATGAAATGAGGGAATATTGTGCCCGGAAAAAGGGAAGATCCACCTAAACTTAGACACTGGAGACATGGGAGCACCACGGAGTCCCAAAGACAAATCTAGCGAAGCAATTCATGATTCGATTCAAATCATACCTGAGTCTTACCGAGAGACCCTTCTACATCACACAGTCATTGTCAAAGTGACGGAGGATACAAGGAGTTGACATATAGGCTGAGGGAGCAGATGGCGAGAGAGATGATTTTATATAATGCCATGACATGGTGCAATATCAAATTTATATAAATAAGAATGGCAATTGTGTTAAGAATTATTTGATGATTATTAGGTATTATTAAGACTAATAATCAATAATTAAATTGATATAACGATAAAAAACAGAACATAGACTGCTGTGAATTATAATTCAAATCTTTAAAAAATGGTATTAATTGCCAAGTGGATTTGAAATCAATGAAAAACATCTTACGCCTTACAGGCCCAATTTCTTCCTACCGATCCTGGGAAAAATCCTATTTATTTAATGAAATGAAAAATAAAATCTTTATTCAGGGAATTTTTCAATAAAAAATAAAAGATACTACCTCATTTCTATCTTTCATAAATTTATCATACAAAGTAATTTGTCTCTAGTCATAATCCTATAATAGTATCTCCTTAAAAAAATTTCATCTGTCATTTATCTGTAATTGATTTCAATTACCTCAATGTTAGGTCATACATCTTAACGCTCACATTTCCTAATATATACTATTAATTTTGTTATAATTTGTATTGTTCAAAGTCATGGGAAAACACTTAATTATATTGTAACTTACCATTTTTGAACTTTAGGGTCAGCATACATTTTATCATGAGCCAAAAATTAATCAGTTAAATTAAGTAGCTTGATTAAAAAGCAGATACATTTATGCTTTTTAATTTAGAAACTTAAAATTGACAACCTGTTAAAATCTATCGACAGCATCTTTACCAACATTAACATCATTTTTCCATTACTTGTGTATCAATTTGTTACTAATCTATTGCATTTAAGTTACTTAGCAAGTCTAGATTAATTGATTTTGTTTATCTTTTAGTGGAACGATATTAAGCGTCCAAACATAAGGAAAAAATGTATTCTTTTTTACACTATTTTACCAAAAAGTGTTTTATAAAATATTAACTATGACTTCTAGCTAGCAATAAATTAATCTTTAAACAATTCATAAATTTAAATGTAAAATTTTTATTGTATTTGGTATGTGTTAAAGAAAAAAAACAAAGAATCGAAAAAGGAAAGATTCGTATGTGATGTTAAAAGAGACAATTTTACAGCTTTTCGATGATAGCTAAATGTCTAAAGATTTAAATCCAACAATTGCTATATATAAACAATAAACTAATTTTTTACGCACAATTAAAATCTATGTAAGAAAAAATGTATGAAGTAGCAATCTTTAAAAAAATAATTAATCTTACATAACAAATCTTCCGTCTCTTCACTATATAGTTTATTTGCGGAAAAAGTTTTCGGCAGCTTTAAGCAGTTATCTTCAGTTGCTAATTTATGGTATGAAAAACATGACATTTGAAATTATTTTTATGAAGTCAAACTTTTAAAAGAGGTTGCTTATTTCTACTGACTTCTCATCAGAGTCGGAGTGCATAGAGTGAAGTCAGCAGAGATAACCAATCTATTTTAAACGTTTGACTTCATATAAATGATTTCAAATGTCATATGTTTTTCATACCATCAACTGGCAACTGATGATAGCTTAGAGCAGTTGAAAACGTTTTATTAAATAAATTATATTGTGGAGAGATGGAAGATTTGTTATTTGATTATATCCTTCCATGTCACTAATCTTATAATGTAATTATAAATATATTTGGGATACACCTACCTGAATTAATTTGATAAAGAAACAGTTGAAACAGTTTGAAATGTTAGTAATCTTATGGCCAAAAGAATAAAAGAACAAAAAAGACAAATTAGTAGCTTAAAGAAAGTTTGAAAGACAAGTGACAAGTTGTGTTAAAAAAACAAAACAAATAACGAATGGCAGTGAAAAAATACTCATGAAAATAGGATTTTGTAAATCAACGGTAAATAAATTTTATTTTAAAATTATTATATATTTTTTTTAATTGACATTTAAAAATGTGTGTATTGTTCAATACAAACATATTTATCAATTGATTGATTTGAAATCATTCGTTACAGGAGACTGTTGTTTTGGCGGATATTACAATGTAGGCTGATTGGCTTAGCATAAATAAACCTGAGCGGGCGGGAATTTCGAAAATAAGACTCGAAATAAAGCTTTTTGAACAGAGTTCTTTGATTTCCTTCCTTATTCTGGTGACCTGTCGTACTTCTATGTTTATTTTATAATTTTTAAAAACGTTTTTGACGCCAGGAAAATAAAATAAAAAAAACGTGTTTCATTTACTTATGTTATAACCCTCAGGGCATAGAAATCGATCCGACTTATTTTCTGATTGATCCCTATTTCATGTTCTAGCTTTACAATAAATAATAAATATATAAACAGTTTTTTGTGGGTATTTTCTTATCACCTATATGCTTCATATTTTCCTATGAAGTGATGTTTCTTCCATCCCACACTTAGATCTTAATTTTCCCAGCACATTGCTTCTTTTATACCAAAGAAAAGCCTTGACTTCACTCCCTGTTAAAGGGCCTTTTCTATCCTGAGAACATTAAAACCTTAATCAGCCTTGCATAGATAATGAGGCTTTTTGTTCCCTTGATAGATTCTAAACCTTCTAACTCCGTTTGCAGCACTAACCACGCCTTTTTATCTTTGTTGGGCCTGAGGATATGCTTGTTGGTGTTTCAGTTTGCCAGAGCTGCAGTGTAGTACACCTTATCAAAAAGAGTAGAGCAAATAATAACGGTAGGCTGGCAGCTCGAAGATATAAACAGATAATATGGAAGGAGATCTCATAGACTCTTATCATTTTCAGTCATGTTTATGATTAGCCTTCTGTTCAGGTGGACGTGGGATTGGTGGTAAGTGTATTTTTGAATAGTTTGGAGACGTCTAATTCCTGTATCAGGTAAAAAGCTTCGTCTCAGATATCACCCCTTATATTTGAATTTTTTTTTTTACATTGTTGGTGGCCAAAAGACAAGAAATTTAATGACAGGAATACAAATGTGTAATTTTCTACTATAACAAATTGTTGAAGTCTCGCCATGCATTTCTTTTTGTTTATTTATGTGGACATGGGTTGGTTATTTATAGTCTAAAAAAGTTTTATAAATATGGAAGTAGATGTTTTATATGATACAAACACCATGAGTTACGATTTACATAAAGCAATATACAAGACTTAGGTATACTATATTTTGCTACTTTGTTAAGAAATTATAATCTAATATTTACTTTACCATGTTAATTTTAACAAGTATTCAGAATTGTTAAGAATATTTCTCTTAATACAACTTCTTTGACAACTCCCCCAGAAATATTCAAATTTTGCATTTTCCTAAAAAAATATTTCCAAACAATAGTTACATTCAGGAACAGACAAACATCTCCTTTAGTTATTATTGTTAGTAAATGAATAAATGTTCTAATGTACTGTTTATTTGTAGGTTTGGCTGATCAATGTATCTGCAATTAATAGGTGACCCTGGGGACCTAGCAAAAAAGCATAAAATCTGGCAAGTTTCACACACCCGTTATACTTCCTCTTAAATTTCTAAACAGAGTTATCATGTTAACTTTACCTCTTGACTTATTAGGAGATTCAGATAGAGATACAACACTGAAAAAAGATGATCTTAATCTCTAGAGAAAAGGCTCGAGTCATCAGCTAATATTAGGATTCAGTATAATGCCTTCATTACTGATTTTTTTAAAAAGGGCCAGTGAAATGGAACAAGTGAAAGATAGTAATTTAGCTTCTATGTTAAACTATATGCCTTATTAATGTCTTCTAAAATCTGATAGTTCTTCGACTAAATAAAGAGTCATTTTTGATGCAATTTTAAAAACCACTTCAAATCAATAAACATAATAATTTATTTTCTATCATTTTAAACTCCTGCATACATGCAGATACTTTTACTGTTGATATAAGGCAAATTTAGCTTACAATTTTAATGAATCCTGAATTTTCAAAACATTTATGGCGTTTCTCTCTGGAAGAGCCTACTGGAATTTGTAATTAGACAACTGTTTCCTTTGGTTTTAAAGCCAGCCCATTTTTGGCAATTCAAAGGTTGCATAAACTTGTCCTGAGAGAATGTAAATATTTTCCACCCTCTTCTAAGGCCATTCTGTATGTAACAAACCAAAAGAAAAAGGCTTTATCTGATTATTCATATTAATTTGTTTTCGTTGATTTTATTTTTTTTTTAATTTATTATATGTGATGGAACAAAAGTATATTGTGCAAATATATATCAATTGCAAGTTTAATAAAATTGTACTATTTTTTTTTATGTAAATAATTATTCTTTAATTTTTTTTTTAGGGCTGGAGTTATTTTTAAATTGAAGGTTCTTCTTGGAGAACTTCATTGAAAGTGGGCTGAAACGAAAAGGTACTTATTTTACTTCTTAATTTATTTGGCAAGATAATTGTTGAAATAAAATGTACTTGACTAATTAGACCTTGGTCAAATGAGTCGCCTAGACAAAATAACTAAAATTAAATCTATAGCGTTCATCCCTTGAAGTGACAACTTTTATACAATTGATTACTAAATTGATAGTTTAGAATTGATGGACATTTTTCATAAGTGGTTTCTGAGCAGAAGGAGATATACTATTGGTCTGAATCCTTAGGACCATAAGTTTTACAAATATTTATTGTTTTCAGAATATATAGTGATCAACTCATCATGTTAAAAAATTCCTTGGTGAAACCACAGTTTTCTACCAAAAAAAACGTTTTTTACTTAAATTGTGATTGGCTGTATTTAAATCCATTTTTGAAGTAGTTTCATGCAGAAATTTTTTTATTAGGACGAGATGACTACACTGTATATTTGATAAAAAAAAAACAAAAAAAACATCAATCTGTATTGTGCACCAAGACAGAAGAACACAGAGCTTACTTACTGGACTTCTTTGAAAAAAAATTAAAAATAACTCTATCTAGAAAAATGAAATTTAGAGAACTATTGTTGAACAAGTTTAGATAATTTTTGAGCCATAAGTTAAGTAATTTAGCATAAAAAAACAAAATTAAAGCCTTTGAATTCATAGCATCTAATTTAGAGAAAGGAAAAATGAAATCTTCCAACAGAGTAATAGAGCTTCAAGATAGATTAAGCATATTTGAAAATTAAGTGATGCCCTTAAATAACCAAAGTCATCGATTCAATCCAATAAGAGACCATCGAGTTGATAAAAGAGAACACAGGTTACCCACCCATTGTGGGATAGTTTATATTAACGCTCTCTAATTCAAAATTTATCTGGATTAACAGGATCTATTTTTTGGGTCATAAAAGAAATCTTAATAGGCTTACCATTTACATTTACAAAAGAAATATTTGTTAAAAGCCATAGTAATTTACCCAAAGGCATTTTTTAAATATACTGTGAGACAAGATAATGGATATATTACTGATAAGGAAAGAAATCCTGTACCTCACAAAATTGAATTAAAATAAATACGGTTTATAATCACATTTACATAATTTACATAAGATTTTATGAGTAATGCATTAAAGGTCTAATCTCATGACTTCCTCCTAACCAACCAATATTTTTTCTATAGTGAGAGCGCTTTGGTGTTTACTAAAGTGACTAGAAAAGTGGTTTTGGCTAATATGCTCCCATAAGTACAAGATGGTTTAAACTAAGCTGTTCTAAGCACTTCTTACGTGCTTAAGTACAGCTTGTTTTGGTATTGATTTCAAGTAAAAATTTCAATAAAGAAATGGTGTATAATTAATCAGATAAATATATCAATTTACCCTCATCCAAATTAAAATTTTCTAAAACCTACTTCTAAACATAATTTAATTTATTTAAAATTTTCATTCATCTCATGAATTAGTGTTACATAGTGCATTTAATCTTCTTTTAGATGATCTGCTTGTTTAGAAAAGAAATGTATTCAACAATTGTCACAGTATAATCATCACATACCTGATAGGATAATCATCAAAAAAAAAACCTGATAGGAAAAATAAATTTTGAGGTTTCCAGTTTAAATTAATAAATAAACCAAAATGCATTATTTTTTAAATAAAATACTGTCACTTTTTTATTTCAGTGGTGAAGTCTGCAATGAATAATGAGACCTGGATGGCTCCTTGAGACAATAGATGGGATAACGGGCTATTCCAGCCCAGAACAAATTCGTAGCTCCTTGTGGCTAGGAGATTTTCTAAGTTGGGCTGGGCCCGTGGTTTTTGGCAGATTCCAGTCACAGAAAGAACCTCTAAATACTTAAATTTATCAACTCCCCGGGGTCAATACTCAAGTAAGGGACTGTCATTTGGTCTCTGTTTGGCCCCGGAGGGGTTTCAGCAATGGATTTGTTCACTATTAGGAGATATGAAAGGGTACAGGTAGTGATGGAAAATGTATTGGTACAAAAAAGAACTCGAAGAAAGTATCCAGGAAGTTCTAAAGCGAATGATATCATCAGGATTGAAGCTTGACCTGACAAGTGCGTCTTCAATTTACCAGAAATTGAATTCCTCGGGCATGTCTTGTCAGGACAAGGAGTATCAGCTGATCCGAGTAAAGTTGATCAAACTTCTGAAGCCTCCCCAGAATGTCAAAGAACTCCAGAGATTATTCATAGGTATGATAACCTACCTTTCAAAATTTAAAATAAATTTTTCAGATTTCAGAAACTATTTCTAAAAAGTGTTCTAAGAAAAATTCAGATGTGTATCTGTATCTCCTCTGTTACAGGTATGCAGGAAAGCCTGTAATCCATAATGGAGACCTCGAAGTAAGGAGAGTCTGCAATCATGACGTTGCTATGGTAATAGAGCTCCAAGAATGGAAATGGTCAAACTACTATTGACTCTTGTGTGGGCAACAATTTGCTTATTGTCTACTCTTTCTGTTCACACAAAATAATACAAAAAGTAACTATCTTGAGTCTAGACTAGGATAGTGTAGTTATTGGGAAATAGTGTAATCCCTATACATCAGGAGGTTGAAATAAAGTATGGATAAGACGAGGGGATTGATACCCTCAACGTACATCATTGACTTCTTCGAAGAACATGTGGTACCTTTTTGCACAAATATAATTTATTTTTTATGCAGGATAATGCCCGACTTCTAATTGAAAATGTTGTCCTGTCAGTGGACAGCTCCAGCTCAGAGCTCCTTTGGGTCCATATTGAGATATCCATCTGTCGGCAACCGAGCACTCCTAGTGATGTCTATTAGCTAAGAACTGCCTTGGCTGCTCAATGTGATTGGATTCCTCAATATCATTCAGTTATTTAGTTCAATTCGATTATTCAAGCAAGAAGAGGCAACAACTCGCCACTGGAGACTTGGCCGTGTGCCTTATTCTAATTTCAAAATCAGAAACCCTTACATTTTCACCTATGTGTTTGTCGGCCTGTACTGATCTTTGTGAGTCCCCTGTTCAAGCTTGAGACATGAAATTTTGTAGAAAGGTCATTTGACATCAGAAACAAATAACAATTATAGCCATCTCCATAAAACATGAGTTAGTGCCACGTAAAGTCATTAAAACTGAAATAAGTATATTCACAAATCCAATGTCATATAGGAGATAATATTTTGCATAAAAGTTTTACTTGATTCTACAGATATGCTTAAAATTTACTCTACATTTTTTTTATTTGATGTACAGCTAGAAGTATGTTTAGTCTCAGATACATCTTTGGTAGTAAATATTAAAAAAAATAATTTAAGTTTAAATTTTATATGTCCAAGTCAACTTCATTTTTGTATGCATATTTTCTTTTTCTTTTTTTGCAGGTGAATTATGAATATAAAAATGGGCTTTCAAGATTTGTAGATTGCTAATGCTTATTTTTTTTGTCTTCTTAGTTTTGAAAAAATGTAAATGTCAATATTAAATTGTTTATATATTGATTTAGTTTATTTGGTATGTTAAAAAGCTTTCTTCGAGTAAGTTGAATTTCACAGCTTTAGAAATTTAATTTACCTTTTGAATCTATTAAACTCTAAACATTAATCATTTATTTAATATACAGGATTTATTGCAATGTGTTCAAAATTTTTAACTTTTGCAGTCATAAAATACAGTTATTAGATGAGGGAGCAGATTTTAAAATTAACAAAAGAAAGCATTTGACAATTTCAGTAGGTAATACTGCTGAAAAGTTTTTCCCAAATTTGCTCCATATTTTTTTGTAAATTTTTATAATTGCATAGATATTTCTATTTAACAATTCTATTAGCTAATAAAAATTAAGGGAATGTTTTTTCTAATTAGTTGATTCTAAATTTCTTTAGTTTAGGGTAGATTGAAATAAAACGTAACATATTCTTTTTTTTCATGCATATTGTTAAGGGAACAAACAGTTATATCTAGCAAAGATCGTTGTAAAATCGAAGCATGTCTCCTCTGGGTTTGAAAATTTGCTTTTTCAAGGATACTAATGTATTCATGGATATAACTATTGGTATTGCAGTCAAGTTAGGCGGCAAAAAAAAACAACCCTCTATCAGTTATTTGTACTTGGCACGTTTAGTAGCTGTACTTCACAGATCATGTGATTCTTTCTAAGCTTAGTGAGTGTCAGATAGAGTGGATTTTTCACCATTCTATAACATCCATAAACTGCACAATGTCTCTCTTGAATCATATTTTTCCTAAGCACATCATGTGTGTGTCTATATCCATACATATTATGGTTTCTTTCCAAATAAAGTGACACTTTGATGTCCGGGTACTTCGAGTGGCCGCCAAGAGAAAAATCTTTTCTCTCTTATGATTGTATTTTGTAGGCCATTTCAAACTGAGTTAATGTAGGTCATTAGTGATCTATTTTAATTGTTTGATACCATTAAAAAAAAAGGTAATTATTAAAAAACTTCCAATACCTTACTGTCCTAAAGACAAGTTGTAAATTTGTAACTTACACAGAAATCTTAAAAATGCAAATACAAAAGTTGTGGTGCCAGTTAGTTTATTATTGCTTTTAATAATTGAAAATTGAAATTTGGAGAATTGAGAGGTGATTTACGTTGTGTTCGTGAATTTATTCATTATGTCACCTCTTTTACGTTACCATGGTTGGAGGGGAGCTAGAGGGCGGTAGGGAGAAGAGGGGGGAAAAGGTGTTCTACAGAGACGGCATGTTGAAAGCCAGTTGACTAGGAACTTCCCTCTCCTACCTTTTGGCTAGATGGTGGCCTTTTATCTGCAAATATGGTGAGTATTTTTTTTACAACTCCATTATGTGACTGTCATATTTCCACTTACTGTAGTCGTCTTGGGCTAAATTTCCTCGAGCCCTTTACATATGATAATAATTACTTGAAACAATCTTTCGGGGCAAAAATTAATGAAATTTCCTTTAAGTTACATTACCCGCAAAGTAATGTACTGGAATTAGTTGGTAATGCAATAGATTTCAAGAAGGTAATGTAATGGATAATTAAATTTTTCTATTAAATTCAGCATAATCATGAAATATTTCGAGTGTTTATTGTTGTTCTTTTAGCTTGTGGGTCATTCGATGGCTAATGACCTGGACCTATTTTGGTTTACTAATAGTACTCCCCCCCCCCAAATAACATTAAAAATCCATAATTTTAGATTTTTCGAACAATCATTTTTAGAGTTATTAAAGGTAAAAAATAAAAACTTTACCCCTCTAAATAAAATTGTTTAATAGAACAATTGGAAGTTGGCCTTTTTTAAGGGGGCCATTTTTTTTACATTGGAAAAAACAGAATATATTAAGTACCTGCATGCTGCATGTCAAATTAAAGGCCTTTTAATGCTGAAGAGAATACCAACAATTTCAACTTTCTACATCAATTAGTTTTTGAGGTGTTTTTTGAGAATACCAAAGTAAAGTAAAAATTTTGAGTCTTTATTATTTTTTACCACCAATAACTCAACATCTAACAAATAATTGTTAGAAAAATCTAAAATAATGGATTCTTAATGTTTCGAGAGGGGAGGGTGCTATTAGTAAATCAAAAATTTAAGAATAAATATTCCAAAATTATGTATTTTTTTATTTTGTTTATTTCATATGAAATGTCCCTTGTTCAAGTGAAACATATACATTTTAAAAGTGCCCTTAGTAGTTTTAGGCACTCACATTATCTTAATAACAAGAGATAGCAGGAAAAGGAAAAGAGCAAACTCTGTAGAAAAAGAGAAATTTTTGCGAAAGGAAAGAGAGCGGGTAGGGTGGTACATGAAGAAAGTAGCAGATATGTTAGTAAAACAACATAACAGAGCAAAACTACGTTGGCAGACTTTTAAGAAAAAATAACATAATCCAGCCGAAGCAAGGTTCCAGCTTGAAGCTTCTCAACAGTCTGCAGAAATTCAATGCAATGTGATTGATTCAACAAGATATTCTGCGCCTTCTTCAAGGTCTAAATTGATAGGAAGATTGAAGGTCCTAAAGAACTGATAAAAATTAGTGAGATAAAATAATAAATTACGAGAAATCTTGAATGTTAAAGATGAGAAAATAGCAAAGTTACAGGCTACTTCAGATAGGTAGATATAAAGATATGAAAGAGTAGAGGCTTACTAATTTCAAAAGCTGTTTTCAAATATGTAATAGGTAGTCATTCTTTTGTTTAGGATCATATATGCCTTTTTTAAAGCATGTTATGCCCTGTCAAGAATTTTGAGTTCTTAATTATTATTCATTGTGCTGTCATTTTTATTGAAAATCCAATGAGCTTTTTACATGAGTGGCACTAAAGTTTTTACTTGTACATCACCATTTTTGTTTTATATTTTAATTCATATTTGTGCAAATTATGCTAGTATAATGAATTATTCCATTACAGACCTTCCTCTTATATTACATTTTGATTTTATGCAGTAGTAATTAATGAATATTTTTGGTCACATAATAGTTCTAAACTTTTTGGGTCCATTACATTACCATAAAATTTATATTATTTTTATTTAAATTTCGGATCTGATTTTTTTTTTTCAAGGAGGTCCGTTGGGTGGTTCCTGAATAAGTTATCAGCTTTTAAACATTGAAAAAAAAGAAAAGGGTAATGTAAGGGAGTTTTTACTCTCTATGTTTATAAAACAAAGTTTTTGTAAACATAAAATGAAATTTCAAGGTGTTTATCACTGGCCTGCCATTTAACCAGGTTACGTGAACAGATCTTTGCTGAAACCGTAAGAAAAACAATTTTATTCGATGGCTATATAGGCCGGTAATGTACTGGAATTTTTTCACTCAAAACCCCAGGAAATAAAAATTTGACAAACGGTATATGGCATATGGATATGAAATGGGAGCAACTTTATTTACCATCTACCCATAAAAAGATATGGGCACATATTTTATGTAGAAATTAAAAAAATAAAGTAAATTTTATTTTGATTTGAATATAGATTCAAAACCATTTTTGGATGTATAAATAATTTAGAATAAATCTAAAAAAAAAAAATAATTTACGTTTAAGAATGTGCTTATCCAATCCTTTTCAACCTCATCTGGTAGAAAGAGAGGCTATGAATTGTGGTTGATATTTAAAATGACATTTTTTTTTATTTTGAAGTTCTTTAATTAAAAAAAAATTGCTATCTGCCTCATTCATGTTTCCAATATTGTATTCACTCAAACTTATATACATATGTATATGTAAATATAACTGAATTTACAATAAATAGTTCAGGAATACCCCGAATTCTCTTGTGTAAATATAATCTTCCCTCATCATTTAATTGTTAAATAATTAAAACCACTAAATTGACTACACAAAGAAGACATTAAAATAGCCCCAAATCTTGATTTAGCTTCTTAAGCCTTGGACTCAGCAGGGGCTTCGTTTTCGTTAAACCATCAGCAAGTTGATTTTGGGTACCCACTCTTCGGATATGTACTTCTCCCTCTTGAACCTTTTCTCTGTCCATCATCCTTTCTTCAACTTCCAGTGGTGTTTCTCGAGATTCTTCTTGATCTTCTGGATTCTCTTCATGATAAATATCAATATCTTTTCCTTCCATTTCATGAAATGAAACTTTCCATCGGTGCTTTGAGATACTCCTGGAATATGATGTCTCTTGATCTAATTAATTTGTTATTTGAGAAAACTCGGTATCCGTTGTCCCCCTCATATCCAACAAGCACTCCTTGTGTAGTTTTTTATTAAATTTTCTTTGGGTATATTGACCAAACATATTGATCCTATAACAAGAATTTTTTTAATTCCAGGTTTTCTACCCATCCGATCTTCAAATGTAGATTTTCCTTTTTCTGATGATAGACCAGTTCGATTTAATATGAAGGCTGCACCATTAATCATTTCTGCCCATAGGTCCTTAGGTAGGGATCCATCTCCTCTCCTGAGTGCATGTGGGGTCTTGCAGTTTCAACAATTGTGTGAAACCAAGGATGAGTTTAATAAAATATACTTTTCAAAATTTTGAAAAGTCATCTTTGAATTCAGAAAAATATTTAATATCACTTTTCGAAGGAATAAATGGGCCATATGCATCAGTGTTTATAATCTGACAAGTCTTCGCAGCCTTATTCCAACGTTAACTTGAGTCTTTTCCTTTTATGCAAACCTCACAGAGTTCACCATCATAAGTTAAGTCCAAATTAAGCTCTCTATAAACTACTTCCTTTACATGGCATTTATTCTGATGACCCATCCTTTCATGATAAAGTTGCAATAAATTATGGTCTTAGGTAGGAGTAGATAAATTGTGGGTACTACCCTAATGGCTAGATTGTAGAAATCACCCGAGACCTTACGACTCCCTGACACAAGAGTTTCGACTTTCTTTACCTTCAAATAATTTACACCTAACTGGAGTGGAATCAAATTTACTATGTGGTCTACGATCTTGAGCTTCTAAAAGATTCTAAGAAATATCACAAACCAGCCAGACATTAGTGAGCATAAATCTCTTCCAATAACCGTTAGAAGCAGCTTCAATCAAAATAGATCCTTTAAAAAGTGCCTTGACATGAGATCCATCAGTGATAATAATGGCATGGTAATCCTTGAATGATTCAAAACTTCTGAACCATTCCCTTCTACTACATATATGATGTGTCCCTCCATTATCCACAAACCAAGCCTCACTATTAGTCTCCAATGCAAAGACTTCTGGGGTGAACATTGAAAGAGTTGCCTTTGCTTGAATTATTTTGAGCAAAATTAGGCTTACTTAATGGGTTTGCCATTGGCAAGCCAAAAGCGGCATTTCTGAACTGTGTAACTTTTTTTAAATTTCTCTGTTCTGCCCCCTTTAATACTTTCTACAATCATGGTCTCTTAAAGCTTCCTCCATTGTTTCTCCTTCACCAAATACTACAATATCATCAGGAATGGCAATAACAACTTTGTCCTCCATGATTTAAAATATTCTTCGGGTGCTACCGACAGATCGAAGAGGGTATGTTTAAACCAATATCTTCCATAAGGTGTCCAAAAAATGGTCAATTCTTGAGAATCTGGATTTAACTTCATTTGATAGGATCCTTTTTTTGCATTGAGCACTCTGCAGATTGTTGCTTTTGCTATCAGAGGAATGATTTTTTCTACTGTTGGTGTGATAATACAGTGTTGTATTAAATTTTCATTTAATTTGTTTGGTGAGATACATGCTCTGTTTCAATTGTGTGTTACTACAAATACCATGTTTCTGGTCCATGTAGTTGGCTGTTCCACTTAATATATCACATTTAATTTTCTTAGTCTCTGTATCCCTTGTTTAATTTTTGAGCTATCCTTGAAGTTGCAATACTAAGCACATTCTCTGTTTCACTTAGACTAGCTGATTGGTACACATATTTTTAAACCCTTTTTTACCACAGCGTTTCTGTAACTCACTTTTATTTGGTAAATTAACCTTTCACCACAATACCTGCCAGTTCCTATATCTCCAATTAGTTTCCCTAGGTCAACTAAACCCACTGATAACCTCTCCTTATTATCAGTAGTTAGCTTTGCCCAAAGAGGTGGGAAGAGCAATACAGAGGACAACATAACCGGGAAAGATGGTGCCAGGGAGGGGATTGTTTAGAGGCTTTGCCACGCCCCTTCAGGGCCAGTTAATGGGTTGTTGGCCTGTTTTATTAGTTGCGTAATTTATTTAATTATTACAGATGGTTTTGTCATAATTGCTGCTTTACCATTTGAAATTTTTTTATGAAAACAGAATTGAGGGTATAAAAACTGCAGGTGTGATGAAATAATATATCTTTACAAATATGATTCAAACTACATCTTTTACAAAATCTTGCTTTACAATTATTATTTACATTTAAATTTTCCTTTTAAAGAGCTGGAAGATGGGATGTAGCTAGATTGTTTGTCACTGTCTTAAGTACCTGTAAAGAAAAAGTTTTAATATGTTTACTCTTAATAAATAATTATATTATATCTGTTTGACGGAGGTAAAGGGCAATATCTTTTCAAAATTTGGATTTCACTGCCATTTTCCTCAAATGGTTTAGCTCTATTAAGCTGTATCTCTCAATAGAGCTGTTCAATTTTATTAAAGGAATACTACAATCTAGCCAGCATCGGTAATTAAGTAGATAGCACATTAGCTGCATACGCCCAAGGTTGTGGGAATGGCTGATATTTGTATTGACAGTCCAATAGCAGTGCTGTATGTGTGTTTAGAATGTTTTTAACAATTCTTTTAAATGGCTAGGTTTTTTGGGAATAATGAAATCAAAGCTAGACAGTTATCTAGTAGGTCTGGCAGATTTTTGATAAGACAAAGAAACATTTTGAGGGATCCTCTACATAAGGTTAATCTAGAAAAGACAGGAAAAAAAAAATTGACAGACTTTAATAATTATTATATACTTCATTTTGCTTAATATAATCAAATTTTAAAACTTTTTAATAAACATTTATTACAGGTAGTTTACAAATCACATAGCTTTATTTTATTTAGGACGGAAAAAAATTCATCATATAATCTTGATTCTATCTGATCCTTAGTTTCTGTTATTTCGTCAATTTTGAGTTTCAGACGATCCCAACGTGGAATAAAGGAAGTTATTACAACAGTCAGTTTCAAGAAATCGCTGTTTTGATGGAAACAATAATGGAATCATTAGAAATCATACATTAGCATTAGGAATGAAGCCAGAATTTTTTTTTTGTGACAGGAGATTTTAAATAAATAAACAAATTGAACGTCTTTACTTAATTAGTAATATAATATAAGGCAAATAATGCCCAATAGGCCTACACATGTAATATATGATACGGTTCAGGGGGATGTATTTATACATTACATTGCATGATCATTATGGGGCATTTAGATGCGAAAATTGGCAAAAAGAAGTTAGTGGGTGTGAATGACTTTCTGGATGGCCAACATGAAAATAGTATACAAAGTACCAATAACGAGTGCTGATCTGCAATGGCAAAAAGGTAAAAAAGTATGAGCCAAGAAGAAACTATAGTTTACCAGAGCAGAGAGTGGCGAAAGCTTTTTTTTTTTTCCGCCCTACCTGAGACTGAGCCTCAAATGGGCTTAGAGTGTCAAAAGCTATCTTATAAACCCTGGTTAATAAAGTATTAGCATGACGTAAAACTGCCCCGCTATCCAGTAGGCACTTGGATCTCCACAGCACCCATAATTTCATATTATAAACCTTTTCTTGCACTATTGCCCCTTATAACCATTTTGAGACCTTATACTAATCTAATTTTACAATAACAGCAAAGAATACCTAAAAAGTGCTATGATAGATAGACAAATTTAATGAAGGAGGGACCCATACTGATCCTCAAAAAAAAAAGCTTTCGCCACTCTCTGCTCTGGTAAACTATAGTTTCTTCTTGGCTCATACTTTTTTACCTTTTTGCCATTGCAGACCAGGATTAACTGTCCACGAACTAGGCCCTTTTTGCCAGCCCCTGTATTATACCCATTCCTAGCTACTGTTCGTACTGGGATATACCTGTCCTCCTAACCCAAGTGAAAAATCGACCTCTAATTAATAGAGTTGAGTTCTTCTGTTGAAATATATTTTTAAAAAATGTTTCTTGGGTTTATAATATATAAACATTGACATACTTATCGGTATCACATAATCCAAAAATTATAAGTGTTTACACCGAGTTATCTGTAAAGAATTAAAGCTCTTTAAGTGCTAACTCAAACTCAGCTGGCTTCTATGGTACAAAAATGAACTGAAGAAAAAAACTATACTGGACGTAAAACAAACAAAGAAACAAAAAGTAAACGACAAATTAATGGCCATTCACAATACTTTATTTTAAAAAAATAGAATGAAATAATAAGAAAACAGATGTAATCCTCTTAGGATGAAATAAAATTTAGCTTGGTAATTATTCCTTTAATTCTGAAATCGTGATTTCTGTCATTATAAATAAACACATTTCGTGTTTATTTAGAAGATGAATTGAATGAACGATTGATCTAAGTCTGAATGTTCTTGGTCAAGTGCTAATGCTTCATAAAAAAGTCCACGAATCTCCTTCTTCTTTAGCTTCCCTCTTTAGTGCCTCTCAGCATAGAGGAGCATCCAGCCAGGAATTCCATTCTTCCCTATTTCCAGCTAAGCACCTCGCCTGTCGGAGGTCCTTCCCCCTGGCCTTACAGAGTTGTTCAATGTAGCTGAGATAGGACATCCTAGGGTGACCCCTAGGTCTTCTGCCATCTGGGACATATTCCATGGTCTTTAGAAGATCTCTGTGGTCGTCCATCCTGATAACATGGCCGAACCACTTTATCTGACGAGTTTCTAGAAGCTCTTTTAGTGGGGCTATCTCCAGTTCCTGACAAATCCTTTCATTGCAAACTTCGTCCCTCCTTGTTTTTCCAATCGTCCTTCGCAGAAATTTCATATCGGCAGCAGCGATTCTGCTCTCTTGTCGGTCTGTTAATACCCAACTCTCAGCTCCATACAAAAGTATGGGCAGATATACTGTCTTGAAGATGTCAATATACTGTCTTCACATCTTTCCCTATCACAGTGTTACATATCTGGTAGTAAACTGCATTCGCCTTGTTAATCCTGTTAGATATTTATGCGTCCACCTTCCCAGATCCGTCCATCACTGTACCCAGGTATGTGAAGTCTGTCACCACTTCTAATTCTTCTCCATTACAGTATATGTAGATATCTTCCAACTTGCAGGATCTTACTAATGTTGGTATTTATATGCGTCCCTTTTCGTTGTAGCTCTTCATACCATTCCATAACTGCCAGCTGCAACTTTTTTACTGAGTCCGTAATCAATACCACGTCGTCGGTGTAGAGAAGATGTATCTGGGAACATTCTTCGCTCTGGGAGTTTCGCATATTTCATCTCGTGGGGCCAAGTCAAAGGCAGATTTGAGGTCAAGGAAAGCCAGGTACATATTTTTATCCAAGTCCCAGGATTTCCGTAAGATATTTCTTAATGAGAAAATGTGGTCATGGGTTTGGCGCCCGGGTCTGAACCCAGCTTGCTCTTCTCTTATTAGTTGCTCAACTAGTGGTCTTAAGCGACCCTCCAATATGGATGTATATAGCTTGTACATAACTGGTGAGAGGCATATGGGTCTGTAGTTAGAGCATTCTGCCTGATATCCTTTCTTGTGAATTGGTATTATAATATTATATTCCCAATCCGTTGGAATCCTTTTTTCGTCCCAGGCTTTCTGAAAAAGGACTTGCAATGCCTGTACCAGCTCGGGCCACCATTATTTATTAAATCTGCTACTATACCATCCCTTCCTGGCGCTTTTCCTTTGATTTGACTCACTGCTTTGATTTTACGACCTGTTAGGGCTTTAATCCGTTTCCAGAAGATCTTGATGTTTTCCGATCGACCCCTAATTAATAGAGTTGAGTTCTTCTGTTGAAATATATTTTTTAAAAATGTTTCTTGGGTTTATAATTTATAAACATTGACATACTTATCGGTATCACGTTGTCTAAAAATTATAAGTGTTTACACCGAGTTATCTGTAAAGAATTAAAGCCCTTTAAGTAATAACTCAAGCTAAGCTGGCTTCTATGGTACAAAAATGAACTGAACAAAAAAACTATACTGGACATAAAATAAACAAAGAAACAAAAAGTAAACGACAAATTTATGGCAAATCACAATAAACTTTATTTTAAAAAAATAGAATGAAATAATAAGAAAATAGATCCAAACCTCTAAGGATGAAATAAAAATTTAGCTTGGTAATTATTCCTTTAATTCTGAAATCGTAATTTCTGTCATTATAAATAAATACATTTCATGTATGGCAACACAGAACTAACAAAAAGGAGGAGGAAATCGGTGGGTTTAGTTGACATAATCAGAGGTCAGAGTTTACACACTGGCAAGGTTATGTGGTTAATTAATAATAAATTATTTATCTATTACGAGTGTATTTGAATAAAACAACATGGTTTCAGAAGAAAAAAATACGAAGACTAGGTAATTATGAATTTGCCGGCCCAGTCTAGTTCGAGGCATTAGGAAATTTAAGAAAAGCACTAAAATTGTTGAAACAACTATAATATTCTTCAAGTTCAAATAGATACTGGTGTGACGTGCAATATATATGAAAGGACATATTTAAATTGAATCTAGTTTCAAACGTAAGTCAAGTCAAGTATTAACATGGTATGATGGAGAGAAGGAGGTAGATGATAGTGAGTGTGTCTTAAAAAAGGAAGTGAAAAGTAACAAATATAAAGTAAAGTTGTATGCAACTAGGCATAAAAAAATTATATTGCGATTAAATGCTTCTCTAAAAATGGGATTGTTCACTTCAGCAAAGGAGGTTTTGAGTAATGAGATAGATATTGAGGATTTTCTGCAAATATTTGTGGAAATTGAAATTCCAGCTCTTCAGAAATCTAGTATGAGCCTGTTGGAGAGGAAAAAAAAATTAAACAAGAGATACAGAGACTACAAAAATTAAATGTGATATAATACGAGGACCATCCAACTAAATAGACCACAAACATGATATTTTTAATAACACCCAAATGAAACAGAGTACGTATCGCACCAAAGAAATTAAATGATAATTTAATACAAAAATGTATTATCACACCAACAGTAGAAGAGATCATTCCTTTGTTAGCAAAAGCAATGATTTGCAGTGTGCTCAATGCAAAAAATGGATTCTATCAAATGAAGTTATATCCTATATAATTGACTACTTTTTGGACATCTTATGGAAGATATTGGTTTAAACATTCCCCATTCGGTCTGTCTGTAGCATCTGAAGAATTCCTAAGAAGAATGTTTCAAATTATAGAGCGCAAAGAAGGTCTTATTGCCTTTTCCGATGATAATGTAGTATTTGGTGAAGGAGAAACAATGGAGGAAGCTTTAGGAGACCATGATGAAAAATTGGAGAAAGTATTAAAGGGGGCAGAACATAGAAATTTGAAGTTAAATAAGAAGAAATACGAAACAAGAAAAACAAAAATAGAATATATGGGACACTTATTTACGAATAAAGTTGCTATGCCAGATCCAAGGAAGGTTAAAATGATAGAAGGTATGGGAAGACCAGAGAGCGAGTCCCAGATTTCCTACTAGTCAAGTTGGCCTGTCAAAGGTATGTGAGGTCAAAAGTCTTTTGGATTCATATACTTACATAAAAACATAAATTTGTGAAGATCTTGATATAAAAGGAAATCAGAAGGAGAAGCTGCAATTAGGGAAAGCTCCGGAAGGCCCATGGATGAATTAGCGACAGATATATTGGAATTTATTGAAGGACTGGTGGAAAGTTAGAAACCAACGGATTATCTGTGATGGGATCATTTCAAAGAATTAACAGGTGTATATTCCTGAAAAAATGAGAGGTCTAATTTTGGAAAAAATTCATTAAGGACACCAAGAGTTTGAGGGCTGTCTAAGGTATGAGAGGTCAAAAGTCTTTAGGATTCATATGGCAAGCAAAATGAATAATAATATACAACGTAAAATTATTATTAAGATCATAATATGAAAGGAAATCAGAAGGAGACGCTGCAATCAAGGAAAGCCCCGGAAGGCCTACGTGTGGAAGTAGCGACAGATATATTGGAATTTGATAAAAGTACATTTTTGGTGGTGGTGGATTATTTTGCATCCTTCTTTGAATTTAAAAGACTATCTGATGTGTCATCTAAGAGTACTACATCAGCACTATAACGTATTTTTGCAAAATATGGTGTACCACAGGCGGTTTATTCCGATAAAATAAATGCAGTAACCACAGCTACTTAGAGTTTGTATTATTCACTAGAGAGTGGAATTTTACATTGAAAACATCATTGCTGCACTATTGGATGCATTTTTGCTGCATCATTGCAGTCCAATGGAAAGGCAGCAGTATACCAAGGGGGTAGGGTAGGGAAGTCTGCAATTAACCAAGTATAGAATTTGTTGAAGTCGAATGAAAAATGAGGTGTGGAAGCAGCATTAGTCATATGGAGAAACATACCTACACATTCACGTGGCATCATTAGATTTTAGAAATCACCTAAATTATTTTCATGTGAAATCTTCTTTTTTTATATATATATATATCAAATTAAATGGTTAAGAAAGTGTTAAATGGAGTTGTAGCATCAAAGTTGGTAGAAAATTTGAAATTTACACAGTTTCACGTGCTCCCACTTTGCAAAATTCAAAAATATATACATAACAGTACATAATCTGATAGAAGCTTCAGTGGAGCATCTCAATCAGGACAAATATTACACTCCAATGAGGAACTTGCAATTGAACAAAACTATTAAAAATTCATAACTTTCTAATTATCCCAGTAAAAAGCATAAACAATAATCAACAAATGTGTTTGTATCTTTAGTAGTTACTTGTAAATTACTTTGTTCAGGGTCAATAAAAATTGGATAAACTGCATCATATAAATATTTTGATCCCTTGTGAGCAGTCAACTATTTTAGTGTAACAAACATACCAAGAAAAGTCAATAATGAAGAATCTAAGTCAAGTATAATGTAATAATATAACATGCTATATGTAATAATTGAGAGGGACTGTATAATGTGATAGATAAACAATCTACCAAAAACAAAGTTGTTTTATTGATGTGCAAAATTTTTAAATCTGTAAACTGAGAAGCACATATCCAAAGAGTAAATCCCAAAATCAACTTGCTGTGGGTTTAACGAAGCCCCTGCTGAGTCCAAGTTTAAAGAAGCTAAATCAAGATTTGGGACTATTTTAATGTCAATTTGTGTTTTCGATTGTTTTAATAGTAAATGATAAAGGAAGGTGTTAAAGTACAGACATCAGTTATTGTAAAATCGATATTACTCCTGTCGATACTTTGATTTTCTCTTTTGAATTATATGAGTTAATCAGTTCTTAAAGTGTTGGTGTTATTTTATTATTAATATTTTACCTGAACACTTTCTGCTCCTTAACCAGGGAAGATACAATTCCACAAGTGAATTTGGGGGATTCCTGAGCTGTGTATATGTTACAGAGGAATGGTGTTAGAAAGGGATAATGATCTAATAAGGAAATATCTGTTTAAAGCGATTGTGCAGTGAGCTGGAATCTTGAGGTACGAAATGCTTGAACAAGTAGAATGGAAGTAAACAGATGATTTGAATTGAAGAAGTTTGGTGGTATAAAAAAAGAGTAAGATTGTATACCTTTAGTAAGTAAATATGCCTAGAAATACTGGTGATAAAGAATCAGGAAGGTGGCCTTAGGAATACTCAATATAATCACAGCTTGAATATAAACTCATATTTAATAATAAACTGTACAAAATACATGTGGTCATATTGAAAGTAGATAACAACAACAAGGTGAGGTTCCTGACAGTGTTGCCACCAAAGACAAGCATAATCGACAGTGTTGACATGGCATATTTTTATCATTAACACTTCCCCCAAAAATATATAATGCCAACATACTCACAGACTCTACACCAATATACACAACGAACGACCATACACAACTAATCACTCCCGCACTGCATAGGACACACTCCAAGAAGACTGCAAAGAGCTTCAAATTGTGGCCAAGGCAAAGGTTTCGTCAAGATGTCCGCCAACTGCTCCGATGATGAAATAGCTTCAACTGAGATCAGTCCCGACTATCTCACCTTTTCCCTGACAAACTTCATCTGGATATCGATGTGCTTTGTCCGACTGTGGAATAAAGGGTTTTTAAGAAGTTGAATAGCACTATGGTTGTCCACTCGAAGTACAGGTGGTTTCTTCAGTAATCCAATCTCACTGTAGATTCGTACTAGCCAAACAGCTTCCCCCACAGCCAAACTCGCTGCAACAAATTCTGCCTCCGTCGTAGACTTGGCGACACTCCTTTGTTTCTTACTCATCCAAGAAACAGGTCCTCCGGAATATCGAAAGAGAACACCAGAGGTTGATCTTCTCGTAACCACATCACCAGCGTAATCCGAATCAGAAAATCCTTCAAGGCAGGCCTCTCCTTTGCCATAGTATATTCCATAATTTTGTGTTCCTTTCAAATACCTGAACACTCTCTTCACCATCCCCCAATCTTCCACCGTTGGAGACTCCACCCTTTGAGAGAGACTGATGACAGAAAAGGAGATGTCCGGTCTAGTTCCAATCGAGAGATAAAGTAAAGAACCAATAGCTTCACGGTATGGCACATTTTCCTCTAATTTCTTGCTAGAACTAATAAATTCACCCTTTTTAATTGGTGTTGAAACCGGGTGCAAATTTTCCATCCGAAATCTGCTTAGAATTTTACAAGTGTAAGCCTCTTGATTTATAAAAATGGTTCCATCCTTGAAATGTTTAATCTCGAATCCAAGATAATGTTTGGCTTCAGTGATATTAACTTTAAAAGTTTTACGCAAAGCATTTAAAAATTTCTCCAACTGTGAAATACTTCTCGATGCTACCAAGCCATCATCCACATGAATTGTTACAATAAGTGATTTATTGGTACTTACAAAAAGGCAGGGATCATTCTCACTTTGCTTGAGATCACATTCCTCGAGAAAATTTGTGAATTTCTCGTTCCAACAACGGGATGCCTGATGTAGACCGTATAGGCTTTTGCGTAGGAGAAACACCCTACCCGAGCCATCATCAAACCCTTCGGGTTGTTTCATATAAATTTGTTCGTTCAGTTCTCCATACAGAAAGGCACTCTTGATATCAAACTGCATCAAGTGAAGTCCGTCCTGTGCACTGGCACTAAGCACAGCCCTGATAGTATCCCATCTAATGGTTCGACTAAAGGTTTCAGAGAAATCAACTCCTGGTTGTTGAGAAAAACCTTTCGCGACTAATCGAGCCTTGTAACGCTCTACAATATCATCAGGATCATATTTTACCTTGTAGACCCAACGACAATCTATTATCTTCTTCCCTTCAGGCCTATCCCAAAGTGTCCAAGTATCATTTTCCTTTAGAGCATTCATCTCTTCTCTCATAGCCTTGTGCCAGTCCTCAGCTTGAATACAATTATAAGGATAGGTGGCTTCGTTGTAAGACCTAGGTTCATTGCAAAATGCTAACATAGCATAGTCCACTGCTAATCTTGTTGGTGCCCTTAACTCATCCCTATTCCGTAGACTATAACCATCTTTATTAGTACGGGTGCTGTCAATTTTATCCTGAACCTTCTTAGAATTTTTATTTCCATCATGCTGTTTTTCCATGTGATCTTGGACTTCTTCCAAGTTTGCTTGTTCCCCAACTTCCCTTGAAATACCTTCTTCCTCACCTGAAATAGGCGCTAAGTACTCAAAGACGGCAGTTGATGTATTTTCTTCCTTGAAGACAAAATCCCTTGACAGCACAACTTCGGAATCTTCAGGAATCCATACTCGATAACCATCTTGATCACCGCAGTACCCAACAAGGAAACCTTTCTTTGCTTTCTTGTCAAATTTTCTCCTTTTCTCCTTAGGAATATGCACAAAGCACTCAGTGCCAAATATTTTAAGATGCTTTATTGGGGCTTTTTTACCGCACCAAACTTCATAAGGTGAAACACCACTAGTGGAGGATGGACCTGTCCTATTTATGACATAAGCAGCAGTCATAACTGCCTCTGCCCACAGTTTTTCTGGCAGGCCTGTACATGCAGCATAGTTCTTGCTGACTCCACAAGGGTTCGGTTTTCCCTCTCTGCCGAACCATTTTGCTCCGGTGTATAGGGCATAGAGGTGTGATGGTACATGGCATGGTCCCTAGTTATTATTTGTACATCCCTATTTATGAATTCTTTTCCATTATCGGTAAATAATTCCTTGACAGTATGTCCAATAGTTTTCACCTCCGCCAAGAATTGCTGTAATATATCCTTCACTTCAGATTTCTCTTTTAGAAAATAGACCGTCCGATACTTAGAAAATTCATCCTTTAAGACTAAAAAGTATCTACTTCCACCCGCTGACAGATTGGGCATAGGTCCACAGACGTCAGCATTTATTCTATCCCCCGGACTGGAGACTTGTTCCTTTCTCTTGCCAAAGCTTAACCTATGCATCTTTCCAATTACGCATGCATCACAAAAGTCTGAAGATACTTGGCCGCCAAAGTTTACACCACTACGCTTTAAAAATTCTGCGACATACCTCTTATTCTGGTGGCCCATCCGTTCGTGCCAGGTCTGCAATTTATTTTCAACCGCAAGTTGAGCCTCTGCCGAGTAGACTGGGATGACCCTCATGTTCATGGTAAATAAACCACCGGTCCTGGTTGATTGTGCTGCCAGTCGACCATCCTTAAACAATGAACATTCATTATTACTAAATGTTGTTACATATCCTTTATCGAGAGCTGATGTAAGGGAAAACAAATTTTTATCAGCATCTGGCACGTACCATACATCCTGCAAATAACCACCAATCCATTTACCATCAATAAACATTTCAACATTAATGTTACCTCGTCCATAAGCCTTCATGGTCTGTCCGTTACCATCTTGGACATATTTCTCCGCTGGAAAGGATTCGAAAGTAGCAAACCAATCCTTCCTCATGGTCATATGGTGAGTAGCACTGGAATCAGTGATCCATGCAGCGTTCAAGTCACCCTCAGCTATACTACAGACAAAAGCACCACCACTCATACCTTTACCCTTTGCAGGTACCGAATGTACACCGCCATTTTTATGAAATGAATGTTTCTTTGGGCAATCCTTTTTAAAATGACCTTGCTGGTGACAACAATAGCATTTCAGTGTTACATTGCTGTCCTTAGGTGTACTGTGTAATATAATGTTGAACCTCTTTTATAATTGTGAAAAGAGGACTTACCCGCATTACTATGCTTCACATAAAAGGCAGCTGACATACCACTAGCACCTTCCGACCTCTCATTCATTCTCATTTCCACAACACAGAGCCTTTCTCTCAGTAGATCTAAGTTCCTCTGCTCCTTGGGGACAGATTCCCAAGCATTTATAAACCCATGGTATTCTGAAGGCATAGTATTTAGAACCCTATTTAAGAACAGAGAGTCCGGCAATTTAACTTTGTCTTCTTTCCAGGTTTCATCGCATAACTCCTGCCATAATTTTTCTAGCTTTGCAATATGCTTGGCCATAGAGTCACTAGATTCCTTCTCCTTAATACCAAAAAATTGATTAAATAGTCTGTCTTGCCTTTGCTCATAAACACTATGAAGTTTTTCCCACATAGATTTGGCGTTTGTGCACATATTAACAAGTTGTCTTACCTGACTTGATAATGAAGAAACTATTATATTTTGCGCCATATACTCCAATTTGTTTAAAACCACAACCTTCTTATTATAGTCCGTTTGATCGTCAGTAGGAATTGGCTTCTCCGGGTATACAAGTTCTCCTTCCACAGCGTCCATAACTCCATGAACCTGAAGCTGTATTTTAACCTGGAATTTCCAGTTTATCCAATTGGACTGTCCCTCCAATTTATCAATAGCAACCCTCGATACTTCCATTTCGTCAGAGAAGTCCAATCCCACTAACTTTTAGAACACATCAACAAACTATCAGAACACTTCAAACGTTCACGTTCCCGTCCCTGGGCCCATAACCTGATAAAGGATCAGGAAGGTGGCCTTAGGAATACTCAATATAATCACAGCTTGAATATAAACTCATATATAATAATAAACTGTACATAATACATGTGGTCATATTGAAAGTAGATAACAACAACAAGGAGAGGTTACAGACAGTGTTGCCACCAAAGACAAGCATAATCGACAGTGTTGACATGGCATATTTTTATCATTAACAACTGGCAACAATAAAAAGCATAGACTTACATTTCTTTATTATTTACTATTAGTATTCTTTTCTAAGGAACCGGCCATATGCACTTTTGATATAAAGTGAGAAGAGACATTTGGCATCTCATAGTCTGTCCAAGATGCTAGAAATGTAAGTCAGAGGGTGTTTCGTGAAATTGATTACTTGGCGGTAGTATACGCAAAATTTATAGCTAACATCTGGTTTCTTAACCAAAAATACTGATGTTCCCCAAGCACTCTTAGACGGGACTAAGATACTTTCGTTTAGCATGGCATCAAATTCCTCGTCCAAAATTATTTGATTGTATGGCGACACGGGATAATAGCATTGTTTTATTACTTTGTGTTCACCCGGGTCAACGACTTGTTCTATTCTGCTTGCACACTCCAACGTCTTCGCTTTCTAATTATTCTATTAGCCAATGAACTTGTTTTGTTCTCGGGTTCTCTGCTTGCGACGAATTCCTCTTACCGACGAGCATACTCGAGGTGACACCATTCCCACAATGATTCTTAGGTAACAGTTGAATCAAGATTTTATAGATGGATTTTCAAGAAATTTTTTCCATATGTCCGCGATTATACCAATGCAAAAACGGACTAACTGGTATCACTGTTCTACAGTTATATCTGTTGTTACAATTGAAAATGTCTAGCCACATTAGATTTGGGAAGTAATTGTTGCTGATTAAATAAGAGTAAAGTAGCTAAGAATTAACAGGATTTGAATTTTTAAATGAAACATTCCGATTTAAAAGAATACCTTTTGGTTTATCAATAAGTTAGCAGCACATGTAAATGCTCTTTAAAATATGATCCCAATTTCATTGGTGTATAATATTAAAATATATGCAGATGACATATCAATTCATTGTGAGGTAATAGAAAAGTTTAATAGTAGATAAGAATAGATGTTACAGACCACCCTTTTAAAAGTTCTCATGTTCTACATGCGACGAATTCATCTTACCGACCTAGATGACACCATTTCCACAATGATCCTTAGGCAACACTTCTTGTTGGCCCATCTCTATACTCGGAGGTAAACACATCTTCCGCCAGAAATCCATTCCAAAATTTACGGTGGCGGGGAATGATCAGGAATTTCAATAAACTAATTTTTCCCTTGAGTTCAATTGGTAGCTCGATTGACCCCAAAAGCTTCCTGTGAGGACAAGAATGGTTAATACTTAATTGTGAAAGAGTAGTTGCTTCCTTCACCTTCAGATTTCCACCTGTTTCGGTCTCTTCAAAATTCATTGAATGGACAGACCTTCAACTCTGAAGAAGATGTAAAAATCCACTTGGAAAATTTTTTTGCCAGTAAAGACAGGAAATTCTTTGAGCATGGAATTATGAATCTGCCCATGAGATGGCAGAAGATACTGGAACAAAACTTCAATTATATCATTGATTTAATAAATCGTTTTGTGTTTAAAAGTTGTGTCTTATTTTCGCTTAAAAAACCGAACAGACTTTTTGGCCAACTCTTTATAACTAATAGATAGTATATAAAATTAAAAGACAAACAAAATATAAATGTAATATGTTTTGTTTCTTTTTAATTAAAAAGAATCTATCAAATTTACCAATTGATAAAATAAAATATTTTGTACTTTTTTTTAAGTTGTGAAAAATGATAGTCTTCAGTACTTAGGAAATGTCTAAAGAAAAACTAGCTTAGAACTAAGAACTTTATGTATGGATTGTAGTAACATAAACATCTTATAAGTATATTAATTTGTCACTCTAATAAAACTAAATAGTAAATTACATCATTGTTTAATATTCTTGGTGCTTTATTTCACTATTTACTTACTGCATACAATTATTTTTAAAATCAATGGTGATTTAGTTACCAAAAAATTACTTTTTCAACCAGCGTTTTTTCTTTAAATTTTTTTATTATCCCATACTCCATATTATTTATATTTATTGAAGTGTGTGTTTTAGGTTGGAGATAGTGATTTGTTAGCAGAAAGAATTTGTTCTCTGTTAGACTCTAGCCAAACGTTAAGAGAAGAGTATGATAGGATTTCAGACATTTGTTCCGAGATTCAAAGAGGTAATATTAGTATCCATTGTTTCTAATAATTAATGTCTTGTTTAATATTTCCTTGATTTTTTTATTGTTTCTTTGATTGTTTATTGTTCATCAAATCATTGGAGCTATTTATAATGACAGAAATTATGATTTTAGTATTATAGGAGTTGGAGTAATTACTTAGCTAAATCCCTAGATGTTCATTCTATTTTTTTTTTTTTTTTAGCAAATACTTGGAATAGTAAATTTTATTTATATTTCTAATTATACTAATCATGCCTGGTATTAAAATATTTTTATTTCTTAATTTTAAAACTAACTGCTCTACCATTTATTTATTTTTGTATATAAAGTTTATTGTGATTTGGATAAATTTATCGTTTACTGTTTATTTTACGTCCGTTATACTTTTTGTTCAGTTTATTTTTGTGCCATAGATCCCAACTCAGTTTGAGTCATCACTTGAAGTATTTTATTGCTTTACGGATAATTCAGTGTAAACATATTGTTGGTCTTCCTGGCTGAAGCACAATACATTTTATCACTTTCAGTGTTTTTAAATCTATTTTATAGCATTGATAAAAAATATTTTGATAATTTATTTAATGTTTATGTTTGATTTTGTTGTAAATTAAAATGTTTTAGCTTGCTTTAGCATTGTTCGGTGCTGATTGGGGAAATTTTTCTTACTTTGATTTTTAGTCTTTTCTCCTTTAAATTTTTTTGTGTGGTTTAAACCTAAAAATGGGTCCTAAACCAGACAATGAGGCAATTTTGAGTACTGTACAGGATTAATTGGATAACGTAAAGGACAATATAAAAGAAACAAATGAATTAGTCTATACTGTAAATGCAAATTTCAAACACCTTTCCCTTTTAAAGCACAAATATCACAACTGGATAATTCTTTTAACAACTTTACAAATCCTGTTACAGGGCTAAAGCAATATGCTAAATTACTTGACATTGATTGCATTAAATATGACTTAATTAAATAAGAGATTCTTGGACTTTTTTATGAAGTATTAGCACTTGGCCAAGAACATTCAGACTTAGATCAATCGTTCATTCAATTCATCTTCTAAATAAACACAAAATGTATTTATTTATAATGACAGAAATTACGATTTCAGAATTAAAGGAATAATTACCAAGCTAAATTTTCATTTCATCCTTAGTGGTTTACATCTATTTTCCTATTATTTCATTGTATTTTTTTTTAATAAAGTTTTTTGTGATTTTCCATAAATTTGTCTATACTTTTTGTTTCTTTGTTTATTTGACGTCCAGTATAGTTTTTTTGTTCAGTTCATTTTTGTACCATAGAAGCCAGCTTAGTTTGAGTTAGCACTTAACGGGTTTTAATTCTTTACAGATAACTCGGTGTAAACACTTATCATTTTTAGATTACGTGGTACCGATAAGTATGTCAATGTTTATAAATTATAAACCTAAGAAACATTGAAAAAAAATATATTTCAACAGAAGAACCCAACTCTATAAATTAGAGGTCGATTTTTCACTTGGGCTAGGAGGACAGGTATATCCCAGTATGGACAGTCGCTAGGAATGGGTATAATACAGGGGCTGGCAAAAAGGGCCTAGTTCGTGGACAGTTAATCCTTATGGGTCCCTCCTTCATTAAATTTGTCTATCTATCATAGCACTTTTTAGGTATTCTTTGCTGTTATTGTAAAATTAGATTAGTATAAGGTCTCAAAATGGTTATAAGGGGCAATAGTGCAAGAAAAGGTTTATAATATGAAATTATGGGTGCTGTGGAGATCCAAGTGCCTACTGGATAGCTGGGCAGTTTTACATCATGCCGATACTTTATTAACCAGGGTTTATGAGATAGCTTTTGCCACTCTCTGCTCTGGTAAACTATAGTTTCTTCTTGGCTCATACTTTTTTCCTTTTTTGCCATTGCAGATCAGCACTCGTTATTGGTACTTTGTATACTAGTTTCATGTTGGGCCTCCAGAAGGTCATTCACACCTACTAACTTCTTTTGGCCAATTTTCGCATCTAAATGCCCCATAATGATCATGCAATGTAATGTATAAATACATCCCCCTGAACCCTATCATATATTACATGTGTAGGTATATTGGGCATTATTTGCCTTATATTATATTACTAATTAAGTAAATATGTTCAATTTGTTTATTCATTTAAAATCTCCTGTCACACAAAAAAAATTCTGGCTTCATTCCTGCTGCTAATGTATGATTTCTAATGATTCCATAATTATTGTTTCCATCAAAACAGCGATTTCTTGAAACTGACTATTGTAATAACTTCCTTTATTCCAGGTTGGGGTCATCTGAAACTCAAAATTAAAGAAATAGCAGAAACTAAGGATCAGATAGAAACAAGATTATATGATGAATTTTTTGCCGTCCTAAATAAAATACTCCTAATAGCTTTTGATAGTTATAATATTTTGTACCCTTTGAAAATAACATCACATATTATATAGTTCAATTTAACTTATTCTTAATTAATATGATAAATGTGTGCACAGGACCATTAAATGTTGAACCGTTTAGGTCCTTAGACCAGACCGATGGATATTGCCTTTGGTACTGTGATGCAGACTTGGCATACTGTTGCCCTGCGCCTCCCGTCATCAATCTTTTATTTAACTTTTATTTCTAGATTAACCTTATGTAGAGGATCCCTCAAAATGTCTCTTTGTCTTATCAAAAATCTGCCAGACCTACTAGATTACTGTCTAGCAGCATTTCTTTGATTTCATTATTCCCAAAAAACCTAGCCATTTAAAAGAATTGTTAAAAACATTCTAAACACACATACAGCACTGTTATTGGACTGTCAATACAAATATCAGCCATTCCCACAACCTTGGGTGTATGCAGCTAATGTGCTATCTACTTAATTACCGATGCTGGCTAGATTGTAGTATTCCTTTAATAAAATTGAACAGCTCTATTGAGAGATACAGCTTAATAGAGCTAAACCATTTGAGGAAAATGGCAGTGAAATCCAAATTTTGAAAAGATATTGCCCTTTACCTCCGTCAAACATATATAATATAATTATTTATTAAGAGTAAACATATTAAAACTTTTTCTTTACAGGTACTTAAGACAGTAACAAACAAGCCAGCTATATCCCACCTTCGAGCTCTTTAAAAGGAAAATTTAAATGTAAATAATAATTGTAAAGCAAGATTTTGTAAAAGATGTAGTTTGAATCATATTTGTAAAGATATATTATTTCATCACACCTGCAGTTTTTATACCCTCAAGACTGTTATCTTAAAAAAATTTCAAATGGTGAAGCAGCAATTATGACAAAACCATCTGTAATAATTAAATAAATTACACAACTGATAGAACAGGCCAACAACCCATTAACTGGGCCTGAACAGGCGTGGCAAAGCTTCTAGACAATCCCCTCCCATGCACCAATCTTTCGCCCTTATGTTGTCCTGTCTATTACTCTTCGCACCTCCTTGGGCAAAGCTAACTACTAAAAATAAGGAGAGGTTATCAGTGGGTTTAGTTGACTTGGGGACTCTGGGCGATATGGGAACTTGCAGGTATTGTGGTGAAACATTAATTTACCAAATAAAAGTGAGTTACAGAGATGCTGTGGTAAAAAAGGGTTTAAAAATATGTGTACCAATCAGCTAGTCTAAGTGAAACAGAGAATGTGCTTAGTATTGCAACTTCAAGGATAGCTCAAAAATTTACAAGGGATACAGAGACTAAGAAAATCAAATGTGATATATTAAGTGGAACAGCCAGCTACATGGACCACAAACATGGTATTGGTAGTAACACACAATTGAAACAGAGTATGTATCGCACCAAACAAATTAAATGAAAATTTAATACAACACTGTATTATGACACCAACAGTAGAAAAGATCATTCCTTTGATAGCAAAAGCAACAATCTGCAGAGTACTCAATGCAAAAGAAGGATCCTATCAAATGAAGTTAAATCCAGATTCTCAAGAATTGACCACTTTTTGGACAACTTATGGAAGATATTGGTTTTAATATTCCCTCTTCGATCTGTCGGTAGCACCCGAAGAATTCCAATAAAGAATGTTTCAAATCATGGAGGACAAAGTTGTTATTGCCATTCCCGATGATATTGTAGTATTTGGTGAAGGAGAAACAATGGAGGTATGTGAGGTTGAAAGTCTTTTGGATTCATATACGTACATATTATTATATTATATATATTCAGCTTAACACTAAAATTCAGAGATCAAAAGAAATGTGTTATAACCTGTAAAAGTCAAGAAGCCCTGGTTTATCTCTTATTTTAGCTAAGAATAAGAATAGTCTCCAGTATTAAAAAACTGTGACCTAATCTGTTATTATCTCCAGAGTCATCAATTATTTATTTTTTCTGTTGAAGTACAGACATCAGCTATTGGATTCATGGAACTGGTTGAGAGGAGAAAGCGATAAACAATGTGCCAAAAATAAATATGTTTTACTGATATGCAAAATTTTAAAATCCCTTTCTGATTGATTTAAACTCTTTACTGCTGGATAGAGACTCACAAATGAACAAAACAAGAGTTTGGACAAAAGTGCAACCTGGTCGATAGATGTTTAGAAGAGGTTATGGTTTGTAAGGCGACTAAATCTCCATTTAATAACCCTATTTCGAATAAGAAAGTTTATTTATATAAATCTTCATTTATTTGCCACTATTTGATAAAAAAAAGTTACACAGTTCAGAAATGTCACTTTTGGCTTGCCAATGGCAAACCTCCTAAGTAAGCCTAATTTTGCTCAAAATAATTCTAGCAAAGGCGCAACTCTTTCAATGTTCACCTCAGAAGTCTTTGCATAGTGAGGCTTGGTTTGTGGATAATGGAGGGACACATCATATATGTAGTAGAAGGGAATGGTTCAGAAGTTTTGAATCATTCAAGAATCACCATGCCATTATTATCACTGATGGATCTCAAGTCAAGGCACTTTTTAAAGGACTCAGCAGGGGCTTCGTTTTCGTTAAACCATCAGTAAGTTGATTTTGGGTACCCATTCTTCGGATATGTACTTCTCCCTCTTGAACCTTTTTTCTGTCCATCACCCCTTCTTCAACTTCCAGTGGTGTTCCTCGAGATTCTTGTTGATCTTCTGGATTCTCTTCATGATAAATATCAATATCTGTTCCTTCCATTTCATGAAATGAAACTTTCCATCGGTGCTTTGAGTGACTCCTGGAATATGATGTGTCTTGATCTAATTAATTTGTTATTTGAGAAAACTCAGTATCCGTTGTCCCCCTCATATCCAACAAGCACTCCCCTTGTGTAGTTTTTTATTAAATTTTCTTTGGGTATATTGACCGAACATATTGATCCTATAACACAAATATTTTTAATTCCGGGTTTTCTACCCATCCAATCTTCAAATGTAGATTTTCCTTTTTCTGATGATAGACCAGTTCGATTTAATATGAAGGCTGCACCATTAATCATTTCTGCCCATAGGTCCTTAGGTAGGGATCCTTCTCCTCTCCTGAGTGCATGTGGGGTCCTGCAGTTTCAACAATTGTGTGAAACCAAGGATGAGTTTAATAAAATATACTTTTCAAAATTTTGAAAACTCATCTTTGAATTCAGAAAAATATTTAATATCACTTTTCGAAGGAATAAATGGGCCATATACATCAGTGCTTATAATCTGACAAGTCTTCGCAGCCTTATTCCGACATTAACTTGAGTCTTTTCCTTTTATGCAAACCTCACAGAGTTCACCATCATAAGTTAAGTCAAAATTAAGCTCTCTATAAACTACTTCCTTTACATGGCATTTATTCTGATGACCCATCCTTTCATGATAAAGTTACAATAAATTATGGTCTTAGGTAGCAGTAGATAAATTGTGGGTACTACCCTAATGGCTAGATTGTAGAGATCAGCCGATACTTTACGACTCCCTGACACAAGAGTTTCGACTTTCTTTACCTTCAAATAATTTACAGCTAACTGGAGTGGAATCAAATTTACTATGTGGTCTACGATCTTGAGCTTCTAAAAGATTCTAAGAAATATCACAAACCAGCCAGACATTAGTGAGCATAAATCTCTTCCAATAACCGTTAGAAGCATCTTCAATCAAAATAGATCCTTTAAAAAGTGCCTTGACTTGAGATCCATCAGTGATAATAATGACATGGTAATCCTTGAATGATTCAAAACTTCTGAACCATTCCCTTCTACTACATATATGATGTGTCCCTCCATTATCCACAAACCAAGCCTCACTATTAGTCTCCAATGCAAAGACTTCTGAGGTGAACATTGAAATAGTTGTGCCTTTGCTTGAATTATTTTGAGCAAAATTAGGCTTACTTAGGGGGCTTGCCATTGGCAAGCCAAAAGTGACATTTCTGAAGTGTGTAACTTTTTTTTATCAAATAGTGGCAAATAAATGAAGATTTATATAAATAAACTTTCTTATTCGAAATAGGGTTATTAAATGGAGATTTAGTCGCCTTACAAACCATAACCTCTTCTAAACATCTATCGACCAGGTTACACTTTTGTCCAAACTCTTGTTTTGTTCATTTGTGAGTCTCTATCCAGCAGTAAAGAGTTTGAATCAATCAGAAAGGGATTTTAAAATTTTGCATATCAGTAAAACATATTTATTTTTGGCACATTGTTTATCGATTTCTCCTCTCAACCAGTTCCATGAATCCAATAGCTGATGTCTGTACTTCAACAGAAAAAATAAATAATTGATGACTGGAGATAATAACAGATTAGGTCACAGTTTTTTAATACTGGAGACTATTTTTATTCTTAGCTAAAATAAGAGATAAACCAGAGCTTCTTGACTTTTACAGGTTATAACACATTTCTTTTGATCTCTGAATTTTAGTGTTAAGCTGAATATTATAATTTTATAAATTAATAATTTTCTCCAGATAAACCTAATCATAAAATTAAGGTCAAAATACCACTTATAAAAGAAATTAGAAAAATTCTGACATTAGAAATATGAATATATGTGGGTAATGTTTGAAGGTTAACATATTTTCCTTATTTATTATTATACTATGTAACTAGTATGTATAAGTTATGTGTTTCTCAATGCTTAGCATATTACAAAAATCACATTATAGAGGGCCTGTAAATTATTATATATAGCATAATACTTGACTTATTATGACATGCAAATGTGCAACCTGGTCGATGGATGTCCAGAAGAAGTTATGATCCCTAAGGCGACTAAATCTCAATTTAATAAGATAGCCTATTTCGCATAAGAAAATTTATTTTTATAAATCTTCATTTATTTTCCACTATTTTATAAAAAAAAGTTACACACTTCAGAAATGTCGCTTTCGGCTTGCCAATGGCAAACCCCCTAAGTAAGCCTAATTTTGCTCAATAATGACATAACGATGACTTATTTTCTTCATTATTGATTTTTTTTTGGCACATTTGTTGCATGAAAATAGTTTAATTCTCAAAAGGGATCATAAAATCTATACGATGCAGTTTATCTAATTTTTATTATAAATTCTATGGAGCTATAGTTAGTGCCTTTATCGTGATAGACCACCTGCGGTACACCATATCTTGCAAATATATGTTATAGTGCTGATATAGTACTCTTAGATGACACATAACATAGTCTTTTAAATTCAAAGAAAGATGAAAAGTAATACACCACCAAAAATGTATCTTAATCAAATTCCAATATATCTGTCGCTAATTCATCCATAGGGCTTCCGGAGCTTTCCCTAATTTCAGTTTTTTTTTTTCCTTAGCTCTCAAACTTATAAAAATAGGATGTGGGAATATCTTTCTTGGATCTGACATAGTAACTTTATTCGAAAATAAGTGTCCCATATATTCTATTTTTGCTTTTCACATTTCAAATTTCTCTGTTCTGCCCCTTTAATACTTTCTACAATCATGGTCTTTTAAAGCTTCCCCCATTGTTTCTCCTTCACCAAATACTACAATATGACCAGGAATGGCAATAACACCTTTGTCCTCCATTATTTGAAACATTCTTCTTTGGAAGCTACAGCCAGACCGAATAGGGTATGTTTAAACCAATATCTTCCATAAGGTGTCCAAAAAGTGGTAATTTCTTGAGAATCTGGATTTAACTTGATAGGATCCTTTTTTTTGCATTGAGCACTCTGCAGATTGTTGCTTTTGCTATCAGAGGAATGATCTTTTCTACTGTTGGTGTGATAATACAGTTTTTTATTAAAATTTCATTTAATTTCTTTGGTGCGATACATACTCTGTTTCATTTGTGTGTTACTACAAATACCATGTTTGTGGTCCATGTAGTTGGCTGTTCCACTTAATATATCAAATTTAATTTTCTTAGTCTCTGTATCTCTTGTTTAATTTTTGAGCTATCCTTGAAGTTGCAATACTAAGCACATTCTCTGTTTCACTTACGCTAGCTGATTGGTACACATATTTTTAAAATGGGTGGATTATAAACACTTTTTTTACCAGTGTCTCTGTAACTCACTTTTATTTGGTAAATTAATGTTTTACCACAATACCTGCAAGTTCCTATAAAACCTCCAATTAGTTTCCCTAGGTCAACTAAACCCACTGATAACCTGTCCTTTTTTTTTTTAGTAGTTAGCTTTGCCCAAGGAGGTGAGAAGAGTAATAGAGAGGACAGCATAAGGGGGAAAGATTGGCGCCAGGGAGGGGATCGACTAGAGGCTTTGCCACGCCCCTTCAGGGCCAGTTTATCAGTTGTGTAATTTATTTAATTATTACAGATGGTTTTGTCATAATTGGTGCTTTTCCATTTGAAAGGTTTTTAAGATAACCGAATTGAGGGTATAAAAACTGCAGGTGTGATGAAATAATATATCTTTACAAATATGATTTAAAGTACATCTTTTACAAAATCTTGCTTTACAATTAAATTTTCCTTTTAAAGAGCTCGAAGGTGGGATATAGCTGGGTTGTTTGTTACTGTCTTAAGTACCTGTAAAGAAAAAGTTTTAATATGTTTACTCTTAATAAATAATTATATTATATCTGTTTGACGGAGGTAAAGGGCAATATCTTTTCAAAATTTGGATTTCACTGCCATTTTCCTCAAATGGTTTAGCTCTATTAAGCTGTATCTCTCAATAGAGCTGTTCAATTTTATTAAAGGAATACTACAATCTAGCCGGCATCGGTAATTAAGTAGATAGCACATTAGCTGCATACACCCAAGGTTGTGGGAATGGCTGATATTTGTATTGACAGTCCAATAACAGTGCTGTATGTGTGTTTAGAATGTTTTTTACAATTCTTTTAAATGTCTAGGTTTTTTGGGAATAATGAAATCAAAGAAATGCTGCTAGACAGTAATCTAGTAGGTCTGGCAGATTTTTGATGAGACAAAGAGACATTTTGAGGGATCGTCTACATAAGGTTAATTTAGAAATAAAAGTTAAATAAAAAATTGATGACGGGAAGCGCTGGGCAACAGTATGCCAAGCCTGCATCACAGTACCAAAGGCAATATCCATCGGTCTGGTCTAAGGACCTAAACGGTTCAACATTTAATGGTGCTGGGCACACATTTATTATATAAATTAAGAATAAGTTAAATTGAACTATATAATATGTGATGTTATTTTCAAAGGGTACAAAATATTATAACTATCAAAAGCTATTAGGAGTAAAGTCCAATGCAGAGGTGCCTAAAATTCATACTCATGGCTATCCCATAGTTAGAGGGATGGTTAGAGGTATTATAACTATAGAGCTCTCATTAGTCTTAAGACAGGAAAAAAAAATTTACGGACTGTAAAAATTATTATATACTTCATTTTGCTTAATATAATCAAATTTTAAAACTTTTTAATATACATTTATTACAGGTAGTTTACAAATCATCTCTTCTGCACAAATCACATGGCTTTATTTTATTTAGGACGGCAAAAAATTCAGCATATAATCTTTTTTCTATCTGGTCCTTAGGTTTCTGCTATTTCTTCAATTTTGAGTTTCAGACAATCCCAACCTGGAATAAAGGAAGTTATTACAATTGTCAGTTTCAAGAAATCGCTGTTTTGATGGAAACAATAATTATGGAATCCTTAGAAATCATACATTACCATTAGGAATGAAGCCAGAATTTTTTTGTGTGAGAGGAGATTTAAATGAATAAACAAATTGAACATCTTTACTTAATTAGTAATATAATATAAGGCAAATAATGCCCAATAGGCCTACACATGTAATATGTGATACGGTTCAGGGGGATGTATTTATACATTACATTGCATGGTCATCATGGGGACATTTAAATGCGAAAATTGGCCAGAAGAAATTAGTGGGTGTGAATGACCTTCTGGAGGGCTAACATGAAAATAGTATACAAAGTACCAATAACGAGTGCTGATCTGCAATGGCAAAAAAGGATAAAGGTATGAACCAAGATGAAACTATAGTGTACCAGTTTACAGCGGTTGAACCTTCAGGAATATAAAACATGTGAATGTGTTGTCATGCTCCAAACTTGATTGTATTTAATAAGTTATAACAATGACTGGAGACTTAATTAATAATTCCATATAATACAACATGGTGTCAGGTGAAATCCTAGTTTTTTAATAAAGTGAATAAGTGTCATAGTGGTACGTTACAGCCACAAACGCGTTGTGTGATGGAGTTTAAACCACCCACTGAATTAACATTTTCGGGTAGTATTGCAGAAAACTGGAAAAATTGGAAGCAGAAATTGGAATACTATCTTTTAGAAACTGAAAAGGATAAAAAAGCAGATTAAGTTAAAATAGCAATTTTACTCAACTTGATTGATGAAGGTTTGGCTATTTTTAATACGTTTGGATTATCTACTGAAACGTCGACATATGAGGCTGTAATCACTAAATATTAAAACTACTGTAAAGAAAATAAGAATGTGTTGTTTGAGCGCCATAAATTTTTTAAGACATTGAGAATTGATGGCCAGACTATAGACAATTATGTGACAGTGCTTCACACTATTGGAGCAAACTGTGAATTCAGTAATCAGTTAGAATTTTTAATTAGGGATCAAATTGTTTTACACTTAACATATCAAGGGCTATAGGAAAGAATATTAAGAGAAAGTGAACTAGATTTATTTAAAGTGGTTGATTTTGTAAAAGCATCTGAAACTACAAAGGAACAAGTGAGAGTAATACAAGAGAAATCCGTAGAAGTACATGGATTAAAAAGAGGTAATAATAAATCTAATTATAATACAGCTAATGATGAGGGCAGGAAACTTAATAATAATTTTAGGCCTAAATACGGGAATCACAGTGGTGCGAACATCAATATTGATGCATTATACTATCAGTGTCGGAGGAGTGGAAATAAACATAGAGCCAATAATTGTCCAGCATATGGAAAGTATTGCAGTTTATGCAATAAGCCAAATCATTTTGCAGTTGCATGTTTTAAAAACAAGAAAAATATAAGTTTAGTATAGCAAAATAAGTATGAAAGTGAACAGGACTATGCGGATTGCCTTATTGACTCTTGTGAGTTAGTTGAGAGCTCAAAGAAAAGTTTTAAAATTGATAGTTTACAGTGGTCACAAAATTTAAATATTAATAACAAGGAATTGGAGTTCAAGCTTGATACGGGAGCTGAGATTAATGTGATGCCAATAAGCTGTCTGTTCAAATTGGGAGTAAGTACTGACAATATGTGTAATAATAGACAAATAATGCTGGAGGTATTTGGAGGCAATCAGTTAAAATCTTTAGGAGTTATTAAATTGAAATGTAGTGCCAATAATGCGAGGAATTGCCAACTTAGTTTTGTTGTAGTGAATGATGCAAACAATAATAAAATTAAACCCTTACTGGGGTTGGATGGTTGTGTTAAATTAAACTTAATTAAAAGAATAAATGATCTTACAGTTGATAATCAAACGAAAGTGGAAATTTTGAAGAGAAATGAAGACATATTTCATGGAACTGGACTGATCAAAAATTATGAGTGTCACATTAAAGTAGATAAATCTGTAGCACCAGTTATCAGACCTCCTAGAAGAGTATCTTTAGCTATTAGGGACAGGTTGCAAGAAAAGTTAAATCTTTTGGAGAGAGAAAAAAATATTAAAAAGTGGATTGTCTGGTGACATGGGTCAGCAATCTTGTGGTAATCAAAAAATTAGATGGAGGTCTTCGAGTATGTTTGGACCCAACTGATCTGAACAAAGCCATCATTAAAACACCAGTGTTAATACCAACCTTGCAAGAAGTAACTTCTCAGTTAGCAGGTAAATGTTGGTTTTATTTACTTGATCTTAAGGAGGGCTTTTATAATATTAAACTGGACAAAGAATCTTCTAACTTGTGAGCGTTTTCAACACCTTAGGGGTGCTATAAATTCCTCGTACTCCCATTTGGTGTATCCAACGCCCCAGAGGAGTTCCAAAGAGTAAACACTTCCATATTTTCAGATATTCCTGGACTTATAATATATTTTTATGACATTTTAATTGCAACTGAGACAGAAAAATAACATGATGAAGTGCTAAATAAAGAAAGGGCAAGGTCAAGTAATTTAAATTTTAATCCTTGTAAATTTCAATATAAAACCAATAAAGTTACATTTTTGGGGTTTGAGTTTGAAAAAAATGGGATGAAAATTGACCAACATAGAATAGAAGCTATTAAAAGTTTAGAGAACCCTAGTAATAAGAAGGAATTACAGAGAATTTTGGGCATGCTTAATAATTACATAAGAAATTTTATTCCAAATTTTGCTGGCTTAACTTCAAATTTGCGTACCCTTTTGAAATGTAATGTGGAATTTATTTGGACAGAAGCTCATTCAATGCTTCTAAAAAATATAAAAGAATTAATTATGAAAATTCCAGTATTAACACATTTTGACACATCTAAGGAAATTACTATTAAATGTGATGCATCTAAGGATGCAATAGGATGCTGTTTAATGCAGGAGGGACAACCTATATCCTATGCGTCAAGGTCGTTGTCACCAACAGAAAAGAATTTTGCACAAATTGGAAAGGAATTATCAAGTCTTCTTTTTTCAACATCTTAATTCCATTTATACATCTATGGGCATAAAAATTGTGTCAGAACAGACCACAAACCTCTTGTGTCTCTAATTAAAAAGAATGTTGGAAAAATACCACCACCCAGATTGTGGCGGATGATTCTTAAATTAATTAAATACGACTTAGATTTGGGATATGTGCCTGGGAAGGAATTATATATTGCTGATTTGTTGTCAAGAGGTTGTGAAAATGAGGAGAATGTCAATTCTGAACAAGATTGGATTAGTGAGATAGTTCTTGAAGTAGCATCTAATAATTATCAATTGCAGGTCACACCTAGAAGAAAAAAGAAAAAAGACACCTCGAAGAAGAAACCACCCAAGGATAAGACATTACAATGCCTAGTGCAGTACTACATGAAGGTATGGCCTGCCAATAGTAAAGATGTGCCTGAAGAAATAAAAGTATATTAAAAATTTAAAGATGAACTTTGTGTTAGTGGAAACTTAGTATTTGTGGGCCCAAAGCTGTTGGTGCCTATTTCCTTGAGAAAAGAAATGTTGGAGAAGCTTCATAGTCCGCATTTAGGAGTTAGCAGAACACAAGCAAGGGCAAGACAAATATTTTACTGACTGCAAATAAACTCAGATATTGAAGAATATGTATTAAAATGTAAAATATGTGAAACTTATAGGACTAAAAATATAAAGGAACCTTTATTGCCTTACCCGGTACCATCAAGACCTTATCAACGGGTCGGTATGGATTTCTTCCAATTAGGAAACTATTCCTACTTAATAATTGTGGATTATTTATCAGCCTGGTTTGATGTGGTAAAGATGGCATATAAAACAGCATCAGAAACAATCAAGGCTATTAAACCAATATTTGCAACACATGGAATACCTGATGAAATTGTGGCTGATAATATGCCTTTCTCGTCCTTTGAGTTCAAGCAATTTTGTCAAGGACGGGAAATAAAATTAACTAACATTAGCACACACTATCCACAATCAAATGGAATGGTGGAGCAAGCAGTTGGTATTTGCAAAAGCCTCATGATAAAATGTTACAAATCTGGACAAGATTTCAATTTAGGATTAATGGAGTATAGAAACTGTCCAATCACAGAATTTGTCAGTAAGCCCAGCACAAATACTGATGAGCAGACAGCTAAGAACAGTCATCCCAACTATTGAAGAAAACCTTCTGCCAAATGTCATTGGGGTGAAGGAGTATAAGGAGCTTAAACAGCAAAAGTCTAAGCTATACTATGATAAAACATCACAGCAGAGAAGAGGTTTCAATGATGGTGAAAGTGTAGTCCATAGAAGAGGAAGGAGATGGGAGCCAGCCCAGATTATTAAATCTAACAATGCGCCTATATCCTACATAATAAGAACTGAGGATGGTCAAACATTAGGTAGGAATTTAGTCCATCTACGGAAATCAGGAAATCCTTTTGCTATTAATGGAGAACATTACCGAAAGTAATTAATTGAATACTATCCAATTCCAGTTCCAGCTCAATCACCTCAACATCCAGAAGAGAGTCCTGAGGTCACCTCTGAAACCCATAACCCAGCTCTACCTCAAGCTATGTCTAGATATGGAAGACGAATTATTAAGCCTAGAAGATTAGTGGAAGAATGAACTTTAATAGTTAAATTGGTATTATTGTATTTTGTCTATTTTGAAAATTTATTTTATTTTGTTGTACATAATCGTTAATCTAGAATTTAAATAAAAGGAGGGAGATGTGGTAACACTGTTTCTAACAGCGGTTGAACCTTCAAGAATATAAAACATGTGAATGTGTTGTCATGCTCCTAATGATTGTATTAAATAAAGTTATAACAATGACTGGAGACTTAATTAATAATTCCATATAATACAACAGTCATCATAGGACATTTAGATGCAAAAATTGGCCAGAAGAAGTTAGTGGGTGTGAATGACCTTCTGGAGGGCCAATATGAAAATAGTATACAAAGTACCAATAACGAGTGCTGATCTGCAATGGCAAAAAAGGAAAAAAGTATGAGCCAAGAAGAAACTATAGTTTACCAGAGCAGAAAGTGGCGAAAGCTATCTCATAACCCCTGGTTAAAGTATTAGCATGATGTAAAACTGCCCAGTTATCCATCCAGTAGGCACCTGGATCTCCACAGCACCCATAATTTCATATTATAAACCTTTTCTTGCACTATTGCCCCTTATAACCATTTTGAGACCTTATACTAATCTAATTTTACAATAACAGCAAAGAATACCTAAATAGTGCTATGATAGATAGATAGATTTAATGAAGGAGGATTAACTGTCCACCAACTAGGCCCTTTTTGCAGCCCCTGTATTATACCCATTCCTAGCTACTGTCCGTACTGGGATATATGTCCTCCTAACCCAAGTGAAAAATCCCCCTCTAATTAATAGAGTTGAGTTCTTCTGTTGAAATATATTTTTAAAAAATGTTTCTTGGGTTTATAATTTCTAAACATTGACATACTTATCAGTATCACATTGTCTGAAAATTATGTGTTTACACCGAGTTATCTGTAAAGAATTAAAGTCCTTTAAGTGATAACTCAAACTCAGCTGGGTTCTATGGTACAAAAATGAACTAAACAAAAAAACTATACTGGACATAAAATAAACAAAGAAACAAAAAGTAAACGACAAATTCATGGCAAATCACAATAAACTTTATTTAAAAAAATACAATGATATAACAGGAAAATTTAGCTTGGTAGTTATTCCTTTAATTCTGAAATCGTAATTTCTGTCATTATAAATAAATACATTTTGTGTTTATTTAGAAGATGAATTGAATGAACTATTGATCTAAGTCCGAATGTTCTTGGTCAAGTGGTAATGCTTCATTAAAAAGTCCACGAATCTCCTTCTTCTTTAGCTTCCCTCTTTAGTGCCTCTCAGCGTAGAGAAGCATCCAGCCAGGAATTCCATTCTTCCCTATTTTCAGCTAGGTTCCTCGCCTGTCAGAGGTCCTCCCCCCTCGCCTTACAGAGTCGTTCAATGTAACTGAGATAGGACATCCTAGGGCGACCCGTAGGTCTTCTGCCATCTGGAACATATTCCATGGTCTTTAGAGGATCTCTGTGGTCGTCCATCCTGATAACATGACCGAACCACTTTATCTGACGGGTTTCTAGGAGCTCTTTCAGTGGGGCTATCTGCAGTTCCTGACAAATCCTTTCATTGCGAACTTCGTCTCTCCTTGTTTTTCCAATTGTCCTTTGCAGAAATTTCATTTCGGCAGCGGTGATTCTGCTCTCCTGTCAGTCTGTTAATATCCAACTCTCAGCTTCATACAAAAAAATGGGTAGATATACTGTTTTAAAGATGTGTAGCTTCACATCTTTGCCTACTTCTCTCTTCCCTACCACAGTGTTACATATCTGGTAGTAAACTGCATTCGCCTTGTTAATCCTGTTAGATATTTCTGCGTCCACCTTCCCAGATCCGTCTATCACTGTACCCAGGTATGTGAAGTCTGTCACCACTTCTAATTCTTCTCCATTACAGTATATGTAGATATCTTCGTTCTTTCTTCTAACTTTCAGAATCTTACTTTTGTTGGTATTTATAAGCATCCCTTTTCGTTGTAGCTCTTCATACCATTCTATAACTGCCAGCTGCAACATTTCCACAGAGTCCGTAATTAATACCGCGTCGTCGGCGTAGATGAGAAGCTGTATCACTACAGGATTAAGATTCCTACGTCCCAGGAATGTCCTGTCCATTCTTCTCCTACAAATGGATGCCACTTCATCCATGAACAACAGGAACAGCAAAGGACTCAGGCTGTCTTCTTGTTTGACCCCCTTTGCAATATTGAAATTATTTGATTCTAGCCCATTCAGCCTGACTATTCCTTTGGGCTCTTGATATATAGATTTAATCACCTCTGTCAGGTTTCTGGGAACATTCTTTGCTCTGAGAGCTTCCCATATTTCATCTCGTGGAACCGAGTCAAAGGCAGATTTGAAGTCAAGGAAAGTCAGGTACATATTTTTATCCAAGTCCCAGGATTTCTGTAAAATATTTCTTAGTGAGAAAATGTGGTCATGGGTTTGGCGCCCGGGTCTGAACCCAGCTTGCTCTTCTCCTATTAGGTGCTCAACTAGTGGTCTTAAGCCGCCCTCCAATATGGATGTATATAGCTTGTACACAACTGGTGAGAGGCATATGGGTCTGTAGTAAGAGCATTCTGCCTGACATCCTTTCTTGTGAATTGGTATTATAATATTATATTCCCAATCCGTTGGAATCCTTTTTTCGTTCCAGGCTTTCTGAAAAAGGAATTGCAATGCCCGCACCAGGTCGAGGCCACCATTCTTTATTAATTCTGCTACTATACCATTCCTGTTTTCATTTTGAATATTGTTCTTTCTACTTCCTCTTTCTCAATCACCTCATCGTACTCTTCTTCATTCCAGTTTCCATTTCCGTTTGTTGAATGGTGATCATCAATACCAAACTGATTCATGTAATGATGTCTCCAGACCTCCAAGATAGCTTTGTCTTCTGTAACCACTATTCCTTCCTCACTCTTCACGTTTCTCACTGCTTTGCTTTATGACCTGTTAGGGCTTTAATCCTTTTCCAGAAGATCCTGATGTCTTCCGATCGACCTTTAATTAATATAGTTGATTTCTTCTATTGAAATATATTTTTAAAAAATGTTTCTTGGCTTTATAATTTATAAACATTGACATACTTATCGGTATCACATTGTCTGAAAATTATAAGTGTTTACACCAAGTTATTTGTAAAAAATTTAAGTCCTTTGAGTGATATTTCAAAATCAGCTGGGTTTATATGGCACAAAAATGAACTGAACAAAAAAACTAGACTGGACATAAAATAAACAAAGAAATAAAAAGTAAACGACAAATTTATGGCAAATCAAAACACACTTTATTAAAATAAAATAAAAAGAAATAATAAGAAAATAGACGTAAACCTCTAGGGATGAAATTAAAATTTAGCTGGGTAATTATTCCTTTAATTCTGAAATCATAATTTCTGTATTTATAAACAAATATATTCTGTGTTTCTTTAGAAGAAGTCAAGTGACAATGCTTCATAAAAAAGTCCACAAATCTCTTTTCTCATTAAGTCATATTTAGAGCAATCAATGTCATGTAATTTAGCATATCGCTTTAACTCTGTGACATTTTTTATAAATTTGTTAAAAGTATCATCCAGTTGTGCTTTAAAAGAGAAAGGTGTATTGAATTTGCATTTGCAGCATAGGCTAACTCATTCGTTTTTTTTATATTGTCCATTAACTTATCCACTTCATCCTGTAGAGTACTCAAAATTGCCTCATTGTCTGGTTTAAGAGCCATTTTTAGGTTTAAATGACACACCAAAAAATTTGAAGTAGAAAAGACTAAAAATCAAAGTACGATAAGTTTCCCAACCAGCACCTAAAATCCTAAGGCAAGCTAAAACATTTAATTTACAACAAAATCAAACATAAACATTACATAAATTATCAAAATATTTTTTATCAATGCTATAAAATAAATGTAAAAACATTGCAAGGGATAAAATGAATTAGTATTAAAATGTAGTGTGTTTCGGCCAGTAAGACCAACAATATGTTTAAACTTAATTATCCATAAATAATTAAAATACTTTAAGTGATAACTCAAACTGAGATGGGTTCTATGGCACAAAAATAAACTGAACAAAAACTATAACGGACATAAAATAAACAGTAAACGACAAATTTATCCCAAATCACGATAAAATTTATTTAAAAAAAAATGATACACAATGGTAGTGCAGTTAGTTTTAAAATAAGGAAATGAAAATATTTTTATACCAGGCCTGATTAGTATAATTATAAATATAAATAAAAACTACTATTCCGAGTATTTGTTAAGAAAAAATACAATGAAATAAGAAAATAGATGTAAATATCTAAGGATGAAATTAAAATTTAGCTAGATAATTACTCCTGTAAAACTGAAATCATGATTACTGTCATTATAAATAGCCACAATGATTTGAAAATAAATAAGGAGTAAACAATGTTGAGAGAATAAAGGAATACAAGTTTATATTCACATTTTGTCGGCCATTACAGGAGTGTTGAAAGACTGCAGGATGGCATTGTCAATGGAAAGGTGTGAAAGAATCAAGAAGAAAATTGAAGTTGTCCAAGTCGGCACTGATAAGTTGGTAGGTTGGCCTATTTAGTTGTTACCAAGTAGATCTGGTGGTTTCAAGTTCCAAGGTGAATGGGCTCATACAGGTAAAACTTCCCCCGACCACAAAGCGTCATTCCTTAAAGATCAAAGCACTTTTTTTTTTTTTGAAACAACAAAAAGTAAGATTGCTGTTAAGAAGGAATAAAATAAATACATTTCATAACTTAAATTTAAAATTTTAATCTTAAATATATGTCCATTTATAAAATATTTATAATATTTTTTGTTTTCAAATTTTCCCTGGCATAAACAATAAGAAAGTAATAACAATAATAATATGTTTTTTCATGAGAAACAATAAAAAAATCAAGAAAATATTAAATAAGATATTAATAATTAGGAACAATGAGTATTAATATTACCTCTTTGAATCTCGGAGCATATGTCTGAAATGTTATCATACTCTTCTCTTAATGCTTGGCTATAGTGTAACAGAGAACAAATACTTTCTGCTAACAAATAACTATATCCAACCTAAAACACACGTTACTTCAATAAATATAAATAATATGGAGTATGGTATTACAAAATTAAAGAAAATAAGCTGGTTGAAACAGTAATTTTTTGGTAACTAAATGATCATGGATTTAAAAAATAATTGTATGCACTAACCATATGGTGAAATAAAGCACCAAGAATATTAAACAATGATGTAATATACTATTTAGTTTTATTAGAGTGACAAATTAATATACTTATTACAGTGCATACATAAAGTTCAACCACCAAGCTACTTTTTCTCTAAACCTTTCCTAAGTGCTGAAGACATTGATTTTTTACAATTTAACAGTAAAAAGTACAAAATATTTTATTTTGTCAAGTGGTCAATTTGATAGATTCTTTTTAATTAAAAAGAAACAGAACATACTACATTTATATGCTGTTTGTCTTTTTAATTTTGTATACTATTAGTTAGTTATATAACAATCAAAAGTTTGTTAGTAACTGATTTCATGAGCGGTGAATTCTCTCAAGTGATGATAGGGCAAGACGGGAGTAAAGAATGTCTTCCAGTCGATGTACTTATCACTGTACCATCACCCCTAGCTCAGGAGTCAGTGTTCCTCTTCACTGCCTAGGAGAGACCGGTTCCTTCCTCTTTTCCATAAGTGAAACTGTGTTTGACCATTCCTTAATGTTTTATATAACTGCTTTTAAAGAATGAACCATCTAAATACAGAGTACCTCCAGTCTTTTATATTTCTTAGGCTAATAACAGGTAAACCCACAGTTTGGTATTTTGAATAGTTTTTGTACAAAACAAACCAATAAGTTCATAGGCACAAGGTTAGTTACTTAAGCAGTCCATAATGCACCTTTTGCCCTTCATTGTTTTAAAAAAACACCTACACTGGTTTCTGTAAACAAGCCACCAATGTCCATTATCTGTTAGTTATTTAGAATGTTAATAATTTAACTATTTTTACTGTATATAATGAAAAATAATCAATGTAACATATCATTACAACATATACATTAATATTTACAATAGTTAATATTATGGTTATGGTTAGTTAATAATAAGAAACTTTTATATATTTTTGAAATATTGTTGTGTATATTTATATAATGATTCTGGCTTTGCTTTTGTTTTCTAAGTTGTTTGTTCTTTATTTAAAAAAAAAAATAACATTTTAAGTTGAAATTACTCTATTCACGATTTGTAAATACATCTCTGAATGATTGTTGCTCTCATTAACACACTCAATGCAATGATCCACTGATATCAGTGTTGCGGTAGCAGACACGAGAAAAAAATAGTCATACTCTAGATAATCAATCAGCTGTCACTCTGCTGCAAGTAAGCTCAAATAAAGTTGGGAGGGTGTTCTGAAACATGATATCTGATATGTGACATCTAACATGATATTGAAGAAAAACCAACTATTTTACAATTTGAAATTTATGATAATTCTTTGCTCTTATTCTTCTCTAAGTAAACTTGCATCTTTGTAACAAATACTTATGGAATGAGCCACTATATTTCTTGCGATTTCATGTCTCTTAACCCAGATATCACAGCAATTGATATTCATGCCTGAATTTTGTTTTAAGGTGTAGTTTCATAAAATTTATAATTCAAATTGAGATGTACACACCAAATCCAAGTTAAAAGCTCCAAATGAAGTCATAGAACCAACTTCGAGAATTTTTTGCCATCTCAAAACCCCTTCTTGAAAGCTGACAATATCATTTTTAGGGCCCATGGGTGAAAAAAATGCATACTTTAGAGAGTTGCAATAATCTTCATAATCGAGGTTGAGAAGATGTGATCTTTCCTTCAACATCCACCCCTCAATCTGAAATTGACACAATTCACAACAATTTTTTAGACATCACAAGTGATTAGGAAAAATAAAAATCTTTCTAAAATACTAATTACTTACTGATCCCTGCCATACTGTATTATTGGTAACTAAAACATTATTCAAAGGTCAATCACATTGTTTCTTATATCCCAGTTGGTTATAAGTCTAAGCTTTGAGCTATCAGTCAGGTCTACATCTAATGCACCGAAATGAAAATGGCATTCAGAGTCCGAAGTCATTGCCTATTAACGATGCGTTTAACATAAAAACATATATATCAACTACAAAATTAAGTTGACGTTTCTTTAGACGATAACCCATTCCAATGCCAAAGAGCTAATTGTTGACAGCTACATTATAAGATACCTTCCCCGGTGTTAACTTCAGAAGCTTGAAAATGCCAGCAATAATAAGTAAAATGCAGTACAATTCTAAGAATTATTGTAAATTATTATTGATATTAGTGAGTTCTTTACGAGCATATGCCTGATTAATCTGTCTTTGAAAAAATAAGACGCCACTGGGTCATTTCTGTGATTTATTCATTCACTTCAATGACTCAATAAGTATTACGTCTTATCACTGCTTAAGGTTCCCTAAGCTTGTTGGCTGTGGCATGAAGTGTAGCTGATTTTTCGGTGTGATTTTGTTATTTAGCTGTAATAATTGCCAACAGCAGGTAATAGTATCTACTCTTTCAAAATTAAGTATTGGCAATTCATATCCTCACTGGTAGCTTTTGCGGGTCAAATGAATTGGCGCTTCTGATCGTTGATTATCTCCTCGATGTCTTCAATATCCGACGGCCGGTCTTCCGCTGAGCTTCCATCTCCCATGACGTCTTCTGTGTCGGTCTCCTTGGGCCGGTCTCGCGCTCCTTCTCCACCGGGTGACCATTCCTGGACGAATTGCCTGATATCTTGCGATGGTCCCGCCGGGTCTTGTTCGATGACATTGACGACGATTGCACGTGACAACCAATCCACTACCACATTCTCTCGCCCTGGCTTGTATACGATATCCATCGTATATTGGCTAAGGAATTCCTTCCATCGGGTTATGCTCGCCGACGACTCCTTCAGCTTCCCCACCCATTGTAGGTGGTCGATGACCCGTTTGGACCCTAAATCGCCTTCCGAAGACGTGGGGACGGAAGTGCTCTATCGCCCACACGATTCCCAGCAGTTCCCGTTCAAGCGCGCTATACCTGCTCTCGGGGTCCGTAATGCGCCTGCTAGCATATGCTATCGGTCTCTCTCCTCCATCGCGATATTGTGAGAGTACCACCTGGGGGTTGGGACGCGTATTTACTGGCGTCCGTGGTGATGGTGAACGGGAGTGCGAAATTCGGGAAGGCGAGGATAGGCTCTCCCTGTAACCGTTCCATGCACCACCGAATGTTGTTCTCCATCTCTGGGGTGATATTGACCTTCTGTCCCTTCCTGAGTAGATTATTGATCGGGACGAGGCATTCCGCCATTTCCGGTACGAACTTTCGGCAATAATTCAGCGATCCGAGAAGGCGCCGGATTCCTTTGACGTCCTTCGGAATGGCCATCTTCTGAATCGCCTCGACTTTGCTCCGATTGGGTTGCACTCCCTCTCTTGAGGTGATATGGCCCAATAATCTTACTTGTGCTTGGCCAACAAGCGATTTTTCCGCCGATAATTTCAGCCCGAATTTCCTGATTCTTTGGAACACTTGTCTCAAGTGCTTTTGATGTTCTTCCTAGCTTCAGCTGAAAACTAGGAGATCGTCCATATATATTTGGTAGTAAGATTCCTCGATGCCTCTCAAGAGTGTGTTCATTAATCTTTGGAATGTTATCGGCGCATTCTTTAGCCCAAAAGGCATTCTGGTGAACTCGTAGTGTCCGCGTTCTAATGTGAACGCCGTCTTGTGCTGATTTCTCAGATGCATCCGTATTTGATGATATCCCGCCTTCAGATCGTCGATGACTACTCGGTACTTTTCTTCTCCGACTACTCCTTTCTTTTTTACGGCCTATAGAGGGCTATTGTATGGAGATGTGCTGTCAACTACGATTCCCTGCCTCTTCAACTCCTCTATCTCCCCCCTAATATGCTGTCTCAGCGCTTGCGGGTATCTCCTTTCCTTGAAATACGTCACACGGTCCTGTTTGAGCGGTATCTCGTGTACCGTCTCTCCCGTTATGCCAAGTTTATCCCCGTCTTTGAAGAAAATGTCGGCACACTCTTGCCTAATTTCCTTTTCCCAGTCTTCCTCTCGGTTTGGATGCTCCGATTTACTCCTTTCCGACCTCCAGGGTTCTCATACGTCGGTACGGTTTTCTTCTTGTTCTGATGGACCACATCCCCTTTCTGCACCTCACCTTTGCTCTTCGATATGGCTGTAACCTATCGCCACCTATATTGACCTGGATATTGCGTTTCCCGAACACTCGTTAGCTCCTAGGTTTCGGCGCCAGTTATGGTCTCCCGGCTGCAGACGATCAAAAAAGGGAGAATACGTATGGTAATATTACACACAGGTACGATTATTAACTAGCTTTATTATCTTCTCATTCTCTAGTATTAGGCTTAATATTGTCTTGCCACTAGCCATAACATATATATATATATATATATATATATATAAGTTAATGTTTATTGAATTACAAGCTAAGAAAGGTTGGTAATAAGAACACGTAGAACGTTATAACAAGACTGCTTTATTTAGACCAAGATACCTCTATCTATAGGTATTACCTGTAAACATATACAGATAACATATGTTTGGGGATTAAGGCTGGGCACTAGCGGCGCCTGGACTTAACTCCCCCCACCAGTTTACGAACACCCATTCGCAAACTTTGAAGTCCAACACTCGGACGTCTTAGTCCATTCAAATAATGCTCCGCTAATGTTACAAAGGAGCAAAGGCCAGCCCCGCCCGTACGCAGCCTGTAATCCCTCACATTAAGCTCTAATCCTATAAAACGTAAAATCCAACTGTCACTTGTAAACAAAAAACATAAAAGAAAACTTTGACTTTTAAAAAAAAACAATACTTCTGTGGGAAAAATCACATAACCATAACTATTTACAATGTTCCTTGCGTGTATGCTGCGAGGACACTCCAGCTCATTCCTGATCTACAACCTCCCCCCCCTGGTGGAAGCTTTAACTGTTCTATGTGGACATTTCGCCGCTTCTTAGGGGGTCGTATACTCTCAATTGTCACGACGTTGTGTTCCCTAATCACGACCACTTTAAATGGGCCCTCATATCGCACCAGCTCTTTGCTCCTATTTGACCCTAGTTTTTTATAGACGATAGTCCCGATTTTAAGTTCCCCCATTCGATCCCGGACTTTGAGGTTTTCCCGTTCCACTCGTCTCGCTTTGTCCCTCGTTATCCTTTCTCGGACTTTGTCGCATATTTTCCTCAAACCGACAGTATTACTCGCCATTTTCGCCGCCATTCCCTTGTCTGCTACCGTCTCTGCCCCATTTCTCCGTCTTTCGCGCAGCCCAAAGAGAATCTCGAACGGGGAGAACCCCGTCGCGGTGTGGATCGAATGATTGTAAGCGGCCACCGCCTTCGGCATTGCCTCATTCGCCGGCAGACCCTTTTCCGCGTGATATACCCGCAGGTGGTCACTCAGGGTGCTGTGCAATCTTTCTATCCCTCCTCTACTCTTAGGGTGCCCTGGGGTATTAAGATGCCAAGAGACATCGAGAGTCTTCATTTCTTTTCGGATGTTGGCATTGTCAAATTCTCTGCCCCCATCCGACGAGATCCGGTCTGGTACTCCGTAAAACTGGAACCAGGTATTTAATGCCAGCATTACCGCGTCTGATGACCGATCTTGCACCGGGTGCGCCATGGCCACTTTGCTAAAGCTGTCGATTGTGGTAACCCACTTATACCCCCTCCAAGTGAAGGTATCCACTTGTAAGTCACTCAACGGTGTCTCGGCGGTGGGCGATTCTTCTTGTCGCCCCCGTGGCGGGTGTCTGTCATACTTCGTAGTGAGACAAACTGCACATGCCCCTATCATTTCTTGTATGCTCTTTTTCATTCCCCACCAAAAGTACCTCCGCCGCAACGCTTGCAACGTTTCCTGAACTCCACGGTGGTTCGTTTTTCCTTGGTGATAGGCCAGCGTCACTTCCAGCTGCTGTTCTCTGTCTTTGAGTGTCTCCACCATCGACGTGCACCGAATAAATATCCTATCCACTCCAAGTTGTTCCGTTCGCCAGAGTCTACGAATTTTCTCCCAAATAGTGGCATTCCCTACAAATACATGATGGGTCTTTCCGGGTTCCGAGGCATCTTTCAATGCACGGCAAATTTGGTCGTTCCTAACCCCTGGTGGCGACCAAATCGTCGCGATTTTACTTCTCCCATAACTGTCATATGCGATCTGCAGCCGCCCTGAGGTCTTGGATTTCCAAATGATCTGCCGTCTTTTGTCGTTCACGATCCCTTCTGTTACTTCCATTTCAACAGGTCTTTCGGCGGCGGAACCTTCCTCTTCAAGGGTTTCCTCACCTTCGCTATCTCCTCGTGTACCGAGGCTTCCATCCTCCCCGGGTGTCCATTCCCGGAGAAACTGTTGGTTTTCCCCGGATGGTTCCCCTTCTTCCAATGCATTCACAGTAATGGCTCTGGACAGCCAGTCTGCCACTACGTTCTCTTTCCCGGGTTTATATATGATCTCCATATTGTACTGGGACAAAAACTCTTTCCACCTCGTGACCCGCGCCGAGGACTCCTTTAACTTTCCTACCCATTGTAGGGGTCTGTGGTCGGTGTGAACACGGAATTTTCTGCCGAAGACATATGGGCGGAAATGGTCTATAGCCCAGACGATACCTAGGAGCTCTCTCTCTAGAGCACTATACCGCGCTTCCGTTTCTGTGAGCCGTCGACTAGCGTACGCCACCGGGCTCTCCCCACCGTCTCTCTCCTGCGACAACACTGCCCCCAGTGCGTATTCGCTGGCATCAGTGGTGATTGTGAAGGGATGTTGGAAATCGGGAAATGCTAATATTGGTTCCTCTTGTAAGCTAGACATACATTTCCGGATGTTCTGCTCCATGATTGGGGTAATTACCACCCTCGCTCCCTTTCGCAGTAAATTATTAATAGGCACCAGGTATGCCGCCATGTCCGGCACAAATCTTCTGTAATAATTAAGCGTCCCCAGAAGTCGACGGATCCCCTTTACATCTGTGGGCACCACCATCCTTCTAATCGCCTCGACCTTCGTAGAGTCTGGCTTAACCCCCTCCTGTGAGATGGTGTGGCCCAAAAAATTGATTTTTTTCTTCCCCAACAGAGACTTCTCCATGGACAATTTTAATCCGAATTCGCGGACTCTTTGAAATACACTTCTTAGGTGCTCAACGTGCTCTGCCTCCGTTCTGCTGAAAACTAACAGATCGTCCATGTAGACCTGGCATACCGCTTCGTCTATTCCCCTCAAAAATTCATCCATTAGGCGTTGAAAGGTAATCGGGGCGTTTTTCAGTCCAAATGGCATCCTGGTAAATTGATAATGCCCCCTCTCAAATGTAAAGGCCGTTTTGTCTTGGTCGTTCGCACTCATCTTGATCTGGTGATAGCCTGCCTTTAGATCTAGGGTACTAAATATTGTCGCCCCGTTCAATCTGTCTAATATGTCCTCAAATCGGGGAATAGGATACTTCTCGTCCGTCGTGTTCTCGTTTAACTTCCGATAATCGATAACTACCCTGTATTTCTCCGTCTCGTCCCCAGGTCTATTTTTCTTCCTCACTGCCAATAGAGGACTGTTATATGGCGAAGTGCTATCAATTATAATCCCTTGCCGTTTGAGACTCTCTAGCTCCTCTCTAATATGCCTACGTAGTGCCCTCGGATATCGTCTCTCTTTCACGTATGTGACGCGTTCTTTCTTTAACTGGATCTCGTGGACCGTCTTCCCAGTCGCTCCTAGCGTGTCTCCCTCTACGTAAAAAATATCCTCAAACTCCCTCTGTAGGCCTTCCCTCCAGCCCTCTATTTTATTAACCGCCCCTATCCGCGCTCTTCCGTCCCATATAGTCCCTTGACATTTATATTCCACTTTCCCCAACTTAATGTTCCATTTTTCCCCGATATTCTCCACACGCGCGCCTACCTTCCCCAACATGTCGCACCCAACTATCACCTGGTACTCCCGCGGCATGTTTCCTACGATATGTATCTTTAGATCTCCCCCTTTCTTCGCCCACCTATTTAGCCCTATGACTAACTCTCCCACTACCTCGCAAGGGCCTCCCAGGGTGATTAAACTACAATTACATACCTGAATCTGGAGTGCCCTCTCTCCGCCATACAGCCTCTCCAGCGCTCCGCGGGACATGATGGTGTTGGTGCTTCCCGTGTCCACCAGACACATCTCTCCTCCTTTGACCCTAATTATTGGCAACGCACACATCCTCTCCCGAATTGCATTACATCTCAGGATGCGGTCGCCTCTCTGCCAACACGCTCCTCAGGCTTCATCACGTTGCTCCCATCTACGTGACTCGACCTTCTGCCCTGTCTGTCTCCTGTTTCTGCTGCGCCTCGCTTCTTCTCCTTCAGTTCCCGAAGTCCCTGATGACTCATCTTCTGATGATCCACTCTCCCCATGTGTCATGCTCCGTCTCTCTCTTACTTCTTGAGTGTTTACCTCCATTGGTTCTGGTCGTTGGTATTCTCTCCTCCGGAAGATATACGGGCAATGCCTCGCGATGTGTCCTTCCTCGCCACACTAAAAACATTTTGTTCGAGGACACTGTCCCACTAAATGTCCTGCCTTCCTACATCCGTGGCATTTTCTTTCTTCCCTGGGCGGGGCATACCTCGGTCTCGTTCCTCTAAATCTTCTTTCTCCTGTCGTTCCCTTGTCTCTGCCAATAACGGACGTTTCTGGTCTCCTCCAGGTTGGTTTCAGGGTCCGGGTTCTTTTGTATGCAACTCGGCTCCACTCATTGTCGACGTCTTGCACCCTTACTTCTTCCTCCTTGGCACTAGTGTCGATCATTGATTGTGCACACTCCGAGAACGAGCGCTCATCAGAGAATCCTTCCTTTCTTCCTGTCTCCTTGGCCAGTTGCACTTTTAGAATTGTGGATAAGAATCCCATTCTACCCTCCACCTCTTCTACGCTAATCGACTCTCTCATCTTCTCCGTTATCTTATTGAAACGGACTACTAACCCCGCAGCATATTGCCCGTTACTTTGTCTTGGGGACTTTGTCTCCCTAAACATTTGGAATATGTCCTCCTCGGGAGTCCATCGTCCTCCTCCGTACGCCTTCTTCAATCTCATCTTAATTAATTCCCACGGGGTTTCTTCATCTGCCTGAATTTGATTCAGTATACTTCTCTTGACCCGACATATTAGGGCCGCCTTCAACGATTCCGCGTCTCTGGGATCTATTAAATTTTCTTCTGCTTTAGCTCCAATTAAAGATGTGAGACGGTCTCCTCCTTTTAGGAAATGGTTCAGCTCACCCAGTTCCCCAGTGAATCTCTCCAGCTCCGCAACAGCCTTCCTCAGATCCTGGGTATTCATCGCTTTTACCCTCATCAGCGCGAGCGCCGTGGCATGAACTTCTGGCATAGTTCCCACTCTTCTAATATCTGCTCCCTCTACGAGATTCAAGACGGGCTGTCTCAAAACTCCTCCTTCAGTCATCTTCTCTCTTTCACGTATAGAAGAAAAAAAAATTACGCTCGCACTCGATAACTCTCTTTCTCCACGGTTCCCGGGTTTCGGCACCAGTTAATGTTTATTGAATTACAAGCTAAGAAAGGTTGGTAATAAGAACACGTAGAACGTTATAACAAGACTGCTTTATTTAGACCAAGATACCTCTATCTATAGGTATTACCTGTAAACATATACAGATAACATATGTTTGGGGATTAAGGCTGGGCACTAGCGGCGCCTGGACTTAACTTATATATATATATATATAAAAGTTAATCTTTGGTGGATAACTTTGATTAAAAACAATAAAGAGAAGAGGGAAATGAGCGACACTCCCAAGCTTCTGTAAAAGATCACCTGGATCTTCATCCACGCCAATGTAGTCGCGTGAGCCACTGCCATGGTCATTTGAGGCTACTGCGGTATATCTGTCGATGTATTCAGCACTACGGGTCGTAACACTACCTCTGGCATTTTCTTGAGAGAGAGAAAAAAAAAGTATACCGAAAGACGTGAAGAAAAAAAAAAAAGAACAGAAAATGATTTCTTTCCACGCCGTCGTACATGGGTCCCGGGTTTCGGCCCCTGTTAATCATCGGCAGATACGTTTGATTAAAAAAAATAAAGAAAAGAGGGAAATGAACGACACTCTCAAGCTTCTGTAAAAGACTGCTTTATTCCCTATAGCAATCCAACACATATAGGGTCATGGGTTCTTTACCTCTCATGATCCTATTAGTTTTCAATGTAGACTTGCCTCTGGCTTTAACTTGTATATATTTATATATTATTGTCTTGTATGTTGATCCATCTGTCTTTATTTGATAAATAGAGTAAAAAATATTTATTTTATTATTATTATTAATTTTCTTTCAGAGGTTTACTCCTTATTTTACAGTGTCAATTTTATTTTCTTCTGCTGTTATGATATAATAGTTTTTATTTGCCAGATATGAATTTATCATTCGTACATTATTGTTGTTCATAGGGGACTTTGTCCTGGAATACATTTTTTTTCTATTCTAAATAGGGCATTGCCAGTATCTGTACCTGCAATAAGGTCTTGAAGCTCTGACGATTTAAAAATTTTATGCAGCCAGAATGGTGAAACATGTACTGTTAGCATACAAAACATGATTAAGAACAAATATAGCTAGAAACTTTTTAAAAAAATCCTTCAAAACAGTCAACACAGGACCCAAAAATCATTGGAATTTTATTTCCTGATTCATTGGAAGAATAAAAGGAGAATACATTAGAGTGCTGAAATGTGTAGACACTCTTATCAAATAAACAAACAGAATATAAAACTATGAGTTTATACAAACTCATAAAATATTTAAATTTTACGAAAATTCTTTATTCAAAAATCTTTTTATATCAAATTCCATTAACTGTAACAATATGAACAAATATTGGGATATTCTTATAAACATTGGTGATCTTCATTGATGTGGGAGGTATTCCACATAGTTTTCAGGGATAAGCCCAGTTTTTCCATTTATTGTTCCCGTCAGCCAGCCAGGTCTTAGTGAAGACTTCATCACTGAAATAAAACAGTGACTGTATTTTATTTAAAAAATAATGTAATGTTGGTTTGTTTATTCATTTAAACTATAAATCTCAAAATTGATTCAGCCTACTGGCTACTGGAACTACCATTTACATCTCACTACCTTTGTTCTATAGTTAAGTATAAGTTCTCTGAAGGCCCAGTTGATGTAAAATATCTTATGTAATTTATGAAAATTTCTAACAGAAACATATTGTGATGAGCCATTATATTTATTTGAATTTGATGGATAACGTAATTCCACATTCGATACAGCTTGAGACTGTAGCACATATAAAAAAAGACCTACAGGCATTAAATTGCTAGGCTACAATACTAGGTTTAAGTCTTTACAAAGGCAGGGTTTGTTTAAAAGTTATCGTAGCAGGTCTATGTACAGACCTACAGCTATCCTGAAATAAAAATTAATTATTTTTCAAAAACGTCAGGGCAAGGTAATGGATTCATTTTTCTCATGGTTGTTCAAAGTACATTGAAAATAGTGAAATAGGACTGGTATGTAGTGAAAGCTTTGTTTACTGATCAGAAGAAGTTATTTAAAAGGAAGGGAGTTATATTCTTATGATTGATTCTGCTAATGAACAATCTTTATCCTACCCTTTCCATGATAATGTTATAACATGATAATATTATGATATAACACAGAATTAAATGGTGATAACCCTTGGGTTTATTATTATACTATTAAATATAAAATATTTTTCTCACAATGCTGAGAACTAGTATTACAGTAGATATAGACAGCACTGGATCGGGACCCCATACCTTCCACTATTTTTGTATTATAAATGTTACTGACGTGATAAATGTTCAATTATGATTTATTAATTTTTTTTATAATCTCCCCCCTTAAACAAAATTCCTGGGTAGCACCCGACTGATCTTTTGAAGCATGCCAAAGGTATTTTTTTTGACAGGCACACTGCACAGCTTCACACTACAATATCTAGATAAAATGTTCCCTATTTAATAGAATCTGATTAGCAATTGACTGCGGTTTTTATTTGTTTTATTATGCAATGGGTACCGAATCCTAATTGTTTTCTAGTGATATTTTATATTTATTACAGTAGTCGATAAGTCCAGCTTTCTTTAGATGTTTAACATTTCGTGATGAGCAAGGATATCTAATGATCACAGGAATTTATAGACCTCTTATGAACGTGTTATTTTATAACAATTTGAAATAAATTAGTGTAATTTAAATAACTATTAAATATAAATAATCCTCCCAAGTCAACTTTGGTTGTTAATTATCATAGGTTTATTTGGTAGGTGTAAGTCCCATTTCCCACGCAGGAAATAAGAATAAACCTGCTAGCTACAAGTAGCCAGGAGAGAATGTGAAGTAAACAGCAGTCTAGGTTTTACTCCATAGGTTTGTGATAAATTATCCAGGGAAAACAATACTCCATTAAATGTAAAATGTTTCTGAGTTTCATTGAAAAATCAATATGATTTCATGGAGGGGGTGGGAGCAGGTAGCATATAGCTTAAAACTAGAGGCAGGCAAAGAGCCAATCATCTGATTGCTGGGATACTTCACAACCCCCTCTATTCATTTAAATTTCCACGTAAAATTAATAATTTAAGAGGAAAAAAAAATTTCAAAGTGAAGCATGTTATAAAACAAAATATTACCGTTTGTAACAGTTTCATCAGGTTTAAACGACAACTCGCCTTCATTTTCACCCATACAAAAAAACTTTGTACGGGCTGTTCTGAAAAAAACAGTAGAAATAGGATTAATTTACCAGTATATTTACTAATATTACTATATAAAATAGGTAGTGTCCGCACAGCTATGAAGATTAATTGTGTAGAAATAAATTATTTTATTATTCATTATTGAAAACCTAAAAGGGGTAATCTTCCCGGGAAGAAGCTGCCCTCTCTGAGCATATGAATGAGTTTGAGGAAATGTTTTGATCCTGTATTAATCTATTTACCTCTGTTACTGATGATAAGTTAGTGCGTGCTCTGTGAACACCTTACCTCTGTTGTAAAATGAAAATACTGCAAAATGGGTTTTTTTTTTAGTGGCCTCATCGCTGTATAATTCAGGACCGACTGTCTAGTAGAGAGTACACTGGCTCCAAATATGAAACAACCTTAAAGTGCCAATTCTAGTGCATTGAGATGAATTCACGGTTTCAGCAATGAGAAATCAAAGTGCCAAACATGCTGTGGTTAAGGTGCCTATTCATGAGTTTATTACTTGCTCTGTTCTTTGGCTATTTTTGTTCCTCATGCTGTCAGTTTTTGTTTAAGCAGTGTATAACAGATTGCTAAAAATGAGTGATTGTCTGCTTAGAACCAAAATATTGTATCAAATGTAGATTGATCATGTACATTTTCATGTCATTGTTCAGCTGAAAATAATATTTACCAAAAATATAACAATAATAACATGGATATTCTTTAATGTTGGGTGGTGGGTTATCTTCAATCCTTGTGGTGTCATCCTCTGTACTCAACATGTGATTTCTAACATGTGGTCTCTTTTCAGCACCTGGCCTTATGGCCGTGACCAACTAAACTCACTGAATGCTTGAATGAAAAAGCCAAGATACAAACAATCCACTGTCTTGATCTCTCAGCTGTTATTTATAAGTCAACCTAGACCCACCTTATAAAAGCGTTTTTTCCCAAGAGTCACAGGAGTTATCCTGTTTTTATTTTCCAGGCCTAAACAATACATACATTCTATCTAACCAAATATTCATTTTAAAACAAAATTTTATTTGATGATAAAAATATCATCATAAAATATTTTACAAAATAGAATAGCTAGAATGCTCTGAATAGAAAAATGTGATAAGTTACTTGAGTAAAAACTTTAAATTGAGTTTCTGTACTAATCAAGACCTTGACAGTGACTGAATGAAAGGAGGCAAGTAATGGTTATGTTAAGAGGTAAGTTGTGTGTCCATGTAAGAATACCTTTAGAGATATTTTTACAAGATTAGAAAATGCGGTCCTAACACCATTTAAGTACTCGGAGGATTAAACCAGCGGTATAGCCAGAATCTGGGCGAAACTGTCATAAAAAACCCGAAACGGCCATTTGAAATAAATCATTTCTTATTTTTCTTTTCTTCTCATATAAATCTGCTCCCAATTTGGCAGACTTGCCAGCACTCTTGCTGCGCCAATGATATTTATCTAAAGTTACATGAAGTTTTAATTAAACACATCATATATGAACTACTGCCACAAGTAGGGAAAATAACAGAAATGAAAGAAGAATGGTCCTAAGTAGTAATATCCCAAATTAATAAAAAAAGTAGAATTGCCAAATTATAGGAGTAGAGCTCCCATAAGCAAAGTTCATAAGTTAGTTTTTATACCTTCTTGCTGGCTAGATGGAAAGAATAGTATCTAGGGTAGAAGAGGTAATTGGAGAATACCTGTTTTGTTGGTTTTCAGCCAGGAAAGAATAGTATACTATATTTCTTCTATTTGAAACATTCTCGAGAAGATGCAATGAATGAGAGGTTATAGATTTTTATCTTAATTTATTTTACTCCATTATATGTATGGTTCGTTTTGATAGGGCTATATATTTGTCTTTAGGTCAATTCTGATGTGGTGTTACTGGGACATTAAGACATTGACGAAACATCTGATAGCTGGTTTAATTTTAAAAATCTATTACCCATTACCCTTTCAAAGTTCGCTGTTTGAAAGGCAATATTTGTTTGTACTATATAGAGTAACTGTATCACCCATTCTCACTGATTATACCAATAATTTAGATGCATATGACTGCTACTAATTACTCCTAGCATCATAAACTGTACATGAGATTCAATGTGTATAAGGTAAAAGAACGTTAAAAACTGGCAGTTGCTTCTATTTTTGTTGCAAAGCAAGATAACCTTCACAACAGTTAATGATGACTGAGTGTTTTATAATTTGTATTATTATTTAGTCTTTAAAGGAAATATCAGAATAATTTGAGTAATATAGCAATACTATTATAAAGATTATTTAGTAACATGTAATTATTAAAAACCCTTCTTCACATATGAAGGCAGAAGGCCTACTGTAAGTATAGGATAAACAAATAAATTAACATTTTTTGAATAACAAAACAATTACAATCGTTTTAGTTTAAAAGAGAAGATGGAAATAGAATAGAATAGAGTATTACAGTATGACATGGAATGATATTATTCCAGTGTTATGATAGTTGAGGAAAATCCTATGTATTAGATTACTCCTAATAATTAAAATATATGATAATTTTATTCTTATTATGCTTAGAATAAACAAATTTTATTATAGAGAGTTATGAACTTACACATTTTCTGGGATAACCGGAGGAGCTGCTTGGTCTGGAAGATTTTCCTGAGATGAGCTAGATGTTGTCTATATTTAAAAAAATATATTACTCTAAAATATGAAAACTGTAATTATTACTTGTCAATTAACATATAAATAACAATTTTTTTAAAAATAATATCTTTATTATTACAGCCATAAAAGAGTTTAATGAATTCAAAAGTTTAAGAGGTGAATTCATAGGAAATCAAAAAGTTATTCAGAAAAACATGAAGATCCATAACTTATTTACCTTTTAAACTTTAATACAAAATTAACATACTAGCTAACCATTAATGAACATTTTAAAGATCAAATGTTTGACTATGTATCTGATATTGAACATAATTTTATCTTAAACATTTTTATAGTTTTATTATGTTGGGATTGTATAAAGAATAGAAGTGAAGTAATAAATTTATGTGCTGAAGAGAAACTGAGCTAAGGAAGAAGGAGGAAAGAGAGGCGAGAAAAATTTGACAGAGCTTAGGGTAGGCCCTTTTTAAGGTTCCATTGGTTTTCCAACCAGAAACCCTTATGTTTTTACAATTTTGTCCTGTCCTGGAGATTGCGAGTCTCCTTTTTGACCTATAAACATGAAATTTTATATTTCAATTATTTCATTATCATTTAGGAGACAAGAAAAAAAAGTTTTAAGTTTGAAACTCCATTTTTTGATCATTGTTTATGTTTTTGTTCTGCTGTAAAATAAGATTTTCATACACCATCCGATTTTTTTTTACATAGCATATGATGGCGGACTGTATTAAATGAGGATAGCTAATTGTAAAGTTACAAAACCCAGGATACACTTAAAGTAATTAGGTAAAAAATACTTTTGGAAAAAGCCAAAACAAGTTTGTATTCGTTTTCAGCCTCTATAAACATTAAACACAAATTTTTGTGGTAGTTAAAAATAATATTCTTTTGGCCAGATTTCCGGGGAACCATAATTTTTTTGTCAGTGTCTTTTATTCCGCTTAAACTTATATAACTCACCTAAATCTTGTTCAGATCCAATGCTGCTAGCATCCTTGGAGAGCTTGATTTCGTGTCTTTCAGAATAATTCAAGAACAATTTGATGTATTTATTAGTACAAAAAAAAATAATTAAATTAACAGAAAAAACTAAAACGTTTTATTTCATATTTTTGTTTTTAATTTATTTACAGAAACCTGGTTGGTGTTATCACATGTTGTTAATAGGTGTCAAGATCCCAGTAAAATTTAGTGGGGAGCAGTGAAATATTTTTGGAGTTAACCCCATGTTTGTGGCTTTTAAACAAAACATAAAGATCAACATTGTTTTTTTGCTTAAAAAATATTTTCACCTATTTTGCTTCATCCACTTGTTAATTATTAACAAATTATTTTTATATGTGATGATCATGAGTATGATCATATATGAAATAAAACGTTTTAGGATTTCTGTTCATTTCATATTTTTTTTTTTGTACTAATAAATAAATCAAATGTGTAAAATGAGTGGCAGAGACAAAATAAATAAAATTGAGTGGTTCATCGCGTGAAGGGACCCTTTTACTGAATTGATTACTACTATTGATAGTTCAGAATTGATTACAATTTTTCATGGGGGATTTAAGTGCGGATTTCAGAGAAGGGATATCTATCCTTTAGGATTCCTTTGGACCATAAGTTTTTAAAATATTTATTGTTTTCAGAAACATAGATGGTAGTCGACACAATGTGTTAAACAATTTTTGTATGAAACTACACCAAAGTTGAAGTTATTTGCTATAAAAACTGAATTTTCTCCACCTTAACTCAACTTTTGACTACTTTCCATATTGAGGATTAAATTTCCTGTAAGTCTGGTGTAGATTTATCTTTGAAAATAACCATCTAGGAACTAAAGTAAAGTCTCAAACTTTAAGAATATTGAAAAATTCTAATTTCTGAAAACCTTTAAACGTTAAAAAATTTGTCTGGAAAATTTCTGAAAACTGTCAAAGTAACCTAAAACCTTTCTTTTAAAAACTGAAGTTGGGTGTTTGACACCATTTTTGATGTAGTTTCACATAGAAAAATGTTTGACAAGATAAGACAAGCTCCCTGTATTTTTGATTGATGTTTCGAAAGCCTTCGGAAGAATTATGTCCAAGTTTAAATTCATATAAGAATTGTAATTGCTAAGATTCCATTGATAGTAAAAAATTACACTAACACTTGAACAGTTCACAATAAACTAAAAGATATCATGTGTTAGTGTTAGTAAACAAGAGATGGATTCTTGCTTTAATGGTTTCATCATAAAAGATAAATCTGACATTTCATCCGTTCCAACCCAATACATCAATGAGTGTTGTGTACCAAGACAGAATAACCCTAATTGAAATCAAATTAAAAAGAAATCTATCTAGGAAAATTTAAATTATAGAACAATTGTTGAAAGAGTTTAGATAATTTTTGGGCCATAAGTTAAGTGATTCAGCCTCAAAAACCAAAATTAAAGCAATGGAATTCATAATATCTAGTTTAGAGAGAGGAAAAATGGAAACTTCCAACAGAATAACAGAGCTTCAAAATATATTAAGCATATTTGAAAATTCAGTAGTAACCTTAAATAACCAAAGTCATCAAACTAAGAGACCTAAAAATTGATAAAAGAGAACACAGGTTACCCTGTGTACCTTATTTAACAGAAATCCTAAAACATTTTATTTCATGTCTTTGTTTTTAATTTATTTACAGAAACCTGGTTGGTGATATCACATGTTGTTATAGGTGTTAAGATCCCAGTAAAATTTAGTGGGGAGCATTGAAATATTTTTGGAGTTAACCCCATGTTTTTGGTTTTTAAACAAAACATAAAGAACAACATTGTTTTTTGTTTTGAAAGCTTTGGGTTACTTTGACAATTTTCAGAAATTTGCCAGAAAAATTTGTTAACGTTTAAAGGTTTTCAGAAATTAGAATTTTTTAATATTCGTTAAGTTTGAGATTTTACTTTAGTTCCTAAATGGTTATTTTCAAAGATAAATCTACACCAATCTTACAGGAAAATTAATTCTCAATATGAAAAGTAGTCAAAAGTGGAGTTGAGGTGGAGAAAATTCAGTTTTTATAGCAAACAACTTCAACTTTGATGTAGTTTCATGCAAAAACTGTTTAACACATTGTGTCGACCACCATCTATGTTTCTGAAAACAATACATAATTTAAAAACTTATGGTCCAAAGGATATTAAACCCCCTCTCTAAAATTCGCACTTAAATCGCCCATGAAAATTTTTAATCAAATCTAAACTATCAATCATGGTAATCAATTTAGTAAATGTGTCCCTTCACATGATGAACAACTCAATTTAATTTATTTTGTCTCCGCCACCTCATTTAACCAAGTCTAGTAGGTTTTACTTCAACAATTATCCTGTCAAATAAATTAAGAAGTAAAATAAGTACCTTTTCATTGGTGTCCATTTTAAATAAAATTTTCCAGAAAGAGCCGCTAATTAAAACTCCAACCCTAAAAAGTAAATGACATAATAATTGTTTACATAAATAAAAAAATAACATTCTTGAAAAAAAAAATAGCACAATTTTATTCAACTTCCAATTGATGTATACTTGGACAGCATACCTTTGTTCCATATATAATAAACTGAAAAATAAATCAATGAAAACAAATTGATATGCATAATTGAACAAGCAGTTTTCCTTTGGTTGGCTATTTAAGTGAACCATTTTTTTTTGGAACTCATGCTAATTCCTTATGCGTAGCAAAATTGTGGAATAGTCTCCAACCTACTTTATGTGCTCTCTTTAAATTTGTCTATTGAAATATTATGTTCCTTTATTATCAGGAATGGTTCTCACACATATTATTTAAGATAATCAGGATTTTAGTGCACTACCAAATTGTTATTTTCTCATCACTAGTTAGCTAATTGTAGGAATATAGATATCATAATGTCCAACATTCTTGGTGTGACCATAAAACAAGCTTTGATAGGTTTAATTCCATTATCAGCCCCAACCTATGTTTTTTTGTAACACAGTTCAAATTGTGTAGGACTAACAACAGTAAGATTCCAACTAGCCTTTCAAATACAAGTGCTCTTACCCAGTAATTTAATAAGAACCAGAACACACTTCAGTTACAGTGAAGGGTTTATTTAGCGACATGACGCTGCCTAGAACAATCACATTTAGTACAAAGGAATCATGACTTTTTTTTTCTGAAAACGAAAAATCCTAGAATAGTCTCCACACAGACAAGTATGCTAAAAATTATTTACTCTAATGGAAGCTATACTTAAATTTTACCCTAAAATTACTTTTAATGAGAATTAGTTTCGAGATTCAGATCACTGGATGTTATTTTTCCTATTCAGGCCTGTCTTTGAAAACGTATTTCTGTTAAACAATGTTTACATGAGCAAACATTTCCATCCAATGAAGTGAAATTACTCTAAGGGGAGATGATCACATTAGAGTTATAGACTTGAGCCAGTTATAAAATCAGTAGTTATAAAACCATGTTTCATTATCTCTCATTATATATAATACCTCTCCAACTTACTTTTTCTTGAAGAATACTACTTTACGTGCAAGTAGTTATTCCTAAAAATCTGTATGTAGTAATATAAAACACAGCCTACTATATAACAACATAACATATAAATTTGACAGTTGTGTTCTGTAGCTATATCTAGCATAGCAGCGGTTGATCTAGGTAGCACAGGGACCAAGAACAGCTGATCTAATTCCTGCATATTATTATGTGTATGTCTTTATGGTATGGCCTGTGCAATTAGCTAGTCACGCACGAGCGGACTTTTGTGACGGGCCAGATCCGCGGATTCTTGGACTGTTATTGCCAATGCCATATAAATTGTTATTATTAACGCACAGGCCGTGTCCGTCAGCTTTACTTTTTCAAATACTCCAGGAGTTTACGTCAGCTTGTGTGTGGAGTAAATCTGCCGATTTTTCTGAGTAGATCTACAGGCCCAGGACTTCAGCTAGCCCTTACACGAGTGGATTTTTCTGACGGGCCGGATCCGCGTATGTTTCTGCAGATCAGATCCGCGGATTCTTGGCTTGTCATTGCTCACTAGTGTACAGGTAAGGGGTTTACCGTTTTTCCTAGAAAAATCCGTTTGTGTGTGGCTAGCTATTCAGTTATTTAATACCAACTGTTTGTTTCATTAAAAAGTATCATTTCTAGTGCAGTTATTAAACAAAAGTTAATTATTTCTTATTAATTACTTGTTATTTATGAAGCTTCTAATTTCAATATTTAAAGAAATTATAAGAAGTTTCTTTGTGAAGGTATTAAAGTTCCAATTGCTTGGAATCTTCCAATCCAATAAGCCCGTTTGAGGCTCAGCCTCAGGAAGGGCGGGAAAAAAAAAAAAAAAAAAAAAAAAAAAGTCCAATAATCTTCCTTTATTAAATTTGATAAAAATCTAACATCATCCTGTCTTTAATCAAGGTGGCTGATATCTCAATAAATAATTCTTTCGTTCCTAAACATACTTTTCATTGATGTTGATATTCAATTCAATAGTTAGTTTTATTTGATGATAAGCATTTCATCTATCCAAATTATTAGTTTAAAAAAAGATTGTTTGAGCAGAACAATAGTTAATAGTTCACAATAATGGAAATAAATTTCCTCTCTCATGGCAAAGTTACATACCAAGAGTTTCTAGATAATGATGGATGAATGATTAAGAGTCATAAATCATTAAGTGAACCTGCAAATAAGTGAACTTATAGAAATATTGATTGTATTTATTTTGAGAACTGTCCTTTAACCAGAACATTCAAGTGATAGTAAGATGTTGAGTGAATAAACATATTAAGCCGAACTAAATCTTAGAAGCTGGGAAGCACCGCATTTATCAGTGTATAATCCACACCCCTCTTTTTAAAAGGAAGTAATTTGGTCCAGGTAGTGTGTGGCTTCAAGTTTCAAGGAATTTCAATAAGAACTGATGAAGCTGTTGGATAATCTAAGCCATTGCAGTGGTTCCTCAAAATTATTTCCTGTTTTTATTATTAACATGCCATTTTTTATTTTACCCAATCAACATTTTCTTGAGCTGAATTATCTTACAATCTCATTGTTTATATCCCTTTTGATTAAAAACTTGACAGATAGATCATCTTTCTTGGGAACTTTGATTAATAAAAACTAAGGAAAAGATAAGCAAATTTATTCCATTTTGTTTCAGGGAATTAGTAAAAAAACATTGCTTTTATAGCTAGGATTGATTAATCCAACTCTAAAAAACTTCCTGGAAAATTTTAATGGTAAATACTTTAAAAGTTATTAAATAATAACTATAGAATTCCAATGGTATTATGAGATTCTAGCCTTCTCACGCTTCTTGACATTTAGAGGTCTTTTTGAAAAATTTGTTTTTTCTCACAAACTAATTTTACATATTATTCAAACTCTCAAAAAAACACATATTTTGTGTACAGTGGAAACTTGTTTGTATGCCAGTCACAGGACGTCACAGTAACAATGTTCTTGGTCCTATCCTACAATGCTGATATTCCTGTTAGTTTTAACACCTTCTTTGGAACATTGTTGAGGACACAGCAATTTTTTTGTCTCATCCTGATCCGTCGATGGCATCCAGCAACCTTCAAAATCACCATATAGGTTTAGGGAACTGGTGCAACCAATAGCGCGTCAATGTCAATGAAGGCAAATGCATTCACAACACTTTTGCTCTCCATGAGGGTCCAGTCCATCTATATAACCTTCAATTCAATACCACTTCCCATGTCCAATACTGTTAGATATCAACATGTTCAGCTAGACAAAAGGCTGACTTGGAACCCTCACACAAGACTTAAAAGACGAGAATTAAACAGATGGTTTGGACAGTTATACAAATTACTTGGCAGAAACTCCAGCCTCACACTAGAAAACAATCTTCACATATACAAAAATTTGGTCTTGCGGAGTAGAACTATGGGAGGGAGCCAAACCTTTTATTTTTTTCCCCTTCCTGAGGTAAAAACCTCAAACGGGGTTGGGCACAGCCAAACCATTGAACGTCAAACAAATCCTAACATTCCAATCCAAAGTCCTCAGAACTGTAGTTAAGACAATCTTTTACATTACAAACTCACCCCTTCACAGATATTTCCTTGTGCAAACTGTCTTCAACCTTATACCCTCAAGATTTTCCAGATTCCACAAAAATCTTTCTGCTCATACAAATTCTATTTTCAACTTCTTACCCAGTAACACTCATCCTTACAATCCTTCTCGACACCAAAAACAGCAGAGGCCTCACGATCTATTGTAAATAAATATGTAAGTCATGGGGTCCTGGCACTGACAATCGCCCCCACTCATGTCCTGAGTATTTGTGGCTCTCTTGCCCTCACCAGATGGAGAAACAGTGGGAGAGGGAGGCAGGGGGAGATTTGCTTTCTTCTGGCCCTTTCCCCAGTAAAAGAGTGTGAACTTGAGTATGATTTAAACAAAAGAAATAATAAAATTTGGTTTAGCACAACCTTTGGCTCCCTAGTGGTAATATAAAAAATCTTGACCAGGCATTTAAGTCATATAGTTTTCTAAAATTTATCAAATTCTACACCCGTCTGCCTCAACTTTACAAACTTCTGCAATTTAACCGTCTCCATCTTTTCTGATCTCCCAAAGCCCCTACAGGGATTAGTCCCATCCCAAACCTTCACTTTAATGGTAAACAACCACAATCCACTTCAATTAGCCCTCTGGCCCAGTTATTCAACTCAAACTGCTCTAACCAAAATTCAAGTAATTTTAGTTTCATGTTTTTGTGTACTTACTTATCTGGTTTGTATATCGAATTCCACTTTTATAATGATAAATTTAAACGTAACGATTTTAACTGTCTGACTAGCAACTAATCAAAGCTGTACTCTATATCGGTGGCGGCCGTGAAAAACCAGATAAGTCCAAACCATTGACTTTTCAGGAGAGCACTTTTAAGTTTTGTAACAATTCCAGAATACTGGAATAACATTATAATTATTTTCAGGCACGGATTTTTTAATGTTATAGGAATTCTCATACTGGGAAAAAAATTGATTGTATAAAGAATTTATTATTTTATAACATTTTTTAATTAACATAGTGAGTTAACCATATTTTATCATGACTTACCTTATTTTGCATATGTTTTTTTCTAATTCTGTTATTTTTTATTTACTTATGCTCCAAAGCAATAATTATCTTTTACCAATTAAAACACCTTGGACAATATTACTAAATTTTTAGTTTTAATTTGTACCAAGGGGTGGTTAGTATACTACAAAAACACTGGTTATCAATTAAAAATAAACTTTTTTTTACAGAAAAGAAATTTTATTATAATATTATTAAAAAGGATTGTTACAATTGTTTTACTCAACAGTCGTCTGGGTCTTCTATTAAATCAGGATCAATTGGGTAATTTTCGAGGAATGAAAAATTTCGGAACGGACTAGGTATCAATTCCATAAGGACCCTTTTTATTAGGCAAGGCAGGTTTGAATCCTTCCATGAAAGGCTTTTTTAATTTGCGATAAAACTGCCTGTCAGTGCCATTAGTTGTTAGAAGATAACATAGCCAGATTCAATTTTTAAGAAACAAATAAATATGGACCACACCATATATGCTTGAAAAGCCCAAAGCACAAAAGGGGCCGTAGTGTAAAAAAAACAACAAAATGCATAAATAACAATGTATTTACTTTTAAAATCACAATTTTTCATATTTTTTAATCAGTTATCATTTTGGGGACATGAAATATATTGTTTATGACACAAAATGAAAATGACAAAAGGTAAAAAAAGTATTTTTTTTTTTTCATTTTCTAGAAAATTGCTAATATTAACAGTAATAATGAATTTCATCCAACCATCAAGTAGACTAAATACATAGGAATGGTGAAACATATATACATTGTAATAATACACAGAATATTATATACATGAATTATAATATACATTGTTATAAATTAAATAACTCCAAATATTCTTGAAGAGATGTAAAGTAATAATCTATTGAAACCATAATTTTATAGTAATTTCAGTTGTTATCAATATGAAAAAAATTGACATTAATTTTATGTAGGCAATATACAGTAGTATTATATTTAAATGGAAAAGTAACTCATAGAATGTTTAGACCAGATATACACCCTTGTACTAGGGAAGATTATGAGTATATACTATATAGTATACCCTACTAACATAAGTAAATTGTCTTTTAATTAATTACCATTCCATACACTTAAATGGTAAGGATGTCAAACTATCCTTAAATAATGAAATATTGGATACTGTATAAAGAATAATACACAAAAATAATTTAAGCAATAAGTTAAGAAGAAAGAAAAATATTTATATTACAAGTATTGGCACTATTTATTGAAATTGTAAAAAATAAGTTATCACTGTAATCTTTAATAATTGTAACAATTATCTGGTAAATTTCTACTGATTTTCAATTCACAAAAACAATAATTAACCATAAATTAATAATAATACACTTGAATTTTCTTTTGTTGTTGAGGCTTAATATTTTCTATTATGATAGAAATAAATAAAATACTTATTTTATCTAAAAGACGATATAATTAGGCATACAAATTAATAGACTAAGCAGAAAGTATAATAAATAAAATATTTCACAATATAAAGCTAATAATAAAAATGACCATTATAAATAAAAATCTTGTTTGAATGAAAATTATTAGGTACTACCTTATGATCATCCCTGATTTGGGAACCAATATCACTGAATTATAAAACATTCTATTTTCAGAGCAATTAATTAATTCTGTAGTGATATATAATATCAATAAATTAATAATATATAAATGAATGCATATTTTTTATTATATTATAATGATATGTTAATGTTTAATGAGGATTGTGGATCTATATATAATATATTGTGCATATATACATACATATATCATGTTGATGCAAGATGGTGGAATGTGTTATGTTGTTAAAAAGTACTATGAGTTTAATGATACCAATTGGAAAATTCCAGACCCTTAGAGATGGTTTATTCAAAGCAGGAGACTTTCTTTAACAGCTACAAAAAAGAGTAGATGAAAAAAAAATAAAACAATCGAGATTTTAGAAAATATAGGAAATAAGGTTAATAATCTGATAAGAAAACATGCTGGTGGCCCCGCACACTCAATATTTATAGTGATGTTATAGTTATGTTTATAGTGAGAAAATGTTAATTGAATTCCTCTCCTATCCTTTCAGTTTTATTTTGAACTTAGAGGAAAAACCCTATGGAATTTGTCAGTTTTCAAAGCTTTCATCTGATGTTGCTGGGCCACAAGCATTTATCAATAAGTTTAAACAACTTGCTATAGAAAATAAATTTCTTCCGGAGCAAATTTATAATGACGAAACCAGCCTAAACTAAAGATATTGGGTAGCAAATAAATAAAATAAAAGGTTTAGCCGACTCTAAGGACAGTCTCAAGACCAAGCAATTGTTCAAGTTATAAATTATTTTGTTTAATTCAATTTTATATCATCCTATAAGAAGGACGTAAAAAAGAATTTCAATACCAAAAAAATGTATTTGTATCGTCTCTGGTCAATCTGACCTTTTAGCCATTCCAACCACCAAAGGATTAGTTAGGCTGTACTATACTTTATTATGTTAAAGAAACTAAAAAAAAACATAAAATCTTAAAGCCACTAGATAAGGTTATATATAATTTTTTAAATCGAATAGAGGTCTAGAAAAAGTTTTAAAAATCATAAATCAAAAATTTTAAGCTCAAACAGTAACATCAAATCGGAGGGGTATAAAAAAGTATTTGCCTTGGCTGGTTATTAACATTATACCAGAGGAAGTTCCTAAAAAAACCTGGTAATATAAGTTATAGCTCAAAAAGAACTGCCTTTGATAGGGTTATTCATAATAACCTCTATGTATTATACTAGGATTTGAAATGCTGTTCAAGCAGTGCCATCGGCTAGGAACATTTATGGAAAGGAGGATTAAGCTTTATTACACTTTGAGTCGCCTGAGTACTGTCTATTGGTGCGTCGTTGCAGCAAATCCTCCAGATTTAACCACAATGCTAGGTTCTGCAGCAAAAACCTAACCTATCTCCATTAGAGACAATCTTTAAGAGATACATTTATTCTGAGAATAATTTTTTTAACTGTATTAGCTTTGGAAAGCTGGACAACAGCTAAAATTATCCCATTGCCCTCAAAAGACAAATACTCAATACAGACCAAAACCAAATACAAATAGATGTAAGTTAGCTAAGAATTTAATCATAAACTTAATGTTTCATTGCAAATGTCAAATCCATTCTACACAGTTTATAACTTATTCAAAATCTTTTCTGTAAAAGTTATGTTAACAATTTCATAACAAGTACCATACGTAATCTAGCCTTCATACTTGCTAATAATTCATACTGTTTAGATCTCCAGGATGGTAAATAAAAATTTTGGTAATCAAAGTATAAAATTTAAATGTTTGAAATTAAATTTAAGTCATTCTGTATAAACATCAATCCTTGTAAAGGAAAATATAAAAAGGAAACAATATGGACGTAGCCTTATTTCAAGAACCATATTCAGGTAGATTTATTCAACTTATAAGTGATAGAATATTTTAGATTTTGATAGAATAATACTCATGCTATTTTGCTCATTTTGTTTAGTAATAGGGAAACAACAGTAATCAAAATTTCTAATAAATGCTCTTAATTCATCATTATTAGAGCTTATTTGGACAGAAATATATATAACTAGCAAACTTACTACAATCAGTAATAAAAATATATTACTCAGTACGGATAGTAATTGTAGATCTAAATTGTGGTTTGATAAGGCGAATATTAAATTATTTAATTCAGTTTCTCTTTTACTCGGAATAATTAAGAACAATATCATGCTAATTGATGCTAGATTACTATGAAATCCACCCACTAGTACAAAATTAATTTGTATAAAAAAGCTTCAAGGGCTGATTCTACAAGGGTTTGTGGTCAAGGGCTTATACAGTTTTGGAAATATGTAAATAAATGTATAATACAGGAGGGGACATGTCTTAGCAGCCTTAATAAATGTGCCAATGCAATAGATAGATATAATAAGAATTAGGAGGGCGAATCTTAATACTACCAGGTTTAGAGTACTTGTTTGTATCATAAAGCATGCTTTTGAGATCATGACATGGCTCTGAAAAGACAGCTACCCCTCAGTGATCTACCGCTTAGCTTTGAAATGAGCGATTAAAACAAAAGTCTTTGCACCCAAGCCTACCTCTAATATTGGCAGCCTATCAACACAAAAATAAGTACATGGTATTAAGAGGTGATTTACACTTAAATTATAATTAATGTAAGTAGTATAGACAAGAAAATAATTGTATTAACTTCAATTATCTCATAATATATATTCATATATGTATGTACATAAATAACAATTCAAAATTTATCAATTATAAATAAAAATCTGAAAAGCTGACAAATTATTGTTTATAATTAATATAATAATAATTTTTTTTATAATTAATACGATAACAAAATAGCATAATTCTATAAAAGTCTTTTATTGTTTTAGTTATATTAGTTACCTCTGTATTTTAGTGGTGCATTAGCCTGACCACTAACTAGAGAGCCTCAAGCCTTACCTACCAACTAAAGCAGTGAACACAACAGACCTAATCTTTATGGGCTGATTTACCATGGATTTATTGATAACATGTATGAAAAAATTGAAACTTATATTAATTATAAGATAAAATGTAAATAATACAAAGTTTCTATAAACTAATAAATAATTTCATAAAAGAAATGTCTAAGTCTATGTGTTTCACACAGTTCACTTGTTTCAGAGTCTGGTGAACATACGGACTAAGGAGCACACAGGTAGAGGGCTGAAAGTCAATACCAATGGTGATTCAAATAAAAAGAAACATCAGATTACCATTGATGGAGAGCCATTGGAAGAAGTCCTCATTTTCAAGTATTTTGGAGTTATAGTGAATTCTGATGTTAATTTTAAATAAGAGAGCAAGTCTATGATGCAGGAAACAGCAAGCCTCAAACAGAGGATTGATCAACAGATTGGAAATTAGTCAAAAAGTGAAAGTGACAGTTTTTGCAACAGTTTATCTACCCACCAATATTGACTTACAGTCAGGAATCCTGGGCCTTAACTGAAAAGAATGTAAGAATCAAACAGCAATGGAAATGCAATACCTAAAGAGTATCATGAAAGACTAGAACTGATTGTGTAAGAAATTCATGATTGCGGTTAAGATGATGTACAGCTAGTCACAAGAATCGTAGGTCATGCATAGGTAGGGAGGTTTGGTCATGTACAGGAAGTGGGGAGTGAAAGACTTCCTTATAGAGTCATGGAAGCAAGAAATAAGAAGACCCAGAAGAAGATACATAGTTGCATCTATCAGTAATATTTCAACTACCCTGATTCTCCTAGGCATTCTTTTCCAATGTGTCAAGACTTTGCTTTTAGACAAGACTAGAGATCTTTTTGGCCACCCTTGTCACAGAAGGCGATTCTGCTAAGAAAAAAAGAAGATTCATCAATATTTAACTGTTCAATCCTTACTTAATTAAATATCAAGTTTTTAATTGCAGTCTATTACAGATGGTATAAGTGTACCTAGTATATACCAATGTGACAGCATAAAGAGTTCTGCTTGATAGAGTATTAAAACATCCTTTATTTATTAAATAAAAAAAAAAATGACCATTTTTGGCATTTCATCTTTGGGCTTTTCAAAGATTATGCGTGACCTGTTTTAAATGTAGGCACCCATTATTTGGGCTACCCTAAAATCCTAATACTGATCCTTGTGATACACCATAATTTATTTTATGTTTTGTGGAAACTCAGTTTTATATATCGACTAAAAACTGAATTTTTGTAAGAAATGGAAGGGAATCATTTTAATTAATTAATAAATTAGTACATAATCCCATAATTTGTCAAAACCACCATTCAATATCCAAAAGGACCATCTTTATGTGCTTTTGTTTTTTAGAAGCTGCTTTTATTAATTATCTACCCCACACAGATATACATCATATGGAATTATCTCCTGATGAGTTTGATTGACCAGAAAATTGTAAACAACAATAGATCTTTATTCTTCAGCTTTGTGGTGGGAAAAATAGTACTATTGGGGGAGGATAATAATAGGAATTTATAGTTATTAGAGGATAAAAAAAACCTAATGAATATCAGAATTCGCCGTTGTAAAGATTAATTTTTAATGATACCCTGTAAACAAAATGTGCATTCGGAATTCAGCATTGAGCATAATCTTTATTTATCTATATAACAGTTACAAATCTTCTATGGCCATGATATTACTAATGTATTACAATCACACAATCTGCCTTATTTGTTTTAATTGGATACTGTCTTCGGTCAAAGGCTTTAATATTAACTCGAGAAGATACATCATAGGCACCGGGGCCGGGTATCTTAGCTGCTGTAGTGAGGATAATGTTTTCTTTGGTATCTATCATCTTATTATACTCAGTTCTTCCTAGCCAAGTAAAATTATCTGCTGAGTTATCTTCAATCAATTCTCTCGTAGAACTGTAAATTAATAAAAAAAATAACTCATTATTTATTGTTAGAGAAGGTTCAGTGTGCTTATATCATATTAAATATTATACATTATATAAATCTTAATAATAAAATATATTACATGAAAATGTAAAAGTAGTGGATATAACACTTAAAAGCAATGAATGGATGTAGATGATTTAGATAAAAGTTAATGCTTACTCATTAAATAGTATTAAGATATCAAATTACATTCACATCATTCTGGAACTAACAATGATAATATAACAACATATTCTTTCCTTATTTCATATTGTTATACCTGGAACTACTAGTTCACACACCTTCAACTACATAGTTTGAAATAATGTTGAAATAAATTAAAATGTGTATATATTTTCAAACTTGCAGATCTTGTGTCAATATATTAGCTCTAACAATATACATTGTTTATTGTTAGGTTAGTAAAGATTAGTTTAGAGTTAAGATAAGAGATTTCTTCTTTTTTATTATAATATTTTTTTTGGTTTTCAAGTCGGTTACCAACAAATGAGCTGAGAGAGCAGTAATATAAAAACATATGCCTTAGAACCGTTGTAGGCCTTTTTGGCATAACAGGCTGGAAATATTCCGCCATAAGGTTACTTTTCTACCCCTAGCGATTATATTGAGAAAAACCTATCCAGATAAAATGCCCTCTCAGGGGGATAGTTGGTAATTGGGGTAATACGCAGGTGTGGGTTTTTCTTGAACCTTGAACAAGGTATGGTATCATCAGCCCATAAAATCATAAATATAGTATGCCAAAGAAGCAAAAGAGGTAGATAAAAAAGGAGGGAAGACCATATGGTTGAAAATATACCTAAATAACAATGGGTGCAACTAGGCCCATTGAACTCTTAGTATGTGTGCAAAATATAACTTAACTTTTGAGATTTTAATTTATGGAAGGAAATTTATGTTTACATTTTTAGAATAAATAAATGCAGAAGCTTTGTTAAAATAAACACTGTTTACATTATGGTTTTTTAGACAATTTAAGTGAATTTTGCTTTTCGTAAAACTTTTATTTAATTTTTTTTCCTTAGATTTTTAGTACCTTGTTGGTCCAACTTGAACAATAATTGCTGCTTGAAGGTGATAATGCATAATTTTTATTACCAATTTGATACTATCTTGTGGGATCGTCTAACATTCCTCCAAGAGTGTTGTTATCAGTTTACCCTGAGTCTGTGTAAAGGTATTCCTCCATGAAATCGTTCTTTGAAGTTGATCCTATAAATGTTCAGTGGGAATCAGGTCTGATGTTTGAATTTGAGGTCTGTTCACCAAATAAATGCCTCTGAGTACTGAGACACAGATATTTTTCGTTACCCTACATCTTAACCCCACCTGTCTTACTAACTCATCATGTACCGACGTCACCAATCTTTCGACTCGTAACTTTTTAAGGGCTTCAGGGTCCAAGTTAGATTGGTATTAGGAGACGTTTCAACGGAATTCTCTTAGTAAAGAAAAAAAACAGTAGCTATTATAATTTTTACAATTATAATTCTATAAGGTGCCTGTATGGTCAAAATGCTGAAAATGTGAATGTATTGACTGATAAATAAAAAAATTGGAGAGACCTAAAGTATTGTTTAAAAAATATAGATCTATATATTTCAGTACTATCTCCTTTCAGATCTGTAGAGAAACAACAAAACAAAAGGACAATTCAATAAACTATTCATCATACTAAATAATAATAAATAAATATGGCAGATATACATACAGCTGTGGTAATGGAAGGAATGAAACAGTAACTTCAACTTTCTGCTTCAAATCATTTAAAATCTCCACTGTTATAGGGACAGCTTTCGACCTTAAAGACAATTTAAAAATGAGCTTTACTATAAAAATGAATAATTAAACACTAATATATCTAAAAATTAGTGGCCTTGTCAGATTTCCCCCCCAATACATCAAACATTAATTAAATAGATTTTTAGCTAATTTGAAGATGGTTGAAGTAACTAGAAAATTCTAAAGAACATTGAAAATAAGGTAATCCTGGTGGGAGTACAGGTAACTTTCCTTTATGTTTCACCAACCTTCAAAGCCACCACATAAAGAATATAATGCAGTCTCCACTAAATTGTTACTAAGTTATGACTAAAAAAAACCTAACAAGGTATTCCATCAATCACTTTTTTAAATAAGTAAAAGTAACTAGAAAATAGAGTAAGTTTTTTTTATGAAAAACAAACAAACTAGTCACTAGAAATAAATGAACTCAGGTTTTATATAAAAGAAATATTAAGAATTAGAAAAGAATCACAGCTGGACTGTTAATTTTGGTTAGAAAATCCAAAAAGATGTTATGGTTTTATTCTCTCTCTTTTATTTCATGTAAAAATAACAATAATAAAAAATAAAAGCAAAAACAAAGACTGAATTTTAAAAAGTGCATATTCCATGTAAAGTAAAGATTAATAACTAATCTACATATACTCAATTTTTGGAGCAACATACTGTGTATATTTATATTATTTATTATATGCAAATAATTAGTTGAGAGGTTCAAATGTTGTTCGGGGTGTTCAACTTAGTGCCTTATATCTCCATACTCAAGTAGAAAAATATTGGCTCATGTGGACTTATCAACCAGGACATTTGGCTTGTTTTTGTTTTTAATGAACAATGTTCATAATTTTTTTTTTTGCGTGCTGAAGGAAATAAGACACAGAAGTTGAAACAAAAGTGATATTTTTTGTTTTTATACTATTCAAAACTTTTTTTTTTGTTGATGGAAATGGTGGCCCACCTGGACATAATTAAGTATCTACTGGCATGAATAGAATAGAATAGAATAGAATTTTATTTTTTTAAATATTTGTAGTTGATAAAAGTCAATATTACTTGACAATAATAGTTTCGATAAATTTTAATAGATATTTTAGATTTTATTTGTTAATAACTGCATGTAGTTTTTCAGAAATTGTACAAAAAATAACGACATATTGTACCATAAAATTGACATACAGATCATTTGAAAAAATGTAGTAAGCCTAGTCGACTGTTTTTAAGGTTTTCTCATGCTTTCCAACCTCTCCCACTAATCTACTACTATCCCGAGGGTTTAATAACACCCTTCACAGAAAACCAACTCAAAAAATATAGATAAAGTGCAATGAAAGAACGAAATGGCCTATTAACACTAGAAGGACGAGTCAGGTTAAATAACTCGTTTTGAAACTTGAAATTGATTTTTTAGTGGTATTTAAAAATTATTTGAATCTTAACTTTGTTGTTTCATAATTTTTGGTACTGAAAATATTTGTTTTCACAACTTCTTATTGCTTTGTTTGCTAATCACCATTATGTACCTCTCGACAAACTAAAATATAATGGAAGAAAGAAGCAATTTTTTTGGTATGAATGAAAGTCACTTTAGACTTAATTAAATCGTTACCAGTTAAATAAGAATTTTTTTACCCCATAGTAGAGAATTGAAGGAGACTTTTAAGGGTTATGAAAAACAATATTTCTGAGTTAAATACTCAAGCAGATAAGGGAAGACAAACTGATTTATCTTTCAATGCCACTACCTTTGAAGAACATTACTTTGCAATCAAAGCAAAGGATGATAGATTTATTGATAATAAGCCTCCAGGCTTATTAATTTTTTTAATGTTATCATTATAAAGAAATATACATAATATAACATATTACATACTATTGTATTTATTTTATGTACCTAATCATGTTGGCTATTATTTAATTATATATTTTATACTTTTTATATTTAAAAAAAAAAAAAGGAAATAATATGTAAATAAATAAATAACATAAAATGTTTAGCAACTCCACTGTTGGTCTCAAGACCATCTAGTTATTTAAGTTATATATTATTTTATTTAATTCAGTTGTATATTATCCTGTGATGCAAGAAGCATGTATTAAAGACTTCCAATATAACAAAAAATATGTAAACTTTTTGTTTCATCTCCAGTTAATCCGACCTTTTAACCATTCCAACCTATCCTCTGGGCCTGACAAAGGTCGGATTATGAGGTTCTGCTGTAGTAGCACCTTATTTCAATAAAATTATGGATTTTAAACAATTTAATATTTACAATGGAGGAAATTTTAGAGTGTTCTTGGATGCGTTAGAAGATAATTTTAATGCCATTAAAAAACTTTAATTTTTGGATCAAACTGATTTTATTATGGTTTATTTAGGCCCTAATGTCATTGAAAAAAATAGTACAAAAATTTTTTAAATCCAATATAAAGATGAACTTCTCACTTTTAACAATATAATTAAATTGATCAAGGTCCAAATAAAAAATGTAGAATAGTGTAGAGACCTAGTTACCAAAGAAACTATTTCTAAAGTAAGGTTTTCAAAGAAAAACATTTCACAACTATGCATTACTAAACAGGGCTAACCTTATTCCCCAATTGACAAAATAAAGCTACTCAGGGCCAGATTCATGATAAAAAATCTACCATAGAACGTTCGTTATGAAACTCTGGCCATAAACTTATTCTATGCCTACAATTTTTAGATTCTAATGTTCACTTGTGCTATGACAGTTTTTTTCTGTCCTGGACCACATCACTACTGCCAGCAATGTAATAAAAATCACAACACACTTCTACATAAAAATATAATTTCTGAGGCAGCACAGATGAGCCCAGATAACTACTCAGTTACACTTCTTCATGGAACTTCAAAGCAAAACCTACAGGAAAAAATGCTCAGATGCTAAATTTGACAATTTATATTTAGTTTAAATGAATACATACCCAAATAAAGGTGGAACAATACTTGAATTAGGATTTTCATAAATTTTTATTTTGATAGTCATATCTTCTGTAGTTGCAGGATCTAGTACTTTTGGAGATGGAATAGAGTAAGTCATGGGGGCTTTAATTTCTGAAGAAGGAATAGGTATTGGAGATTTATCTTCACACAGCACCCAAACATAATTCTGACCATAAGCTTTCCTCATTTCTTCTTCCAGAGACACCATACCAATCTAAAACATTAATTGAATATAAAAACTTAAAAAATCCACCAAGATTTAAAATTATGACATAAGTGGTATCATAACAGATTATGGCATGAATGATTATTTCAAACAAAAATCAATATTACAAAACAAAGCACACTAAAATAATTATTAGTTGTGGCATGTAATCTCACTTGTGTAAATTTTATTAACTATTGGTTTAAGAGAAAAAATAGTTAGACAACTGGGATTAAAACCTGTGACCTCCTTGTTTAGATATGTTACCATGTTGGTAACATTGAGTACTACCTTTTGGGTACTGTTATATGTTTTGGCTAAAAAGTAATCAAATATATTAATAACGAGAACTGTTGTATTTATTATTATTATTATGAATTCAAAACATGGCGCAGTCAGAAAAATACTGTTAAGTACGGTTCAGTTGGAAAAGTTGATTTAAAACAAAAAGTGTTTTGCTATCAAATTGTCAGAATGGAGTTTGTGAAACCGGCCACTCTGGAAATTTAGATGAAAACTTTAAGAACTTTAAGGACCAAGTAGAGATATATTTTATGATGACGGAAACAACTGGGAAGTTCAAGTTGCCCCGGTTAAAAACCTTATGTGTTGAGAAGCCTTAAAAGTTTATAATTCGATTATGGAAACCCCCAACGATAAGAGAACGGGGATATCAATTTTGAGTGAAATAGACATTTGACACCAAAAAAGAACAAAACAATTGAAGCTTTTAAATTCCTCAACCGCCCCCAAAAAGAGGGAGGAACCTTTTGAGAAATTTTATATGGACCTTTTATATGGCCAAAGGACTTTTGGCATCATGTGATTTTAGGAATCAGCAGGATAAACATCTGAAAGCCCAAATAATGCTGGGGATCCATTTCAAAGCCACCAAAGAAAGACTTTTAAGAGAGGATGCGACATTGGATAAAACGATAGAATTTTGTAAAGCAGTTGAGTTGGGAGAATCCAATATGAAGTTGCTTGAAGGAGACCATGAGCAACAAACGGAAGTGGAGGTGTTTTTAATGAACAAAACACAAGGTAAAAATTCAAATTACTCATCTTACAAAACTAAAACTGATCAGACAAGGTCGTATGTCAGTTGCGGTAATTACCATGGGATTAAGAGTTGTCCAGTAATAGGCCAATGTTGTTACATTTGTAACAAAGTCAACCACTTAGCAAACATTTGTAGAAATTCTGATCAAATTAAATCAGTCAAACTTGTAAAAAATGATCAAGTATTGTAATTGTGGATAGAGTAAATAAAACTAGTTTGGCCAATGAGTGGCATTAGAAAGTTGCGGTCAATAGTTCTCACATACTATTTAAACTTGACACAGGAGCAGATTTATGCTCTACCTATTGAAATCTTGAAAAAATAAAATAGGTATTCATTTGTCAATGCATAAAAATAATATCAATTTAAGAGTTTTTTGGCGGTTTTAAGATTGCACCTATAGGATCAATAAATTTAAAACTTTAAAGTAAAATGAAATTGCAAACTAACACCAATTTTGTTGTGGTTAGTAACTCATATAAGTGTGCTCCCATATTAGGTCTGCAAACATGTCTTGATTTAAACTTTTCTTGAAAATGCAATCAATACAGTGTGATAAGGATCTGAAACTATTTTTAAGTAAAAACAGAGATGTTTTTCATGGATTGGGAACATTCCCTGATATTTGTCAATTGAAATAAAAAAAAAATCCTGTATCAAAAGCATGCCTTGCTCGAAGAGTTCATATCAAAATAAAAGATAAATTTAAGTTAACACTTGATGATTTGGTGAGTGGTGGAACGAAGACGCTTCGCATTAGAAACTGATCCCCTTTTCCCAGCTTTTGCCAACTCCTGGTATCCTATCTCATTTCCCCCTACTTTGACTAAAGCTGTGTGTTAAATAGGGAACTCTTGGTAGAACTCGGAGACAGATTGGAGCAAGTCATGAACTGTTTCTTAAATTTTGGTTTTGAGTGCTTTCATCTCTACATTGAGTTAGGGTGGCTCTTCCCCTCCTTCCATAGACAATATTTCTTTGGTTCATAATTTCTCTAAACCATTAATTTTTATCACTTTCCTTATACAGTACACTCTTGGTAGTCGGACATTTGTTAATCCTACATGTTCGATAATTCAACAAGCTCTAATGTTTAAGGGAGGAAGATTTGACTGGTCATAGCGGGGGAAGCGAAAGATGGAAGTGGTTTTTCTGTCACATGTCCATTGATCACCGTTAAACAACCACAGTTTTCCTGCCTATTCAGATAGTGCTGCAAATATTGTTAGTTAGTTTTTTTTATAATAAATGTTTCATGTTGTGAGTTTGTTGTTTGTTTTTATTTAGCAATGGTGTCCACGTCAAACAAAAGATGTAACCACATAACACACGCTTAGTGATAAATTGGCCATAAATCAACTGCACGAGCATGGTGAAACACCACTGTATTCATGGCTCCCTGCGAATTCTTTTTGTTCATTAAGTTAAAAGAACGACGTTTTGACACCATTGATGAGATAAAAGAAGAATTGCTGAAGGAGCTATGAGCTGTATCCAAAAGCGAGTTTGAAAAGGGCTTCAAAGATTGGAAAAAGCGCTGGCACAAGTGTATTATATCTTAGGGGGATTACTTTGAAGGGGACGAAATTGCTATCGATAAATAAATAAAAGTTTTTTAAGATAAACAAAATTCTCGTTACTTTTTGATCAAACCTCAACGTTATAAATATGCTATATTTATTTATCTTTTATGTACATTTCATGGTTTTCTTTTTAATTTAACATTGGATAAATATTGGTATAATTTATTTTTATAGTGATTTGTATATGTGAGTCTTTTCAAAATTATGGGTTATTTCGAACACATCATTTATTAGAAAAAAATCCTTGATTATCATAGTTTTTTTAACACCTTGACTGTCACAGTATCTTTCAGGATTCCAGTGTAAAAAGCCAATTTAATTTAATCATATTATATTATAAAAACTCTAATTATAACACATAGTAATCATAAATAGCATATAGAATGTGGAAGCCAACTACGAGTTGATTCGTACACAGACATGCTTTGACCTATCACTTCACTACCGATGAGCCAGATATATGCATCTAAATCCGTAGCTTTTTCATTTTAAGCAAACTTTGTATGATTATATTGTCTGTTCATCTATTAATAAATTATCTGTTAATGTAAGCCAACCATGATTTTTTCTATCTCCTCCCTGAGGCTATCTATTCATATTTACACTGATATAGTACCAATTTCATGGGGCTGCACAAATATGGCAAGTAAACATACTGTGAGATAACTCGTAGTTGGCATTCTAGGCAATAACCCAAACTATGGTTTGTTTCGTAGTTGTCATTCAACGTGTTAAATAAAGTATCTCTATATGGATATCTTAGCAAGCCCCTAAAACATGCAGAAACTTTACTTGGTAGTTTTGGAAATATTGATTTTTAAAAATTTCAAATTTGTAGGGAATGAGAGAAAATAGGTAAAATCAAACTTCAAAATTATATTTCAGTATAAAAAACAACTTTTTGTCTATAAATGTCAGGTCAATCACAAAATCTTAGGATAAAATATGAACATTTCTCAGTTTTAAATTTGTCCCCTAATCTCAACAAAAATTATAAAATCATTCTGTCCAAAAAGTCAGCTTGCTCATCATTAAATTTGGTCTCCTTAATCACATTATTTTAAATCATAATATTTGAAATTCCAATCTATCTGCCAACCTACCATTCTGAGAAACTATCTTTATAACATGTCCATCAGAGTAAATTCATGAGATCACGAAACGCAAAAGAAAAAATTATAAATGTATTGAAAGTCTCATTCACATAATGGAAAAACTAATTTCTAAAATATCGAAATTCTCATTTCCTTAATTAAAATAGAATAACTAGGGTTCCTTACTTCTCATAAATGTTTACAATGCACAGAAATAAATAGAATATTTTTGTTTTTCACAATCAAATTTGGATTGGGAATCACTCATTCTATATAGTTTGAATTCACGATGCAGATATCGTTATCTTTCATTACAAAGTATGTCAAGGAATTCTGGAAGCGTTGCAGTCCATTTACCACCATAGTGCCATCTCCATTGACTTTTTTGATACAGCACACATATATCTTCACCTTTTGCCACAATTAGATTAGCCATCCTTTTCAAGGCATCTCCCAAAACATGAAGAGCACGCACCCTTTCCATGTCTAAAGAAACATAAATGAATTGTTGAGGTGAGGTAAAATATGGTTTTATTGTGGTAGGACTTTGAGTTAAAAAATAATTAGCTAGCCACACACTAACAGATTTTTTTTGATGGGGTATGAATTTTTTTTTAGGAAAAATTGCAAAGTCTGTGGGCCTTGCCTGTAAGTTAGTGGCAAACCGGTTTGAGGCAGATGTCTGTGAAGGATGTGGGAGGGGTGGGACCGCAGTCAAGTCATCACACATATGCGGTTGGACTGATAGTTTTGGCCTGCTGACACTATACACTACACCTCAAGTTTTTATAAGTGTGCCTATTAATTTTTCGGTTTAATGTTAGTTTGAAGTGGTTAAATCATCATGGTCAAGGAGGGAAAATAGTGGAACAAAGAAATTATTGAAAAATTTATTTATTTATACCGACAAAGGCCTTATTTGCTCTTTTTCTGAAGTTGAACCATGAAAATTACACAAACAAAAACAAATAATGTAAAATGAAATTATTGAAGCATTAAGAGACGTTTACACAGGATTGGATCCCAATGTAATCAAATCAAAAATTCAAAACCTATGATCGAGTTTCTGTAAGGAAGTGAAACAAGTGGAGGGATGCCTCCATACCAAAGAAGTGGTTGAGGTGACGAAATGTTATTTTGATGTCAAAAATAAAACTCTTTTGGAGTCCTACACAAGGTGGGAATTGGTCATAACACAGATAAAAAAGGGGCAACAAGAAGGACAAATAACAGTGCAATGGATTTTAATTTTGTTTGAATTACTATGTGGCGACAGAGATTTGAACAGTATGAATGGGCACATATTCAATTACCTTATAAAAAAAAAAAAAGAATCTCAATAAGAATAAAAGCAACGTGATAACTGGCAGTTCATTGAAAGATAGACCAGGCAAGTTTACATTCAATAGTAAGTATGGGGCTTTGTATTCATTAACCACCCTGTTCGCACGGTATGATTGTCACTTTAAGATAGCTTATTAATATTTGAGGAGAATGGCTCTGCAGATGCTGTACTCTAGCAGGAAAAATTGGACTGCTAGACTTCCCGGTAGTGTGCTTCATTTTTAATCCTTATCATCTATGGCTCTGGTGGAAAGAGGATTGAGTTGCCAAGACATGACCAATTGACTGCTGATTTTTGAATTCCGAGGTTTGAGCTTCTTCCCATTTGTTTCCTATTATTCCTCTATTATTCCCGCAAGAAGCCAAAACGTCAGGAGGGAAGTCCACTAAATTAGGATTAGATAAGCGAACAATTTTCCGTTTGTTGGTTGGACAGGACAAAAGACCGATTGTCGGGTTTTTTGGACTGTAGAATTAGTAAATACAGCCCAGTTGCTTCAACACACCCAAAAGTTCCCTATACATAAAATATATCCAACTTCTCCTGAATTGTTTATAGTAGAGTACCAACTGAGTAAAATATTTACATATTCAAAAATATCATTAAAAAATGTTGATATATAGTACAATCTAAATCAAAAAATCTAGTCTTTGATCCAAACAGAAGTTAATTTAATACTGGTATAATTAAATTGATACAACGGCAAATTCATGTTTTCTGAAAAAATAAAGGCTGATTTAATGAAGAAACCTGTAGAATTGAGAAAACACAGACACGTAGACTACAAAAAGCAGTTCAAGAGAGTAAATGACACAGGCAACAATGCTTCATGTGCGTACTTAGCGTAAATGAAAATATACAGAATTAAATTAATATTATTGTTTGAAGAAGATTCAAATTCCATAATACACAAAACTCTAAAGAGTTCTGGCAAACAGTTAATTTGTATATAAATAGAAGTATGTATTTTTCAAAATGTATTAATGACGTTTGCCAATGGGAATCGTTTTATAGAATGCACATGCTACTAAAAATTCTTGACAACAATTTCTTTTTTAGTCCTCATCAGAATAGAAGAATTAATCACCAATATTACAATTCTGAAAAGTAAGAAAGTTACACATCTAGACTCAATCCCAAGTTAATGTTTAAAGAATTTGCCTCCCACATGAATATCTATTAAACTTATTTAACAGGATGCTATGTTTAAAGGAGATAAGAACGACCCAATATATTAAATTATATTCATTCAACTCTGACTGCCAAGTATGCTATAGACTATCCTCCATAGATTTCCTATGATACCTCCTTGTAAGACTCAGTGTTCCACCCAAGACTAGGGCTAAATTTGGGATCAGCCATAAATTAATAGGACTAATGAAACAATTAAATGATTGCCTATGATGATAAATACCTTCATATTTATGGAAGGCAGCAAGAGATATAATGAACTATTAATCAGACAGGGGGTTCTACAAGGAGAACAAATGAACCCACTTCTGTTCTTACTGTTTTCAAGTGATATAATAGACTTCTTCAGGCTACATGGGAATAAATATTGATGGCACAAAAAATGTTTCATTATTGATGAATGAGGCCTATATTAGAATATTGGCCCACTCATGGGTAGATGCAAGGTTCAAAATTAACCTCATCCAAAAATGTTGTGAAATGTATAACCTCTTATTAAATCAATCAAAATAGGAACTGGGACACCCCATATATTTTTGTAAACAGTATAAGTAATTAGAACTCTAAATTGTTGACTCAATGACCCCCAAAGGAAATGGACCATAGATCGACGAATTTCGGGACTGGCTTCAACAGTGGAACAATTTTGTTTCTGATAATTTCTAAAAATGTTCTATCCCACTAAAGTTAAAACAAGATAGAGCAATCATTCATCAATAGCATCAGACTTAGAAGTTTACTACTTTTAGTTCTGTTGCAATGATTTTAGCTAGTCAATTTTTGAACTATGTAACACTATAAATAATTTTGAAATTATCAGTAATAATAAATCAATGACAAAAACATCATTATACTCACAGACCAGTTAAATGAAAACTGGATATGATTTTCCTTTTTTTTTGTAAACCCTTCACGTAACATGAAATTACTCCATTCTGGAATGTATTCACCTTTACCTGTATTGAACTTGGCATTTTTAAAACCTTTTTGTTTCACTGATGGAATAATTTTTATAATCACAAACACATCTTTTCCTTTATCAATTTTCATATCTATAAATACAAAAAAAGATAAGAATATTGTTAAAATCATCATAAATTACAATTAATAGTCAAGAGATCTGAGTCTCAATCATCCAGGGAGCAGATCTGCATTAAAACAGTGGCTTTCAGAGGAGCAAAGACCAAGAAAGTTGGAGGTAAGGCTGGTGACCATTGAGTCAATTATGGAGAGGAGTAAATTATATCCCAATCCGCGACAACCAGGTCTGGTTGAATGGTTTTAATGGTAAAGAAGTAAAATAAAATGTGTGATATTAATGGATCTAAATAAAACTCGGAGAGAATGTAGCAGATCAGATACACCTGCAATATAAACAATTTTTCTGATATTCAATTGATTATATCACTTTAGATATTTATTCAATTTCTCGAGTGCTTCTTCAGACAACGTCTCTGTTAGAAAAATAGATGATTTAATGACGGCTAGCTCCAGGTATAAGGATTCAATGCACACCATGGTACAGTGTGATCATCAACGATTTATGAGAAAACAAAACATAGGATCTTTTTGTTCAGTGGCGTAGTTAACTATGTGTGTAGGAACTATAGTCATATAACTTTTGAATTCCTGGAATCGAAAGCTATGAGAAACCAGAGTGACCCTTGAAAACATCCGAACTAGAAAATCTGTCAAAAGAACAAATCTAGGAACTGCAGCAGTTAGAGATTGATAGCCAGGAAGTATGTTAGAAAGTAATTTCCAACATAATGATACAACCAAATAGTCAATTACAAATAAAGTTAAATGTGGACAAAAAATAACTCAAAGAGGGATGGCAATAGGTCAGGAAAGTAAGGGAAAAATATTCAAACATGAAGATTTTATTGATTAATTTGATCACGTTTCTAAGTCTGTACAATTGGTGAAAATTTAGCTTTTTACAAAATATAGGTGGATGACCTAGCAGTACTATTGATTTAGTCATGATAAATGGGGCACTACATCTCAAGTCACTTCACTTGATATTAATAGTTCACCGAGGATAATTTCGGTCTCATAAGAATGCTAAGGATCAAACACTAGTTTGTGAACAACATATAAATGTAAGTACACTGCACAAAACTACACACTGTCTCAACAAAATCCTTGAAACTGGAGGAAAGAACAGAGGTAGAGTTAGAGTAAAAACTATAATAATAACCAAAATTTTCCCACTAAGATAGAAGCCAGAAGTTCATTTTCGAAGGTCAATATAGTCTGAAAACAAACCTGATGATGGATTGATATCGGGTGCATATCTAGGCTGAAGATTATGTTTATAACCTGCCTGTCTGTTCATAAAACTTCTGTAAAATACAATACATAACAACTGTATGTTTAAGAGCTTATTATTCTTAGTGGGGCAATTTTGGCCAAGGCAACTATTTAGCTGACAAAACAAATCTTGTGATTGATGCTTTTTTTAATTTTAAATTACTAGATTATGTGATCCTGTATTCCTGAGTGGGGAGATTGGAGAGAACTGTTTGAGGTGTCGGTTGCATGTTTCGCGCAAAAGATAAGGTTATGGACTGTAAAATTTATATATATGATTTCTTCTTACAAGCATCATAGCAATTTGATGCATTTAATAATTGTGAACATATTATTTAAACAAATATATTGATAAATACAACTTTTTTCATTTTAGATCTGGATTTTCTCAACAAATTTCATAATTGTTCAGTTGCTTTGATAGTTCAAAAATGTTTGATTTTCCAAAAACTGATGGTTTTAATTATTTCAGATCTATGAGTGTGAACTATAGTAAAATATTAGAATTGGAAAAAAATTATATATCATGGACCTCCATTATGTAATCATGATATCTATCCTTAAAACATTTAATAATATACCTTTTTGAATGTAGTTTCTAATATTAAAAATAATCAAGATAAAAATCAATAAAGCCTTAGTAATATAGACAAAATTAAAGTAATAAACTATTCAGTTAAGCAGTTTACATACCACCTGTGCCATTTAAGCCTGAAATATTCCAGCTATTACTAATTAAAGTCACACTTTCTATTTGCAAGTTATGAAGATTTACTGAGTTCTGAAAAGAAATGTTAAATTATATAAAAACATTTGTACAGAAAATACAGCAGATAAATAATAATTAAACTAAAGAAAATTTCAAGTTTGAACCAAGTTGGTTGGCGCCTAGAGTAAAAAAGTTGAATGAATTTGATTGTATTTTTTTATGCGAGAAATATAGTAATGCAAATCATGAGAAACATCATATATGGTTTTGGTTTTTAAATTGAAGCTCTTGATGGTACTCAACCTTGCTCATAGAAATGCTAGTGCCATTTGCATATGCATGTGTAAATATAAAATGGCATATTCCCCCCAGATCTAACTCTGATAGATTTTTTAATTTTTTTTCAATTATTTTAAAGATTAAATTTATAAAAACAATTGGTCAGCTGGAGTTGGTTACTGAGGTAGAGTGACAAAACTTGCCAGATGACAATAATATCACCCCTAACTCGACAGAGAGCAATAGTTATAATACTAATAAAATTAAAATCCCTACCCATATTTATTTGTGATGCAGAAAATTATAAACAAATAATTCAAGATTTACAATTAAATTTCCACTATAGACAAAACGATGTTTCAAAAAAATTAAAGTATCTCTCACAAATATTGGTGATTTCAGGAAAGAATACAAATTTTACGATGAAGTAAAAAGATTTTAATGAAGTAATCAAATATTTGACTTATGCAAATCCTGGCGAAAAATGCATCTACTATAGTGATAAGAGGAGTTCCTTGCTTACTTACTGATGAAGACGTACTGGAAGAAGAGCCAAATTTTACAGTAATTAAAATCACAAGGCTAAATAATAGAAATAAACAACCAACAAAACTTTATGCCATCCAATTAGGAAACAACAAAAACGGTAAAAAAATATCCCAATTAAATAGGTTATATTACTTCCACTATCAAGTATAGTATCAAAACTGTCAGCTTATGGGGCATAAAATTTTTTTTTGCAAAAGAGACCTAGTATGTGTAAAATGTTCTGGGTCCACACAATCATAAAAATTGCACTCCACTTAGTGAAGTAGAAGTATGTGCCAATAGTGGTGGCCAAATAAATCTAATTTTAAAAGTTGCCCTAAATTCGAAAAGCCCAGGCAGGATCTGCATGGTCAAGTTCATATCTTGACCAAACAGACAAACTACACTGCGGTCCCTGAGCCACAGCTTAATGCTTGGTTCACCAGACCACCTAGAGAAGCTTGGCCAACAGCACATCCAGTTCCACAGCCCAATAATAACCATGACGATACTACAGCTGACTACTCAGACGATCTTTTCCAATTTTTTTTTTGTATACTCAAACCATTTAGGCCAAAACTTAAATAATTTTTCACAAATCTTTTAAGCCAAATATTTTCAACCTCAAATGATTAGTCCTAAAAAGCACTTTCTCGAACAACTAACAATCCTTAATTGGAATGCAAATGGTTAAGACCTGGACAAACTGTACTTACTGACCTCACTACTAGGCATAACATTGACATATGCTGTATTACCGATACCCACCATAATACGGAAGACTTATTAAGAATAAGGGGGTATGACATTTATAGATCTGACAGAGAAACCAAGGCTGGGGATGCTGCAATTCTTATAAGGAAAAACATAACACACTCTGTGGTACAATAGCTAGGGCAGGAGCCCAGGAGGAGAACCCAGAAGACTGGGAAAATGGAGGTACAATAATTATGCCTAAAACCCCACACACACTGGAAGCGACTGAGACATTGTATATATATATATTTCTTTTTTTTTTAGTTTATGTCAGGGGAAACAAAACTTTGATTACTAATCTACTAATTAAATTAAAATTTCAATTTTCTAACTTCCGATACCACATATCATCCTCATCTAATTTTTTTTTAATACAGGCCACTTCACTTATTTCCCATTACCAGTTACCTAAATTTACAGTTGTAGTGTCATATCCCTTCACCTGGAAACCTTTACAACAAACAATTTTTGGTCCCCCGGACCTAAAAAGCCAAGCATTTTGGTCAACCGAACCAAGATAACCCAACAATTGGTTTATTTGTTCGAGGATAATGTAAAACCAATCTTATCCTTTCAAATTATTCTACAATTGAAGGGTTTGCTGCAAAAAGGAGGTAGCTCCAATTTTTCCATTTGTTGGGAAACCAAAAAAACGTTTAAAAAATTCAAATTTTAAGTTATGTAAAAATATTGTTGTTGCTTACTTTCAATTATGGTGTTTACATAGTACGATTGGAGCTGCATCCTTTTTGTGCCAAATAAAAGAGGTTTTTTTTTGACACAAGAAAGTGTTTCTAACTCCCAACAGCTATGGGATGGAGCTACCTCCTTTTTGCAGCAAACCCTTCAATTTACACCTGATCTCATCATCAAACCTTTACCATTCCTTCTCAAAGCTTAATTTCACAGTTGAGCTTTTGTCAATCCATAATGGTTTTATCATTTTAATTTTGCTTCAATACATTTATTGCAAGATATTATTGTTAAGAACTGTATACCTATCGGGTGGCTCAATGTACTATTTTATTTTCATGGATCAATTGCTTGCTAATTAATCTTCAAACTGTAGGTGCAGAGTTGATTTAAATCATTCTGCAATCTTATAGATAATTACTGTATTTATTGTATTTAATTTGTCTTATTTTACTTGAATTTAATTTTATGATTTATATTCACTCAAAAGTTTTTCTTAATAAAGCTTGATGTGCATTGATCAGTTTCTACATTTACACTATTAGAATTATTAATTAGATTGGTTTTAAAGGTTTATTTAATACTTATTCATTAGTTTTCATTTACATATTGAGTTTTTTGTTTGATCAATCATAGCACAGTGCATTTAATAAATAATAATTAACAAATATTGAACATTATAACTAAAAATTTCATTATAATCTTCATTTAAGAAAATGCAATTTATTTCATAATTGATCTAAAACAAATTTAGTCTGTAAAACCTCTCAAACTTTGATCAACTATCTAATTTATTTAAAAATATTTTTATTTTATTAAAAAAATACAAGTAAATTTCATTATAATCTACAGGTAAAAAAATGGAATTTAATTCATAATTGATCTAAAACACATTTAGTCTATAAAAACTAAAAAAATTCTCAAAAAAGTGAGACTATTGATCCTTTGATTAGCTATTAACAATTAATATTATTATTTATGAATAACACTCATAGCTTAAGCATTATTAAATGGCCAGAAATAAAAAGAACAACCAATACACTCATATATACGTGTAAGAAATACAAGACATGTTGAAACAAATAAAATTGATGAAATGCACTACTGTTTCATTTTTTATGAAATACTTTATTATATAATCAATACTGTAAAATAAAATATAACTTACATGTAGTTTGGAAGTTAAGCGAAATCTAACTACCCTCTCATCTTTAGTATGCTCAACTCCAAGAATATCCTTTTCATAAGCTTTAGAAGGTTGTATTTTTATATTGCTATATGCAACAGATGGCCAGGAATGTTTTATTAATCTATAACTGAGAATAAAGTTAACATGAAAATATATTTGAATTATTTAAGAACTAAAACCTATCAGCTTGCATTGATATATATATATATATATATATCATTATTTACCATGGGAAATCATGACAAATTTACTAATCACATTAGGTAACATTTCTAAATGGATTTTGCTAAAATATTATTTATAAATCAATTCTAATTTTAAGCATGTCCATTAATCTATGTATGCTGGTTGAGGATTATATGAAAAATGGATAAATAAAGAATTTATCACAGGCCTTAACTATATTAACAAGTTAGAGAGATAAATAGTTTTATTTTCTTTCAAAATAATATCCTTTAATTTGCCACTCTAGTGCCAGACACAGGAGAACTTATAAACTAAAATTAACACGAACAACCAACATTTATAATAAATAGTTATTTATACAAATGAAAAATAAAAAAAAACCTTTAACTAAAAGACAATAATTTTTAGTGGTCCTTAAAAATAAAATAAATTTCTTCATCCAGCTTCTTTCTTATTAGTTAATATTAATTATTATTGCTACACATATAATTTGAGTGCTTTCTTTTTCAATTTTACAAATAAATTCAATTTCTGTATTATCATATAGTACGCCTAGGTGAATTAGTAATAATTCTTAAAAATGTATTCTAAAGTATATTTTCTGAAGTTTAAAATAGTTACTATTACAGACCATACTCCAGCATGACGATGAATAGGTTAACAGAAGGCTTTAACAAGTATTTTATAACCTATTGCTTTATATTTTACCAGCTGTTTGGATGTTTTACAAAAGAATCAAGGCGGAAATATGATAGTAGCTTTGCAATGGTTTTATTTCTATAACTAAAGCAGTAACAGGATGATGTGGAGGAGGAGGAGGATAAACTTGATTTTGTTTTAAACCAATATTGACACTTGATAGCTCATCTTTTAAGCATAAAAAACTCAGCAACTGGAAAATTCTTTGATTTTTTAATTCCTCCCTTCTTTTTTTTTTTTCAAAAATCAAAATGAAACACCAATTGAGGGAGGAAAATTGTCATTCCCAGCCCCCAGAATTTATTTAGAAATTTGCCCCTGTTCAAGTTTTATGCAAAAACGAGGTTTTCCTACATTTTCAAAAGTTCACTTTTGTATAGTTATAAATCGAGAAGAGTTTTGAAAAACAGGGCTGCATATTAATTGAAAAATCTGAAAATTTGGTAGTGAAAAAGATAACCAGTTATAATTAAAAATAATGGTTACAAACAAAAGACTGCGGGCATCAAAGAATGACCCTTGTGGTTGACATGCCCTAACACAAACAAAATAAATAAAAGATTTATAGACCAAAGGAAAGCTTGTGGGTACAATAAAAGGGTAAAAAAATGTTTGCGGACCTATGTGCTTTTCTCCGTGAGGGTGAGTCATGTCCCACATGGGTGGGAACTAGTCAGCTTCATTTTTGAGTGCGGAGTAGAGGTTGGCAAAGCCTAGTTTACATAATAATACCAATAGAAACAATGTAAGCATAAACAATACATAATGACAATAGAAAAAATTTATCAAGTCTGATAATTTTTATGATTTGAAAGAACATAATTAAATGGTATCATTTCTATAATAGTGTATATATGATCCACAGGGAACAAAGTCTCTACCATTGGTACAAAAAGGTCAAATCCAGCCAGTAAGGTAAGGGCTAATACTGTTTAAGCATGTCAGAAGGTTGAAGACATAACCTTTAGTTCCCTAGGCCCAGGATAATAAATATTACGTATAAAACTATCAAAAGTGCCAACAATGAATAGCCCACAAAAAATTATTCAACATAAAATAAATTACTAGTTATTTACAAAATAAATGAAAATAATGTGAAATTATGAGAATGAATAGTAAAGTACAAAATAATAATAACAAAATTATGACTAACTAAAACTATAGCTAAAAATATCAGATTAACAAACATAAAAAAGAAGGGAAGATTAAAAGTTATCAAATTAATTGGATCTGTGGGACAGAAAATTATACTAGAAGGAGTGATGTTAGGTTTTAGGTTAAGGAGGACTCAAGGAAATATTTACATCATTTAGTACAAGATGTGAGAATCTTAAAGATAAACCTTAAAAATAATTTCATTAAGTGTTTTAGTCAAGGTACACAGAGAGGCCATCACTTTTTCTATAAAAATTTAGGCATAATAAAGAATTACTAAAGAGGTGACAGAAAGCTGGCTGGCGATTAGTAAAAGGTATGAGGGAGCTGATAACTTTTTAAGAGAGGAGAAAGAACAATTATTAATTCATTACTATAGTATTATTTATATTAGTAATTATATATGTATATATGTATATATATATATAATTATTTAAAATTAAATTATTTTTTTTAATTTAGCATATATAAAAGTTAAAAAAAAAATAGAATATGACAATACCTTAGTTTACTTATTTTCAAACTACTTTCATAGTAAACAAGAATATCCAGATTTTTATCCCCTTGAAATACAGGTTGCAAGCATAAGGCTATATCAGTAGAGTCATTGACTGCTAGAGGAACTGCTAAATCAAGAGTGAAAATTTGATCTGGAAACTGGGCTTCAAAACCTTTCTTAAATAGTCTAAAATTTTCAGATGTTGAAAAAACTATTTTGGAAATGGTAACAGACCCTGTATTTTTAATATGGATGTTGAAAGGGAAAATTTCACTAAAAATGAATTCCTTTTTGAGTCCTGAAAAAGTGACCTGCAAGAATGTAATAAAAACAGTATGTAGTTATATAAAAAAAATAAAATTGAAATATTATAATTTCTGACACAGAGTAAATTATCTTTACAACATTTATATTATTGCCTTTGATGTTAATGAAAAAATAAATCTGAGATAGATAACCATATTTTAAACAATGATAAATTTGTATCCATCTTAAATTATTTATTTTCTTCCATGATCATAAATTTGCTTGAAGGGACAGAGCCCTACAAAAAACAAAAGTACATTAATGACCATAGATGGTTTAAAACTTAGTAGTTAAATTCATTGAATAGTGATAATTCATAAATAAATTTAGATTTAAACACACATTTAAGATTTTCTTTCAATGAATAGATGAATTGTAGTTTAAATATAATATAATGTAATAATTTAATCTGGTTAATATTAAACAAATATTTCAAAAATTAATCTATTTTCTATTTTTAAGTTAAATACATCAATTGGTAGGCGATCAAATATTGAGATAAGCTAATTTCTGAAACTTTTGAGTGATCAGATTTTTTTTAATAGTATTTTTTCTGTAATTTTCATATAATCTAAAAAGTGAATTCTAGTTTTGTTAATTTGTACTGTATGTGATTAATTGACAAGTTAATCTGTATTGGTTGGATATCAGACAGGAAATACAAAGAGGAAAGAGATCTTCAGTCTCTCTTTTATTACATAAAGAGCACATTTTGGTTAGTATACTGAGCCTTTCTAGGAGCAAAGATAATTTTAGTTCTAAGAAAGGTCTAGTTTGAGTTGAGTTGAGAAATTAGTAACTCAATCATTTGAGTTATATCATAATTTTTCTTGTTATTAGGAAATTCATAGGCTAGAAATGACAGCTGCTCAAAGTAAGCTCTCAGGCAACTGGTGTTCAGAACAAAATAGTAGTAATAAAATTAGAAACAGTCTCAATATCGTGAATTTTGAATTCTTCTTCTTTGACTTCTCTAGACTAAACAAATGTGCTTCTATAATGACACCCCTCGAGGACACGTCACTTCATTTAGGCATAGTAATGTAAAGAATAGTGCGATAAACTTTCAATACATATGGATAATCTGCTAAAAAGCTCACAAGTTAGCCAAACTTTGTATGTCGATGCAGTAGGACAATGTTGTGAAGGCAAATGACAAACTAACTGTAGTGAGCAATCCCATTTTATAGGACATTTAGCCAAAAGGTAAATAACCAAATAAGTATCTAAACAACATGGAAGCTTACTGAAACAATATCAGGAAACTGCTATCAATTCACAATAAGTATGCCCCTTGAATGGAATGATATGTAACCTATGAAACCCAAGTAGAAGGAAGAAGACAAGGCAACCAAGAAAGGAAGAATATGGATTGAAGAATAAGCAAGGTGGTCAATGACGAGTGACTTATAATCCAGGCTCTGAAAAGGAGATACTACACCACAGTAAGATAAAAGAAGAGGTTTGACTAAGCAAGTAATATTTTTGATTCCTGCTTGTGTACCTTGCCTTTAGTTGTAATGAAAATTAATAATTAATAGTTTCAGTTATTAGTGTTTTTAAGTATAGTAGTTTTGGTTCCATTGAGATAAGTTTAATTTTTTTATTTGCATAAGTATTTAGTAATTAAATCTCCCTTATTATTTAAATGTAGGCCTATTTTGTTGATTATTTTATTGATCAGTTATACCTATAACCCCTACATATTATTCAGTAATGAAGGTATAATTTACAATAAATAACAATAATATAAACTTTGCAATGGGCATACCTCCAAACGCGGGACAACTTCTTTGATATCTATATGAAGCCTTCGATCTGGTTTGTTTTTTCTTAAGATTTCAAAACGTTGCTGGCCAAAAACTTTAATACAACTAATAGGATCATGTAAAAAATAAGACAGTCCAGTAACGCTCAGCTCCCCTACTTGATTTGGAGTAATTGTCAATGTTATCTACAACATTTTATGAAAAAAATTAATGTACAACCATATTTATCTTATCCAAGTGAATATGTTCATAATTTCAATTATTACGTATCTGGTGGAGTCAGGTGGAAGTGTAATTTCGGCAGCTGTTCTTGTTGTTGCCGCATCACTATTTTGTGAGCTGCCATCACCTGATAAGTCAGAATTCATAGTCCATAGCAATGTAATATCTTTCAGATTTACCAGAACATTTAATGGATTTTTTAAACAAATGCAGACCCCAATTGATTCTACAAAAATTAAATATCAATGTAAATAAATATTGTTAGAATTGGTTGTAATTTGTCAATATAAAATCACTTTGATAATGATATTAATGATTAAATGAAATATGAAAGAGTTTTCATTATCCCCACAGTACTATTTCATCATAAATATTATTAAATAAACGTTAGGCCTTTTATTTTTATAATTAGCTCAATTAATACTCACTACTGCTAAAGAAGAGATACTACTACTGGAAAAATTTAATTTTAATAGGCTACCTAAACCAGTAAGTACTTACAATCCACCATGGTTTCAGGTAACAACCATTCAAACCACACATAAAATTTTTGAAATATATGTTAGCCAGTTAAAGAAGTTTTACACAGATAGACTTTTTTACAAGAATTTATTTCAAAAGTTCAACGAAGTAACGCTTTAGTAAAAGTACTGTCTTACGTCTAGACGGGAAGAGAGAGTGTGACTGAGTGGGAATCTTGAAGAACTTATAAAGGGAGAAGTGGAACGGTGTATTTAAGCAGGCGTGGAAAATTAGTTGAAATATTGCCTCACACGGGCGGTCGTCATCTGTGCCTTCGGTCAGCAGGAGGCGATTTATTGTTTCCAAAACAAGGCCTGGGTCAGTGATAAATGGGTGTTGTCTCAGCTGGTTAAGTGTTATCTGGGCCACCGGCTGCTAGCGTTGGCTATTTTATAATTAGCCTTAAAACTAAACTTGTGTCCATAAAACTATTTTCCAAACATCTGATTCTAATGAAATGCCAAATGGTAAGAGCCAAGTTGCCAAGGCCAGAGAAAATAAGTACAATTATCAAATGATGAGATAGTAGAAACATGGAAACATATTTAATTTTTTATTACTGTACTATATTTGAGCTAAAATTTTATTATTACCTCCAATGTAACCAATGGCAGGAGTACTATTATCTGTCATATTGGATAGAATATCGGCTGTTGGTTTGAAAATAAAAGCTGCAAACATATTATTTCCATAATTGACTATCTTTTCTTCTAATTTGTTCCACCTATGAATTGTTTTCATAACATTAAAATCATTTAAATAATGGGAAATAGTGTATAATATATCTACAATAATAAGGTCATACATGGTTTCTTCAGAGAGATTTCTAATAGGAGATAAAGTATCAAACTTAAAATAACACGCAGGGATTCTATTTGGCGTAACGGTTTGCTTAGGCATGTTTAATGCAACTTGAATGAGATTACAGTCTATTACAGGTAAACTCAGTATCACTTCATCATCTGATTTCTGGTATAATTGCTGAAAATAATTTATAGAAGAATTAGAAAATAAAATTATTTTATAATAGCAGATTGTAAAGATAAGATGATACTAGTAGATTCTGTAGCTCAAGTAGGGCTCAGACAGGCTATATGTCATCAGCCCTCCGCTATCAGTCATTTCATTATCATTAATTCACTCATTCCTAGGTCAATACACCATGGATAATAAGATGAGCATTTACGCTATGCAAGGTTTCTTATATAAAGCTTATGTTTAAGTAAAATATTAAATTAGTGAATTTGGCAAATATAAATAAATATATATTTTTTAACATGGCCATCTTTATGAACTTTGGTTTTTTAGGCTTTACAAGATCCAGTCTTGTTTTTATTCGGACACCATTCAGGTAGACCACAATACCCAGCTTTGATATCTAAAAATTACCACCCTTTTTTAACAACCATGTTACTGGGTGGTAATTTCATTGTGAAATAAAATTGATATATGGGACAAGATGTACACCCACACTGCCATAGTGAGAGTTGGGGCCACTACTCTTCTTCCACACTTCCACCCTACACTCAGTCTCATCCACAGTCTTTAGATTATCTCAATGTTAGGGTTATACGATCCACACAATTATATTTGTTAATCTTTTGATACTCACAGCCATGCCTATAAATAAGCATTTTGAAATAAATTCAGTTTTTTATCCCTTAAGTCTATGTGAAACTAAAAACAAAATTAGCTTAGTGTGCTGTATCACACAATTAAGGGTTTCGATCATCTTACTAATTACTCCTTACTATTTATTCAGATAAAAACGATATTGTGGAGAAATGGAAGATTGGTTATTTGGTCATTATAATTTTTAAAAAAAAGTTTGTATTATTAGATGTAAACCTAGTATCAAAGGCAATCCGGACAATCAAAAATCCAGGTAACATGGGTATTAAGCAAAACAAGTTATTACAGTTTATTAGAATAAAAAACACAATGTTTTGTAACAAAATCGCATAGTATTGTTTAAAAGACATTAAAAATATAAAAATAACTTATCACATCATTTCTTAAAAAAGAATTAGTCCACTGTCTACTGTTTCAAACATGTGTGGCGTTTGAATGAAGAACGGTCATGCAAATGCTTTAACAATAATAATTCAGCTGGAGTGGTGTCGAGTTGACACTCCAAGTACGCCAGGACGTTTGTCAGCTGGTGCGCAGCATCTGCATGTGTTGTCCGCTGTTGCGGTGTGATCGCTTCCTCCTAGTCCACGTCATCTTCTTCCTTACTGTCTTGTCTGTTCTGCTGTTTATTACACTACAATTTATTTTTCCTTCATAGTGCCGTAACCACCATCATTATTGTCTTCCAGCCACTCTAAACGAACTATACATTGAATCAAACTAAAAAGCGAATATTGGGTATATATATATATATATATATATATATATATATATATATATATATATATATAATATTGTAATATTTTCTTATTACTCTTTTTATTATCATTATTTTAATTATTTATAAAAAAAAAAAAAACTTTATATTCAAACTTAATACTTTAATCCAGGGTTCTGTTAAATTTTTAGGAAACTTTTGGCAAAAAGACTATTGATTTTATTATTACTAACATTTACAAACAAATTTTACATACAAATATTATCACGTACTTTTAATTTCTTCTTTTGCTGGCCAGCGCTTCTTCGCGTTTGTATCCTCGTTGTTCATATCACTCTTTGCTCGATCTGCTTATCTTCATGTTGGTTGATTTTAAAGTTGTCCTGATGTTGATAAATGAAAACGGACCATCAGGGGCCAGCTTGGATACGCCACCTTCTCTCACTGTGTCTGCCCAACGACTCACACGAACGACCACTCAGGAGGTTCATCCCCCACTTCTCACTACTTACTCTATACGACCAGTCAGGAGGTTCATTTCCTGTCCGATGCCTTCTTGACTTATAATTTCGTATTTTTCCGATATTTTTTACATAAGCACCATTTAAAAAATATCATAACATTCGGGTCCGCTCCGATTTAAAAATTTTTTGAGCTTGTCGATAAAAATTTTTCATTCCACTTTACTTTTGATTTCACTTATTCACTTTTTTAGCACTTTGACAGTTTGCATTTTCTTATTACTAATTGACAAAATCAGATTATGTGTCACCAAAATTTTACATATTTCATTTCAACCATTTACATCACAAATGTAATTGTACCTTACAGACATATTAGCTTTTTAATTATAGTGCCATCAATTTATAATTTCCCAGTTTTTACATTGCTGGTTTGGCAATATCTTTATAATAAAGTATTAATTACTTTTAAATTTCAAACTTTGATATACCTTTTAACATTTACCAACTTGATTGTACAAATAAACACATCAACATTTAAACATTAGGATAAACTTCAATTTTTAAGTTTTTACATGTGTCCGATTGACACTATTTTCATATAAGGTTTTAATGAATTTAAAATTTCAATTTTTTCTATAGATGTTAACATATTTGATTGTCCAGATAAACATCTTACCATTTTAATACAATACAATAACTTCAATTCAAGTTTTTAGATAGATTTTAACATATTGACAAATTTGATTGAACAAATAGACACACCAAAATTTAAACATTAGAATAAACTTCAATTTTTAAGTTTTTACATGTGTCCGATTGACACTATTTTCATATAAGGTTTTAATGAATTTAAAATTTCAATTTTTTCTATAGATGTTAACATATTTGATTGTCCAGATAAACACCTTACCATTTTAATACAATACAATAACTTCAATTCAAGTTTTTAGATAGATTTTAACATATTGACAAATTTGATTGTACAAATAAACACACCAACATTTAAACATTAGAATAAACTTCAATTTTTAAGTTTTTACATGTGTCCGATTGACACTATTTTCATATAAGGTTTTAATGAATTTAAAATTTCAATTTTTTCTATAGATGTTAACATATTTGATTGTACAGATAAACACCATACCATTTTAATACAATACAATAACTTCAATTCAAGTTTTTAGATAGATTTTAACATATAGACAAACTCGATTGTACAAATTCTTACACGATCCTGATTGATGTTATTTTAATAATAAATTATTTCAATTGATTTTACTTTCAAGCTTTTCAATGTCTTTTACCATAATTTCAACTTTGATTTTACACTATAATAAACTTTAATTTTCAAACTTTACATATGCCTATTTTCCAATTTTTAATAATAGATTTTTCTATTAATTTTAAATTTTTTATTTTATTTTTAATTACTTTTTTATATTTATCCGATTACCATTATTTCGTAATAATAAGGTATAGCTATTTTTTTTCTTTTCTTTTTATAATTATATTCGATTGTATTAAAAACATCTCTGGAGCTATTTTTGCATTCTTTCCATTTGTTTATTTTTATGTTGTTCCTATTGAACTCGCCAAAGGAAATTTCACTAGCATGATATAAAATGTTAAATTGGAATCTTTTCCAATTCAAACTTTTACCTATTATACTTTTTACTTTACTTATATTTTTTACTGAATCAGAATTTCTAAATTGCTGAATCTCTAAATTATCATTATCGTTAATTATTTGTCTTACATCAGGATTAATTACCGGTTCATTATTTATGCACGTTTTTTGTTTCTCAAATTTAATTTCCCTTTTTAAAGGATGTATTTTTTCATCCAGTTGTACATCAGACTGTTTGAAAGAATTTTGTAATTTTTGTTCACTGATTTCTTTTTTACTGTCATTATTATCATTAATATGTGTATCTAAATTATTTTTAATTAGTTCCCGTTCATAATCTACGAGTTTACTTTCGGTTTCTAATCTATCTTCTTTGAAATCATTTATCTGATTTCCCAGTTCCGGTTTTAAATCCGTTTCTTTATCAAGGTTTACATTAAATTCTTTGAAAGGGTTTTGCAATCTTTGCTCACTGCTCTCGAATCTATTATCAATTTTTACAAATTTTTCGTTCAAATCAAGTTTATTTTCTTCTAATTTACGATTATTTTCGTCAAATTTTTTGTTCGTACTATGTTTAAGATCACTTTTAATTTCGTCTAATTTACGATTATATTCGGCAAATTTTTCGTTCATATTTTCCATCATTAACCTAAACAACTTTTGCATCTCACTTTCCTCCCGACTTGCCTCATCTACAATAAAATTTTGACTATTATTTGATACGCTCGTACTAGCACGTGGTTGCCTATTGTAAACCTCATCCTCTTTATTATCTACGTATCTATCTATTATAGTTTGCTCATTTGGATTAATATTTACACTATGCTTATCTTTTTCCATGACTGAATTCTATTAATATGAATCTTAATCACCAATACAATTTTTCACCTAACCTTTATCAAATTTAACACAATTTTCGTGACACTCTTTATAATCCTTTAGCCAGATTTCCTATATTAACATTTGCCTGTCCCTATTCGGGCGCCAAATATTGTAATATTTTCTTATTACTCTTTTTATTATCATTATTTTAATTATTTATAAAAAAAAAAAAAACTTTATATTCAAACTTAATACTTTAATCCAGGGTTCTGTTAAATTTTTAGGAAACTTTTGGCAAAAAGACTATTGATTTTATTATTACTAACATTTACAAACAAATTTTACATACAAATATTATCACGTACTTTTAATTTCTTCTTTTGCTGGCCAGCGCTTCTTCGCGTTTGTATCCTCGTTGTTCATATCACTCTTTGCTCGATCTGCTTATCTTCATGTTGGTTGATTTTAAAGTTGTCCTGATGTTGATAAATGAAAACGGACCATCAGGGGCCAGCTTGGATACGCCACCTTCTCTCACTGTGTCTGCCCAACGACTCACACGAACGACCACTCAGGAGGTTCATCCCCCACTTCTCACTACTTACTCTATACGACCAGTCAGGAGGTTCATTTCCTGTCCGATGCCTTCTTGACTTATAATTTCGTATTTTTCCGATATTTTTTACATAAGCACCATTTAAAAAATATCATAACAATATATATATATATATATATATATATTGTTGTGATATTTGATATTATAAACTTTATACATCAAGAATTTGAAATAAAAAGGGCATTAATCGAATCGTATATCAAGAAGGCGATCAAAACAAAGGAGCGAAGGTTATGAAAAACAAGGGAGGGAGAGCGTTAGCGTCACTCTTGTTATGGTCAGTCCGTGAGACATGTTATATAAAGATAGTGATTGTAGTAAAAACTTCTTTTAGTTAATGGTTGTTGGACTTAAAGCAGGACAGAAGAGAAATTTCACAAAAAGAAGAAATATTAATTTGATTGAAGATGAATAATGAGAAATAAAGAAGAAGAAGAAGCAAAATTATAGACAAGTATTTATATAATTAATTTTAAGTTTTTTTATTTGTAATATTAAATTCACCTTTTTGCCAGAATTATTTATTTATTAGCAGAACCTTAAAATCTCAGATTATAAACAATAAGATAAATTTTAAAATAAATACAATTTCTTTAAAAAACGTAATAATATATATATATATTCTTGCTACCATAACTAAAAATTATTATCTAATGTGAATATTAAATACAAAATGTCTAAATCTGATCCGGATCAATGAGGGATGGATAAAAAAGGTTTTACTGTACCTCAATAAACAATAACAGTCTTTGAATTAATTTTTTTGTTGCTGTGGAGACTCTACTGGATCTTTTTACTAAAACACTCAAAGCTTGATATCCATTTTAAAAAGTTTAAAATTAAAGTGGGCATGGTCATTTTAAGTTTAGTATTTTCGAAAAATAGTTTGTATTATTAGAATAGAAAATTTTCATATATACCTCAATAGACAATAAATAATCTTTGAAATACATTTCTTGTTGCTGTGGTGACTGTCTACTGGATCGTGTTACTAAAAGACTCAAGGCTTCAAAAGCATTTAAATAAAGCTTCAAATGAGATGCCTGCTTTCCAATTGTATAAAGTATGTGATCTTCAGCTGCGCTCCAAGATTTATTCCCATATATCTATAAATAAATAAGATTGCATATAAGATGCAGAAGAAACCAAACAAAAAAGTAATATACATATGCACTTTCATTGTTAGTCATGAGCAAATAAATGAATTGATAGTTTTGTTGGGAGATCGGCATGAGTTGATGAAAAAGAGTCGTTAGGTTTTCATCAAGTTTATTGATGGAGAATGTCTCGACATACTATGTACGTCTGCTTCAGGTACATGTAGTGAGGAGGAGGTTGATGCAACTGTTTAAAACATTTGGAGAACTGAAAAATACACTTAGTATGACAAATCATTATCCATGAAAACACTTAATAAACACCTAACAACTCTTTCTCATCAACCCAAACCGGTCTCCCAACAAAATCTTCAACTCATAATGGTATTATATTCTTAACCATATGATTTTTAACGGAAATTCAAAATGGATATACATCACAGTGGAACTCCATCAATTTATCTGGGAAAAAAATTTAGTTAAGTACAAATAAAAATGTCATTTATCTTACGGAATGATAACAACGTGTGATGCCCGAAGGTAATTAATTGTCTTTTCCTACTGATGTGGTGTCTTATTATGGACAGCCTTCTGCACACAGTTTTGAAAGGCTTTAATCTCAAGTGTAATTGAATGACCTGCTGGTACTGTTTACTGACCCAGCCCATTCCTAGCAGGGTGCAAAAGAATGCAGGAGGCCCATAGAATTATCAAGTTCTGGTGCATAGAAACAGGATTTTAATCCAACGGAAATAAAACCTAACTGATCCTCATATTTTAGTCTAGAATATGCTCAGAAATGGCTTGAATTTCTTTTCTCCAAAGCTTACTGGCTGTGGAACAAATGTGTCCAATATAACTGAAGTGTTGCTCTTGGGACACTTTTACAAGCTACTTTTCTTTTTTTTTTTTAATATAAAGTTTATTATTTCAATAGCTTACAATTTTTCTCAGAGCTACAAATTAAAATATTACATGCTTTGGTCACTGAGACTGTATACATGAGTACACATTGCATACATGTACATGTTAATGTAATCCACAATACATGATGGAAATCTAACAGTAGGAAAAAACGTAACAAAAAAGCAAAAATAATAAATAAAATTAAGTTAACAAAATTAAATAAAAGTAGATATAAATTTAATTTAATGTTATTCCAACAATATATGTTTTGTGCGTTTATGGATCTATCTTTTAAGGAAATACTTAGTGTAATTGCCTATTTATCTTATTAATGGGTTTTCAGATACGGAAGTTAGAAAAAAGAAATTCTCTATGTGGGTGAGTACATACTGCTGGATTGTGGGTAATTGTAGGTCTGTTGGCATGGTGTTAATCTTGTTGTATCAAGGGTAATTGTTAATTATGCACATACTGATGTACGACTTCCAAATTCCTGTAATTTGAAGCAAAGTATAACTCCCCATAATCTCATTGTCAACAAAGATTATTAGCATAATTATTTCCCACGCTTCTAATCTATATTTTTATCACACATTATAGTATAAAAGCACACTTAAACAATCAGTTAGTTAGTAGGCAGTCGTTAGTTGCATGTTATACTTGTACATTTCATGTACTATTACATTTTTTTTGCTTATTTATATATCTTTATTGAAATGTTTACCTGCAATCAAAACATAGTATTTTAAGCATTCCTTAGAACTAGCTAAAGCACAAGACAAATACAAGCTAAATATACGAGGGTGGTCTGAAACGTTTCTGACCTAACAAAGATACAAGAAGTTTTTTCAGAAATTTTTTTTCTTATTTTTCAACATAGTCTCCTTGTAACTCTACACACTTCTCCCAGCGATGCTCTCATCTCTGTAACCCGTCCAAATAGTACTCGGCGTTTTTCTCTGCAAAATAATCCTTCACAAAGGTGATTGCCTCTTCATTTGACGAAAATCTCTGTCCTCCGAGCGCAATTTTTGGATGAGGGAACAAAAAGAAGTCGCTTGGGGCTAGATCTGGTGAGTAAGGCGGATGGTCAAGCAGTTCAAACCGTAATTCATGGATTTTCGCCATGGCAACCGCTGAGGTGTGAGACGGTGCGTTGTCTTGGTGAAACAGGATTTTCTTTTTCTGCAAATGTGGCCGTTTTTTCGCAAGTTCTGCCTTCAGCTTGTCAAGTAATGATGCGTAGTATGCTCCTGTCATGGTTTTTCCTGAAGATAATCGATTAAAATAACTCCATGACTATCCCAAAAAACAGTCGCCATCACTTTCCCAGCCAAAATAACAGTTTTTGCTTTTTTTGGAGCCGGTTCCCCCTTTGCAGTCTACTGTTTGGACTGTATTTTTGTTTCGGGCGTATAATGGTGTATCCAAGTTTCATTCACAGTAATTAATCAGCGCCAAAACTCGGATTTATTGCGCCTAAACTGCGCCAACAGAGCGTTGGAAATGTTCATTCGAACACGTTTTTGGTCTAACGTGAGCAAACGCGGCACCCAACGCGCGGACAGCTTTCTCATCTCTAAATGTTGATTTAATATGTGACAAACACGTTCTTTTGACATGTTCATAACCTCTGTTATCTCTCTCACTTTAAATTTGGCAGTCATCTAGCACCATTTGGTGAACTTTGGCGATGTTTTCGTCGGTAGTTGCAGTTTTTGGACGTCCCAAACGTTCATCGTCTCCCAAGCTCTTACGACCACGTTTCAATTCAGCTGCCCAAAATTTCACTGTAGTAAATGATGGTGCAGAGCCCCCATACACAGAATCCAACTCATCTTTGATTTATGTAGGCATATTGCCTATCAAAAACAAATATTTAATGACAGCTCGATACTTGATTTTGTCCATTTTCATAAAAACACTCACATCGACTCACTCAAACGACTGTTACACAACAACTGCGCGTCCAAAATGGCTGAAACTTTGGTGAGTAACTGTCAACAGATGAACAACGAAATTCACTAGCTTTTATTTATGACTGCTGCTATCTTCATGTTGAGGTCGGAAACTTTTCAGACCACCCTCGTATAACAGTAAAAAACCAAGGAAGGTAGGTGCCAGCCAAACATCTATAAACATAGTAGACAATGAGATAAAAATAAAAATATAATATAATGAATAAGAGGTTCCCAAACCAGCAAGGGTTTATCTGGATGGCGAGGAGGTGTTAGAATAGGAGGGTTTTGAAGGTTTGTAAGGATGAAGCATGGTGATTATTAGGAGGTAGAGAATGTCAGAGGTTAGTGGAGGAAGTAAGGAAAGAACGATCGTATGCAGGCATTTTGTGGGCAGGTGTATAAAGGTAAGCTAGATGGGATATTGTGTTCCGAGAGTAGACTGAGGATTAGAACTGTAGAATATTATAGATATAACATATAGGGTGATAAGAATTGATGGTTTGGAAAAGCAGAGCCCCAAAGAAGAACCTATTTATAATTATAATAGCCGATCATATTATGGGTAACTGTGAGCGGAGGGGATATAAACGAGTAGAACAGTTAGTTGGAAGCCCGGCTTAAGTTAATGAAAGAGAGTTGTTTACTACATTTGTCTGCAACAAGTCCTTTCATGATAAGGCGTTTGGTGTCAACTATTAACTGAGTTCTCTTGTATGTCTTAAACAGTAAATCTGGAAATGGATTTATGGGCAAACATAGTGGGTCGAGACGCTCTCCATTAATAAATGGAATGAAAACCCGACAACTGTCTTGCGATATGGAGAAATATGGGCCTCCATATGTTATGAAGAATTCACCAAGATTTTTATTTTAAGTTAATTGTGAATTTGTAGTTCGGTGAAATAATTATTGTAGGTAGGTGATGTAATATATTTTTAGAATTTTTTTTTATTAATTAAAATGGGTGAATGTGTTCTATCGCTGATGGCTTCATTGATAATCAATAGTGATAATGTTAATCTTTTGTTTTCAGACTAGATGTTATATTATTAGCACAAGATTATTTTTATCACGTAAGTATGGGAAATAAATTGGCTTGAATTCAAAGCATCTGTGTAAGACCGCCTGACTCTCCCTCCTCTTTGTCTACTACTATAGAATAGATGCTGTTATGACAGGTAAGCATTAAACTCTTTGTTCTGTTTTAACAAACTAAGTGCTGACAGAAAATCTATATTGTTGTAATGGGCTACTTGTCGAAAAATAGAAAAATGATTGGAAGAGACGAGTATTGGTTTTTTTTTTTTTTTTTTTTTAAAAAGAACGTAAATGATAAAAGACAAAAATAAGTATAGTATATACATAAGTTATTGTCTTTCGGCCTCATACAATTAAAAAAAAGAATGAAAAATAAGTTTAATAAGAATGCACAATGGTTCGGTTTTAACTAATTGTATTTTCCTTCTGATTCTCTATTTATACTTAACAGCCTTGTTTACATGAGGCTATGTGGTATAGGCTTAACATTGCTGTACCACTAGCCTTAACTTATAAATATATCATAACATAAGAAACTCAATCTCTATTCTCAAACTTCTTTATACACATATATAATATATCTTGTAGGAAACACTACCAAAAAATAATATCAACCAAAAGAAGAAATCTAAAAAGAGTGTTTTTAATTTTAATAAATACATTATTAGATATTTTGTTGTCATTAAATTTTTATTAGCAATTTCTACTGAGAAAAGTTCGTTAAGCCTGAACAAAATAAGATGCAAGTATGTATAAAAAAGTAAATTTGCAAAAAAAAATAGTCATATAAACAATTATACTTTTTTTTTTTAAATCTAATAAGCTAAAAAAAAAAAGTTAATACGTTACCTGGTAAGCTTGGTAATAACACCTCATTGAATGATTTCTATGCGAGGCCTTAGAAAACCTATGTCCAGCAAGGACCATATGAAACGCATATTTCCTGAACATAACTGGTCTATTACTAAGGAAACAATAAGCAGCTTGTTCAAGAAGAACAGCACTTCTTAAATCAGAGTCTTCTCCAGACATTCGTATTAACTGCTTTGCTGCTTCACCAAATAGCCCACGTGACTTCAAACATTCAACACTTAACAGTGTGGCTCGTGTTGCAAATTGATTCATCCTAGATAAGAAAATTAGCCATAGAAAATATTGTTTTGATTTAAGTTTTATATCAGTAACAAAATTACTATACAATATAAACTCCAATGGTAACATTTTTATCATATCGAAATTTTCTAATGAACTCATAAAATAGCTGTTTTTTTTGGGAAACTTTATCATAAAATTTATTCATTAGTTTATTTAAAGAAATAAGGCAGTGAGGACAATGTCATTGATTAAATGATTAAGGATTAAAAGTTATGCAGTCTATTAGTATTCAGTCTATGATTATCATGGATATTTTTGATTAAGTTTTATTTTAGTTTATTGAACTTTAACTGTTTGTTTTTATTTGCCTTTTTTAAAAGTGTTTCTTAAAAAAATAAAACTAATACTGAGTCACATTTATCGGAACAAGATTATTTGATAATAGAGAGTTTGTCAAACACTGACTACTTTACACTACCATCTTCATCAAATACCCTGTTATTTATATAATTTCCTTAAATTCCATAGAATATTCCCCATAGAACATAGTCAGTGTTAGCCATTCTCAATGATTCTGTTAACCAGGCTCAATGAAGTGATCGTAGCAAGAAACTGACTTACATAAATCTGATAAAAGAATTAATTAGCAATCAGTAGGATTTTTTTTCATTTGTTATGTTTTTTTCAATAAAACACAGTTTTTGTATTTTGTTAGTTTTACTGAAATAAAAATGAGTTTTATTGATTTATTTGAAAATTGAGATGTGGTGCAATATTTTAGCACAACAGTTTATAAGTTATTTACTTAAATTACAGGTGGCTGTTTGGAGATTTATCAAATTATATTGGTTTTCATAACCGGATTCTCTACTTCTTTATTCAAGTAGCTTCTTATCTATCCTCATGAGGCTGAGTCAACCCTGACCAGACACATCACCCCTAAAAAAAATCCTTGGTGAGCCAGGGTCAAACCCAAGGTCTGTGCAGTAAGAAGTCAGCATGTAGGCGAACTAATACACTACAGGGGCGGTTAATTTTCACAATCATCACAATTAAGATTTGAGAAAGTTAGGCAGGCACAAGTATACAAGACTGATTTAGGGAGTGCCCAGTTTTGCTTCCAGATCCTTCAAACATAATATATTGTAATACTTTTGTGGTCCATATTCATTTAAAATACAGGTTACTTTTATTGGGATCTAAAGTTGGAATTAAATTAGGTTAAATGAGTGTATGAGTTAAAGAAAGAGAAAGAAGGAAGTTAGAGAGAGAGAAAGAGAAAGAGTTAGAGAAGGAGAGTTAAAAGAAAGGGAATGTCTTGGTCGGTGAGAGACTATTGAAAAAATTGACCATATAAAAAATCTTATATTTTCATATAATACAGTAACACAGGCATATGATGGACAGGGGTAACAACCACTCTTACTTGGCCTTTAGTACCTACTATGGTAAATTGATTACAGTCTTTCAGAGAGTTTGGCCAAATAGCATTTGTTTTAGGAAAACTCTCACTCATGCAGGCTAGCTTGGTTGGACTGGATATTGTTGGGGGGATCCTGCGTGCAAGTCCTGATCTTGCCAGTATATTTTTTCTTTGTCTATTAGTCATTAATAATAATGGGATCAATACTAAAAGAAAAAGTGACTGTATTAAACTATTTTTTGAATGGATACAAATTGATTAGTAAATATCAATTAGTTGAAAACATTTTCTAAAATCACAGATGGTCATTAAAACTCTAAGTAATTGTAATTTATTGTTTGTGGTTAATATTAAAAAAAAGAATTACCTTATTTTAACAAACAGTTAATTGATTCTATACACACACACACACATACCATAAATACATACATATACTTATATGAAGAACAGTTGCAGTTTTTGTGGCTTTCCAACACTGTATAGTAGACTATATAAAATATCCTATTTTTAGTTTTTTTAAAAATAATATTCGCATCGTAAGGATAAAGGCATTTTTTAAAAAGTCTTGGATATATATTTTGTTGATTATTTAATGATAACAAATTTGACAACATAATAAGTTAAGCTAAAGTGTAAGATCTTTAATTTTCATTTCAATCGGCTTCTTGTAAAGGATTGGTGTAGGAGATTACCAAATATATCTCTATCATGCGTGGCAATAAGTAGCTGTATTTTTTGTGGTTCTCATACAGCAACACAGTTTACCAAAGAACATTAATTATATGTTCTTAAAATATTTATATTGTCTGCTTCTAATGACTTTTGAAAGCAAATAACAGTAGCTATTGTTGATATCTGCCTTTCAAGTTTCATATTAGCTGTTATTCTGGTTCATGAATATTAGTTTAGAAAAAAATAGATGTTAAGAATTATATATATTTTGTTCTTCTAATTATATTCTTATGATCTAATTATCCACTCTTTGATTGGTTCACAACCTGGATAGTAAATAGAAATTAGACCTAGCTTCTAGATAGTGAGGTTACACTTCTTTAATTATTTCTATTATTTTTCCAACTAAATGTTTCTTGTTTCTCATGAAAATATAAATTCCAAAACTAATTTTTTACCTGCATGAATTTTGATAGGTTAGAATACTTTCTTCAGCATAATCAACTACTTTTTTGGAAAGTGAGTCTGAATTGGACATAAAAGCAGACAAAGCAGCCATTTCTAGAGCACCGGCATAATGTAACCAAGCTCCATCTGCCTCAAAATCTCTTTTAGCACTATGGTATGCTGTAAATGCTAAAGAATATTGACCAATCATAAAGCACAGATCTCCTAGCTTTCTGAGTTGAAGTTCATGTGAATCCGATGAGTACCTGGAATATAAAAACATTACCTATAACACAAAAGAAAAGTTTAACCCTTATTATGGTACATTATCTTAGTAAAACTCAGGAGCCTGGTAGGAATATACCACAATGAAAACACAATGGTTTCAACAAGCGATCACTCATGTGAAAAGATAAGTTTGACATCCAAAACGCCCTCTTGAGTTAGTGTTTGTAAATTGATATGTATACCTGTTATTTCATCCTATAATTGATGACTGATTTACTACATGGAAACTTCACTTTTTCATCAGAAAATAGGCCAAACTATATGATCAAGTAAACTTGGCTAACAATCAGGTAGCTTACTTACGTAGTGGCACAACTCATTAGCAAGTCAAGCCCTCCCACATCAACCAGTCTTTTGCTACAACTACAGTTATTTTACTTGAAAAAAAAATGGACTGGAACGTAGCAACCTTGTGCTTTTCTAGCATAGTGAATTCTCTCATTGTCTCATATAACTGATACCTATTCAGATGATCATTTGCACTTTTTTAGGTCTATAAATATGTAATAAACCTACTAAAACCGATCCAGACAAAATTAACACAGTTATACAAATATAATATAAGGGCTGAATGTCCTCTGATGCTGTTGGCTAGGAAGCAGTCAGCAGCAAAACCCCCTTCGGAGCGTGGGTTCCACAGTATCTAAGTGACTGGTGGTTAGTGTTATTAATTTAACCCTTACTTATAAAACTGTATAACCGAGCCCCCAAATGAATATTGCAAATTTTCTTCTATTTTCTTTTGGTACATGGACCTAACATTTGGACCCTATAACACGAAGATTTTTGATTCCCGGTTTTATACCCATCCACTGTTTAAATGGGGATTTTCCTTTTTCTTTTGATGGACCTGTTCGATTTAATATATAGGCTGAAGCGTTAATCATTTCTGCCCATAGCTCCTTAGGTAGAGATTCTTCTCCTGAGTGCATGAGGGCTCTTACAGTTTCTACAATGGTGCGGTTTTCTCTCTCAGCACAGCCATTTTGTTGTGGCGTGTATGGCATAGTATATCTAATTTCAATACCTTTTGATTTGAGGAAGTTTTCTACTCTTTCATTTTTAAACTCTCATTGTCACATTGAATGCACATTACTTTATGACCTAATTGAGTAACTTCAGCTAAAAATTCCTTCAATTTTTGAAATACTTCATCCTTGGTTTTAATAAAATAAACTTTTCTAAATTTTGAAAAATCATCCTTAAATACGAGAAAATATTTAAAACCACCTTTCGAAGGAATAAAAGGACCACATACATCAGTGTTTATAACCTGACCAGTTTTCTCAGCTCTTTTCCGACGTCCAAACTTGAGTCTATGAGCTTTTCCTTTTATGCAGCCCTCACAGAGTTCACCATCAAGAGTTAAGTCTAAATTGAGTTCTCTTTTAATTACTTCCTTCACATGCCGTTTGTTTTGATGACCCATCCTTTCATGGTAAAGCTGTAATAAATTATGGTCTTTGATAGGAGTAGATAGATTGTTATTTTCTGACTTACAGCTCTCTGTTGTGGGTACCACCCTAATGGCTAGATTATAGAGACCACCTCCAAATTGACGATTCCCTGACACAAGAGTTTCTTTGCCTTCAAATAATTTACAGCTAACTGCAGTGGATTCAAATTTACTCTGTGGTCTATGATCTTGAGCCGCTAAAAGCGAAAAAAGATTCTTAGAAATAACCGGAACTAGCCAGACATTAGTGAGTTCAATACTCTTCCAATGGCCGTTGGACGCAGCTTCAATTAAAATAGATCCCTTGCCCAGCGCCTTGACTTGAGAGCCATCAGCCGTAATAATTACATGGTCATCTGTAAATGATTGAAAACTTGTGAACCATTCCCTTCTGCTACATATGTGATGTGTCGCTCCATTGTCCACATACCAAGCCACTATTGATCGCTCCATTGACCACTATTAGTCTCCGATGCAAAAACTTCTGAGATAACTGTTAATAGAGTTGCAGCTTCACTTGAATTATTTTGAGGAAATTTAGCTTTAGCAGGCTTAGGCGGTTTGCCATCGGCAAGCCAAAGCCGACATCTCTGAACTGTGTGACCCCTTTTATCGCAGTAGTGGCAAATTATTGAGGTTTTATGAAAATTATTTTTATTCCGAACATGCTTATGAAATTGAGCAGTGGTCCCCTTAGCAACCAAAACTTCTTCTGAACAACTATCACCCAGGTTGCTCTCAAAAGTACATAATTTTTGGGTAAGATTATTTAGACTCCTGTTCCCTTCATTTATGAGTCTCCATCCAGCAGTAAAGGATTTGAATTTGTCAGGAAGGGATTTTAAAATTTTACATATTAGTAAAATATCTTTATTATCAGCAGGTTGCTTATCAATTTCCCCTCGCAACTGTTTCCATGCATTGGAAATTCTAGTAATGAATGTAACAGCGTCATCATCTGGCAACCACTTACTTTCAAAAAATTTATATATATGAATATTGCAACTGTTGGATTCTAAATGGGCATCATGAGTAGGTGCTGACTGGGTATTTCTCAAATCAGGATGGGAACCTTTGGGGAAATCGAAATAGTACTCTCAACATCACAATTTTATCAAGAATAATATAGAAAAACTGATTGGGCTCCCCATAAAATTAGTTTGCTGAGCAGACTGGTTACACCACTTGCGTACAAACAACCTGGAGGACAGGGAGAATTTATTTTTGGGCTTCTAACCCTAGGAAGCTGCCTTCTTCTAGACTATGGAGCTTTTAGTCATATCCTCTATCTCTTTGCAGTAAGTGTGCTGACAAGACTTACAGGTGGTACAGTAGACCCTTTAATGGGTGAATTCATCTGCCAGCAAGCACCTCAAGAATGTGTGTTTATGTCGGCACACGCTATCCTGACAAACCAGGACTAAGTTTCTCCCCAGGCTGTTCTCTCTCAGTACCCCATTTCTCAATCACGTAGCTATGCCAGTAAAACCAAAAGCCCACAGGCAAAAATAGATTGGTATATTGTTCTGCTGAGGTACATGAACAATGCAAATGATTAGAGATTTATATGAGTATATTCCTACCTACATATCAAGTTATAGGTCACTCCTTACCATACATCTTCAATTAACAAACAAACAAGTGATGTAGAAGCAATGGGGAAAATATTATTGGCATTAATTATTTACCTAGATAATAAGGAAAAACAAACTATAGCTAGATGAGCACTTCATAAAACTCAATTCAAATCAGAGAATGTCATAACTTTTTTTGTACCCCTACATAGAATTATAAACTAATAGATAACATTTTAATGCATTGGTTTTGGTAATATATTATAAATAAATACTTACGCAATAGCAGTAGGAGAAATATGATTCCCAGGAGTTCCAGGCTTGGAGCCAAACCATCTCTTAGTAGCACTAAATAATGAACGGCTTACTCCTTTTTTATTGGATATCTAAAATTTAAAATAATTATTAATAAAATTAAGTTAATTTAACTAATAAATTACCCTAATAGCATATAATTTCATACATATTAAGGAAACAGATAATAATATAAAGCAATTATCAGGCGATTGACAATAACTTCTTTTTACCTAAGGGCCAAAATTTTGGCATTTTAGTATCTTGTATGGTTGGATTATAAATTTACATTAAAATGTGTTTATGTAATTTGAAAAGAATTACCCACTGATGCAATTTTATACTTTTAATGAACACAACATTAATTAGCGGTATCACAATGTACAGCAAACTAGGTTAAACTTAATCCTATAACCCTCACAGAGGTTACTACTGTTAACACACAGAGGTTCGCGAGGTTATAATAGAGTGAACAGAAAAAATATCGATTTTACAATGAAATAATGTTTATACTTCAACAAAATGTACATACTCTCAAACCATAACTAAAAATTTTCATGAAATATTATAATTTTTTTTTATGATTAAAGTTGATATCAGAATATTTCAAGGGTTGAAACAACTATACTTTTTATCTTCTCACATAAAATTATTAATCTTCTCAATAAATTGGAGTTAATTGAATTATTTTTTAAAGGCAAAACAAATATTTGATAGATGGAATACACCACCCAACAGCGCAGAATATTCATGTTTTTTCTATTAGGTTTATGTGTTTATTATTTTTATAAGTCAATAGGCATTTGTACAAATGAATCATTTAAAATAGTAACTTTATGTAGGCACTAGAACCTCAAAAACCCTGAGATATACTAACTTAAAATAAACTGTAATTCATTATGAAGTTTTTCCTTTTCCTCTTAATAGATAAAATAATAAAAATATATTTTAAAATTGTAGGAATCAGAATATATTTTCAATAAATGAGTAAATATTTAATTATCCAATTTCCACACTTTTGGCTTTCCACCCTGTTTCATCACATTAATGATTTTTTTTAGACCACTATTTCCTTAATTTCACTAAAATAAAAAAATGTTATGGATAAATTTTACTCATAAATTACCTGATCACTAAGTTGGTGAATATGTTGTTCAAAATGAGGAATAAGAGCTTTAACACAAAAATCATTGACAAACTGTTTAATTCTGTCAATATCTTCTGAACTTATAAACTTATCGTGCTCTGGAATCTTGTTTTCTGAATCGAATTCCTGAAAGATAATTTTTAATGGTCATTGGTCCAAATAATAATCATTTATAGATGATATGAGCTTTAGAATCATTACAAATACATAATCAAATATAAAAAATAATAAGTACATAACCTTTAAAGGTCGGTACAATAAAACACAATGTCTGTCCTTAATGTTTATTTTTAATCACAAGTGCTTTCGGCAGTAATGCTGCCATTGTCAAGTGCTTGGCTTAAAATGTTTGCAATCAGGGTGGAGTCTGACGTTACTAATTAATTCAAGGGTTAGGCTACAGGAAATCTTTATGAATGTCCCAACTTTCTGTTTACAAGAGGTTTAGATTCCTGAGACTGGGGGGAGGGGAGGGGGGGTAAAAATGTGTAGTGTGCACGAGCACTTTCATTGTTTGGGGAGCCAATTTCCTAAGTCAAAATTCTATAGCCTTGGTCCAAAAATCAAGACCATCACAGAACAAGGACGGATGATATAAGATGATTCCTCACAATCCTTTCCATTTAAGATAAACAGCTTAAACTCTACTTTGATTATTTCAATAATATTTGAGAGAATATTGTTGAGCTTACATCTTTATGGGGTAAATTAGACACAAAACAAATTAAACACAAACTATGTAGTGTGTTCCCTCTACATGGCAGCAAAAGTTTCTTACAAACTGTTGAGAGCTATTATTACACTTCTTGTGCTATTTATGAGTGCCATATAAACTCTGTTCTACCAGGCTATAGAAAATAGCACATTCAACAACAGAAGAACAGTCAGGAGAAAACTTCCTCAAATAAATCTGCCTTCCTTCAATGGAAATCAATTCAAATAGCACCTTTTCTGAGTCACTTACCTAATCTGATATTGAAAAACTTCATTTATTGATATTGTAATGTTCAGATAAAATATTAATAATAAAATAAGACCAACACTTTAAGAACTGATTAAGTTATATAATTCAAAAGAGCAAATGAACAAGGCAAATCAACTCCACATCATGCTTATTCACACAACCTACCGATAAGGAGGTTATAAAGTATCAACAGGAGCAATATCGATTTTACAATAACTGATGTCTGTACTTTAACAGTAAATTTTAATTGTAGTTTTAATGTGGTTATTTATTTCCCAGTTTAAATTATATGTTTATTATCACAGAAAGTTGCCAATTCGGGGATGAAAAAGTTTATTACTGAGCAAATTCAATGAATGTATTATTTAAAGGTTTATGCAATAACTATTTGATGTTACGATTTTCATTTATAAATATTTGTGTTTCTTATAGCTACAATTTATCAGATTATAATCCAGAAGATGCATGAAAAAGCAAAATGATGATTTGAATAAAAAATTATACATAAGGGATCATTTAGCCTATGTTATTATTTTTGAATATCTTATTTAATATCAAAGATATTTCATAAATTAAAATTAATTTGTAAATTTTTAGATTAAATTACACGTGAATTCTAGTCATTAATAGTATAAAATAAATATTTTATTATTACCCTTATTTTTATGCATTTTCTTTTAAAAGATGTACGTCGTTTACTTATTATTATATTATTTCAATGTTATGTTAGTACACAGGTAAAAAATAAAGATTATTCCAATTCAACTCTATGTACTTAGTGTTTATGTTGATAAAAATGTAGTAATATATATGCTAGGACAAAGGGAATAATGACTGAAAGGGTCATTCATGGCTAAGGAGAAAACAAGTAAGGTTAGGTATATGTAGAGAGCTGATTAGGAGAAGGGACAGCCCTGATATGGGACAGATCGTTGTACTGAACATTTGGCCCAGGTGACGGCAATTGGTGATGAGGTGAAGCTTCAATTAATAGAAATCATCTAGCTGGGTAGTGTCCTCAGCTGCCCAAGAAAGAGGTATGAAAAAAATCTTTACCCTTTAAAATTTGATAATTTTCCAGAAGACGAAATTGATGTGCCAAAGGCAGCTATCCCAAAGATGGCGATAATGGACCACAATAGACTATATTTTTAATATAAATTTTATTTTATAGAAGAGAGACAAAAATTTCAATTTTTTTGTAAACCACATTAGTTTTAATTTTTCTTTAGAGTATTTCCCAGTTGTGGGTAAAACCTTAATAATTTAATTAATACATTTTTACCTGGCCACAGTTCATTGTTTTGAAACACAAATGCTTTCGATGAGTCAGGTTGCAGGGGGGTAGCTACGAAAGTAACAGCTCGCCTAGGCACCTGAGGATGATGGTGGTTTGAACCATTGAATATGTTCGTGTTTTGACAGAATAAACTGTCGGTAGAAACAAATCTATTTATTTGTTTAACATCTGTTTTAAAGTATTGATGTAGACATTCAAGATAGCACAATCATATTATTTTTTTACTTAATTTGGTTCAATTATTACTTTATGTATCTTTTCTTTCCACTTACTTCTTGATGATTTTAGTCATGTTTATTTTATTTTCAATTAAAATTTGTACGGTAAATATTAAACATGCCCATCAAACTGCAACCACATCTCCTGTTCTAACAATAACATTACAAATATTTGTTAATTTTTGAATGTCTAAATTCTGCAAATGTCAAGAGATTACTGTCTTAACTATTTATTTAATTTTTTATGTATGCTATTAACTTTAATTATGTTCAAATTAATATTAATACAGAATAAAATACTTTGTGTAGCCTTTAAAAACTTTTATGATAAGAAGTTAATCTAGTATAATTAACAAGAAAAAATAATGAATCCATCACATGTAACATCAATCATTTAGAAATTAGGCAAACCAAAGTTAATGCCCTGGTTGGTAAATGGTGTTGAGGTTCCTAACATAATAAATACTAGGTTATAATCTGACAATCTTTAATATGATTTTTTATCCGGGTTGATTGAAGATCAAAAATAATGTTATAATTAGCATTTGTTTTATCTTGAAGTATTCTTCTTGTTATAATTATTTTGAGCTTGAAACAAACATTTAAAAAATAAATGACCCTATACAAAATGGGTTAGGTAGCTACATTGATATAAAGACATACAAACATACTAAATGCTAATCATAACTGAGTAAGGCATAAAGAATTATTTACATATTATAATTTATGGACATAAATAATAATTGTCACATTATATAAAAATAATAATAATTACATATTCAGGCAAAATTGCTGAACTTCCATCACTAACAGGACTTAGTGGATGTACAATGACAGGCGTGGTTGGTGAAGATTTTTCACCTGCTTCTTCAGCAGCTTCAACACCTTGAGTTTGCTCTTGATTTAAACTATCATCGTCCTTAAGAAAAAAACAAAAAAAACATGTAGGAATATTAATTCACAAATAGCAACAAAGAAGTACACATATAACTAACTAATCAACCCCTTCCACAAAAAAAAACCTGCAAATCTCTTGTTTCCTCCCTTATCCTTCCCCATTTTTATTACTGCTGCATTTATTACGGTGGTTTCTCTCGGAATATAATTTTTTATTAACTGTTTTCTTCAATTTGTTTTCAGGATCCAGGGAGATTCATGCCTTTCACATTGTTATGCTGGGTCAGAATAGCTGCTTTCGATCAGACTTTTCTCTAAAACCTTTGGAGCTCTTACCACTATTATTTCTCCCAGCCAGTTTTTAAATCACATCTTTATCAATTTTTTCTGTTATCTCAATCCGTTGCTGACTAACTAGTCTGAGTGATATCCCATTATTAACAAGATTCTGCCTACAATAGTTTTTTTTGATAACTAATTGAGGTTTACCCTTCATTTTACTTTGACATGTAATATTTTTATTATATTAGCCAGAAAGGAATTTTGTTATTTGCACTTTATTATCACTCATAGGGAACTTGGTCCCAGGATAAAAAATATTATCTAGCTAGCTACAATATTTAATATGTTGTAAATTTATTTAGGTTTATAAACAACATGTAAAAGTTTTAATATCTTATCAAAAAAGAAGGTATTTTTTACTATTTATTTATCCAGTTATTGAATTAAAACAAAATTATCTGTAATCCTAAGTTTATCTGCTACCTCAGCCAGACTGTGGTCCGATATTAGTTAACAGTTTTTTTATTCTTAGGAGATTTTGTACCAGTATAATGTTTAATTTTTCATTTTTTTTAGATAGTTGCAAAAATACTGTTAAAAAAAGTAAGGTTTTCAAAGACAAAACACTATACCTTATAATCTATAAAGGAGGAAATATGTCGAGCCCAAGGATCTGATATATGAGGCACTCCTTCTCCAGGAACTCGAGAATTGATAGAAAGAAGAAAACATTTGTTTATTCCATAGGTTACTTTCATTGCTTCAAAAACTGATACATCCCTAGAAATATAAAAAAAATACACTACAATACAGACGTAATGATATCTTAATCTTTTAAGTTTTTTTCAAATAATAGCTACATAAATAACCAAAATAATTATACAGTAGAACCTTGCTAATCTGACTTCCACTAGTTCGACTCTCCGGATAATCTATCCATCTTGTGGCCTCCACTGTGTACTCAATATTCTCGGAACCCTGGGGCACCGAGCCGGTGAGAAAATGTAAAGTCAATTAAAACCCTCTCCTATCATTTGAGACACAATTATTTCAGATTTATTTTGAGCTTGGTGGTAGAAAAACCACCATCGATTTAGACAATTTTCGAATTTCGGTGAAAAGCTTTCATCTGATGTTGCTGGGGCGTAAGTATTCATTGATAAGTTTAAACATCTTGTTACAGAAAATAACTTGCTTCCGGAACAAGTTTTAGTTGTTTAAGTTATATATTTTATTTTAATTCAATTGTATATTATCCAGTCAAGCAAGAAGCATGTAATGAACTTTCAATAAAAAAAAAAATAAATAAAATAAATCAAAATTTTATCTGATATACTAGTCAACATAATCAGTCCAAAATCAATAGCAGATATCATGTATAAATTCTGGAGCTCTGAATTTTTGTTGATCCTCTAAACATCGTTTGCCTGAATAGGCTGAAAAAGTGTTCATAAAACAGGCTAGCTGACTAGCAGCTAATCAAAGATCAGTATACATTAGCATAATATTATATATAAGAGCAACCCTCAATCTATCTGTTGAGCCTGCTGCACCTTGTGTCATTAACAATATGGGTTGAGAAGAAAGGAAATGCGGCTTCTCTATGTATTGAGTAAGATCAGTCAATAGATAAAGGCAATGTTCGATGAAATGAAAAGAAACAATTTAAACATCAATACATCTTCATTATAAAGGAGTGATTTTATTTTAAATGAACTCTAAAATTTATTTGTATGGTAGGAAATGGGAGGATGGGGTGTTTATTACTTATATATTCAGAAGTTTGACTCCAGGCTTTCTCCTCTCCTTTTTCTAAAATGTCAACTTATGGTTCAAATATTATCTATAATATAATTTTAAAACTATAACTGATAAAGTTATGTAGATTTCACCTAAGTATATAAAAAATTAGCAAAATCTAGGTATGCAATAACAAATAAACTTATAAAATTGTGTATAATCCTCAGCTGTCATATACTTCATGAAATAATCTGAATGGACTGCTGAACCGAAAACCTCATCTCTCATTGGAAAACTAAATTCATAAACACCAAGCCACACTAAAACCAATTTGGACTTGAGGACTTTGATTAGTAGAAAAGTATATTGCTTAAACTCTAGGCGATACCGATAATAGAATGTTTTATCGATGAAAATATTAAACGTGAAAAAGTTCGCTCCATAGTTTTGGTAACATTTTAATTGTATTTTTTATTTTTAGTAATTAAACATTTATTACCTTATACTTAAGTTTTTTGAATAATAAACTAAGTAATCAGCCCTATAGAGACATAATAATTTATGTTTATTACCAGATAATTTATTTATTATAAATTATAATTTATCTTCTGAACAATAAATAAAGTGCATAATAAATAATTTGTAGTAAAGTAATTAAGTATAATACTTGAAATACATTAGTCATGCATGTAAATCCATTTGAAAATGATTTGATAAAAGCTGTCCAATATATATAGTTTTGTTTCATGCATCTTTTAATTTTTAATTCATAATGTAATTTTTTTATCTAACTAGATGTTTCTATGTACTAAAAGTTCAGTAACTTCTTAATTATATTTATAATTTGTTTGTAGACTTTTAAGATTATGTAAATTTAATGTTTGTAAAATAAATGTCATAAAATAATTAATCTTTAAGTTTAAACAAAACTTCAATGTATAAACTATACATTTAATTTGTATAAGTGTATAATTTATGATGTGAATTTTAACTTTAAAAAGAATAGTTTGATGATTTTGGCTACCTAACAAAGATATAAGTGTATAATGTTTCTTAGTTCTCAGGTTTTGTCATTTGTAAAAAACATCTTTTTTTTTTACAATAACTTAAATATTCTGTTTTAAAGGGAATATGTTTGATTGAAGTAGTACTATATATTTTTAGAAGTTCTAGGCATATGAGTGAGTTTTAGTAAATTCCAATAGTTTAAACATTTTGAAAATACTACTGAATTTTCTACTATAGCCCATTCACTAAGAGATTGCCTCTGAGTAGAAGGGATACGACTATCAAACGTTCCCCTACATCTTATCCCAACCTGCCTTCTAACTCACTGTGTACCAACCTACCGACGTCACCGATCTATCAACTTGTGACTTCTCTTGTAAATTTTTCTTTTTCCACCAAATTTATGTCTAGAGTTTGTTTCAACAGTATTCTCTTAGCAAACAAACTGAAGGTAGTATATACTAAAATTAACTAACTGAACACAGCTTCTGGTAGTTTAGTAAAATAACAAAAAAAAAAATACTAGTGGGTTGAAAGGTTTAAAGATGATCAGCAGTATGGGTAGTTTAGCAAGTTGTTGAGTGAAGCTTTTGAAAATTGTTCTGTTCATTGTCTAGATGGACACAACTAAAACATTTTCATCTGACCTAGGGTAAATATTGGTGATGCAGGCAAATAGCCAACATCCAGTAAATGAATTCTTCTCTAACAAAAAAACTGTATATATGCCCTTTCTGCATTTGGAGCACTGTTTCGGGGTGTTAGGTATTCCAATCTTCAACGAGACCAAACCTGTTAGATATGACGTTGGACCAACTGCCATCGGGAGAGTCAGTTTTCTGGTAAATCCACAATATCCTCTTTGGGTAGAAATCTTGGTCCTGATTCTGTAAGGAAGTACCCAGGAGATAGGTTGTTACAATTGAATAATTCAAGAAAAAATCAAAGATTTTGGCATGATTAACCAGGCTTTTCCAAATATTGGTTAAGAGCATTTTTTGAACATACAGAAAAGATCCTTGAAGTTCAGGGCATTCGATTCGGGACATAATTGTACATTGTATATCCTACATAAAAAATATCATTATTTATTTTTCTTTCCCTTTGCATTGATTCATTAAATTTCAACCATCACCTTTAAAAATAAGTTGACCAGACCTAACTGGAGTGAAATTAATAATAATTATATGAAGTCAATAAACAAAGAACAGGGTAATATCATGAGTAATATATTTAATGAGTGCATATGTTCTTTTACATATGTTCTATTACTGATGTATTGACACTTTATTTACCGTCTTATGTCTAATTCTAAAATTGTAACAAAACATTTTAATGATATTTGTAGTGTATGAGTTCCTAGTTAGCAATGAAAAGCATTAGATATGGGTGGATGTATTTGTTGGGAATTGGATTAGGTTGATGACAAAAAGATGAGAGGTTTATTCATAGATAAATTTTAAGAAAATCTAACAATTTTTTCCATCACCTAAGCCAATTCCTAGCATACACATCCACTCATGGTATTAGTAATGATAAATTAATATTAACAAAGTAATATTACAAGAGTTTTGGTAGTAATTAGAGAGCAAAAATTAAAGGCAATTAACCTGCAACATCCACTTTATGGATGTTTGTTAAAGATACTACCAAAAAGCTACTAAGTAATTTCGATAAAATTAAAGCCCTTTGCTCAATAATAAACAGATTTATACACTATTCAAAAACACCAGATTAGTTACCAACCATCTATCACATTGATATTGTATAATAAGAGATTTTTGATACTATGAAAATTGCTTAGTAACTTTTTATTGAATAGTTTAAAGTATTTATTTTTAATGTTACAAAAATGGATTAATCTGCATGTTGGAATAATTATTTTTACATAAATAAATGGATACTTACAAAGGACCAATTGAGCTGTCATGAAGATATAAAAAAGTAGTCAATATCATTGATGTTCCAACCCATTTTGGAAGTTTACTGGGACCCGGAGTTAAATTACCATGCAATGTTTCCATTAATTCTTCAAGCTTCTCTAAAGGGCTAGGATCCAAAGATGATATAACAATTAAACCTGGTTGGTGATCATAGGAAAATTGTCCTTAACTTCGAATAGTAAATTACAATTTTAAACAGTGATATAAATTATAAATACATTAATACTTTAAATAGTTAACAATTTCAAAGGAGTTATTTCAGGTACAGAGAAAAATGAAAGGACAACACTTAACCCTCAAAAGAATTAACTTATTTTATGCGATTTAGCTAAAGATCAAATTTATATACTTAGCTCTAACTTTACACAGGCCTGAAAGGTTTATTTTTTTATTTTAAATAATGCTTAATCTCGTTTAAACTGCCTTTTCATAGTGTCCATTTTTTTTTTTCCAGTCCCATTATTGAAATGCCAAACTTTTTAGTGACTGTCCTCATTTGTCGCAGTTAGTAGTTAATTTGAAGATCTTCAATTAGTTTTAAAGTAACTTCTGTCATTCAGGTATTGAGAAATATAAAATACAACAAAAACCACGCCAGACAACAATAACACTGAGACAACCATGTGCTAGACTGAGCCAAATTTCCCCAGAACATGTCCAAACTTGCAATGTTGCTCATAATTGTTTCAGTGAATCGCAGCAGTGCCGATTCACTCTTTTCAGCCCCACAACATTCCTGATGAGTCCTGGTATTGATTAAGCTTAAGAGGATAAGGATAGATATGTGTTATTAGTCAATGGTGGAATGGAGGTCTTGCCTTATCTTAGATGGATGAGTGTGGATCAGTTGGATGTGAACAGTACAAGATCATCTATCTAAATATTGATGTAGCTCACCTTTGCTTATTTACTGGCCTGCTATCTAGCCCACTGGCTACATTTTTACTCAACAGGAACAAAGGTGACTTTCATTGAAATACCATGGGCACTTAAATACTTACATGGACATAACAAAACTCAAAATATAGTATTCGAGCTTTAAATTTAAAACAGTACACAAAATTACAAATTAATGCGCACACTTTTAGCTAAACATAAAATGTGTAGAACTAATGAAAACTGTCAAGGAATATCAAAGATTTCAATTTTAAGATTGTTTAGTTTACATCATGATATTTGACTGATTTGAAAAAGGATACAGCCAATAAAGTGCTTGGTAAACTCATGCTCTGAAGGGTACTGTACTTGAAGGAAAGTATCTCTCCAAGCATCAAACCATGGAGTTGATACTGGTACATCTATAGTTTCTTCTCCTAAAAAAATTACCAAAATAAAACGCTAAGGTAAAGGATGCAAATGTTGAAAAACAGAATGAAATTATATATAATATGCTAAATTATTAAAAATGTATCACAATATTATCATTGAGTCATTCATTACAAATTTTAAATGCAATATAACATTCACAATAAAAGATAAGTTGATTTAAATTTTAAATTGATTTTATTAATTAATTACTCTTATATGCTTAAGCAATATGTGTGTCACAAGAAGTTCATAATAAAGTAAAGGTATTATTCCCTTTTTGCTGGTGATCTTTAGCATGAAGTAGTGGACAAGGCATGTTATCAGGAGTGAAGATATTGCAGTTGCTAAGATGTTGGAAGGTGCAATCCAAGGGAACAGACCACAAGGGAGGCCTCAATTAGATGGACTGATATGGTAAAGAGAGAGGCGGTGGCACACCATAGGTCAATTGGAGATTAGCAGCACTTGACAGAAACAGATAGAGGAGGCTTGTGAGGATGGCAAAGAATCCTCTGGGTTTAAAACCAACAGAGGAGACTGAGAAACAGTATTTTATATATTTGTATGTGTCGGGGGAGGGGGAGCCTTACCTGAAGGTGTCCAGTTCTCGCACCCGTTGGCGCTAGTTCGGAGGACCACCTCACCAATAATGAGGAAAAATTAAAACAATAAAATAATAAATAAAAAAAAGAAAGGAAAAGCCCAATGGGCTAAAAAATGGAAATAATAAAAATAAAAAAAAAGGATAAGAATAAGGAGCAGGGGGGTGATAAATGAACAGCCTGGATCAACGTTTGAACTAAAAATTAATTCCTATAATTTCCAATTATATCATGACTCATGACATACAAAATATAACAAACTAATTAAAAATAAAAAAAAAACAATATAAAAAATGAGGACATTAAGATTCGGTGAAATGTTATAGGGTAAAGAGCTTTACCGTGGTAAACGAAGATCTTCAGCGGCTGGCAGGCGGAGTCCGTTTAATCCCTTCAGTCCGTGATGATTTTGTTTTTTTTTATTAAAGCAAATGAAGAATCTTCAGTAATGAAATTTGTATGAACCTCATACAAATCGCAGCTGTTAGCAGTGGGCCAGGCCAATGTCGCAGCTAGACTGACCTTTATCTTATATAAACAGCGGGAGCGGTGAGTCAAGTTATGGATTAAGAGTCCCATGTTGTCTACACCGATGTCTGCCAATACTTCGCTATTGACGTAATTATTAGCGTGAATATTCAATTGAACGTTCTTTTACAGGAATGTAGTAATTGCATAACTACTGACTAAATAAAAGAAGGTCTTCACAAATAATGTTATTAATAAAATATAAATAAAAATAAACTTTTTTTGGAATGTAAAATTGAGGTTCAAACATTGCAATAAATCATAAACAACAAACTTTCAATAATCAATAGATAAAAACAATTATTCTAGATTGAATAAACTATAAATATAAATGAAAGTAAAACAATTAAATATGCACACTTATTTATAATTTGATTTACAAAATAAATACAGAAATAAATTTAATCACTTTTATTAAGAATAACGCTAGAGAAAGTTAATTATTTATTCTACAAAAAAAACAACAAAAAAACTAGTTGTGCCTTTCTTTTTATTGTTGTTAGGTAATTTTAAAATAAAAGGTTGGATAAAAAAAGGGAAACCGAACAAATAATTAAGTCGTACAAAATTGGTAATAAGCCGCAACAGTATGTGTATGGTAACTTATTGTATTTGAGCAGCCAAATTTATTTGTAGAATTCTTTTTGAGATATAGTGATGTACTTTCTTTTCACCTGCATTCCTGAGTCATTCTTCTCTTCACACATACTCTGTGAAATAGTTAAGTAAAGTAATGGCTGTATAATTCGTAAACAAGCAAGCCGTACCAGTTTCACAATATAGATTTCTGTACATAACTCAGACCCCAGGGGTCCTACTTATATATATTTTTATAATCTTATCTATAATGTTCCTTTACTAAACCAAACACCGCTCATGTTTGAAATAATGCTCCTGATGGACTCAATTCTCATTGTTTCATCACATCTTCCTCCCAGACCAATCAACAATACTACCAATTTTGATCCAGTCAACTTCTTTTTCTCTGCCATATCTCCTTGGGATCTCGTTACCTCCATGAAATAAGTAAAAAATCTCTAGGTCCCAATATTCTCCAATTCCTGTAGAATACATATATCTCTGTTTCCCTACAATTCTTTCTTCTTTATTATGGTGGGGCCAATTAATGAATAATACTTTCATTACTTCTGAGGAGCCCCTCATTCATAATTTGTATCTGCCTCCTTTCACCATCTTCCTCATCCTATACTTCTTGCAAACCCTCATTTAATAATGATTTTTTATTTTAAATATGTTTCTCCCAATTACCTTATAACCTCTGTAATGAGGGCACACACTAATGCAGTCCACCTAACCTAATGGTTAGCATGCTGACTTTTGACTGCGGAGACCTGGGTTTCATTCCTGCATCCCTCAATATTTTCTTATGAGGATGGGTCTGGTCAGGGTTCACTCAGCCTCATGAGGTTAAATGATTATCTACTTGAATAAAGAAGTAGTGGATCAATTACCAATATAGATAATTGAAAAAAAGGTTAAGAAGTAGCCTACCGCTAACCTCAATAGTACCTCAGCACCACCACTAACTACAGCCAAAACCTTTGGTTGGCCTTGCCTCTTCATGAAGTGTTGCACCATGGATTTATTAAGGCAAAAATCATTATTTTATACTAAATATATTATAATTGAGATGCTCTATATATATTTAATATGATTACTTCAAACTCAACAAACCAAGTAATATTTGTTTTTTCTTACCTACAGCAATCTTAGTTGTATTATAAGTTATATTTGAGCTAATTGAAAAATTGAAATATGATCGGGCAACAGTTGGAGGAGGAGGCCTTGCATTAATATCACAAAATGCGATTTTGAGATCTCTAACAGGAATATGAAGGCCAGATGAAGTATCTTTCATAGAGCCTGAAAAATATTTTCTGTTATAATTTTACCATATTAACAAAGGGAAATATACAAAATGCATACAAATAGTAATTTGTCATTATCATGACCATTATACCAAACAGTTAGTATTAATTAAATGATGATGTACCCTCTATAAAAACATACAACTGCACTTTCTTTAATTTAATTTATCTCAATGAGATGTGGATGTTATTTCCAAATAACACTGTAGCTTCAAAGGCCGCCCAAAAAATGTAATGTTTTAGCTTGGACACATTATATTTTATGATCTTAATTAGTGGCAGTCATTTCAGAATGAAGATTCTATCCTTAAAAGGTAAGCAATTTTTAAGTGATGATCTGAATCCATGTTAACTCCTGTACATTTTCAAACATATTAAATACAGTCGCATTTGATTAGCACCAAGAACTCCAGGGATTAAGTTTTTTGGTAACAATAAAATCTTAACTTCTCTTGACATATTTATGTCCAGAAATGCTTCCTTAAAATAACACAGAGATGCTATAAAAAAAAGTTAGTGTATTTAATTTTAAGATTAACTCAAATTTTCAAACAGCTATATAAATCTAATTATAAGCTCAAAGATACATTTTTAAGTATAGTCAACTCTCGATAATTTGAAATTTCTCCCGGTCCCTTGAAAAATACTCAATAAATTGAAAAAAATCAATGTGTTTTGGTCCCCTCGGTAATGAAGTTGTAGCAATCAATGGCATCTTGCTCGCCAACATTCTATAATTTGAAGTCAACTTCCACACACCCAACCAACCCCCACTCTCTATACTTTGAAGTCCCCACTTCTGTGATTAGTTTGAACATGCACGGACCTGCCATTTGTTTAAACCCCCTGTTGATTTCACTTTGCTTCCATACTGTTTTAAATTCAACCCGCGTTTTTTGAATCTGTGAAATTGAAATGAGCTCTGGAAAGAACAAGGGTCTTTCAATTCATGAAAAAATACTTGTTATTGAAGCTGTGGAGAGTGGAGATTTGAAAAAATATGTTGCAAAACAGATTGACATTTTACCATCTGCTTTGCCAATGATTTAAAAGAATAAAGATCATGTCGCTCGAAGTGTCTTAGGCACAGGAAAAAAATCAAGTCAGGGTGAGTTTCCATACCTTGATGAGTGCTTGGTGAAGTGGATTAATTAGTGTGAACGACAAAACGTTCCCAAGCGTGGTTTCATGTCCAGAAAAAATCAGTCTTTTGCTCAGTCTCTCAGGATTAAAGAATTTGCAGCAAGTGAGAGGTAGCTCTTAAATTTAAAAAAATGTCATGTCATTGTATTTAAAAATATATGCGGAGAAAGCGACAGCGTGGATAAAGGTGAGAAGGTGAACATAACAGTTCTGACCACTATAACCATAATTGATAAGGCCTGGGAACATTCCAGCACTGTCCAGGTGCCCTAAACGATGCTGAACTGTTGGCCTGTTACAATGAGAATGGAACGAAGAACAACCGTCAACTCCAGTCACTTTGAGCGAGGCAAGGTCGTCTCTATATACACTACACTCCTACTCCTCTGCCCTCAGGATGGAAGCAAGTGATGATTTCTTCTCAGCTATCATGACCTCGGAAATTCACTGGACAATGCTAGATGGAAGTTGCTCACTCAAAAGAAAATCAACAGACTTTTTTTCAAAATGAACATTTAACTGTAATACTTCATTTTTATGGTTTTCATATATGTACTATATCTGTGTATTATTTTGTATATTCAGGTAAGTACATTGTGCATATGTATGTACTTTTAATCAACCTCTCGTTTATTTGAATTTTTTCCTCCCTTCCTCTTGATTATTTGAACTCCCATTATTTTGAACTTTTTCTCTGGTCCCTTAACTTTCAAATTGTCAATAGTGGACTGTATGTGTATACAGCAGGATTCGCTAAAAGGAACCAAGGAAATCATGTTATTATAAGGGAACTTTGTGAATCCGGATTTAAGAAACAATGTAAGTACACATATATATCATTTCTTTATAAATGAAAAAAAATTGTCAGGATAACAGAAAGTAATAAGTATAAAATTCTTTTATTCATTATGTATATGACAAAATCATTCAGAAATAAACCTTATTTTATCATTCATTTGATGATTGTCCATTAATTTTGTTAAAAGTGAAGTGCCTTTGTACAACAGTGGGTAATCCAAGAAAAATAATGTACAAATCGAACTTATTAAAAAACTTACCAAATTCAGTCACTTTTTCTTAAAGCATTGTTTTTATAAGGTTTAAGTTTGAACTAGTCTAAGAGAGCCACATCTTGGACAAGGTTCATCGGCTCATTTCCAGCTCCCAGCAGAGATTTTTATTAGAACCACCACTTTCTAAACGTTCAATTATTTTCAGCGATTTTTTTACTTTTACTTTTTCAACGATAGGAAAAAAATGATGCTTTTTAATCAACACTTTTAGCATAAATTGAAATGTGTCCAAGCAATAAGAAAGCATATTTACTGAAGCAGAGCAGAAATAATTATTTCTATCTGGGCTTGTAATACCAGAAGGGGATTCCATGAATTCAACATAAAGAATTTGCATGAGAATGTAATGCCATTAGGAAATTGAAAAGTGGGAGGAAATTTAAGAAAATTGTTATAGGTGAATGAGAGGACCATTTTTTGTTTTATTAAAGATCGCTATTGCCTGACTGTTGTGTCTGTACAAAATTACTGCTTATGTCATAGGAAACCAACCAAAGTTTGGAATCACCACTCCTGGAACATCACTGTATCCATCATCGTTGTATGAAAATCCCATTACAATAAATTCTGAAGATAATTTAATTTAATTAAGTTTATTTTTTGGGGGGTCACTAAATAACCAATACATTAAGTAACTGAAGCATATATTTATACAGGCAACTGTTGTCTACTAATATAAAATGTAGTTGCATGAAAGTAGAGGGAGTTAATTAGTTTGAGGAAAGTTAATGTCCTCAGATTGAAGTAACAATTTTTTCAAGGACAAAGATCTCTACAATGGAAGACCAAAAGAGATTCTTAGAATTTCAAATTTATTTGATAACCTATAATGTGTATAATTGATACTACAATTTGAAATAAATAAATACATATGTACAAGTTTATTTTATTTGTTTAACAGGAAAGAACAATAAAAAAGGATAAATAATGCTAAAAAAAAAATAGTACTTAACATTTATTATTATATTAATTACATAACCTGTCTGCACGAGCTATTACTGCGAGTTATGGTGTGAAGGATGTAAGGAGGCTTAAGCAAGACACACTGGACCGTAAAAGGATAAGGGTGAGACCAGCATTAAGATATCAACATAAATGCATGGGTTTAGACTTTCTGCAAGAACACATGTTTTGCATCAAAGATTGTAATAAAGTTAATTTCCGGATGAAATTTTTTTTTAAACTAGGATGAATTCAAGTACAATCTATTTTAATGATTTGAGAAAAAAAGAATAATTTTTCTCAAAGAGAAAGGCAAACTCAGACTTTTACCATGTAGGGTTAATGCTGAAGTTAAGAAAAATGTGATATCTCTTGCTTGGCTTGCAATTTCCCCTGATAAATACATCATTTATGGATAATTTTAACTAGTGGAGTATAAGAAGGTAGATTTAAGTTAAATTGAATGGAAAAGTTTAAAATAAGAATTTTGTTGTCATGGGATGAAATCCAACAAGAGGAAATTAAAATTGTGTATGAAAGCCTGCCAAACAGATTGTTCCAAGTTGATTAGTAACACATGAGGCACACCTAAATATTAGAAACTATATCAATTTTCAAAATTAAAAAATGTGCCTACAATTGTATCCTATGTGAAAGTAGCAATAATTTTTTATTTTATTTTTCATGCAGATATTTTTTTTTAAAACATTTTATCTCATTATTTCCTATCCTGTGAAAGAATGTTTGTTAATTATGTGTTGAGACTTCTGGTGTATGATGGACAGATGGAAATTAGTTATAAGATTAAGAAGCATTGGTTAAGGGTTACATTCAGTTACTCACAAATCTCTCACAAGAACAGATTCATGAACTGAAGATTCATGGTACTATTATTCAGAAAAGATTTTTTATACATGACAGTTTATGATGTTTTTTTTACCTTCACAATAAATATAAAAAAAAAAAAAAATCAGATCCACTCACATGACAGTCACTAATTTGTTAAAATAATGCTGGCAGCTAAATATAAATTATTTATTTTCTTTCAACTTTGATTTGCTGAACCTATGGTATGTGAAACTGTGTTTTTAAGAACAATAGAAAAATTACATAATTTAAGCAACATATAATGATTTATAAATAAATCTTTTTTAGACCTTGAAACTGCTCAATATGATGGCAAAACGTCAGTCCACATTATATGATAAAATATAAGATTATTTTTGGAGACTAATTGGACATTTTCTTTTCCATCAGCCCATAAATTAAGAAAAAAAATTATGAAAGAAAATGTGTGTTCATCACTTTGTCCCTAATTGTATTAGACTATACAATGGAATAATTTAGTAAAAAAATAATAAATACATATGAAGTGCCTATAGTACGATCTCTATGCAATGAGTGTTGATACATATATAGAACACAAAAATAACTATAATATGCATAAAATGATATACATTAATGATATAAACTCCTGGACCAAATTAGCGCATCGCTTCAGTTTTCATAGCATCCAATAGATAAACAACCTCTTATATATTTATAATAAAGACTATTTTTTGGTAACATGATCAACATTAGAAGGGTAAGTAAGAAAAATAACAAGAAAAATGTTGTAGAGTGATTGTTATTAAGTGATTATGTTTTTTCATTTTTCCATTGTTTTTTGTAAGTTATTTTTGAGTTCGAGATTTCTGGAGCTTTGATATGGTTAGCCCTAAAGAAACAGCACTAACACTCTTGGGTGAAGACTAGCCCCAAAGGCTAGTGGCCATGTGCTTGGGAATAAACCAATCGTCAGTTAGCTGGTTACTCTGTCAATTCAGGGAGACAGGCAGCAACCATAGGAAAGGTCGGCCAAGGGTAGCCCTTGAATTTAGAAAAAAATCAAAAATCCCTGAAGTAGCTTCAGCCAGAGATGGCCATTTTATAATGCTCTCATTATAAGACAGAGGTGCCAAACAAGTCTCCAACTTCTAAATGAACTTTATTCGGCCAGAAACATGGTGATTTCTGACCAACCAATAAGACGACGCCTCCACATAGTGAATCTGACCTCCAGACTCCCTATAACTAGTCCACTTCTCACCAGACAGCATTTAGTAGCCAGGCTAGAATTTTCAAGGCAATATATAAATTAGACATTGGAGATCATTAATTGGAGAGTGGTTTTGTTCATAGACGAGTCAAGGTTTGCTGTACATCAGCACCAACATCTCCTGATGGTCGGATAAGGGTGTTAAGACGGCCTCTAGGGTGAATTTCTGCCTGCAACATTTCTACAAGAGTAGCGTTTGGAGGTGGTTCTGTAATGGTGTGGTCTGGAATAAGTTTTGAAGCCCACACAGAGTTACACTCTAATAAACAGGGGCTTAATGACTACAGGGAGATATGTGATGGAAATCCTGGAGCAATATTATTTATGATATGAAATAATCACTTAAAATTTTAAAAATGACATAAGATAAAAAGAAAAATAATTGTAAGATTTAACTATCAGTTAATCAACAATGAATCAAATCGAGCATCTCTTCATAGGTAATCAAAACAAATTAAGCCTGCTTGTTGTTTGAACATATAGTAAAGCTAACTAAGTCACATCGTGACAATGATTCCTAGCATTAGGAACGAAATCTAAATCGTGAAATGACAGCTAGCAAATAGGATCATAACATATAGTGTGTCCAAGTTAAAAGATGACATGCTATGAAGCTGGACTCGACTAAAAACTAAGCAAACTGATGGTGTAGACCGAAGGTCACCAAATGACGGGCCGCACTCAAGTTTTATATGGGCCATGGCAAAGTTGTGAATAACCAATGGTTATCACTTCTCTTTGAACCTGATAAAGTATTGGGATCTACAATGTTGGAGCAAGTGTAATTTGTAAACAGCAGGATTACAGTTATGTCAGAATTGTAATACAAACAATGATTGTTTTTATAAAAAAAATTTAATATATACATATATCTGTACTTCAGAGATATAGTACACAATGTCGCATTTCCTTAAGTGTGTAGGAGAGCAGTTAGACACGTTTTATTTCTTTAACTGTTTCTTGAATTTTTGTAACATTTTATCAGTTGTCAAATTTTATCAATAAACAGTTAAGGAAATGAAATCTTTTAAAAATAAAACCATGCTCAAACTGTTCTCCTGAAAAGTAAGGGAAATGTGAAGTAGTGTTCTATACCTCCGAGGTACCTATATATACTTGTTGTGGTAAGTAACAATCTTTGGCATAGTTTAAAAGGGAAGGTCTAGGTGAAGACGGAGGTTTAAATGGAAATCAGAAGGTTCCAGGTTTTAACTCTAGCCCTATCACTATTTTTTTTGCCTATAGTTAGTAAAATTACATACATATTTTTGGGTGGCTGCAACCCAAAACATTCATCTCATAATAATAATCATTTATTTGTAATGTTATATCCTGGTACATAAACATATTTGAAAAAACTAAACAAACTTTTGCAGGACCCCTCAAATAGTATAGAAACAATCAATAAAAGTTTAACTGTGATAACTTACTTTCCACCGTAGTCTTTGAAAATGGTTTTATCAACTGAATAAAATTCAAATGATTTTTTCTACAAATGTCATCTACACCAGGAGTATGCATAACTGCTATCATAGGAGCAAAGGCTTCTTTAATAAATTCATGAGGTGTGTATTGTTGCTGCCAAAAATGAGTCATTGTTGCAAATAATATTATAAACTAGTTAAGTTATTTTTTAAGGGAGATCATGAATATCATCAAAACATAGAATGAAACAAATACATAAAACGCTGAAGGAATACAGTTAAATCAAATTTTGTAAATCGCATTTTTACTTTAGCAATCAAGAACGACTCGTTAATAATTTGACAGTTAAAGCAAAGAGCTCATATAAAAAGATGAAGTAAAATTTCTCATTGTCACTCAATCCTTGAAAGGATTCACAAAATAACTACCGCGAACACTGTTTATACCACAAAAGTGTAATAATTAAAACAAGTTACTTTTTTTTTGTTATAACTCTATAAATATGCATATATGAATTTACAAAGTATAATAATAATAACATTCATTCTAGAAACATAAAAGTTTATATCGAATTCATAACAATAAACAATAAACATAAACAATAAAGCTGGGCATAGAAAAAAATATGCTGCATTAAATGCTAAAAAAGGAAAACAGCTGAAAGCAGATAATAATATAATTTTAAAAGTTGAAATTATTGGTTAGCTTGAAGAAAATTATCATTAGGAAATTTATAGCGTCAATGTTCGAAATTTAAGAAAATATGCTACAAATTATTTTGAGGAAGAGCTTAAAAAAATCGCATCTAGATAATACTTTTACCATGTTGAAATAAGACTAAAGCTTTAAAAACATTAGCTTTACCAGTTATAATTTAGTTCTTTTGAGTTCTAAAATAGACGAAAACTGTCTTCGAGGCGTTGGATCCTTTCGTCAATGTCCAGATGATACTTCCAAGGAAACAATATATTAAGTACCACGGTACCTAAAGAAGTGGAAAAGATGGAAGGATGTGATGAAATCAATCTTCTTGAAGCTTGTTTGGAAGAAGAAAGTAGTCTACGAAGCTCCTTTCTGAACCATGACTCTGTCCTTTCCTTAGTTGTGGCATCATTTGATAACTAGACGATAAACCAACCAAGAAATTTTTACTATTACCTCCGTCACAGATATATGGAAAAGCAAATTACTCGAAAAGACCACTCATATAAAAAAGAAACAATAAATCAATGTTTAATGGTGATAACTTACTTTTAACTGCAGTCTTTGGAAAGGGTTAAACGATTTTTTTCTACAAATTTGGCGGAGAGTAGTGGTATGCACAACTACTATCATAGGATTGTTAGGAGGTATAAAATGTGCCAATGTTCTTAAACAATAAGAAAAATCAGTGTTAGAAAAATCAAACAAATATATTTTTCATAACATCAACAAATAAATAAATTCTTCATTAAAAATAAAGAAAACGAAGTGTATATCATCAGATCAGGAATTGTCTATGAAGTGAATTGCTTGTTTTGAAGTCCCTTGTTTAAATTGAGATGAAAGCCGGTATTGATTATAGCTCATACCTCTGTGGTGTGGACTAAAAACGATAAATAGTAGGTGTTGTGTCAACCTCTTTATCACGAATAATTAGAAGTTCCCCTCTTCTCGGCCCAGAAATCATCCACCTATGTTTCCACATTTTAATAATAATAACAACCTTAAAGCGTGAGTTAAGGGAGGGGGAAACTAGTGTACGAAACAGCCGAAAGCACTAGGTGGCGTGTTGTGGCAACCTCACACCACTGGCCTGCCTATTTAAGCAGCCAGACTTAAGGCACTCGACAGACTCTCAGAACCCGGCACCTGCGGAACACTGCTCTCTCTCTCTGCACTGGCGCTGGCTGCTCTAATTGAACCATGGCTTTCTTATTCAACTACCTCTGCATCTCTCTTTCCTAACCTCGCTATGTTTAAGTCCGGCGTTGTCAGACCCCACACCTTCCAGTGGGACTCTCTTTCTTTGTCTCGCTAAAACTAGCACCTCCTTGGAAGAGACCTCTTCCTCGCGGACGACAGTCGCCGTGGCCCTACAAACTTTACCTAGTAGTGTCTCCTACGGCGATCCAGTCGGCCTCTCTCCGGTTACTCTCGCCTTTGGGATCCTGACGGTTTTCGCCTACCCTTAGATACCGAGTGTGAATTCGTAGTCATTCCAAGACCACATAAATTACCTATAATACCTACCCTGATCCTCTTCTCCTGAATATAGTGCTTTGTCGGGGCACATATTCTAAGAACTTATGGAGTCAGATCAATACGAATGAAGCTGCCCGCCGACTAGGCCACCAAAAAAGGTTAAAGACCACAGGTTTACTCATGTTATCTCTTTCATGGCGCTCGCCGGACAGCGGTCGGGTTGTAGTGACCCTAGCCCGCGGCTGGTGTCCTTCCCCCCTTGGGGACACCCATAACTCGACAGTAGGTTACACATTGACTTACTAGTCTTCAAAAATAAATACCAGAAAACTTGCGTGACACCATGATGACTCAAGCGTCTCCTGGTATGTCTTCGTCATCTAGTCGTTATTTTAAGGATGAAGGGGTGTGTTGACAATTAGTAAATCTGGGAAGAACTAAGCAATTCAGCCTGTGTAAATCTACTAGTTGGGCTGCTTGCCTGCGCTCAACATCATGCGCTGGTTGGCTCCAAACTGCACGTCACGTGATCCATCGCGACCAGCAACTAAAATATGTGCAACTACAGGAGCGAAGGCTTCTTTAATTAATTCATGAGTAATGTTGCCACCAAAAATGAGCCATTGTTGCAATGACAATAATAAAATAGTTAAATTATTTTTCAAGGAAAATTTGGAATATATTCCAAACAAATCAGAATGAAACCAAAAAAAACCACTAAGGAAATACAGTTAAATAAAACTTTGTAAATGGCATTTTCAAATTAATTATCAACAACGGCTCGTTTATAATTATTCTGGCAATACGGGATTAATAAATGCAAAGGGATAATAAGTAAGGAAGAAGTAAATGTCCACATAACGTCATTTAATTCCTGGATAATGCTAAAGCATTCATAAAAAAACGACCACGAACACCAATGTTCCAATGTTTTTACGACAAAAGTGTAACATAATTGGAACAAGTCGTTTTTTTTGTTTATATTTATAATACTGCAAGTATACATTGATTAATTAACAAATCATAATAATAGTAATAAGAAGAATTCTTCTAGAAACAAAAGCTCACACACTAAAGAAATATTGTTAAATGAAATTTCTCCCGGCCGGAATGGGATGCTACGGATCTTAAGTTACTTCCAACCCATGTTCTGTTGTGCACAGGTGGGTATTCAAATCGCTTATTTGTTTAACGCTCTGTATGAAGCGTTTGGGCTACTAGATTATCGAACATTTTCTTTTGGCTACCTAGGAAGCTTTTTTTGTTACAGTCGATCTGCGGTTTCAAAAGTTACGGTACCCTGTTTGCCGAGGGGCTTTATATGCTTTAAATAACCAATAACTCCAAAAGGTAATGATGGTTTTATAACATTAACTTCAGTGGTTAAAGCATTGAACAAAAGTAGGTTAAAGGGGTAACCACTGCAAGGCCGGCCTAGGGTGCCATGGATTAGTGCGAGGTTGATCCACCCCGAGCGGGCTAATCAGCTGCTTTTTGATTTGTAGATATTTTTTACTCCGATCACTCCGGGAACAAAATCAGTTTTCTTAGGAGATTGTAATGCCGCAACATATTTACCCTCACGACGCATGGAATGTATATATATGGAATATATACCGCACTTTGCATGGAATAACAATTTGCAATTATTTAATGTCAACGCACTTATGTCGATAGGAACTTCACATTCGACAGGCATAACCATTTTTGTTACTATAGGTAAAGAAAAATGAATGTGTACTTTTTTTGCTCTTAATAACAGAGCACTAATAGAGAGAATAAATAAAATAAGAAAAATCAGTAATAGACAGCTAACAAAAAGAAAAAAATACGAAGCTGATCTGCACAGTAAGGCGTCTCAGGCCCGAAAACTTTCACAGAATTTGTTAAACGACGGTATTTGTTACTGTACCAATGAACTGACTGCACTACTAAACAAAATATTATAGAAGTGGCGCTCACAATAGAAACCATACTGACTACTAATAGACATTCCCGTGTTGCGAATTGCCAATCATTGATAGATAGGTGGAAACATTTATCTACTCCGGGACAAAGTAACCTACAAATAACAAGGTAGTACAGATTACTTATTCTTACACGATGAACTATCCAGACGGAACAGCCCATGTTGATACTGAATTTCTGATCAACCTATCTCTCACCCACAATTTATTTCCCTTGCAATCCAGTTACCCACAGCCGTGTCGGTTAGTACACATTCATATCGAATATTACATTAGCAGTGATGTGTTGCCCACCAAACAAATCCATCTCCGATTTCATATTCTTTTTCCTTTTGAATTCCCTTGCTAATCATTTCCTTGCATGAGGAGACTTCAACGCATAGCATCTTCAGTAGGTTTCGAGAACGACGAACTCTTGAGGTCGTCCCCTACTGACTGCAGTTCCTTCCTTATACCAGATTCTCCTACATATTTGCTTTTAGATATTCATAGGAATTGTGACCTCCTGGATCCATATTAATTAATATTCATTCTTATTAACCATAATAATTAATGAACCATGGAATCCTCAACCACATACCTTTATCACTTTCTATCAAACCATAGCCATAAAGGGTAGAACCTACTTTGTCTCTCCCTTATTCCTCTTCCTAAAGTGTTAGCTCTTTCTTTTATCAGAGGTACTATTAACTAGGATTATTTGTGCAAGAACATATCCAATGCTGTTGACCTTGGAGCATAACTCAAAAGACCTGGATAAATAAAGTAATACATATTGCAACATTTAGTAAATAGTGAAAAATGCCCTGTAGTAATGTCGTACACTTCATTCTTTGGAACAGTTCTTTATGTAAGTTCTATTCGTAGCTTTCCACAAGCATTTTTATAAACCCAGTTCCAGGACATTCAATATAAATATAAATACACATGTTAAACTTTCGTGATATGAATGGATACCACTGCTTTGGTTTACTGATATCTATAAAATGGTTTGATTCACTTAACTTCGCTTTGTATGAGAACTTAGCGAGTCTAGGCCTACCATGACTAGCTGTAGTGACACTATCTTTGAAGATAGATGGCGCTAGCAATTGTGAGGTTATAGCGGCTCTTGTCTAACCTTTCTCATTCATTAGGAACCTCCCTTTATTCTTCAATGTGCTGGCTTTATGACAACTTGTCGCTCGTTTTCTCCGTATAGTCCCATTATATATTTATATCCGTTACCATCTGTTAAAACAGTTTATTCGATCATCGCAAAATCACGATTCGCCGTTTCGCCTGTTTTTATGGAAACCATCTCCCTTTACTGAAAATTGGTGCCAGAGAATTCGTTGTGATTTGATGCATACTTTTTCAGTTACCAACACGAGGCTTGTACGACTAATAAGAAACATCATCCTTTTTCTTCATCTAGTTTTTGTTCCTCAACCTTTTCCCCTATTCGCCTCCTTTTCTGTCGGCGAATGCAGAGATTTTCTTCTTTTGTTAAGTACAATTTACTATACAATTATTATTCTAGGCATCCCAACATTTTTCTCATGTGTAACAGTATCCAATGATTTGCACCGAACCACTCAATTAAATAAGATATTTCCGTGTTTTTTTTTTATTCGTAGATATTTTTCCTTTTATTTCTTTCTTCAGTTTTCTTTGTGGTTAATTCATTCTAATAACTCAAATTATTTAGGAATTTTGGATCGTGCACACAGCACATTATTCGAATTATTAAGGACATTAAATAACCAAAAATTACCAGATAAGATGTTAACTAACAAACTTTCTTTAGCAACTATTGCATACAACAATACCTTAAGTAGAAAACTAAATATGACTCCTGACGAGATAATATCAATAAAAGAACAATATGTTCAAAAATATTATGATGATAAACGCCTAATAAATGACTTGGTAAAGACAAAAATGATAAAAGAAAATACTGATCGAACAGAAAAACTAAACCAAAATCGGTAAGATATTCCGACAATTTCTGATGAACAATGACTGATAAAAACTGCTACCCATCGAAAGCATGATAATTCTTATAAACCAGTAATAAAATATAGAGATAAAAATGAAATAAAGAAATCGTATGCTAACAATATTAAACGACTTCGTAAAAAGCATCTGACACGTGACGTTTCACACAACAATAAAGACACTCCTGCTAATTCAGACAATGCTATAGACTGCAACAACTTCGCTGAAAGTAACTGACCTAACCAACAGTGACGAAATACTACATTACACTTTAAATAATGTTGGTTAACTGGTACTATGGATGCTATGGACAAACAACATTATGACAATGTCATAAGTGAGTTGAACGAATCAACTATAATACAGAACATAATATCTAGCAGACAGTTAATATGAACAAACAAATTATAGAAAGTTTTAAGACAGATATTAAATTGATAAACGACAATTTTAATAAGGGTAGAGGAGACATGATAAACATTGGTAAAGAGGTAGCCTACCACGACATTTATATAACTCACATCTACATAACACATTTATAGAAGAAACTAAATGGCAACCAAAGTTATAAAGCAAAATGTAACATTAGTTTCAAGAAAAAGCAAAAAGAGACATTTCATACCACAAGAACAAAATGTTTCAGATGGACATTGATACTGACAGTGACACTCACAATCGCTGCTAATAATAATAATAATAATATTAATAGAATCATGGAAGTAATCAACGGTATAGAAGTTAATGTTTGTCGGCTTTCGAATTAACAAAAAAAGGTACTAAGAAACAACACGCATAAAAGTTAGAACTAGACTGTTTATTTCAAGTCTATAATCCTGTATATTTACATTCGGGATGTTTACATCCCGACGTTCGGGGATTAAGGTTGAATACTGATGCTGCCCGGAGCTTAACTCCCCCCTGCCAGTTTACGCACACCTCTTCGTAAACTATGAAGTCTAACTTGAGGACGACTTAGGCGATATTATGATCACTCTCCTAATCGTACTAGGGACCAAAGGCCAGCCCAAACAGTAGACAACCTGTAATCACTTACATTCGGTCGTATTCCTAAGACACTTATAGTCCAAATAGAACGCTGCCTCCAACACTGCAGCCACTATTGGCAAAATCAAAACAAACAAAACAAATTACATGGGTTATTACTCAAAGAAAACAATGGCATCTTCACGCTACGCTAAATCAATAATTCTACACAGGCTGTGTACCTTGTATAAAAAAAACAAAAGGAAATACAAAAAAAAAAAAGATAGTACTCCTACAAATGGCATAAAGTGTACGTATGTATACAAAACCAAATTTGGCTCCGTGCAGAAGCGAGGCCACTCCGACTCACTCATGGCCGGCACCCTCCCACTCTGGTGGGAGTTTTAACTGTTCGACGTGGACGGTCCTCCGTTTCGTCGGAGTTCTTGTACTCTCGATGGTGACAATGATATACTCCCTGATCACCACCACCTTGAATGGACCCTCGTATCTGACCGATTCTTTGCTCCGATTAGAGCCGATTTTACAATAATGGTCATAATTTTAAGGTCCCCCATTTGATCCCGGACTTTGAGGTTAACTCGAGCTACTCTTTTGACCTTCTTCATCACGATCCTGTCACGAACTTTGCCCCAAAGTTTGCTGATTTTTAAGTGAGCATTTAACATTTGCTCCACCATTTCTTCGTCCGCCTCCGTTTCTGTCCTGTTCCGGCGCCACGCGCAACGGCGTAAACCCCGTCGTGGTGTGGATGGAATGATTGCATGCCGCCAATGCCTTCGGTATCGCCTAATGCAGCCTTTCGATGCCTCCGCGACTCTTAGGATGTCCTGGGGTGTTGAGATGCCACACGATATCAAGATTTTTCATCTCCGCCCGCACGTTTGCTTTATCAAACTCCCTACCCCCATCCGACGTGATTCGGTCCGGTACTCTATAAAACTGGAACCACGTTCGTAATTCCTATAAGACGGCGTCGAATAATTTGTTTTGTATGGCATACGCCATTGCTAACTTACTGAAAGTATCTATTGTCGTAACCCACTTGTAGCCCTTCCAAGTGAATGTGTCAACCTGTAGTCCGCTCAGTGGCGTCTCTGCTGTGGGTGTTTCCACCTGTTGTCCCTGTGGTGGGTGTCGGTCGTATTTAGTCTTAAGACATATATCGCAAGTTCCTATAATCTCCTGGATCGTCTTCTTCATATCCCACTAGAAGTACCGCCGCTGTAATGCTTACTACGTCTGCGCACCGTGGTGTTCGTCTTGCCTTGATGGTTGGCAAGTGTTACTTCCCGGTGCCGTTCTTCATCGCGCAGTGTCTGGAACATAGGCAGACAGCGAACAAACGATCGATCAATTCCCAGTTGTTCTTCATAATTTCTTGATCTGATCCCACACAGTCGCGTTGCCAACAAATAGGTAGGTCTTCCCTGGTCTGGTTGCATCTTTCAACGCCCGGAAAATTTAGTCGTCACCCTTGACACCCGGCTGCGACCAGATTGTCGTAATACTACTCATGCCATAGTTTCCATGCGTAGCCCGCATCAGGGTGGATGTTTGCGTCTTCCAACTAATTTGCCGCTGTTTATTGTTAATGATCCCCTCGATCGTCTCCACTTCCCTCGGTCACTCTCCAGCAGATTCTTCCGCTCCTTGGTGTTCACTGCCATCGCTATCGTCCCGCGTACCGTGGCTTCCATCTTCCCCGGGTGCCCATTCCTGGATAAATTGTCTGAGATCCCTGGACGTTTCCCCCTCTCCGACTGCAATTACGGTAATCGTTCGGGATAGCCAGTCCACTACTACATTGTCCTTCCGTGGTTTGTATACAAATTCCAGGTTGTATTGCAACAAAAACTCCTTCCAGCGTGCCACCCTGGTGAATGATTCCTTCAGCTTCCCACCCATTGAAGAGGTCTGCGGTCCGTATGTACTCTGAATCGCGGCCCGAAGACGTATGTACGAAAATGATCAATAGGCCATATGATGGCAAGAAGCTCGCGCTCGAGGGCAAGGTACCGCGCCTCCGGGGCGATCAGTCTTCGACTCGCGTACGCCACAGGTTGCTTCCCGCCATCTCCCTCCTCCGACAGCTTCGCTCCCAAAGCATACTCACTTGCGTCGGTGGTGATAGTGAATAATTTCTTAAAATCGGAAATCGCCATGATTGGTTCCTCTTGGAGTCGAGCCATGCATTTTGAAGGTTTCCTCCATAATAGGCGTGATTACTACCCGTGCCCCCTTCCGCAGCAGGATCCGACGCCTTCCAGGAACGCTAAATTCCTATAGAAGATTCGTCCCGGAAATGGCAGCGTATTTAGTACCTCTCAACGACCTCCTGAAAAAGGGACGGAAGGTGATCATCACCCCCGATATAGAGACGAGCATCCGAAAATGCAGGAACACCCGGTGTTTATATTTCCCGATTTTAGTAAGCACTTCGCAATTACGACGTAGGATAGCGAATACGCGTTGGGAGTGGTCCTATCGCAGGTGGGAGACAAAGGAGACCAACCAGTAGACGCCTAACGGAGTCAGAAAGCCGAAACAGCGCACTAGAACGGGAGTTACTAGGGGTAGTTTGAGCGAATGACCGTTTTTGGCCCTATGTATTCGGGAGAGGGTTCCAAGTCCACACGGATCACTGACCGTTACGATGGGCAGGGAAACAGAAGGAGTCATCGGCAAGGTTCACGAGGTGGAAGGAATTTCTTAGTCAGTACAACATGGAGATTGTATAAAAGCCGGGCAAGGAAAACGTCGAGGTGGACTGTCACAGGCGATAACAGTCAACGCCATAGAACCAGAACAAGGGGAATCATCCAGGGATGACCGGCAGTTCCTCCGGGAATGGACGCAAGAGGGGGAGGGTGACCAAAGAGAATCTGGTTCCACGGAGGGTGGACAGTTGACGGGAGGAGGGAGCTCTGGGGTGTCAGATCCGCGGAGATCGAAGCGCTCCAGGACATAGTCAACAATAAACGTCGCCAGATAATCTGGATGACGCGAACAGCGGGACTGACGCAGATGCTTGCAACGATTAGAACAGATCCACAACAACTGGGAGTAAAACAGGACCAGATCTTCCACCTACCCAACGACGCTTCCATGCCGGGAAAAACGCACCATATCTATGTAGGGAACGGAACCATTTGGGAGAAAATTAGGAGGTTATGGCGAGCGGATCGGATCCGGATTGACCGGACATTCGTGCGATGCACGATGATGATGGAAACGGTCACGGATGATAAAATAAATTACGCTTGCATACCACAAAACTAATCATCGGGGGAACAGGAAAAATCGCAGGTATTTCTGGTGGGGAATGTGCAAAACCATCCAGGAGATGATACGAGCGGGCGAGATCTGCCATCGTACGAAGCACGATTGACACCCACCGATGGGACCTCAAGAAGAGACACCCATGGAACAGCCACCCCTGACCGACCTGCAAACGGATACTTGGAAAGGCCACAAGTGGGTGACCGTCGTTGATCTATTCAGTAAGGTGACCATGGCATACCCCGTACGTGGAATGTCGTCAGAGACCGTATTAGGACCTGCGCAGGTGGTTTCAATATTACAGGGTCCCCGATTGAATAGCATCATATGGTGGCAGGGAATCCATTCGACAACGCCGACATAAGAGAGCAGATGAAGTTGCTGGATGTCAGATGGCATGTAAACACCCCGGGACACCTAGCAGGGGCAGAATTGAGCGTCTTCACAGTACCCTGGGGGATCATCTCTGCATCAATCATGCCGATAAGGGGATGCAGCCGGCTGAGGCTATGCCACTAGCGGTGGTAGCGTATAACTACTCCATACACATGGCCACGGGGTGCTTACCCTTCGAGATTCTTTTTGGCCTTCCGGGACGTCGCAGAGACACCAGAGGAATGTGGGAGGAAGATGAGACGGCCAGACTGCTTGTCAACAACCGTGTGGAGTTAGGGAAACTCTGGGGGAAGGCCTACGCGAGGATTACGGTCGAAAAACGTAGTAGAGGGGCGAGGGATAACATGGGCGTCAAACCCACAGAAGGTCGCGTCACAATATGGACCACCGTATAACGCAAGGTTGCATCGAACCGGGGTAAAGAGTTAATAAGATCCATTACGAGGGCCCCTTTAGCGTGGTCGCGATTTGCGAGCACATTATCGTAACCATAGAGAGTGTTCGTGGACTGTGGAAGCGTAGGAACGTTCGTGTAGAGCAGCTTAAGATACCAGTAGGGACATCCTCCCAGCGAGAGTCTCAGATATCGCCCTCACCCCCGAACACCCCTCACTCCAGATCATAAATCTATAACACCGTATGTATTGTGAACAAGATCAAATAGCGTATTTATCTTGATATAGAGTATTTTTCTTTTTGTTTGTTCGTTTGTACTATTTTTAATCTGTGTATAAAGTTTTCTGTTTTTTTTAAATTTATGAGTTAAGGCAATAATTTATTGTCCGGTAAGAGTATCGGGGTTACGATACTCTATCAATTGTACATAGTCCCCTGCTAAGTTCCCGACGGATGGCCGGAAACTGGCAGGGGTGAGTTAAAGTCAGAGACAGCTCATTGCAGCAGAGCATTGGAAGCAAGAGGCAAGTTTGTGTTGTAAACTAATACGATCATGGGATGTAAAAAACCCATGATCCCATGTAGCCTGGATTACTGGAGACAATAAAGCAGTCTCTTTACAGAAATTCAAGAGTGTAGTTCATTTCCCTCTTTCCTATTCTTTCTTTAAGCTTAACCGCCGACGATTAACTTATATATATATATATATCCATCTCTTCTCTTATTCACAAAACAGGTGACTGGGTCATATATTAAATAAGGAATTTATTTTGGATTTATTGTGTACAATATTATTCAGACTATAAAATTAACAATAAAGGGTATTTAATTTTAAAAAAAAGTCAGTCGTTGTAGTAGTCAGAACTGTTTTCGCCTGGGTATCTGATTCGGATTGATGGTCCCAGGTTGTTCAATGGTACATCTTCTCGTTCTTTGTTCTTCCTGCATGCCAAAATAGTGAGTATGGACGCAAGTAGGGCAATACCAGTGATTCCAGCAATTCCCCCTAACAGCCAGTAATCTTGTTGAACCTCTTTCTCTAAAAAAAACAAAAACAGAATCAATCCAATTAGCACGAAATAAAATTTTCTGACGCAATGAAACGAGTTTATTTTATTTAATGTTGCTGCAGATATAAAATAATAAACTTTAAATATTGTTGGCTTCATTCTGCCAACACCTAGGTCTACTTAAAATTAGGAAAAACTATTTTGTTTAATAAGCTTTTGAACGGTTATATATGTTTTGTTATGATATTGTCAAATTGTTTGATGGAGTCATGAGACATCTAGAGTAAACAACAACTTTATTATGATAAAATTACAATCTGCCTCATTGGGCAATAAGTAATTGTGATAAATGTTTTAATTCATACCATTATGGTATGAATGAGAGCATTTATCTTATTACTTATTGCCTTATAAAAGGCAGATTGTAATTATAGCGCAATAAAGGAGTATAAAAAATAAAAAATAAAAAATAAATTCATACCATGTTTACAATTTTCATTCTCTCGCTCATTCATGCAGTATTTACAAACCGCCCAGAGACCTCCCTAATCCACATGGTTCTCACCTATACGAGCCATATATATATATATATATATATATATATATATGTACGAGCCAGCGGAGACTGAAAAAGAGCACAAGAGCCACATACGCTCAGGACATGATTAGAGAAACTGGCCATTGCCAGGACTCCCACTGTCACTTATTTATAACAGGTCACGAGGCCACTGTCGTGTTAGTCTCCGAGGAGGATTATAGGGATGAGTGGTGCATTGCAATGACTGTGCTAGAGGATAAGGGTGGTTAAATAGGTTACTATGGAATTTCATGAACCCTCTCATTGGGATGAGTTCGAGAATGTAAGGTATATTGAGATCGTTATGAAGAGTTTTGTTGCTGACGTAATAAGGGGCATTTACTATTGTTCTCAGGACGTTTGATTGAAAGGATTGGATACGCTTGATGTTCAACTTTTTTGCTGTCCCCATAGCTCAATTCTGTACGTCCAGATTGGCTTATGTATAACTTTAGTAATTTGTTTTCTATTGAGAGATGGGATGTCCTTTGAAGTAGTCTGTACAGTTGTCCAAAGCGTCTGTTTAGTTCTTGTCTTTTTAGCCTCTATTTGGGTTCCAGGTCAGTCGTTTGTCAAGATGGAAGCCTAAGTACCGTACTAACTCAGATAAAGGGAGAGGAATGGAATTAAAACAAACTAGTGGACAAGACTTGCGGCAGAGGGTGTAGGTAATGTGGGAACTTTTTGCTTCGTTAACTTTGATCCACCATTGGTTGCACCAATACTCGATCTCATCAAGGTGTTATGGAAGGTTATGGGATGCTATATCGGGGTCTGAGTGGGATGACAAGACTGCATTATCGTCTGCAAATGTTGCCAAGAAGGTATTGGGGGTAGAGGGGACATCAGCGGTGTATAGTTTATAGAGGATGGGCCCCAGGACACTGAACTGTGGAATTCCTGCTTTTATGGGATAGTAGTTAGAGTATTCGAAGCCACAGCGGACTTGGAAGAAGCTGTTTGAAAGGTAGAACTTTAGGATTAGGAAAAGGGTCTGTGGTAAATATCGTTTGAGCTTGTAAAGCAAACCTGCGTGCCAAACCCTGTCAAAAGCTTGAGCTATGTGTTTGGATTCAAGGGATGAGGAAATGTGATCAACAATGCGAAGGCCTTGTCAGAGGGGTTAACGGCTTTTGTTGGAAGTGAGAGAGATATAGGTAAAGTGAGGAAATATTCAACAGTTGTGCTATGAGTATGGCTTTGATGAGAAAGGTGAGGTGTGAAAGTATGGAAAAGATGCAGAGCGATTTCTTCCGACCTATCCCCATTCGAAGCCGCCCAGGACCCATCATCATGACGGAGTGGGTGTGAAACAGGGTGATACTTTATGATTTTTTTAGTTACATACCAGGGAGTTACCCCTGGTAGACAGAGAGGAGAGGTGGGAATCGAAAGAATCGGAACGGAAGGATGCCAATCGCCGCTTTACCAATCTGCAGTACTGATTGTACGAGCGACGATCAGCAGGATGTCGGGATTAATTTATTATTCTCCAGCTTTAAACCACAACATTTCCATCTAAGATGCATCGATAAAAAGATATAATCGAAAAACATCTGAAATTTCAGGACGGAAAAGATTTTTGGTGCGCCATGAAGAAAGCACAAGGGTAGGTGGGGTAGGTCAAAAACTTGGATTCACAGCCACGGGATGAGGGACCGACCTATACGATATATAAAAGAATAAAACTATTTGACCTATATTCTCATTACTCTTATTACTTTGGTGTCTACACTTTTTTTATTAATAATATTTTTTTTTTCATTTTACAACCTATCATCTTTTAAGGGTTGGCAACTAATCTTTTATCATCAGAAAAAACCATCTATTGTCATTACATAGTCTGTATAGCATGAGCTCGAATTAGAATTGGTGGTATAGCCACTAATTGCTGTTACTTCCTTATTCGAGAAATTGTATCGCACTATGAAATTTAAACATGAATCTTTGCCATTTATTTAATATAGAGAGGAACATGGATATTAAATAACGAACCAATTTTATGAAGGAATTGAATTCATTATGAATAAAAAATAGGTTTGTGTACGGTAGGTTTGTAATGAACCCAATTATATTATCTAACCTTAAAATCCATTTATTGGCATTAAAATCCAAAACTGGCGAAGTCCTTTCGAGAAGTGGTAGGTAATGAACTACTTAAGGAAGTATACTTACAGCCCGAAATCGCAGATCTTAGACTTCTTGAGAGAGTGTTGCTCTCCTGAAATGAACGCTTGTGAAGAGCTACGAATTTCTAAAAATGCGCTATAAGTGATTATGCCAAAGATTATATAAGTAAATATGCCCTTTGACCTAATTTTCCTTTGGAAAATTATAATTCTGTGGAAATGCCCTCTGGAATGTCCATTTGGGTCCTAATTGTTTGTAGAGGATGAACACTTTTTTTAAGCCCTGGTCCAGTGTCAAGTATTTAAAAACAACTGTTGCTGATTTTGGCAGCTATATGTTTATGACGTCCAAAAACAATTAAGTTGTCGACAGTCAGATAAGGGTTTATAAAACGGTCATACCTATTCCTCCTGTTCCTAGTTTATACAATCTTCCTTTAAGGCCTCTTTACACGTGACTAGATCCATTTCCCGTTGTGTCTTCCCGTATCACTCGACCTCCTGGCCGAGGGTCTTATTGCTCAGGGGCATTGTCTACGTAAGCGTTTTATCATTTGTGTCAGCTTCTATCTATCGTCTTTATTTCCCTTCTTATCTGAGAAGGCATGCTAAAATTGGCTATATTTTAAAAACAAACATCCTGACCTGCTGACTCATAATTGCACCGATTCAAAAAAATGCCACTATAGACAACATATGTTTTCAAAAATACGTGTATTATTATGAAGACCACTGTCGGGTGGAAATTATATTCTATCAGAAATTATCGTTCAGACGATACATCAGAGGATGGAGGGCAGGATCTTAGACACCGACATTTTTTAAGATTCGGCAATAAGGAAACAAATCAACAGCAGACACAGTTGGGAATATATCAATAATCTCAGACATATCGCATAATTAATAAACAAGAAGAACTTAGGAACAGTTAAAATTCAAAAATACAGTTATTTTTTATATTTATTTATAGTTTAGGCTTTAGTGTCCCTCCACCAATAACAGGATTATCTGATGACTAGTGTTTTTACCATTTAAAAGATAACTCCATCAAATAATTTAAAAATTAAACTGAAAAAAAAAATTACGTCATTCAAATTAAATTTCTTCAAAACTGGTCTGCTTCAAGCTTTAATTATAAATGTCATTTATAGTTGCTAGCCAACCTGAAATGTGTCGGTTTACGTCCGGAGCGTATAGATTATAGAGGATAGTGTTGTTTTTTTGTTTTTTGTTCTGTTTTTTCATAATACCTCTTCCTGTAAGTTTCTCTGTTGCTGCTGGTCCTGATACGCCTGATATGATGACAGCGCCTTCCGAAAGACCAAGAGAATTCTTCGCGTAAATATGCAGGTCATATCTGTAAATCATATAACAAAATTCATATCATATAAATATAAAATTAAATTTAAAAATCATATCGTAAACCCCATTTATAGCGATGTTTTGATGGAAACTGTCAAGAGTATAACTCTCAAAACTTCAGAACTAATTTATAATTTTCCTGGAATCTCTAATGCCCTTTGCAGAGCAGTCAACACTCTCTTTTATGCATTTTTTAATGATGTGAGAGTTTTCCCGAACTGATACAGATGTTTAATTCTTGATAAATCCCTTCTCGATTTATTGACGGACTTTGTTAAAACGAAACAGTTCAGTGTTGACAGGCGCTTAAGTAATTGTCCGTAAGTTTAAAGGGGCTATGGACAAAAAAAAAAGAAAAAAAAAAGGCTCTTAAGGGTAAGGTGAGCCCCTTCACCTTTATTAGTCAGTTTAGTCCAGTCACATATAATGTATATCATTATACTTGTTTATTCTTTATATAATTTTTATAAAATAACAAAACCTGTAATGTAGCGATGCTACAGGAAATAATAATAATAAAAATAATTTGTAAATAGATTCGCCTGAGGATCTATAATTATCTGTAAATTTAAAGGGGCTATGAAATAAAAAAAAGAAAAAAAAAAAGGCGCTTAAGGGTGTGACGGTCCAGTAAAAATCTGTGACAGCTCCAACTACTACTGTAACACCATTGTAGCAGTGACAAATTACCGGTACCGGTCCAGTGACTAAATTCATGATCTTGTCACAGCTGGGAAATAAAATGACACATGCCTTTGCTTTTAATTTTCTTTTCTTGTTTGCTTTTTGTTATTTTACATATTTTAGTTTTATGCCACTTGTCGGATTTCACATACATATTTTTTCGTTTTATTTTTATCTGTATATTACCTACATACTAAGTTTTTAATTATATTAAATTTGTATGCTTGTTGAAATGTAAAATAATTAATTTATGTCTTAATTGGTTTATATATAACTAGGTTTATCCCGCATAAATAAATAAGTTGATTAATTAATTTTGTCATATGCAAGTTTTCCTTATCTTTATGTCACTTTTTGATTTTCAGAGTCGACTAATATGTATATAACTACATGTTGTTTTTATGTGCTCATGTATGAACATCCCTACACGTAAATTATCTTATTTAAAAAAAAAATGTTTTTAATGGAACAATTATCTTACGATAAGTATTACTATTAGCCAGGATTGATGTTTTTAAATGTTCAATACTGCTTTAATGCTTTAATAATGCTGCTGTGACGCAACAGACGAAGAAGCGATTGTGACACAGTCGCAAAGGCCTTAGTGAAAAGGGTCGAGCTCATAACTACTACTGCTACGGGGTCGTGACTGTCACAGTACCGGAAACGTTCCAGATTGTGGAGCAGGTCGCAACTGTTACGGACCGAGGTGACGCGCCACTGCTACACCAGTACCGTAAAATCCTTACAGGCGTGTCTTGAAGTCAAAGCACCGGGCTTTTACAGTCGCCGAGAAAGTTGCAGTTATCGAGTGGCTGGAAGGAAGGGTTTCAATTTCTGAACTATCCCGTGAATTGAATATTAGCCAATCGACAGTGTCTACCAAAACGGAAATCTCCCTCTCAAACAAAGTAAAAATTTCCCAAAGATGAGACTACAATTAAAATACGACAAAATTAACTCAACATAGGGACATTGGAGTCGTTAAAAATTAAACGCAGTCTAAACATTCTCACCAGCGGACCAATACTCCAAGAGAAAACCAATGATTTTAGTAATCTTTTTAATAAACTAAACTTTGTTTAATCTCATTCTTGAATGACACAATATTGTTTTTTGGAAGATCTGAGGTAAAGATGTGAGCGTTTCGGGACCAGTTACCGAGGAGAATATATCTGCCCAACACTTTGTCAAAATTTCGAGGACAACGACATTTGCAGAACTGACGGGATAGACCTCTCCCGTTTTTTCATTTAACACCAGATAAAACCCTGCAATTTAAAGAGGAGACGTGCCATGGAGGAAATCTCTCTTAAGACAGACTTACGGTGCTTGTGGTCAATAATATAACCGGATCTGATAAACAGAAACTTCTTATGTTAGGAAAATCAATAGCACCACGGTGCTTCAAGACTGTCAAAACTTTACTTCTATATTACAAAAACAACAAGAAAGCGTGGATGACGAGTCAAACTTTTACAGAGACAATGGGAAACTCGGAAAACATAATCGAACCATTTTGCTGATTGTCGACAACTGTCCATCGCATCCAGCCGTACCGAATCTAAGAAATGCCCAGCTACAATTTCTTCCCCCAAATGTGACCAGTGTACTACATCTATGGACCAAGGAATGACCAGAACACTCAAAGCTAAATTTTGGATAAATTTCGTTTCTTGATGCAATTTTGATGCTGGCATAAGGCTGGAGCGACGTTTCAAAAAAAATGTATAGAAATTGTTTTCGGCAAGCTGGCTTCAATAAAAGGGATTCATAAACTGTTGAGATACCTAATCAGACTGACGAACTTAAAATATGGAAGAATTGGGGACCATTTCTATGCTTCCTCACACTCGTGAACAAACGGTTGGTTCCACGAATGAAGGGAATGCCGTTCTTACAAGCGATTATTATGTCCTATCTGATGACGAAATTGCCGACGCCATAGTGATCGTGGACAAGGAGGAGCCTGGTGAAGCAACCGATGAAGAGGAAACCCTATTGCCGACTTTGTCTGAAGTCGTACAATCGTTAGAAGAAGTTCAAGTGTTTATGTGAACTCCAGAAGGACTTAACGTACCTGAAACTTCAACGGAGTTATAGAAAGTTGAAAATTATGTTTACAAAACTTACTTAGCCGAAAAATCAAAGGAAACAAATATTACCGATTTTTTTCTGAAGACATGAATAAATTTTCAAAAATATTTTACCCTAATAAGTATGTATGTACATTTTATATTTTATTTGTCTCAATAAAGCTTGCTTAAAAACACGCACCACTATGTATTTTCATTTACCCTTAGTACATACCTTATATAGTGTTGTCCGCTTATTACGATCTATAACTAAGAGTCTCTTGAATATAGTTGTAAACAGAATCTACCGTATATTTCAGTTTCAGTCATAATTGTGCACCATAGAAAACGTTGATCCGATTAATTTTAATAGCTTTTTCTTACTTATTTTCTTTTTTTCCATTTGTTATAATGGAGATTTATAGTGATCGGAACTAATGAAATTAAATAGTTTTGCTTCAAGTACATCCCCGAATATAAAATTAATTGCATGATTGATCAAAAAAAGATAATTGGTAAAAAAATAAAATAAAATAACCTTTTATACTATCAAGAAAGAAGTGTGGTACAACAAAATACGTCCGGTTCGATTTAATAAGTTAATTTTCTGGTCACAATTCACGCTTTTTATAATTTATTTTTTGGTTGTTACATAAAAGACTTTTAGTGGCCAAGATATTCTGACAAATGTAACCAAGCCTTGTGCTCAAAAATACGCAGTTCGTTTTCTTCGTCATAAAACGTGCATTAATAAGTATGTTGGACCCCGCTTTCATAAAAATGATATTTTGCATGAAGATTTGACTTAATACCCCACAGATGGTGAAAATAAAAGCAGCATAATGCTTAATTATGCTCTAACTTATTATAATTACCTTTTGTTGGGTTCGAGACCATGAAGCCTAAACCTTGGCTCGAGGCTGACCAGTTTGTAGGACGGTTTCAGCTGCCCTTCAGCAAGTACTTGAAGCACGAATTGCTGAGCTATGCCCCCATCTTCGCCAGCACTGCATTCGATCTCCAGGCGATCCTTCGATTTGTTTTGTACTACACAATTCTCCGGTTTTTTAGGAAGGCCTGTAACAAACAAATTTTAGAAAATAGTTATAAATTGTAGTTATAAAAGTACATTTCTGTAAATTTTAAGAAGGAAATATATTGATTTCTACATTGGTCATTTTAACACATTTAGTGTGAGCTTGAGTTGTTTTTTTCTGTAAATTTTACTTTTTTTTTTGTTCGGGGTTAACAGACTTCATTAATCAATTGAAAACTTTTTTATCTTTAAACTACGGTATGGGTATATTCATCAACCTCAAACAGTCATTCTTTATTCTCCTTCCCATAGATCCATTTGACCGTTCCTTCATGGCTCTCTCTACAAATCTCTGGCATTTTCTCTTTCCTATATAGAGTATATTTGATATTTTTTTTCTCTTTTGTTTGATGATTGGCCTGAAACTTGGAACTAACACTTGCAGGAGAGTCTCATTTACTGTTAGACAACCTAAGACAAATTATATAAATATACCACAAGTCCATATTCCCCCACGGACACTCCGACTTCTGAAGCTACTCCAATAACTATCAAGTTTTCCTAAAAAGAGTACAGCACCATCATGCTTCATAGAGAGACTTCAACAATCAATGAATATTATACCAGAACATCTAATTTACTTTGACGGATCTAAATCAAAGATCTTAATGGCTTCAGCTTCCGTTACTCCAAACTCAACGCACTAATGTAAACTCCACCACATCTGCAGTGTTTATTTAGCTAAACTGAAACAATTGGGTCAGTGTTACTGTATGACACCGTCGACGGATAGAATATAGAAAATATAGAAAATAGAATTGTGTCATATTTACTTGAATCAGTTATGTATTTATTAATATAAGTATAGCAATTGTGTACGAATGTATTCTGACCAACCCTTTGTACAGTGGATTCAAGACTATTTAACAATACTGGCTGAAATAAATAAGATAGCCCCTTTCTGATAGGAACATAGGCATGTAAGCATTACGGGAATTGAAATGGCTGATAGAGCGCCCAGAGAAGCATTAAATCTCCCAGGTCGAAGTCGAAGAAAAGCTGTACTTCGTCAGAACTTGCACGCCCATTGAAAGAAGTAATAGCTATTGCACGGCATGAGAACACAGTAAGCTCAAGTACATAAAATATTCATAAAAGAGAATTCAACCGTGTCCGAAAAAGTGGCGCTTACCCACCTGAGAAAAGGGCGAAGTAGACTCACACGTAGTTAGTTAACCTATCAGCCGAAAAGTACTTCAAAATTTCAAAAATGTAACCGCGATTTAACTATCGTTAATATATCTGGGGGACTCCACAAGTATAGATCCATTTTAAGTAGCTTAAAACTTCCCCTAAAATGGGCAGCAGCATTGGAAAACGAAGAAATCATTAATAGCATCATGAATTTTCTCTCTATATTTGACACAATGGCCAACATATAATTACTGAATATAGTTAAATACAATAAACAGCACCATAGTTGTCATACTAAGTGCTTGTTGAGAGCCAAGGACTGTGAGAGAAAAAGTAGAACAGTCTTAAATAGCACTATTCTTCCAGTCTTATTAATTTCTTGTAAATTTAAACAATAAATGACCTCCAATATTACCATCCAATCCCTGCAACCCAAAATCCTCCGCAAGATAGCCAATGCTCCCTTCTACGGGTATATCAACACCGTGAAGAATGACGCTCATTTCAACATCCCACTCATTCAAGTCCAAGCCACCTACCGCTATCAGAACTCCCATTCCCACCAACCTGATCCGTATGCTAATGTTATGTTCTCCCATGTCATCCCCGGCAAGCCAGAGCGACGCCTAAGCCGGAGGTGACCTCTAGACCGCCTCCAAACCAACTTGTATTTTGTTACTTGTGATACTGTCAGTCATTTTGTCAGTGTATGATATTGTATCAATTAAAGTGGTTTTGGCTAGTGAGCCTTTTCATCGCAAAGAAATAGGCCATTAAAAAACTCAACAACTGCACTGCTTATAATACTTTGTGTTTTGATCGGATGTCAAAATTTTCATTATATTATTTTTTATTATATTATGATAAAAAACTGAAGAATCACGTAGAAATTGGCTTAATCATCACCCTGTGAGTATGAACCCTCAAAGCTTAACGTGCAATGTTTCTGTCCTCTCATTTTGACTTTCAAATAGAAAGAATTTGTAATTTCGATATCAATAAAGAATGCAAAGTTAAATTATTATGTAATGTAGGGGAATTTATTCATAATCTTTTATTTACTCTGGCAACACAGTGGATTTCTAACATGGCTCAGCTTTAACCTGAAAGGATAAAAGTAAGAAGGAGGATGATGGTAAATATAATATGAAAAGGAGAAAGAGGAGTGAGAAGAATCTATTTAAGTTGGCTTGGTATTCAGTGGGGATGTGGCCATGGGGTGCAAGCCATTATCGCTACGTACATGTCAAAAACAGAGGAATCTTCTCAGGAGCAGACCCATGATATAGTCACACAGGGAATACTTAAAGAGACATGTCATGAATACCTTACCCCCGTCCTACGACGTACTTTTATTGAACTGAATTTTAATTCATGGGGCAATTTAATAAAGTATTGAGGTAATGATTTTTACATTTAACATTAGTTGGCGCCAGAAGGTCAGGTTACACTCGTTAAAAAAACTGTGCAAAGAGACTAAAATCTCCGAAGGGTCAGTGATTTCATTATGAGTGTACAATAAAGTATTGGACAATAAAGTATATGAAATGGTATAATAATCTATAATCTATGTTTAGTTTTTTACTCAAAGAGTTCATGTATCATTCAAAAATGGACCGATCAATGCTTTGCTTACTTGTTTAGCTCCAGCTAGCTGTTGGTTCTTTTTGGACCGGACCTTAAAAATTCTATTGTATAAAAAATATGAGTTATACTAATAAGAATATTTTAACATACGTACTTGCCAATGCTAGATGTACAATGCAAGGATTCTTCTGGTGGCCTACTGAGTTAGTCGCCCAACAGGCCAGGGTACCAAAATCGTACTCAGTATTGGCTTTGTAGGAGACGTAGCTGGTTCTTCCTGAAGAGTGTACAGAGGCAGCTGGTATTGCCATAACCTCACGAGATCTGATGTAAATGTTTTTTATTGCTGTTAGGTTAATGTTGTTAAGAAAAGGTGCTTAATTTTTAATTTGTTAATGAATATGAAAGAGATAAAGATAAAGTTAAATAGAACCAAGATCTGTTTATACACTCTATAATCAATGAAAAATAGCATAATAAATCACAAAAAATATATAAAATAAACATAAAAATGTATATGAATCTATAAGATCTATAATACCTTAATGATAGTCCTTAATTAATCATGAGCAAGTTACCTGTTGAAAGTCCACCTGAATTTTATATCATCTTCAGAAGCAGCTTGGACTTCGCAAATTGCCTTCACTGTCGATCCCACCAAAGCGCCGATGGATCGAACATCAGTCCCTGGCTTACAGAACGGGGTGTCTAGAACGAATAATTAAACATATAGATAAATAAAAGTAATAGAATTTTTCACCTAAAGCAATGATAGCAGCTATAGTATCGAAGTATATTAATAGCAATTCTTATTAAATATTGAGAATTATAACTGAGATATGATATTTACGTACAAATATACTTTTATAGAAGAATTTATGTTATGATTGCGTCAAAAAAAAATATGCAAATAACTACTGTTAATAACTTATTTTACTAGCTGCTCCTGCTTTGTGAATTTACCCTTATGTAAACAATAGTCCATCACTAATACCAGAGCAGGCTCCAAAGGTATTTGAGTGTGCAGTTTATGAGGACCGCATTCTATCAATTGATTTAAGCACACAACAGCTATAATATTAATATTCTTGATGATGCCAGTCCATCAATTATGGTATATTTCACTATCCCCCCTCCAATAGATGGCAAAGAAATCGATTGAGCTCATGCTATACAGACTATTTAATGACAATAGATAGTTTTTTCTGATGATAAAAGTAATGATAGGTTGTAAAATGAAATAAAAATTAACATTATTAAAAAAAAATATTATTAATAAAAATAGTGTAGACACCAAAGTAATAAGATTAATAAGAATATAAGTCAAATAGTTTTATTCATTTATATATGGTATAGGTCCCTCATCCCGTGGCTGTGAATCCAAGTTTTTGACCTCCCCCACCCTTGTGCGTTCTTCGTGGCGCACCAAAAATTTTATCCGTTGTGAAATTTCTGGTGTTTTTCAATTATATCTTTTTATGCCATGGCCCTACAAAAATTACCTAGTAGCGTCTCCCATGGGAATCCAGTCTAATTATCCCCGGTTCACACTCGCCTTTGGGATCCGGACGGTTATCGCCCACGCGTAGATACCGAGTGTGAATTCGTGGTCATTCCAAGACCACATAAACTTCCTAAAATCCTATCCCGTTCCTCTTCTCCTGAACATAGTGCACTGTCGGGGCACACCTTCAAAGATCTTATGGAATCAGATCAAAACGAATTATGCTGCTCACCGACTAGGCCCCCAGCAAGGGGGAAAGACCTCAGGTCCACCCATATTATCTCTTTCTAGGCGCTCGCCGGACGGTGGCTAGAAGTTGTAGCGACCCTAGCCCGCGGCGGGCGTCTCCTCGCCACCTTGGGGATCCTCACATCTGTGATCTGTGTACTCGACAAGGAGCGTTATAACCGATTAAGTTAGGAATCGCACCTGAAACCGGATGTTGCCATGTTAAGTTTTCAAACCATACCATTGCCCAAGCATGGTTGTGAAGTCAAGAGCTCAGCTTGTATCTTAAAACATAAAAAGGCTTTAAATCTTTTAAAAATAAAATACTACAAATAGATATAAATGCTCCCTGATTTGGCAGAAACAAACAGCTCCACTAAGACCTACAGTTTGAAATACGTTGAAGGAACAACATCATTGATAATCCGTTTTTCTATACAAGATTAAAACCCCGACTTGTACAAGAGATCCTGTTAAAAACAACTAAACATTACTGAGCATTAACTGCCATAGTTATGTATTTGCCATATAACTAAATCAGTATGGTAGTAATCACCGTCATAACGTTCATATATATTTTATATTCGTTGATAATATTTATTTTTCGGTATCCAAACATACGTAGTATATTACTCATTTGCAATCGTAATAGTTAACAAAAATAGTTAATATGCAATTTTATTATAAAATTATACCTCTTTCGGGTATAATGGCCTCTTAATTAGACCATTTCCCACTCTTTACGCTGTTATATTTTGATTCAGTGTTATTGTTTCCATGTATGGATGTTTAAGCTGGAAATGAGACTATTATTAAAAAAATATTTAGCGATCACATTCCATTTAAAAATAAATATTTTCCTATTATATTGAGTAGAGTATCGCATTAATGTGTTAAAGTAAAGTAGTATCGCAAACTCCTCATTCATTACATGTAATATGTTTTGGTCCGTCAGTAGACTATAATTATAAAAAGTCATTATAGCTGTCATTAAAATCGTTTCCATGGCATTAATTGTGTGATACATCGCACTGGACTTGAATTATTTTCTCGTCGAAGGGATTATTTTAACGAGTAGAGACAGTTTGAATGTGCATTTTGTTTGATAAATATCACCACCTGTATTAGGGCTTGCCCTGTTGGTGAATGCTGGAAACAAATTACTATAAAGAAAAATATAGTTATAAACTGTACCGGTAAGTAGGTGCACTCCGGAATCACTTGACCAGAAATGGGGTAGGATCAATCCTTCTGTCGGTAGATACAAATTCTTTTATATGGGAGAATTTACTGGAGGGATCTAGATTGTCGAGGAAACTGCTTCGTTTACTAAGACTGGGGAAACAGGTATTGTGTTTGCCTCCTGATACGACTTAATCCCCGTGTCAACCTACCATTGGACTAATGGAGGTCTCGTGTGTTCTAGCTTTAGCCTTCCCAATGACAACTGGCAGAGCCCCCCTCCTGATTTCTAGTATACGAACCTCTGATTGGTTGAACTAACATTCTTAGGAGCACCCGCACACCGGATTCCGGATCCAGTATAGCAGTGGGACATAACGAGTTTATTTTGTATTTACCATCCTGTACATGATATGTATGGACTTATACCGAGTACAGATATGGGGCTAATGACTGACATTTCTCGAATTCTGCATACATTACCTTACAGTTATTCTTCCAAAAACCATTCAGAGCTCCTTTGCATATTACATAGTAAATATATTACGCCCACAGCTCAGCTGCTATATTAAATGCCAGCTTAAATAGGAAATTTTAAAACAAATGACTTCCATGAGAAAATGAACACATTAGTGAGGGAATGATTTTGGTTATGTGAACGAATGGGAATGGGTTAGGGAATGATAAGTGAATGGAGCTGACACATGGACTATTATGTCAATAAAACGTCTTATTTTTTAATAAAACAATGGATGAAAAATTTAAATTGATGTGAAAAAAAATTGTTTTTTCACTGTACTTTTAGGATCATTTTCGGAAAAATCACAGTGAATTAAAACTTCGTAGGGTTCTAAAGAAGTTTTCAACAATTTATGGCCACATGTTTTTGTTGTTGTTGCCTTCATGGGAAAGAGAAGAGATTCATACAGAGGTGAGGGAATGAAAGAACTGCAGTTTTTATTTTAAATAAATTATAAATTACATACGAACCAGAGATTATAAGGTTCATATATTTCTTTTGAATGAACGTAAGTATAAGGCGAAAGAAAAAAATGAATTTACTTACCTAGTCTAATTAGAGCGAAATAAATGACAACAAAACTACGGAGCCGTCTCAAAACTATTGAAATTAGATGGGAACTCTAGAATATGTTCGGGCATTCATGCCCCTAGATCGTTGGAAGCAGCGATACCAATGCCCGTATTTTAGTACTCGTCTTATATTTTAAGTACCCGCTAGCATGCAAATTACTACCTGGTGATGAAATGAAATAAAAATCTGGGACACGCTTTTAATACGCTGCCTTCCGTTTTACAATATCTTTAAAACTCTATATTAAAAAAATTTAGAATATTCTATATAACCTTTCCTTATCAGCCGTCAAAATACTGAAACCATAATGTTAGCCATGAAGCCACTTTTTTTAAATTTTCAAAACGTTTTAGAACATTTTATTCTAAGCGTGTTTCCAGATGAACAAGTCTATTTTAATGTATTTCCCAGAGTAATTTTAAATTACTTCATTTTCAAGGAGTGGGGAAATTATTATTAATAGTTTTTACCCTAAGAAGGAGGAATCGAATGTTGCAATTCAATAGTGCTTACATGCAGTATTTACATAAATGCGGGTTGAAAAAAATTCTATAAGTGGTTTAATGGGTGAATTAAGTTCAAGAGTGTGTAATAAAAATACCTTTTAATTATATTTGGTCATAGACGTATATAAAAAAAAATACACACTGAAACATATACAAGGTTATTACAATAATTCTTGTGAATAACATATTGACTCCTTCTCTGAGTATTTTGTTCATATAATTTAATTCATTGTTTGCATTGTCTTCAGATCTATTCAATTATGTATTCCAACAGTAATGCGTTTAATACATATTAATACCAGAATGTCAGAAGAAAAAAAAAATATCGCGGTATTTTAAGAGCAAAAGTCTCTAATGTAAAAAATAATATATACAGTATTACCGTATAAATACACAGTTTTTATTGCCTAACTTTCAACCCACAGATATATTTTTATTTTCAAAAAGAACATGCCTATATGAATATATATAAAAAAAAGTATATACGTAACTTAATTAAAATATGTTGTAGCCTTCTATCAGTTTTTGTTTTTCACTCTCAAATTTGATTTTTCTAACGTCTGTACTTTCGCTTTTTAAAACTATAATTTTTCAACATTCATAATTTTGATTTTCAAAATATACGATAAGATAGTCCAACTGCCTCATGTGCTTGATCTGTAGTCACTTTGTCTATTGTTGAATCTAATGAATCCGCCTCAATGTCAAAAATACCACTTTGGAAAGTGCTAAGCTTGGCTCGCGAATGAATGTCAACTATTTCGTCATCAGTGACCTCTTTGCACCCTTTATCATATTTTCTTTGGAGTATTCTCATAATCATTTCTTGTCAATCTCCATCCACTGATCCATACCGTCTTTGTCTACTTGATATATATATACTAGATTGGTGGGATAGTGACCAGTAAAAGAAAATCCTTAACAGTTTTCGCACTGATTTAACGAACATACCGAACAAATTTCTTTAAAAAACAATTTTGATTCATTTTAATAGTATTTAACTAGTTTGAACAGACCAAAGGAGGTAACTTTGGTAAATATATGTTATCAAAAGAACATGTGATACATTACCGACTCGAAGCTGTTGAAATGGATATCTCTGAAACCATTAACTGAATATATTCCAAAAATGTATGACTCTCCAGGGAGCAATTATAATGTTACGTCTAGTAATCAAATTTTCGATTTGTTTTATTAAATTATTAATCCAATCTCAGTAAGTTAAGAAGAAAAAAAATAATAGAATTCTTTAGAAGATCAGTCACCATCCACCAAGTTACATCCATTGTTGTATAACAAGCATGTCTGTACGAATTTCCTGGAACTACTTCCTGCAGGGGGGAGAGGTGTCTACAGTGTTGTTTGTACTTTGTATATTCAAGATAGACAGTGAGTAAGGAAGGAAGTAAACCGCATAGTAATTTAAGGTATTGACATGGAATACATGATTAGGCATGAGATAAAGAGAAAGATACTCAATGGGCATTCCTACAGAAGATTTTAAAAGAATATATCAATTGTAAATTTTTAAATTATAAAATTATTGATGCTAATTAAATATTAAACGGCCTTCAGTGGATATAAAATTATCCTATCAGTATAATAACAAAGAGCGGCCAAAAAAAAATTAATGTGAAAAAAGTTGACCAAATTCCTATTGACTAAACCACTTGACACTGATTTTGAACTTTTCTTAAGAAGTTGTTTTAGATGTTATGTATTTGTTTGCAGTAATGCAAGAAATTCAAAGATGGTCCCAGACATAAAGTTTTACGAACTATAGAAATCACGAGTAAATGGGAATCCCCAGCCACTCTAATTTTGATTTTCAAGGTTTTTTTTTTTTGTGCTATAGAAATTGTTTACTAAAATGAAATTTGCTGCGACAAATATTGTTACACAAATGAAATAATTTGTTTAGTATGATTTTAAGAAACTTATATCTCCATGCTGTTTTTCCACTCATGGGAATTTATTTAAATAATGTATTCCAGTACTTAATTTGATGAAAACAAAATTTAATCAATTATAAAAAAAAAATCATTGAAATATTGAAAAACGGATGTGGTGTCTACTGATGATTAGATCACATAGCTATTGTTTTGCTAAAAAAAGGTTATGAATTTATATAAAACAGGTATGTTGTGGCCACCTCTTAATTAGGAATAATTAAAAGTTCCCCTCTTCTCGAATCATATTATACCTATCTATGTTTCCATATTTTGTTGTTAATAAAGATTATGACGTTAGTGAGAGTAGGGGGAGGAGCCAGTGGAGTGGGGGCCGTTCCCCACTTCCCTAGGCCGCCTGGTGGGGGCCCATCCCCTCCTGGGCGAGCCGGCTATATAAGAAACGGTAGACTCTCACTACCTTCCTGACTCCATCCGCCTTTCTAGGCATGACTCCTGACTCCTGAACATAGTGCACTGTCGGGGCACACCATCTAAGATCTTATGGAGGCAGATCAATACACAAGTACGGATTAAGCTGTCCGCCGACAAGGTCGCCAGCAAAGGTCAAATACCAAAGGTTTATTCATATCTCTTTCAGATGCCAGCCAGGCAGTGGCTGGGTCGACGAGATCTCCTTTGGCGGGTGCTCCCGACGCTTGCTATCCCGAGTGTCCCAAAGGGTGCATAATATACAAGACTGTGGCCTTAACGCAGCCCTATCATTATCTTCTTAATTAGATGAATCAAGGCCCTCTTATTGCTTGTATCAATTCACTCCCCTTATCTGAGCCAACCAGAAAACTAGGAACTTGTTTTATTTTCCGTATTTCTGGCATTTTTATAGTCATCTCTCAAAATACTTACTTACTTATAATATTGGTGTATTAATGTTTATATGATACATACCATTTAGGTAACAATTCATTGAATTTGAGTTACCATTCTTTTTTTTAAAAATTTGTATTTAAAATAAAGTGTCATTCTCTCGTAGCTCACTGAAGTGACAGTTATTAATTAATATAGAGCATGTCAGTAAGTATAAATGAACGCTTACATCCCAATTAATAATGCTGTTCAATCCAATTGTAATTTTTTAAATAGAGATCTTTGTAGAAAGAGATATAAAATAAATGCCAATTATGTCTAATGGTGCTTACATTGGACCTTGAGTGATATTGGCTTGCTACGAGTGGCCCCCTCTCTGTTTCTCACGAAACAGAAGTAGTCTCCTGTAGAACTTGCGTCGACTGGTCCCAAGCTAAGTTGAGGCCCAGTATCTCTCAGCAGTTCACTCTGTAACATAACAACTACTTAAATTTAACCACTTAACTTTAATTGCTAAAATAATTCATCAGAACAATGACATTCCGATTATTATTATTATATAACATCCAGTTGCACTAACCTACTAGTTCATTTATGAATATCTGTACAGAATTATAACGAAATAATAAACTCGCGTGACTTGGTGAGCGTCTCTGTGAAATCTATTAAATTATTGTGAACAGACTTGGTTTATTTTTCAATCAAAAATACTTTATTTTATTTGCTTAAAGCTAAGATTTCTTCCTCTTTCGCATGCTATCCCTCACACCTCCCGGTGACAACCATGTGGATTTTGGGAGATCTCTGGGCTGTTTATAAATACCGTATGAATGAAAATTGTAAATATGGTATGTATGAGAACATTTACCACAATTACTTATTGCCCTATAAGGCAGATTGTAATTTTATTACACTAAAGACTTGATATATTTAAGTTAAAATAAGTAAAGGCTCGTGGTATCGCAATGTTAGGCCTAACACCACGGAGCCCCATGTAAACAAAGGCTGTAAACAGAGATAGAGGATTATAAGCGGAATAAAGACAGTTTAAACCTACCGTTGTTCAAATATCATTTCCCTTTACTCTTGTTCTTTTTTTTAATCGTCTAAAGCCGATAGACTGGTGCCAAAACCCGGGACTACAAACGTTCATTTAAACGACGCGCAGGTCGGTTTTTTTTGTTTTTGTTGTTGATTATTTTTTCTTTATATAACCGACTGAAATGATGGAATTACACCCGATTAAGGCAGACTTGGTGTGCAGGGTAGGAAGAAGGGACCCTCATATCTCACCGGCTCTTTGCTTCTGTTCGACCCTAATTTTCGATACACTACTGTCTCGATTTTGATATCCCCTATTCGATCCCGGACTTTGATGTTTCCCGTTCCACACTTTTTGCCTTTTCCCTCTCTATATGTTATTGCTCACCAATTCCTCTGTCATATCCGCGTCCACCACCTTCTCCGTCTTATTTCAGCGTTTTGCGCACAGCCCGAAGAGAATTTCGAATGGCGAGAACCCCGTCGTAGTGTGAATGGAATGGTTGTAGACGGCCACCGTCTTCGGCTTCGCCTCGTTCCCCTGCAATCCCTTTTCCGCCTAATATAGCCGCAGGTGATCACTTTATGTGCTGTGTAGTCTTTCGATTCATCCTCTACACTTCGGGTGCCCTAGGGTGTTAATATGCCACGACACATCGAGATTATTCATTTCCACCCCGACGCTGGCATTATTGAATTCGCGGCCCCCGTCGGATGAGATCCTGTCTGGCACTCCATAAAACTGGAACCACGTCCATCACGCCTGTGCGACTGTGTCCGATGACCGTTCGTTTACTAAACACACCATGGCTACTTTGCTAAACATGTCAATTGTAGTGACCCACTCATGACCCCTCAAAGCGAACATGGCGGATGTCTGTCGCATTTTGTAGTTAGACACACTTCGCACGCCCCTATCACGTCCTGGATACTCTTATTCATCCCCCACCAAAAGTACCGTCACTGTAACACTTGTGACGTTTCCTGCACTCCACGGTGGTATGTTTTTCCCTGGCAATAGGCAAGCGTCACTTCCCGCTGCTGTTCCACGTCCCTGAGGGTCTGTACCACCGTCGTACAGCGAATGAACGACCTATCTACCCCGAGGGGTTCCGTACACCAGAGGTTTTTGATCTTGTCCAAGACTGTGGCATTACCTACAAATAGGTTGTGGGTCTTCCCCGGTCGGGAGTCATCTTGTAACGCTCAAAAAAATTGATCACCCCTAACTCCTGGATCTGACTAGATCGTTGTGATTTTGCTCTTCCCATGGGTTTCTAAACCGTCCTCTTCATGGGTGTCCCTCCCCTCACTGTCACCTCGCGTACCGCGTCTTCCATCCTCCCCGGGCGTCCATTCCTGAATAAATTGTCAAAGGTACCCAGATGGCTTCCCTTCCTCTACCGCATTCACGGCGATGGCTCGGGATATTCAGTCCGCCACTACGTTTTCCTTCGCTGGCTTGTATACTATTTATATATTATACTACTATACTGGGATAGAAATTCCTTCCACCACGTGACCCCTCCCGAGAGTTCTTTCAATTTTCCTACCCACTGTAAGGGTCTGTGGTCGGTGTGCACTCTGAATCTACTGCCGAGGACATATGGATGGAAATGGTCTATATGATGCCTAGCAATTCTCTTTCTAAGTACCGCACTTCCCTGGTGGTGAGCCGTCGACTCGCGTACGCCACCGGGCGCTCTCCACCATCTCCGTCCTGCGGCAACGGCTCCCAGTGCGTACTGGCTGGCATCGCCGGTTTGTCCCAGATAAGGCGGAGTACCTAGTGCCCATCAATAACCTCCTCAGAAAAGGACGGCATATAGTGATCACACCAGTAATGGAGCACAATCTACGGCGATGCATGGAGCAACTCCAGGAAAAAGCGGTATTAGTCTTTCCGGATATTTCCCTATAATTCACGATCACCACCGACGCCAGTGAGTACACATTGGGAGCGGTACTCTCGCAGGACCACGATGGAGGGGAAAACCCAATATGTGAGGTGTCGTGAGGTACGTCAAAACGTCACAAGTGTTACAGCGACGGTACTTTTGGTGGGGGATGAATAAGAGTATCCAGGATGTATACAGCGCGCAGTTGGGAATTGTGTGGGCAATCGAACACTTATGCCTTTGGCAGGCGATTCAAAATCCTGACGGATCATCGACCCCTGCAATGGGTAGGGACAATGAAGGAGTCATTGGCGCGAATTACCCGCTGGAAAGAGTTTCTCAGCCAATACAATATGGACATTGTATATAAAACAGGGCGGGAAAACGTAGTGGCAGATTGGTTATCAAGGACGATCGTCGTGAATGCGATCAAGCAGAATGTTGCAGAATCATCGCGAGACATCCGGCAATTCGACCAGGAATGGTCCACATATACAGTTAAAACTTCCACCACGGGGGAGGGTGGCAGACCTGGGGGCGACCAGGGTCCCTTCGCCTCTGCACGCGACGAATATTGTAAATTAGAACAGTGATTGTCGGATGTTACAAGGCAGTTTAGTGTAATTATGACGATTGTCAGTTCATTTTTTTTTTTTTTTTTTCTAGTTTGTCGTTACATGTCAGGTGTTTATTTTTATGTTATGTTAAAAATAAGTTAGTGGATAAGGCAAATTTTATGGTTAAGATGTGAGTACAGTGTTTTCCTTTCAGAACTAGATTTTTTTTTTGTTAGTTAGTTTGTGTTTTTTTAAACTCTTCTTAACAAGTGACAGTCGGACTCCAAACGATTAAGAAGACCTTCATGCCCCACCAAAAATATCGACGTTTCAACGCTTGTAGGGTTGCCTCTATTCCGCGGTGATTAGTTTTGCCTTGGTGAAACGCGAGGGTCACATCCGTTTTACGCCCTTCATCTTTAACCGTTTCCACCTTCAAGGTACAGCGGACGAATGTTAAAAATCGTTCCGTCCTCCATAATCGTTTATTGCTATACCATATCGTCGCATTGCCAACATATGGGTGGTGCGTCTTCCCTGGGGTAGATGAGTCCTTAAGGGCCTGACAAATCTTATCTTCGTTAATCTCCCGGGGCGACCAAATCGTTACGATATCCCATCGCCCATATTTCGTGTGTTCGGCCTTCAATAGCCCAGAAGTCTTAGTTAGCCAAATGATCCGGCGTAGTGTTGGTACTCCCAGTATCCACTAGACACTTCACTCCCCTCACGACTCTGATTATAGGCAGACCGCTATTCATGACTTTCACACTATTGTTTACTATCGTGCGGTCGCCTCTCCACCACCACTCTGCTCAGATATCACGTTCTCCCCTCTCCTCTGATGTTTGTCGTCGAGTGGTCCACCGGACACTGCCGCTTCCCCAGCCCACTCGGTTTCCTGGTTCTTCCCTCTCTTCTTCTGTCTCGGAAGTTTCCGAGGTCTCTGACGCTTCCTGCTGCGGCCTTTTCTTCCTCCGTATCCTCTGAGCATTTATCTCCATCGGTTCAGGTCTGTTCCCCTCTCTGCGTTGGCTCATATACGGGCACTGCCTGGCTTCATGCTCTTCCGTCCCACATTCGAAGCACCTAGTGCGTGGGCACTGTGCTACCAAGTGTCCTGCCTTCCCGCACTCGTAGCACTTCCTGTCGTTTCGCCCTACATTTCCTCGGCTCCTTTCCCCCACCGTTACCCTTTCTCTTCCACCGTACCCCGCCTCCTTCTTCTTCCATGCGATAGGCGTGGTTTAGAGCCTTCTATACGGCACTCTTCTCCAGCCCGTTTCTTCCTCGCTGACCGTGATATCGTCCTCTCTGGCACTGGTGTCCACTATTTCTTGGGCACATTCTAGAAATGTGCGTTCTCTCGGTAACCCCTCCTTTCTTTCGGTCTCCTTCGCTAACTGTACTTTCAGTACAGTTGATAAGAACGCCATCATGGCTTCTACTTCCGCCGCACTCACTGTCTTCCGCATCTTCTCCGTGATATTATTATATCTGGCCAGCAGTGTTCCGGCGTACTCCCCGATGGTGTGCTGGTGTCTCTTCGTTTCCCTGAAGAGTCTGAAATGTCCTCTTCAGGGGTACATCTTCCCCACCGAACGCTTTCTTCAGCCGCTCCTTCACTACATTCCACGCGGTCTCCTCCTCTGCCTAGCTCTGCACACCAGAGCTGCCCTCAGCGATTCTGCGTCCCCTTCCATTATCAGGTACTCCGACCGTTCCCCCTCTATCCACGTAATCAACCGGTCGCCCCCTTTAAGGAAGTATTTTAGTTCCCCGGTCTCGTCTGCGAATGTTTCCAGAACCGAAATAGACTTCCTCATGTCCTGTGCTGTGATCGCCAGGATCTTCATCCACGCCAATGTATTCGCGTGAGCCGCTGCCATGGTCGTTTGAAGTAACTGCGGTATATCTGTTGCTGCATTCAGCACCGAGGGTCGTAACACTCCCTCTGGCATTTTCTTGAGAGTGAAAAAAAAATTTCTCCGAAAGAACGAAAAAGAAAAGAAAATTATTACTTTCCGCTCCACCGTACTAGGTTCCCGGGTTTCGGCCCCAGTTAATCTTCGGCGGTTAAGCTTAAAAAAAATAGGAAAGACGGAAATGAACGACACTCTTGAACTTAGTAATCCGACATGCATAGGATCGTGGGTTGTTTACATGATCGTATTAGTTAACAACAGAAACTTGCCTCTGGCTTTAACTTATATATATATAAAACTAAGAGTAGAAAGGTCTTAGCGAAAATGATCATGCTAAGTTACTCTTAGTTTCAATTTTAGGCAAACATTAATAAGCATATTTTGAGGTCTTGTGGAATATAGATTCAAAAATTCTTTACTTCAGCTTTGTGAAACAAACACACAGATAGACATACAGGCGAAATAAATAAAAATGCGCTTCGTCTCAATATTACAGGTTTCTAAAAGATTTATTTGAAGACATTATATGAAAATAAAATAAATCCTATCTATTCAAGGGGTCTCTCCGAATATGATCGACCAACCTTTTTTTTAAAACCACGCGTAAGTGGACAGGATTTCGGAAAATGGCCGGTCAACGTCAAGCAACGTTAAAAACTATGCTTATGGGACCATGAATATAAAAAATACTAATGATAGAAAATTATGAAACTATTGTTATCTTAGAATATTTGCAAGTGTATTCTTTTCTGAACCTAGCCTGACATTTATCGATATCAATATAGAACGAAAATATGAGATATTTTCCCTTTGTAATCATTGTATTTCATATCAAGCCTGTTAAGAGCTTAGAAAAAGCAGCAGCTGATCCATCTAAAATTATACCACGTCTTATTTTTCCAAGTTACGTGCAGAAGTAAGTTGGTTACAAAGGAGTATGAAAACAATTTCTTAACTGCAAATATTATAAACATATATAATAAATAGCGATATACTTTAATTTTAGGCAAACAATAATAAGCATAGTTTATTTTACAAATAATAAAAAGGTTTAATCCACTTTTTAACTGAGGATGTTTTGACAACATTTGAATTCATATTCTTCAGTTGGTTACGTGTTATCCAGGATTGTTTGATAACTTTTATTTTTACAAATCAATTTTTAATGATATGAATGATGATCAATTGGATATCAGATTTCTGGCGTAATTCAATAAAGCTTTTTTTAGGGTTTAGTTGATTTTTTCAAAATTAGTAGCCTTTTTATTTATAATTAATAGCCGAAGAAAAAACATGGTGTTAGAATCGTGACTTGAACCCATCACATACGTTTTCTTAATTGCAAATTAAATATTAGTGTTAAGGAAAGTTGTTTGTGGCATCAGAAGCAATGTTTCGTTCTTTCTCCATAACTTTCTTTTTCCAAATACCATTTATATTCATAATTGACACATGTAGGAGATTAAATTAGATCTTCAGATATTAAAGTAAGCCACTTTTTTCACGTTGTCTAATTATTTTTATTGTATATTAATAATTTTATATTGCTAAATTACTCTTGGAACTAGCACACGTACACATGATAAAGTGGGTCCTGAAAAAAATTCCTACCATTTTGAGAAAGGTATCTAATTGATGACCTGATCAATATTATGTTATACGTATTGAAAGTGTCATATATTTAAAGTTGGGTTTAAAATGTAAAATTTGCATACGTTAGTGTTGCTACTGATTTGTGGAGTACGTAAAAACAGACGTATAAGTCTTATAGTATGTATTTTATATTAATATATATCGTTAGAAAAATTAATCTTAAATAAACCCTATTTCTTCTTTCGAATAATATTCTCGATATTAAAAAAAGCATATTTATTAAATGAGAACTGGCAGATACTGAAAGGTCTGCCGATTTGAAGAAAATCCAAGAAAGATGAGAAAAGGCTCATTTATCATTTATTGATCACAACTGAATCATTTATCTTGTTTATTAGTTTCAGAACTGAACTTAAATGCTTCTTTTATACAGCTGAAATGAAAAAAAAGAACAAATATTACGGGTATTTCAATAAATCGAGTAATATTTAATGAGATTATTAAAAAAAATTGTTAACGATAACTGAGCTGCTCATTTTAATTAATTTCTTTTGGCGATTTATACACGTGACAATAATATCAATGTAATAATTGTAAAATAAACAAAAGAACAGTATAACTAGGGTAATTCTAATCTCAACCCTTAAAATCGTCAAGTGGGTTCAATTGAGGATGATATCCCTCATTCAACTCATTTAGCTTTCAGATTTACCTCATTTTAAAGCTTGGAATTAACGAGACTGAAGGGAGAGACTCTGCTTCAAAAAAGGTTTGTTGTTTCAATGTTTTTAAGGCGTCAATCAATACCTGACAGATGGTGATCTGTCAGGTAACGCTTGTCCGGATGAAACGTTTATATTCAGATGAAATGTTTTGTTTAAAATATTCCGGTCGAGTTGAAACTGACAGCCCGCGAGATTGTTCGTTTTATGTGGCTCATTACTACATGATGCCATTAATGAACACATTTAACTACGATAAACATAAATCATACTGATGCTTAAACTGTAGTTAGCATTCGGCACTGTCCGGATATGTAGGTGTAGTAGACAATTATTAGTTCGTTTTGGAGATTTTTATGGCGATTCACATGGTATATACCGGATTATGAACAGTATATACTAGGGTAATTATCTCTCGAGTTTTCTAGGTATTGTTTTTTATGGGTGACGATATTAACTGAAGTAAACATGCAAAACAATGTATTTATGGCGAATTCTTTACCTATTGTTACTATTATGAAAGAAAAAAAAATATCGTATTCGTAAGATGTTTATTTACTTTTGGAGATATCGATGGGCTCTATTTTCATAAGGATTTTGCCCAGTTTGAAAATTATATAATGAATGAATACTAAGGAAATTATCTCGGAGTGCAAAATTTGGACGAAAAAGTTGTGATTATACAGTTTCCAGATCACTTAGACACTGCCTGTGCCGAAAACCCTACTACTACACTTCGTACTCAACGTTTGCTGAGAGGTTAGTAGCGAGACATCCCGAGTGCCTAGAATACTCGCACAGTAGACTAGATCGTAGATACTATAATAAGCTGAAGTCAGTTCAGTTTTTTATCTCTATCACTGAAGGCATGCTGTTTATGTAGCTGATTTTTTTGGAGATCAAAGTTTGGAATCCTACTCATTCTATAGGGTAAGAAATAACCAGCTCGACAGGATTCAGAGGTTGAGGTGACAAAGGCAGAACCTCCTCAAACTAGGAATCGCCGTGACAGAAATTTCGCCAACTCTAATTAGAGAAACGAGGGCGAGTCTCTATAATTCCGGCCGAATTTGGGGTGGAACTGGCTGGCAAATCTGCCAGCACCAATTCAACCGAGATCCAAAGAGCCCTGTGATCATTAAATCAATGTGATTCCTTCGGGGGCTGTTCAAGTGTCCTTTGACATCGATAGCCCTTCCCAATCGCAAGTTGAACCTACTGCTCTTTCCCAGAAATACCACTTCCTTCATTTTGTTATAATTTGCATGTTACGTAAAAAAACTAAATCCTTTTACTTGAAATTCTCAGTGTTATAGAATTGAAAAAAAATTGTACTATGAGACAATATGGGTGTTCCATGTCAGGCTTTTGTCGAGGTGGAAGCCTGGGGGAGAGGGTGAAGGTAATGTGGGCTTTCCTTCATCAACTATGACCCGTCATTAGCTGCACCAATACTAGATCTCATCAAGGTTTTTTTGAAGGTTATGGGATGCTGTATCGGAGTCTGGGTGGGATGACAGGACTGCATTGTCATCTGAAAATGTTGCCAAAAAGGTATTGCGTATAGAGGGGTCATCAGCGCTGTATAGGTTATAGAGGATGGGATTGAGGACACTGCCCAGTTGAGCTCCTGCATTTATGGAATAGTAGTTAGAATACTCAAAGCGGTCATGGAAAAAGCGGTTTGAAAGGTAGGGCTTTAAGATTAGGAAAAGGGTCTGTGGTAAATATCTTTTGAGCTTGTAAAGCAAACCTGCGTGCCAGACCCTGTCAAAAGCTTGAGCTATGTCCAGAAAGGCAGCAGTGCAGTATTGTTTGGGCTGAGGATATGTGATCAACAACGCGAAAGCCTTGCTAAATTGTGGAATGTCGACGGAAACCGAACTGGTGAGTAGGAAAAAAGATTTTGGATTCAACGATTGGAAGTAGACGTTTAAATAGGAGTTTTTAAAAATTTTTTTCGGGATATCTACAAATTTATTTCTGTATTAGCGTATGTTTCCTCAACAATAGGGATAAATCACAACCTCACAAATTTATTATCTTCCGAGTAATTACTTGAAAACACTTCAAAGTTAGTTATTGAAATGGGCCATCTGACAAGTGAGGGGCAGAACTTTGTACAGTTTTTTTTTCTCCTCTATAATTTCCGTTATTATATCTAAACCAAAACGATCAGAACATACAGTCAGACGAGAGGAGTTGACAGGTTACCTGTTTGAAAGCAGAGCCTCATCCTTCGAGCTCACTAATATAACAGATCTTATTGAACAATTCTCAACACAACACATTTGAGACAAGAAACAACAAAGAGTAACGTTCAAACACAGCTGAACCGTAGATTAAATTTTATACTCAAGTTCGAATTCGTAACTGCTGTTTAAATGCCGCAGACACTAATTTCCTTTCCGACAACGTTGTCGAGGTATTAATTCAAAGAGAGACTATCCGGAGTCCAATTAATTCGAGATTAATTAGTTTGCCCTGAATGAAGTGCCCACGGGATGAGACTTGGATGAGAAAAATTGATTTTGGAGGCAGCGAATTGGTAAAAAGAAGGGATCAATTGGAGTAGGTAAACTTCCTTAATGAACTGCCAAGCGGGACAAACTTATCTTGAGCTTTAACTGGAAATGAAGTTGCCTAGAGGCTCGCAACATTGTTACTTGTTAATGAGTCTTTCCCCTGTTATAACTAACAGTTTTCATTTAAAGCCTCGGCTGTTATATATCTCTACCTCGTGCCATTGGGATCTGACCGGGCACGATCTTGAAGCTTCTTTAACTTGAAGGTTCGATTTGACTTCATCAACTATGCAAAAAAATGATCAGTGCCTCGATATAAGAAAGAAAGCCGAACCTAATAGATAAGATTGCTATGCAAATCGGCAGAAGATATGAATACAATGTTAGTTTTTATCATATGAAAGGCCAGATGCATGAATTAATAATGAAACCATATAAACGTTGAATGAAAAGTGTTGCACCAATCAACAGTCTCGTGCATCAAAATAAACAAACCAACATTAACACTTATATGGTAATGGGCAACTGATCCCACTAATGGTATGTAGAAGGCAACTTCACTCAACAACAATCAACTTGATTAACAGAGTGGCTGTATCAAAACCCTTCCGGACAAACCTTTAGGCACATTTAGTATTTCATTGAATGGCTAATATTAAATGTATACCCAGATGCACTAATGATACAATACGGAATGATAACTAAAACTGGGTTCCGGAAACAATTTATTAGCAATTAGGTATTTGTTCCGTTTAACCTGGTATGTTTATTACCCTAATACAGAAAAATATTTGCAGTCTTGCTGTAAACATAAACTGAAAGAACTATGAAGCAGTAACAGAACCAATCTACATTAAAACTAAATGCTAACATGTGATTTAAAACAAAACACTACATTCCTATCAAATACACAAGTAAATTATAGTGGATCCACTTCCCTTTCCTAAACAGTATCTACAATAAACTTAACCAACCAAACTCTATAATTAATATTTGATGACCATTTCTTTTTGACCATCTCATTTAAGGAATATTCAAAACTGAACACAATACTTAAGAACAGTTCCCTTTTATTCCCAAAATTCCTGTACGTCAGCCTCGAAAAAAGGCCACTTGTTTTTCATCCATTGATAGTTGGTGAAAGTGAATTTCCCGCGGGACGCTAGTGTTGATTTAAATACCTGCATTGTCTGGTTGTTTTTGATCATGGGAGATTTCTTAATTCCTTTAGGTAGAAATTAAAACGTATTTTAAAATTTACGTGAAAATTGCAAGCTAGATATTTAACTTACACTCACTTTGTTTTTTAGTTTCTTTAATTTTTATAACAATCGGCAAATCAGTAAAAGTGTTTCTTGAAATATTAAATACAACAACAACAATCTTTATTGTGCAATAATTACAATCTGCCTTTTATAAGGCAATAATAATACAGATAAATGATCTCATTCATACCATATTTACAGTCATCATTCACTCGCTCATTCATACAATAGGACATGATTGGAGAAACTGGCCATTGCCAGGACTCCCACTGTCACGCGATTATAGCAGGTCACGAGGCCACTACCGTTTCAGTCTCCGAGGAGGATTATAGGGATGAGTAACGCAGTGCAAAGACTGTGCTACAGGATTAGGGTGGTTGGAAAGGCTACTGTGGAATTTCATAAACTTGGAAGGGATGAGTTCTAGAATGTAGGGTATATTAAGGTCGTTATGAAGGGTTTTGTTGCTGACATAATAAGGGGCATTTACTATTGTTCTCAGGACTTTGGATTGAAAGGATTGGATACGCTTGATGTTCGACTTTTTTGCTGTCCCCCATAGCTCTATTCCGTATGTCCAGATTGGTTTAAGTATTGAAATATTAATGACAATATTTTCTATGTAAGCAACCGATTTGGTATGTGTTTAGATTATGACAATAAAGCTGATAAAAAAATAATCGCAGCGTGAAGGGCTTTAGCATAATTGAAAGAAAGTAGACAAGACAGTCCACCCTAGCACCGGTAGAGAGCGCCTGTTGCACGAAAAGCTACTATCCTGCATCACTTTAGTGTCATTCATTTCAGGCGCTATTTAGGAATTTAATAGTTCTGCACCAATAAGACAATAAATCACTGATTTAAATTTTTTAATAATATAATTAGATAAATTTTAAAAATTCAATAATCAATTATTAAACTACATCATTATCTATTATCTGCGTGTCATTATTTACACGGTTCGTTGTAATCACGCCTCCTTATATCATAAACCATAGTCTTTATGATAATTAGACATATCTTATCATAAATACATTGATAACATAGTTTAAAAAATTATTTTTTAGTTGCATAATTTTCAATGGGTGATAATTATATATGTTATGTGAATCATTCTTTTGTCACGAGGTTTTCGTTTGTAAAAATAAAGTACAATGGTGTTGTGTAATTTCGATTAATGATCTCATTCATACAACAATAGTACAATTAATGTATGTTTATTAGTAGTATTGAAATCGAAATAAAGTCACGTTTGTTATTATTTAGTAATAATTTATTCGTTATTTGTGATTAAAATTAATAAATAATTCTGGATTCTTTTTGGAGTTTTATTTTAATATTTTTCTTATATACAGTTGTAATAGTATAATTAGTCGAGAATAAAAAGCCGTGACATATGATTATCGGATTGGAAAAATCAAAATCTTTTTTTGAGAGTTTTTCATTTTGGTTTTTATTAATTATTATTTTTGCACATCACTGATAAAATTTAATTCAACCCTTCCTGAAATTAATTTAATAAAATGTACTAGTAAAATAAAGTTTGTTTATTAAATAAAGATGTATTTGGAAAATAATTATATAGGTAATACTAAATTTTATTTTTAATATTTTTTGTGACTTAAAAACTATTGGATCAGCACAGTAGTCTGTGAATTTAGATAAACAGCTAGTTAGTTAACTAGAAATATTGTGTCACAGAGACCAGCCAAGGAATTTCAGGCTACTTCTTGACCATCCTAACAAGGTGCATTGATTAGATTTACGCTCCCAACGTCCGGAATTTTTTTTCAAGTCAAGAGTCAAAGAGAACCACTCTACAAATGTTTTGTAGAACCCTCACTTCCAATTGTATAATACAAACGTTTTTCAACAATGCAACTCAAAAGTTGTCTTGTGACAACGTTTGAGACCTTAGCTCATACGAAGAATTAATTCGATAATACTAAATACTCGTGTTGTACCAACTTCTTCTCCACGAATAAATAGAAGTTTCTCTCTTCTCGTACCAGAAAACACCCCCGTTGTTTCTATATTTTAATAATTAAAACCTTAGGCATCAGTTAGAGAGGGGGAACAGCTTCACGACACAGCTGAAGCGCTCTGGAAGGCGCGGGCATAGCCCGACCTCTGGCCTACCGATATAAGCCGAAATTTGGAGCTTTTTTCATTCATTTAGAACTCGGCACCTGAAGTGAACTCTGCTCTTTCTGTCTCTCTCTCTCTCTCTCTCTCTCTCTCTCTCTCTCTCTCTCTCTCTCTCTCTCTCTCTCTCTCTCTCTCTCTCTCTCTCTCTTTCTCTCTCTCCCTCCATGGCGCTTACTGCTCTCTACTCGAACCATGGCTTTCTTATTCAACTACCTCTACACCTCTCTTTCCTAACGTCGCTATGTTTTATTCCGGGGATGTCAGACCCCAAACATTCCTAGTGTGATTTACTGATGCGAACCAGTGTCCACTATCAAGACCCAGATGTTTCTTATTCAATAGTTATTTTGGAGCAAAAATCATTTCTACAAACAAACTTCGTTATACAAACAAAAAAAAGCCCACTGGACACATATAAAGTTATTATTATAAAAGCTTTTTTATTGTGATAGAATCTACAATACTAGAAATACAATCTGCCTTATTGGGCAATAGATAATTGTGAATATATAGTATAGCGTGAGCTTTAGCTGCTTTATGATATGAAGATTCAGGGCTTTATGAAGAAAATCTCCGTGGACAGTGAATTTAAAAACCTAATTGGAGGTGCACCAGGACCTGAAACTCACTATCAGTTCAAAAAAAGTGTGACTTACGAGTTCACTTAAGTATGCCAAAGTCTAGTTGTGGTGGTAGCGGTCTGATGATACGATCTGAGGGTGAGTTTGCATTGCATCAGAATTCGGTACATTTAGTCGTACGAATTCGTAAGAATTTAAAAGAGTTCGTCAGATGTAAACAAACATATTATTTCATTTTTATTTTACATATTAAAGCAATGGGCGTAAGTAGTTTATACTGAAGTTTTGCTACCAACACGTACTTTACGTTGGATGCAACAACTAAATATTTGATTTTTCACCAAATTTTGTACGAAAGTAGCCGTCATTTGGGAGTTTCTTTTTTTTATTTTTGTTGTTGATTGTATCACGGAGTATTTTTAAAATCTAATCTCTGTCGTCTAGGCCCAATCTCTGGGAGTTCAGGAGGGAGTTCAGTTGCAGTAGTACTACAAACAAGAACTAGCCAGGAAATGCTGCACGGAAGGGGGAAAAGGGGTCTGTCGGGATGATGACACGAAAATTGCCTGTTAAGACAGTTTTTAGCAAAGAGTCTTTGGAAATCTTAAATAGCAGTGCGATGTAAGTAGATTGTTATGACGAAATGGCGATTGACCAGAACTCTCTCATTTACTAGCAACAGATACATTCCTGTTTTTCCAATGTTTTTCTTTTTTCAGTTAGGCCGATTACTAATCATTAAACAAAGAATATTGTTTGAGTGGCCATCTGATTACAGTATTGCTGTAGAACTTAAGAAGAAGGTAAGGAAGGGGTCAGTGAATCTTGATTTAGAAGTTTATGTTGGGAGGAAAGTGGGAGGGGGGTAAGAGGTAGTTAGCTTGCAGATTGCTTTATGTAGGGAGAGTCCAATTGAAATAAAGGGGGGCTTTTGGCAATCAAGGACAGGTCTGGGGCGACAACCACCCGAATATTGCCAATCCGGCCCATAGCGAATAAATGCAAATTCCTCAAATACAGATGCAAATTGGTTAGCCACTCAGAAAGTGTTTCATGAAAATGCATTGAGAACTCCACGTAAATGGACTTGTGGCAACACCATTTGGTTAACAAATTGTCGACCTTTTTCGCGTTCCAGAATTTTACTTGCTTTTTGGTTGACTTCAAATTCAAAGATACTTCGAGCCAACAATGTTTTGTTATTTTAGATTCCATCTATTTTAAAGAAGGTTTACAGGTCACTGCAATTTCAATAATGCATTTAACTACAAGGGATTTGTCTTCAGGTAGATCTGTGGTACGTACTTTTTGTGATGATTGGAAATAAAATTTTACATTTTTAGTTAATTATTTATTTAAGATTATATTTACTGGATTACATTTTTTTATGATCTTAAATAAATATTACTTGTGGACCATCAAGGCCATCGCCTAATCCTACACTAAGTAAACAAAAACTATGGCTCTCAAAACGACAAAACCATGTTAATTCGTCTGACGTCAGCTCAATATCTGATGATGTCATTTTCCGTTTCCCAAATTACATACGTACGTTGGGAGGACAAAGAACTACATGAAGCTGTAAAATGTCCACCACCGTTACTACATATTTATAGATCTGAAACATCTGATATCATGATACATTATCTGATCATTATCTGATCATGATACATATAAACATAGATCTGACACCTGAGGTAGGGGAAATCTGCGAACTAAAGCACCTGTAATATTACACAATACCACAATTCAGGTTAAAAACCGGCAACCCGTGCATGAAATCATTGTTGGCGACCTGGGCATTTCTCTTTTTAGAATGCGACTAAAAACTTACTTTGAACCAGAAATCTTACTTAGACAATCGCTTCTATGCAGTGATTGAAAATTCAGCAACCTTATTATTACTTGCAAAAATAATATCTCTCAAGGCTCAATACTAACTCCATCACTTGACTTTATTTTTACTTCAAACATACATCTACGGAGATTGCTCAGTAGTACTTGTTACAGACAAAGATCAAACTCGTTCTTTTTTGACACTTCAAAATTAGTTGATCCAACTCGACTAACTGAGTTAAACCTGGAAAATTAAAGTTAATACGAACAATTCTTGGTCCACAAGGAGTTACTCCTTCGACGTGGTCAATGCTCCTCCTTGTAAATTTTGACAACTGATGTTTAAAACAAACTTATACTGTTAAATACTTAAGATATACACTTGATGCCTAATGAGACAGAAACTGTCATGAAAACCTCTAAAGAAACGGCAAACAATAAATCAACGTACTTGCCGTCGCAGAAATTATTTACATACGAAGTTATAAAGAAACCAATTCGGATATTGAGCCCAAATATACGGATAAGTTACAAAAATTATACAGATTCTTAAACAGATATTAGGCTTCACTCGCCTAAACATTTGCTACGTTCACAACTACAATAAAACATCTGACCTGTTGTTGATTTGTACTAAACGATGAGAAAAAAAACTAGAGCTTTAAATATTAAATAGTCTCTTGTGTTTTTTTTAATTTACGTTGTCTATTTTTGTTGTGATACAGATCCTATTAATATGAATAATTTAATTATACCACATGGAAAATAGACTATTTAAGAACGATATATTAAAATGCCTTATATTTTTATACACAGTAAAACCTCACTAATCCGACTTCCACTGGTTCAACTGTCCGGGTAATCTGACCAACTCGTGGCTCCTACTGTGTACTCATTATTCTTGGAACCCCGGGTGATCAAACCGGCGTGACGGAATGAGAATGTCTCCACAAATGTTACGAAGACTGCCGATGTAAAAGAAATAAATTAGAAATCTTTATTGAGACAAAAATGAAATTATTTTATATTAATGATTTTTTTAATATTGGGCTGAGAGGCAAGAGGGTTACTTACTTAAATAGGAAAGCCGAGCTAAATTTGTGAGTTTACACTGTTCAGATCTTTAATCGAGGCGCCTTGACTTAGCAAACTAAGCATTACTTCTGTTCTGTCTTAAGTCTTAGTCCGTGAATGGCCACAACTTCTGGGCTTTCTATGCTGCTTGTGCCGCACCTCTCTTGCCTTGCTTAACTTGGACCAAGTTCAAATTTCCTGATATGCTGAGATCCAGACCAGCGCAAGCCTGACCCCATTCATTCAAACATTAAGTTACACGGTCAATCATTCCATCATAAAGTCAAATTAATCTTACTACTTCCCCAGGCTATGTTGAAATCTCAAGTGAATTGATTTTAAAATTTCATCCATATGAATATGTATATATGTAAGAGCTACAATCCAGCTGTCATCTGAATTCAGCAGGAACTTTTCATGACAAATTCCACTGTATAGATATTCCCTCGATTAAAAATAGACATTTATTATTTTATTACTAATGAAGAAGGTATATTATTTATTGTAAAAACTTTAATATTTATTTGTTTTTCAGTGACGGTGATTACTTTTATTGGTTGAGTGCCTCAAATTCTTTTACATCCTTTTCATATCTCTTAACAACTGTTGACCCCGTATTAATATTTCTTTTTTACATTCACTGTTTACACCATGAGCCATCAAAATAGCAAACCATAGGTCGTTCAACAGTATATAGCCACATAACAACATTTATTTTTGATGCTTTCAGTGGGCCAGCAGCAGGCTACCGCTATTTTATAAAAATATTTCTTCTTTATGGTTTCTTCACATGTATGCCATTTTACTAACATCCCGCGTCTCTTAACTGGACTTTAAGTTCCAGCCTAATGTTTCAGGATTCGACGAAGAAACCCTGATTCAGGTCACGAACCTACTCACTGGCAGCTTTGACGTCCCATACCGCTTAATGAGTCACTTCAATTTATAGCGAATCTAAAGCCGCAGGATTCAGAAATTCTTGAGAACACGCAGCTAGTAAGCAAAAAGCCTCCTGAGATCTATCGGCAAATGATATAGCTTGCTGGTTCTACCCTGTCCGCAAAAGTAGTAGGGACCAGTACTAGTCCAAGTAATCTTATCCGCAGGGCAGCAGGAAGACATTGAAACACTCACAGCTCTGCCGGACAAGATTTTAGATCGAACAACCTCCACAAGTTTTGGGGAACCGACACACAACCACAATTAATCAACAATTAACACAACCAACTCCATCGCCCTCGGTGTAATTTTACAAACCCCTGTATCTATCCCAACGCTACAAGCCACACCCAGCCAGTATCACATTCCCATATAAACATATTTTGCTGCTATGTTGCAGCAAGCTTGCACAGCTCAAAACAAACTACAGGGCTTCAGAAGTCAGACGCGCAGCAGAAGAGTTACAGAGAGTTCAGCTTCAGGTCTCTGCTGTAAATACTTTGTACACTTCTCAACAAATGTATGAACCGATATCAAGAATATATCACTGATAAGATCGGGAAAAGACATTCAACAAGTAACTAGCTCTGAACAGCATGTATTGTGCCCAATGGCACACGAATCACACCGAAGCATCTACAATTCCTGCAACCAAGAATAGTATCAGCCATCAAATTTCAAAAAAACACCCCTTTCTAGGTACGCTGATTTCGCTTGCAAGATAGCAGATCGAGATAGTACAAACTTGAGTCACACTCAAATTGACCATACCGGTAGGAAGTAGGGCTTGACGAGACATTGTCTTGTTTAAGCCTCCATTTTCCTGCCCGGCGATTCCTGAAAAAGGTAACGAGTACACGGTTTTTACCTCCTTGGTAGTAATGGCAACAGCCGACAATTAAAATAGCTTTTGTAGCAGTAGAAACCTTTTTGTTTACATTTAGGCTAAGTTTAAAACAGTCTAAATTCACTGATACAAATAGAGTCAACACCTGACTTACCTGGTAACATTCAACGACGACTGAGGAGACATTGAATTACAGATCTTCTAAATTAAAAACAATAAGATAACTTCCAATGTAGCTTCAACAAAATGAAGGGGATACTCAATGGATGTTGTTTTGTCACATTTGTATCCTATTTGGAGGTTGTGACGCTAGTCACAGTTGTGAATAAATAAATAATAGGCAAAAATAAATATATTATGTTATGCTAAAGGTCTCAATGGCTTGTTTAATTTATTCTTTAATCTAATATTTGTGTTATAAGAATGAAATGACTACAAGACGTTAAAACAGTTCTTTATACGCTATTCCCAAATTGTTAATTTGTTGCATCCCTTAGATGAGCTGAATATTATACTTTGAAATAAACAATTAAAATGCCCACAAGTGAAACATAATTTAATCAGTGAACGTAATTACAACGTTACAATATTTTTTAATTTTTAACTTTAAAACACTACTTTTGTTGGGACAAAATCACATTTGAAACGTGAACCCACGTATCAGGAACACACAATATTATAAGAGTATAATAGTCCATGGTGGGTGGCTTCAAAGAGTAATAAAACCTAAATGCCTCATGTCTGAAGTACACTTAAGGGACCAAAGAGTTACGGGCGCTATTGCAGTCATCTCAAGTAGCAATTGATGGTGAGCTGATTCTAGTTTACATAATGCCTCCTTTAAACCCTTCAGGAACCCACAATACACGTTGCAATAAACCAAAAACATTAATTATTCTACCTTGTAACGGTAGTTGCCGACAATCCATCTAATGACCTTACCCCCATAGAACTACAATACTACACAATTCCTTCGTCATAATCGCAATATCCTTCTGCAATTGTCTTCCCCACTCCATTCGCCAAGCTCCTTGATTTCATTATATTTGTCATATAGTTACGATTGCGTTGAATGTTATTTAGTTTCTTTATTATTAAACCGTTCGTTGTTGAAGCGATTTATTTTTATTTTCTTTCAAACACTGGCCGATTGCTTGTTAAACGGTTAAGTGAAAATGTGCCGAAAGCCTTAGGAGTCTTTGGATCACGTAAGAAACGTGATCACATATCAGTAGGGACGGGGTTTATTAGTAATAAAAAAAGTAAAACATGTATTATCAAGTTTGATATTATCGATGTGTTATTGCATTTATTTTCACAGTAATATATACACTAAACTGAGAACTATGTAAAAACATAAGTGCAATTACCTTAAGTCTAGAGGTCAAAATGTTATAACATCATATATTTATATAAGTAAAGGAGTAAGTAAGGGAGTAGGTAAGGGAAAATGAAAGAGAGCTAATAATGGAGTATAGGATTAAGTAATGGGGCAAGTAAGGGAGTAGCAATGAAAGCAGTATTCCTTACGGAGATTTCTTAAATGGAACCAAATTGAAAATGAGAAGTAGCATAGAGTAATTAAGGGAGTATGTAAGAGAGTAAGTAATGGAGTACGTAAGGCAGTAAGTAAAGGAGTGAATAAGGGAGTAAGTAATGGAGTACGTAAGGCAGTAAGTAAAGGAGTGAATAAGGGAGTAAGTAATGGAGTACGTAAGGCAGTAAGTAAAGGAGTGAATAAGGGAGTAAGTAATGGAGTACGTAAGGCAGTAAGTAAAGGAGTGAATAAGGGAGTAAGCAATGGAGTAATTAAGGGTAGCGATGAAAGTAGTATATTCCTTGCTGAAATTTCTTCTATGGAACAAAATTCAAAATTACAAAAGCTGCCGATTTTGCAAAAGCTTAGTAAATAAAGAATTTTTTTTTCACCCCTCTGTTTCTTGCAGGAATTAGTCTATTAGAATGATTTATCATCCCTTTGGTCTAAAATCTCTCCTTCATATTCTGGATGTTAAAAAAGTTTTAAAACTCAAGTTGTAAAGTTATCACACAGGGGGCTGTAAATTACTCCTGAGCCGTCATAATAAGTAGAAAACTTGAGAACATCCAGTAGTCGAGTTCGATGGAAGAGCTTAAGCTTAAGATTAAGTCTGTCGTCATATCCACTTTATTCTGCAACACCGCTCAAGTTAATCGGGATCTTATCAGAAATAATATTTTCAACTTTCGCTTTGTCTTTTTGCTATGTTATCATTTTATAGTTTGTCGCGCCTTAGCTTGTGATATTGAGTTATGTGTTTGCAAGGATATCATTTTTGTCAGCAAATGTCTAAATAAGAATTGAAAATATTCAGTCTCATAACTCCCCTTTTATATTACAATTCCCTACACTTGGCTCCTTCCTTGGTTTTTACTATAGTATATTTAACTTGTATGTTATTTTCTATGTATTAATTTAAAGGTTTTCATTTACTGCTATATTGTATTATTCCGACTTCTTTATAATGTAATAGTTCCCTTTGTTTTGCCAGTACAATTATTTTTGTATTCTAGTCTAAATTAGATTTGAATAAGTTTAAATACCTCATGGTACCAAAGAATGTTGTCCGGTGGTGGATTTGACTTGACCCTGCAGCCAAGTTTAACGATGTCTCCTTCTTTCACGTAGTTTCCACCCAGTGGACCTGACAGTACTTTCACATCGGCCGTGGCAGCGTCTGCAATAGTTAAAAAAATAATTAATAATCAATTATTATATTAAATTTTATAAAATATAAATGTAATAACTCTACAAATCAACTTAGAGATTTTTTCCGGAGTAGAAACAATTAGAAAATATCGAAAATACTGTTTATCCTCATATTCGTTGCCAATTTATTAAAAAAAAAGACAAAAATATTAATACAAAAAAACGCCTAAATATTAATAGATTAAAAACTAACTGCCCTGTAATTCAGTGAAAGTAAAGTAGATGCTTTCCCTCTGGGCTCTGCAATGAGCTGAGAACCTTCATTTCAGGTGAAAAATTGACAGAAATTATGGTCCAAACACATCAATTTCTACTTGCTCCTCTGCCTCTATTGGGCAGGGGTGAAATAGTCTGAGCATTGACCCTGTCTACAGCAGTCGTACTCATCTCTGCCATATGACCATGTTCTCTGCCTAGTCCTTACATAAATGCGACATGTGTCGTACTCGGTTGCCCATCTCCTGCGTAGTATCTTTCCTAGTGGCCGTGCCCCCGATAGCCTCCTAACCTTGTGGCATCTCCCATTCTGCTAAAATGACTAAATCACTTAACCTGGCGATCTTCGAGTATTTCCTGCGAAACTCAAAGGTTTTACCGCATGATCTTTATTTGTATCATCACCAATTGCATCGAAACCTTTCAATCAAAAGTTCTGAGAACAATAGTCAATGCCCCTTATTACCTCAGCAACAGAACCCTTTATAACGATCTTAATGTATCTTACATCCTTGATCTCATCCCTCCTAAGTAGGCAGAATTTCACTGAAACTTATCAAATCATCCTAATCCTCTACTACAGCCTCACACATCCCTATAATCTATCTCGAAGATCAAAGCGGCAATGGCCTCGTGACCTGCTGTAAATTAATGACAGAGGGAGTCATGGCATCAGGCCTTTCCCCAATCATGTCCTGAGCTGTTGGTCAGCCTCCCATAGGTCCGTCTACACAGGCCCGTATCCGTTGGGTTACGCGGCTGATAGAGGAGAGTGAGGGGTCTCTTTCATATACCAAGGTGGTGACAGGGATGTGTGTAATTTTATGTACCTTACAAATGAGTGAGTGAATAGTTAAACTATAAATATGGGATGAACTAGATCGATCGCAATCACTTATTTCCCAAATGAGATTGTAATTTTGTTTCAATTAAAAGATAGTTATCATCCTATGAAAGTTGTATTTATTGTCAAGCCTGAAGGTAGAGGTTTTAATTTTTTATAAGATTAGCTTTCTTCTGTCTGTACAGGATACGCTAGTGTGCTTAAAAATGAACTATCTGAAATTTCAAGTGTATATCCCAAAACATTTCGAAACATTCATTTGAAGATTTTTGTCTATACAATACGTAAGCATAGAAAGAAGTTACTAGTGAAATAATCAAGTCATTGCTAATATTTAAACATCATGTCCTAACTCAAAAGATTTAATGATCTATTTTTAATTCATTCCGAAGGTTGAAGTTACATTTATGGTGGTAACAGAATAAGGACTCGCGTACTTATTCCAAGCGGGATTTAATATGTTTTATTCTCTATATCATTTAAATATTTTAATTTTGTTATTTATTGAAAAGGTTATGCTCACTAAACAACATGGTTCAACAAAATAAAACAAGTATTTCTGGCCATAGCGAGTAGTTTTACAATCAATTATTATGTTGCTTTAGAAATTCCGATATCGGATTTTTTCCCTTCTTCGTTCTACATTACGTTCTTATGTATTGAAAATGCAATTTAATCCATAATTAATGTAAAAAAACTTCCCTCGCATGCGAAAGAGGAAGCGGAGTCTTGGGAAGTCCCCCACGCTCCTTCGTCACCCACGTCACCGGCTACTAGCCAGTAGAGGCTGACGAAGAGCGCGAGATTCATACGCTCAGGACATGATTGGAGAAACTGGGCAATGCCAGGACTCCCACTGTCACGCGTTTATAGCAGGTCACGAGACCACTGCCGTTTCAGTCTCCGAGGAGGATTATAGGGATGAGTGGTGCAGTGCAATGACTGTAATAGGGGATTAGGGTGGTTGAATAGGTTACTATGGAATTTCATGAACTTGGAAAGGATGAGTTCGAGAATATAAGGTATATTGAGATCTTTATGAAGGGTTTTGTTGCTGACGTAATAGTAGGCATTTACTATTGTTCCAAGGACTTATGATTGAAAGGATTAGATACGCTGTATGTTCGACTTTTTTGCTGTCCCCCATAGCTCTATTCCGTATGGCCAGATTGGCTTAAGTATAACTTTGTAAATTAGTAATGTGTTTTCTATTGAGAAAGTAAAATGTTTTCTATTCAAATGCCCTTTGAAGTAATCTGTACAGTTGTCCAAAGCACCAGTTTAGTTCTTGTCTTTTTAGTCTCGTATGTCGGTTCCAGGTCAGCCGTTTGTCGAGATGGAAGCCTAAGTAAGCAGGTATTAGGGGTAGAGGGGAGATCAGCGGTATACAGGTTATAGAGGCTGGGACCCAGGACACTGCTTTTTTTTTTTTTTTTTCTTCATAGCCCCTTTAAATTTACAGCTAATTATATATAATTATAGATCCTCTGGCGAATCTAAGGACACTGCTCTGTGGAACTCCTGCTTTTATGGGATAGTAGTAAGAATATTCTAAACCCCAGCGGACTATGTGGGTTCCAGGTCAGTCGTTTGTCGAGATGGAAGCCTAAGTACCGTACTGTCTCGGATACCGGGGGAGGAATAGAATTAAAATAAACTAGTGGACAGGACGTGCGACAGAGGGTGAAGGTAATGTGGGAACATTTTGCTTTATTAACTTTGATTCGTGAGTGAATAGTTTGGTGCTCCTAAACTATTGTAGAAGTCAAGGAGATCTGGATTTCGGTTGGGATGTGATAGCCAATAAGTGGTTGTGTCAGTAAAGATAGTGGAGCAATGTTTCCGTGAGAGTGCAGACAGCAAAGCACGTCCTCGTGCATTCGTGGGTCTTGACCCCCCAGTTTTGGATCTTCCCAATAATTTCCCCACCCACAAGGAAACGATGCCCGATGGAGTCTAGAAAGGAGATGAATTCGGAATCAGAAAAGGACTTATTATGAGGGCAGTACACTGTTGTTCAAATAATAAACGAAAAATGAGGCTTCTGCTCCGTACTCGATACAAATTCGAAATGTTTTATGGTTGTAATAGATACTATAAATACTTCTAAATATTTTAAATCTTAATAAATATATAAAAATAAAGCGGTTTTGGAAAAAAAAATATTATAATAATTTGAATTGTGGAAAAATATTGTTACTAAAAGTTTCTTTTAGTTATTTTCATTGAAATGGTTTTGCTCATTTCAATGTTTCGCCACTTGAAAATTGTCGATTAAATATATCACAGAAACATTGGAACGATAGTCAATGAATTTAATTGAAAATGATCTAACTAATCAATCTACGTTCTAATTATAGTTATTTATTGTCATATTAATTTATAGAATTACCATAGCGAATTGCCATTTCAATGATTCTGTCATATATGCTAAAAAAATCATGCCTCAAATAGTTCAATTGTAATAACATTACATTATTATATATATTTTTACATACATGCAACACTTATTGTTCTTTGACTCTCTATATACTCAGCGGGGTACTTAGGGTTGATGGCTCTACACGTCAGATCTTTCCCATCGTCTTCCATGATTGGCTTTAGCTTCAAGGTACTGCGAGTGGCATTACCGACTGTGCTCACCTGAAATATAAAATAATAATAATAAAAGACCCCAAAGAGTTATTAATTTTATTGGTAAGACGATCAACATTTTACAAATTTAATTGCCAAACCCAAAAGGAGCTATTGTCTCTCCTCGTCAGGTTATGCGTATGTAACATTTACTGTAGCTGTCGTAACAATGATCTAGTATTCCTTTAATCTCCATGGGGTGTTCCACAACATCTCAAGATATATTCATTATCGTTAAAATACAATAATGAAAAGTATGAAACAGAAAATGAGGGGGGGGGGAGACCAGTGTGACCAATGACGGAAGTCCCAGCGTCTAGATATTTACGAAAGCTGGCGGGACCACTTCTGCTTCAATCTCCGAGGAGGGTTGAGAGATGGGTGATACTTGAAAGTGATCTTGCTTGAGTATAAGGATAGTCAGAGGATTTCTGGTGAAATTTTAAGAATGTTGTAGAAACTTCTCAATGCTTTTGGATATATTGGGATTTTAAAGTCATTGTTGATGGTTCTATTTCTGAGATAAAAAGGATCGATTCGATGTTATAAAAAAACAAAATGGTGAGGGAACTGAAGCTGGATTAATCGATATAAGTGGTAAGAAAGATTTAATGGGCGCATGTAAAATATAAGTGATAACTCAAGAAAAACAACAACATGGGAGTGGCAATAGAAACACCTTAATAAACCTGTACGCAAAAGATTGTTTGAATTGTTGACCAGTTGTTTGAAATTGTAATTGGGCAGTATTGTTGATATGATTTGTTGAGATCCAGTGATTTCTTGAGCTAACGTCAGTAACCAAGTGGCTAATTCATAGAAATTGAAATAAATAGTATCCAAAAATTCCTAAATTGATAAGAAAATGGCGACGTAATTCATCGTTATCCAACAGCCTGGGAGATAAGTGTACTGAATCTTCTTATACAGTAGTACCCTTTACTTCAGATGGTGTTTGCTCTAGTTACTTCTTCATGCAATCATTATTTTCTTACATAAAATTTTAATTAATTTAATCAGTAAGGTTACCAATTCGGTCTAAAACACAGTGGGTTAGTAAAAATAGAAAATATATTATCTTTCACAGGTGTGTTGTAAACTCCTTTTATTGTTTTCATATCTTATTATTTATTAAATTCAGTCTTCTTGTACTATGCAATTGTGTTTCTAAATATATAAATTAATTTATATTGTACTGAATTTTAGTCATGATGATGTCTGAATAGGTGGAACGTCGATAGAGGATTATCACAAAAAAAAAAAAAAAAATGTTTTGAGGGACTCCCCGCTTTTTTTCTAATATATATGTAAAGAAAACGTCTCGAGTCATCGTATCTCTTAATTTTAAAATACGCCGCGCACGGATGACCTGTGCAGGAGGATGATTGACAGAATGACTGTATAAGAGACGACTGAATGTCGTGACCAGGAGTCATAGAGAGAGCGTTGAAGTGAAGATATAAGTGCAATTTTGAGTTGAGTAAACTTAAAGTGAGGATTTATGTGGAGAAAGAACAATATTTGAAATAAAGGCTTTAAATGTTGTTTCTTTCGTTTAAACAGAAACGCAATTGAGTCTTTGTTCAGAGGAAAAACCATTACCTAGATCAACTGATTATCCTGATAGATAAAATTATATTATACATTCAAAATGGTGGTATAAAAAGCCTTGTTTTTACATATGCATATCGATCAAATTATATTTTCTATTCATCGCATGTTAACATCGGTCCGAACATAAGCTAATTGTTATGTCGTTTGTCATATTTGCATCTTTAGATGTTTGCATTGTGTGCATACCAAGTGGCCATCACTGAAATCAGCCATGTTTCTGTTATAATTCAATAACAGGATGTACTGTTAGAGAGAGGCCTTTGTACTGCGTTGATTGATGTATTAATTATTGTCCGGAGCCGATCAATCCTTGTTTATGGAATTCTCTTGTGACCCTCCCCCGCTGTAGATTGGATAACTTTATGTATACTTAAACTTCCGTTAAAAAAAAAAAATTTACAGTTTACGTTTATCAGAAATAGTTATTTGACCCAAGCCGAATAAATATGCATGAATGAAACATAATAATTCACGGATTTAGCTCCTAAAGTTATTCGTGCACAGTAACAATCTTACATGAGATGATCTATTTCAAAATAAATACACCACTAATTGCTTTTGCTATCAAATAAGGTATTAAGTGATGATGCATGCTGATAGCAATATTGATTATATTTTATTTTTATATAGTAACAATACTATTCAGAAAATTTCATCATTGCATACTTGCCACACATGGCTTACAAACTATTCATAAGAACATTTGCGAAAGTAATAACTTTTCAATTATTTTTTCATTATAAATTAATACCCGAAATTTAGTGAGGACGTCCAACCATGTATCTGGAGAATTGTATAAGTGCAAGGGTATTCACCAAGGATGAAGCCAGAGCAATCTTCTATCGTTCTGCTAATAAAAAAGGATTTGTGGGATGTCATGATCAATTATGAAAGCTCGGAAACAAGGTTTTTAAGAAGTGATATGAATCGAGCGTTTTTACGATTGCCATATCAATTTTAATAATATTTTTAGGATCAAACGCCATTTATTTATTAGACGTAAGTTGATTTAAGGGGGTGAACTTTGTTGAAACCACCTCGTATATAAAAGTGTATATTATCAACTGGTGATCCTAGGAACACCTGGGTGTTCTAATACCTATTTATTTTTTTCTGTGTAAGCCCCTGCCCTCTGCTGCTAGGAGCTTGGTTCAGAGCTATCCAGAAGTCGACAAAGCAAAGCAAGAGGCTGTTTTCTTTCAGTACAAGTTTAACTTTAGTGTTTATTTTAAAGTGGTTTTCAGACTTCAGAAGCGTATAATTCTCCGTTTAATACTCCCTTCCTTGCTTCCTAAACGTTCTTCTATCCAATAATTGCCACAGGAGATAACCCGAGATCCTCAGATGCTAAGGTGCTGTATGCGAAATAATTGACATTCAAAATTTTTTTAATGTTTTATCGTTTAATGTCATATTGAAAAATGATTCCTCAAACTAGCGCAGATGCAAGGACTGATGTGGGTTCTGAAATCATTGAGTAAGGAGGTAGGAGGGTTAGTGAGATCTGTGGAGTTAGAAGGATGAATAATCTGAGATATGTTGGGTAGAGGTACGTGCTGTGGGTGTAACTCATGAAAAGAACATTAAAGAATTTTATATAGTTTTTCGAGTTGTTGTCTATTATTCGCTGAAATATTTTTTTTTTTAACTGCCATAAAAACAGACAAATAGTAATTTAGACAAAGCCCAGAATTACTGAGCTACATTTATTCTCTCTTGCAAAATACACAAGCAACATGAACATTTACATTTTGGAAATCCCCCTTATTTGCCTGTAGGATTGTAGGCAACCAGATAATTTGTTTCATTGTTTAATTATTTAATTCAATAATCGCATGTTATTTATTCTACATACATTATCTAACACACACAAGATGTCCTTAATTTCTGAATGAATGGTTATTATTATATCCTTAGGTGGCTAAAAAAGGACCTATAAACCTGACTCCGGCAAGAGACAATAGGTTTGCTACTGTTTGAAAACAAGGTTCCCTCTGTTTATACCCTATATAGCAGTTTAACTCCAATAAAACAAAGAAAAATGAATTGAAATTACCGAAATGGGTGCGTAGTTGATGAGGTCACCGTCGAGGTACCAGATGAGGTTAGCTGCTGGATAAGACCCGTAAGCTTCGCATACTGCGTCCTTTACATGGCCCGCGGAAAACATTTCTACTGGAGAAACTATTTCCACTTTGGCTGGTTTTACTAAAAAAAAATAGAAAAAATACCAAGGTTACATATGATTTCCCTTACATGATTACATATCGCATTCTCGGTAAGCTTGTCTATAATATGATCACACATTAATAAAAACCTACAAATACTTTAATATAAGTAATTATTTGTTATTAGATTTTTGTATAGTATCATTAGTATTTTAAGTACTATAATATACAACTATAATATACAAGTAATATGATTTCTACTGTATTGACTTAAAGTTAAATGACCACTCTATACTAATAGACATACAATCACAAAATAAGAATTAGTTATCATCATCATCAGTTAAGGAGATCAGGATTTCGGTTTGGATCAGATGTCCAATAGGTGGCTGTGTCAGGAGAGATAGTGGAGAAATGTTTCCGTGTGAGTGCAGAGAGCAAAGCACGTCCTCGTGTATTCGTGGATTTTGATCCCCAATGTTAGTGCTTTGCGTTAAAGTCCCCACTTACAAGGAAACGATCTCCGATGGAGTCAAGAAAGGACGAGGGGAAAAGTGAAGGTGCTGATTGACACTGCAGTGGACTGAAGGAAATTGTGTGCTACCAAAGGAAATGGAGTCATGTATAAGGCCAGTGGTACCTGCATGTGCTCTTTCATCTGGGTGATCTGTTCGATAAGTCTTGTACTGACGAAGTGTAAATGGGCGTTTGCTCGTAAGTCTTGTTTCAGTAATGAGAACTACATCGATGTTCTTGTGGTAGAGTAGTGCTGTCAGATCGTTAGCGTGGGTGTGAATCCCATTCGCATTCCAAAGGAGAATAGATAAGGATTCGGAAGGATCAACTTATGGATTTTGTTTAACGGGGATAAGGTAGGAGACAAAATTTGTGAGAAGGGAAATGAGAGGGGTAATTAGGGTTCTGAACTCTGTAACGAATGAGGTTAATAGGCTAGTGAGATCTGAAGAGCTAGAACGTGGAAGAATATGCGAAATGCGTGGTTGAGAATGGGATTGGGTTTGCTGGTTGCCGGGATGAACGGAATGTTGGGTAAGCGGAACTTGTGGAGGAGGAGTTGGCAGTGCCTGTGCTTACTCTCTGTTTCAAACTACATCAGAAAAAGAGACAGAAGGCCTCAAATTTCTGGCTGGGCCTCTTCCTGTTGCTAGTTTCTTCTCTTCTGGCCAACGACCTTGTTCGTTCCTGGACTTCAGGATTCTATAAGCCTCGCAGCCCTTGTAGTTTGCCGGGTGGCCTTGATGGCAGAGCACGCATACTGCAGGCGATTTCAGGGGCTTCTTGCACAATTAACTTTTGTGCTGCCCACTGCACTTTACACACCTGGGAGGGTTGCAACAGTTTCTTTTTGTGTGCCCATATGCCTGGCAATCATGATATTGGACGATGTCACGTTTCGGGTAAGGTTTTTATACCTGTACGCTTGTGTAATACAGGTGGGTCAAATCGTAGATTTTTTCTACTCCTGGTGTTCGCTCTAGATCGACAGAACAAGGGCAGTGGTGTTTTAATCGCTTCGTCTTGTTGCCTATCCTCACGGAGCACGTTGGTTATTTAGTGAACCTTGTATCCTAAACCTGAGAGCTCATTTTCCATTTCGTCTGTTGGTGTAGTGGGATGCAGGTTTCTAATCACTACCCGTAGCAGGAGAGATCACTGCTTTATCTGTTAAGTATGAAAGTAAGCCTTCGAATTTTCCAAATAATTTATAATGACTCTGTATGTATCGGGTGTTTCAGGAGAAATTTTTGTGTCTCTATACAGATTGAGGAATTTTCCAGTGCCTGCAAGTTTAGTTAATTGAGAGCATAGCAATTTAAAATTACTAATATTACGGCTGAGTATTGCTGGTGGTTTAGGCTGTGTAGGTGTTTAAATAGAATACATCTGCTCTACTCTAGTTTTTAACACCTCAAAAGGTAGGCGTGAAGAACGGAGTCTCATTCATTGTTTGTTTAGATGTACAAGCTTGTGGTGGTAATTCTTCCGACTTGGCTGCAGATAAATTTACAGGCACATTTCTATTGGATCGTCGTGGCTTTCACTAAATAGGTGTTTGCCCCAAAGACCTTGACGTTTTTTTTTTATTTTCCGACATTAATTGTTGTAGAATCGCATGTTTCATTATCAACAATATTTTGGAAAATTTATAATATTTTTTTTAATTAATAAAACATATGTCTTGGAGGAGAGTACTGAACGCGAAGATTCTACTCCAGGGATTGCGACGTAAACAGCAACAGTCAAAGCTATGAAGGTCTGACCGGCTGCCCTGCCCTTATCAGTAGCACGGCAGAGGCGCGTACAGAGCCACTCAATATGGCCGCCTTCTCTATGAGATGTCGAACACACGCTGAACAAATACAGTCCCCAGCTTCACAATCCACTCACCTGTAGATGGCTCCTTCGTGAATAGCTTACGCGAATAGATTGTTAAAACACTTCCTATGAACAGTAGCAAAAACGGTTTATTTGCAGAGCGACGCGAATACGATGTTGATTTAGTTTAGCGCAGGAACAGTACTGATCCTTGCTATTTAAAAAACAAAACTGTTCTGCAATTTTAATAGAGTAGGAATTCATGGGAAGATGTGAGACAAATTCAGTTTTTTTTACGTTTTAATGTATGTAAAATATCATTCTAATGGATTTGTTGGTAAATAGAATTCATTTCATTGATTTCACATCAGATATCCTTATTCTGTCGTCGATGCGTGCATTTTTCTTCTTTTTGGACGGAATCAGGAAAACATCTCTCATTTCATATTCCCAGCAGTAAAAAAAAATAATTATTATACAGCTCATTTCATAGATACAGTTATGGCATATTTTTTTTGTTTTCACATTTTACGTAAAAACAACAAATAAGAAGAGGTATGATGACCTTATATGGAATAAGGAATGAAACGGTGATTAAAAATCAAAAAAATATCAAGTAATATATGGTATATTGAAGGATGTGATTGTGTACCGGAATTTTTTTGTGTAAATTGGGCATAAATCCTTACATAGAAATCTTTTATTTATTTATCATTATTTTTTGTTGAGACGTTTTGGACTATATTAGTCCATCATCAGGCAGCATCTACACATCCATAAAAAAACTTAGGTACAATCCCAATAAGTAAAAAAAATTTTTTTCTTTAAAACAACAATATTTCACCAAATGTAAATTATATAGATTCACCTGAGGATCTATAATTATATATAATTATCTGTAAATTTAAAGGGGCTATGAAAGGAAAAAAAATAATGTAAATTATATGCTTACTACTTACATGTTGTGTCGTTCTAAATTAAAAAAAAAAAAGAGCAATGAATTAATATCGTCAATTAAAATATTTCCTGTCCAGAAAATCGTCATAGTCAAGCTATTAAGTTTTATCAGTTCAAAGTTCTGTTTCATATGTTTAATCTGGTAAGTCTAACTGTTATTAAATACTATTTAAATACGTTTTAAAATTTAACTTATTTATTGTGTCCACATAGTGAAACCCTATACAACGAAGTTTTTTTTTGAAGTTGGTGACACTACGACCTAACTTAAACAATGTGTGCACTGGCCAGTTCCAACTCAAGATGATGTATGCTTGCTGAAAGTTGTGATTTGGTGACTCGCTTCTTCCAAGGAAAGTAGTTTTGTAAAGTTTTCCCCTTCGAAAGCCTTAAGGCATAAGGGGTCTCTTCGGATATTGACAGCTCGAGGTTTCTACAGTTGCAGGGGTCCACGCAGACGTTTGGGAAAGGTGCAGGTGGACCAGGCCTTGAATGAGTGTCAAACCCGTGGAACTTGCATCAGATCAGGCATAAGTGGATTTGAGTTGGACCCAGGACACGTGTGAGGACTACAGGACGATACACAGGAATTGAAAATAATGTCTTCAATATTCTGAAACCAGTGATATATTCCGATCACTTGACACTCATCTGAAGAATAATTCATGAATTGCATACAGTCCATAGTATAGATGATTAAACAAAAAAAATCCTAAAAACCAGCATTACTTTCCAGGAAGCCGTTAGTATCTAATGCCTTAATATTTTGATTGGTAGCTGCGCCTGTCTTTTTCTGGAAACTGGAATTGATTGGATCAATGAGCAGATTGGCGTACGTTGAAAGATGAATTTACAACACTCCCTCTATTGGCTAATAGCTTAAATTAATTTAAAACAAAGCGTTGGAAACAACAAACGATTATTGCTAGTTAGGACGAAAAGTAACAATTGTGTTCTGAGCCGGACAGAAAAAAGGACACAATGAACAAGAATGAGTTGGTGAGAGGGTGGATCTGTGAAGTTGCTTAATTGTCTGAAGGGGCCTCTCCTTTCGTACTAAGGTGCATTACCGAGTCTCCGCACAGCTCTAGTGCTAAGTTAGAAGTTTCTTACAGTTTTTTTTTTCATCAAATTCCCTCTCTTCGTGAGAGAGATAGTGCTATCAAGTCAATTCACTTTTCACCCTTCCTACATCTTTGATGAGGGCAATTGTTCAAAAAAGGGTAAGTAGTCAATGATTGCTTTCATTCGGACGAGAATGTTGCGATCCATACTGTAGTCAGAGGAAGGTGGATGACTATATTTAATGAAATGTTTACATGCAATAAATACATAATATTTTAAGCAGTTGTCACCAATGTTACAAGCGCCGCGGACCTTAAAATCAATCTTTTTTAGTTTATCTTTGATCACTGTAACAGGAGTGGAGGAGTGGACATTCTGATCACCGTCAGGTATGGATTTTGTTCTTTCAGTTGATAGGTGATGTGTTGATTCGGTGTCCAAACAAATTTGACGGTAGCACGGTAGGCTTTCTGAATCTTCTTGAACTATGAATTTTAAGATTTCTTAAACTCACTACTCAGAAGATATATAATATTTATTTTTTTAAATGTTTACCTCACTATTAGAAATATATATGCACGACAACGTAAAAACGATAAAATCGAAGACGTTTCAAAAAATATATTAATCACGCCGTTGGAGCCCATTTCAATAGGTTTTCAGTGACCAAAAAAAACCCAGAAATATTTCCTTATTTCGCATGCAAAGCATTCGCTAGTTGAGTAGTGTATTTCACAATATGAAATAAAACAGGTGGTTATTTAGAGAATGCTTGACTTGCCTCAGTGTGTGGTTCTATAGCTTAATATCCTTCCTATAGAAATCATTGGGTAGAAAGGATGCTTAGAAAACATGGATGAGAGTACTTATGGAGGATTAGACATTAATATCTGAAAACAACGCCTTAATATCACGGTAATAATTAAACTTGGACAGAGAGAACACCACGTGTTGCTTTGATAAATGCCTGAATAGCTGCACAAACTACCCAAGGTAGTGGAGAAAATGGGGTGAGATAGTCCCAAACAAACCTTTAAGTCACGTAGACCACCATTCCTTTCGGCTACCTCCAGACTACCTACGAAACATTTATGGCTGTGGTCTAAGTATTGAGCTTTTAAGAAACTAACACCATAAGCATCTCTTAGTAATGTTTCTTTACTTTTCACGCCCTATCATTTGTTTCCATATATTAAAAATAAAACAATATAATTCAAAATCGAATAATAGATGAGAATTAAAACAAAAAAGCATTTAAATAATATATATATACTTTATATATAAATAGCAACGATGCTCTTGGATCAACTGGTATAAAATGTTGTCATGAGATAGGTTAGGACGTTATGGCTGTTAGTAAATGAATGCGAATGCCATTAAAAAAAATACCAATGTCACTTTATTTGAATCATTCAGTTTCTGTATATACCATAAAATTGTCACGGGAATCCTATATAAACCACTGATAAGGTGATAAAATAAGGTGGATAAATTGAGTGAAGCTGACAAAATGTGCCAATAGAGTTCAATAGAGGTGAGTGATTAGGAAGTGATGAGTAAGCTCGGACAGGTGTGGGTAATGCCTAGGAGACGGTTCCTGAGCCCTGTGGGAGCACAACAGTTGAAGAAATTTACTGGTCCTCCCTCACTCGGTTTTAGTGCCACTACACTCCGTTTTGTCTGCGGCCCGCTGTTCCTCAACGGTGCTCCTCTTGAGCAGGATAAAGAACATTCCAGGTAACACTCCGCTCATTGTATACACTGACTCACGCTTTAAAATTAACGATTACAGCAAAAGCGAAAATAGGGATCATTCATCGTTCCATTTCAGACTGTTAGTGATGGGAGTGTAAGTTATACGTGGAACTTGGAACAATTAGATATTTCGTTTCTGAATAATTTTAGAGAGATATCTTTTAGATGAAATGTTTGGTATTAGGCTGAGACTATCAATTCAAATTTCAGAATCATCATTATTTTTAATTTTTACTAACATAAAAAGAAGTATTTTCTACAACATAATTGTTGTTAAAGCAATTTTATATGAATAATAATGAAAATACTGTCCGATGTGTACCAATACAAATAAATGCAGGTAGAGAGGAAAAATATTAAGAAAAGCAATTAGTGGAAACTGTACTTGATAGGTTTGGTCATTGAATCATTGCAATTGCATACAGTTTTTTTTTTTTTTTTTTTTTTTTTGTACAAAAGTCCTGAGAACAATAGTAAATGCCCCTTATTATGTCAGCAACAAAACCCTTCATAACGACCTTAACATACCCTACATTCTAGAACTCATCCCTTCCAAGTTTATGAAATTCCACAGTAGCCTTTCCAACCACCCTAATCCTGTAGCACAGTCATTGCACTGCGCCACTCATCCCTATAATCCTCCTCGGAGACTGAAACGGCAGTGGCCTCGTGACCTGCTATAAACGCGTGACAGTGGGAGTCCTGGCAATGGCCAGTTTCTCCAATCATGTCCTGAGCGTCTGTGGCTCTCGCGCTCTTGGTCAGCCTCCACTGGCTAGTATCCGGTGACGCGGCTGACGGAGGAGCGTGGGGGACTTCCCAAGACTCCGCTTTCTCTTCGCGGTGGATTTGGGGGGTCTCTGGGCTGTCTGTAAATATTGTATGAATGAGCGAGTGAATGATGATCTGTAAATATGGTATGAATGAGAGCATTTATCTTAATTACTTATTGCCTTATAAAAGGCAGATTGTAATTTTAGCACAATAAAGGATTATATATATACAGTTTTTTGTTCTTCCCTTGATTGGAATTCCATGAACTGGGTCTTGGATGCGGTTGGAGGGCTTTAAATTTGTTTAAAGTTTTTTTTTTTTCGTTCTTGCTTGTTGTCGGGATATGTATTGACCCGGTGTACCTAGCGTATTCTCCAAGTGATAGTCCCTACGAAGATTTAAAGGCTCGTCTTATCGAGACTTACAGCCAGAGCCACGAGAGACGACTGATCCGGTTATTGGAAGAGACACACCTCGGAGACCAGAAACCGTCACATCTCCTGCGTCAAATGCAGTCACTGGCGGGACCCACGACCTCTGAGGACGTCATTCGCACACTCTGGCTACGCGCCTTGTGCCTTTTCAAAAATTACACACTGCTAAAGTAGAAGATCAGGAATTGACAGTCTTCAGGGAGCAGAACGCCACATGCAGGTTAGAGCCCGTTAACATCCCCGGCAGCGACATTTCTCTCATTTGCGAGACCTCACTGGGGGAGCCAAGGCCGTACTTGCCTTCGGGCTTTCGACGATCCACCTTCGACCAGCTGCACAACCTAAGTCACCCAGGAGTAAGAGCAAGTCGAAAAATGACGAGCCAAAGGTTTTTTTGGCCGGGTATGAACGCTGACGTGGCTCGATGGGCACGATGTTGTATAGCATGCCAGACCTCAAAAATACACCACCACACCATAGCCCCTCCAGGGCAATTTGCGGGCGCGGGGAGGTTCAAGCACGTGCATATCGACCTCGTAGGACCACTGCCAACCTCAGAGGGGAAGCGATACATCCTCACCATGATTGACCAAGCCACGGGATGGCCTGAAGCAATTCCACTTGGCAACATGGAAGCTACCACCGTAGCCGACGCCTTCTTTAGTGGCTGGGTCACCAGGTTCGGCACACCCATACGAATAACGACCGACCAAGGCCGTCAGTATGAATCAGACCTGTTCACGAGACTGACTCGCCTCCTGGGGGTCGAGAGAATTCGGACCACCGCCTACCATCCACAGTCCAACGGCCGAATTGAACGATGGCACTGCTCGCTTAAAGCCGCACTAACCGCCCATAGACAACATCGTCAGTGGACGCGAAGCCTGCCAGCAGTCCTGCTCGGCCTACGAAGTGTAATCAAAAAGGACCTGGGGTGCAGTGTCGCCGAGCGAACATACAAAAAACCCTTACGCCTTCCCGGAGAATACTTTACACCAACACGAGTAGATCTGGACGTCCGACGCAACATCACTCAACACCGGGAAGACACGAAGAAGACGTTCGTTAGCAAAGACCTCAACAACTGCACACACGTCTTCGTTCGACAAGAACACCGGCGTAGCCTCGAACCGGCTTATACTGTTCCGCACCCAGTAGTCAGCAGGAATAATAAGACTGTCATGATGGCAGATAATAAGGAGACTCACATTTCCCTAAACCGTGTCAAGCCAGCTTATTTGCTAGACACCGCCGAAAGTTTACCTACACCGGGTGCACCAGAGGAATTAGGAAACACTCCACCACCATACCTCTGCACGAGAAGTTCGGTAGCGCGACGGTAAATATAAAATAAACATGACTGATTAAATATAAATTAATTTTACTGCTAGCTTCCAAATACTCTCAGGTAAAATAAAAAAAAAAGGTGACTGTGACCTAAACAGTGCTTCTTTGATGTAGCTTATCAGTTAGGGGCAAGGTAAGATATACCGTCACCGTAGCCTAGCCATGCTTTTACTTATACCTTCTTAAGTTGGAACTTACGGTATATTCTGATGACAAGTGTAGTGACCACAGGGGCAGCATGTTCCGCACTGGAGGCGCTGCAGCTGAGGTTCCTGCCGTGTAGGTGCTGGCTCGCGCCACCCAGCTGCAGCCTGGATACCTGACTACCTCCCACCGACATTTCCGAGCTGCTCTCCAGCATCTTGTCGTCCAGCCACCAGCTCACCTTTGGCGTTGGGTATCCTCGACAGAAGAAAAAACTATCAACTATCACTATTATAACCGTTCTTAATTATTTAAAATTGAATTAGGTACATTGGCTATGAGCTAAATTGTATTCTGTTAAACAAATATAAAAAAGCTTTTGAAAGTCTTAACCATTGGTAGAAAATCTGGATTTAAAATTTCATTGCTTCTGAACTGAGATTCATCAAATATGAAAAGCTAGTGAAACATTTTTTTCATAAACACACAAGTGGTCAACTAAATTGTATGCTTTGAAATATACTAAATTGTATCTTAACCTCTCGTACAACATCAAGTTTACTCAAAAAATAGTAATCAACGGGTTGCAGTGATGTTTTAAGCCCATGTTGTACACAGTAGACTCGCGAGTAATTCATCTACAACTGAAGGTGGACCTGCCATAAAGACCAGTCATGAAGGCTGGCGTTACCAAAGGCGAAACACCTAGTGTTGTATAAGAGCGATGAACTTTTAACCACAATAAAAATTTTATTATATTTATGGACTCCTCCAAATGCATTTAAATGCAGGAAGAGGAGAAATCTGTAATCAAATTATTTTATTATTTTTTCTACATTGTATTATTTTGTTTTGAGGTTTTAAAATAAAAATGGCGTTACCAGTAATGAATCGTTCGAATAAAAGCCTTACCCGATAAAATTTCAAATAGATTCTGAGCTGGGCCTTGTGAAATCTTAAAAGTTAACGAAACTAGTCAGATTTTTTTTTTACTTTCAATTATTTTAGAGTTTTTTTTTGTTTTTTTTAGGTAACCCTTACTTTTTGTGCCTTCGCAATTATAAGTCCCCTGTTTAACAAACATGAGATTTTTTCCAAGATTCCATTTAAAATGAAATCAATTTATTACTCATAATTGCGTGCTAATATGTAATGCATGTAGTCTAAAAACAAAATACTAACATCATTGCTCTTGATTGTGACTTGAGATTCCGTTTGATTACCAAAACGGTTAATTTAAACTCCATACAATAAAAATAACGGTTATCACTTACTAGTAGTAATAATAATATAATGTCATATTGAGGGTTTCATATTGAAGTTCTTGTCACCCTGATTTATAATATGTAATTTTTGTTTTTTATTCTTCAATGGGAAAGTGGATTGGAGATGACTAGGAGGAAAGGATAGGTAAGTTTTGGGGTCGTCGGCATATAGGTAGAATGAACAGTGATGTGTAGATGGATGGAGGTTGTTATTGATTGTTATTGATATTGAGACAGGAATAGATAGATAAATAGATGGATGAATATCCCAATGACATAGTGCTACGTACTAATACATTTAAATTCTACGAATATTATTACCTATATACCGTTATTGTTTAAAATATACAATAGGAAAGCTAACTCATTAATTGGTAATACTTAGGAATCGCTTTTCAGAATAAGACTATTTTCCATGCTACGGAATTCGATTTCTATGCTATAGAGATATTTTGGTTGCGCCATGATCTATAATACTTACCACCTGTCACGATGCAAACCAAGCGTATATCTTGACCAATTCTATAAGGTCCAGCGATGCTCATCAAATCGACGTTTTCGTCACGATTGTATATTTTTGGTGGTGAAGGAGGAGCTGAAAAAAAATCAAATAGCCATTGTTAGGGTTTCGTTTGTTGTCTGATTGGCAAATCAGTACCTGAAGTAAGTCAAGTCAGGGCAAAGATCAAAATCGCTATACAATGAGAAAATTCTCAGTGCACGACTTGATCGATGTAAACCGCACGGGGTAATGCAGGTCAAACAAAAGATCTAGGTGGGACCGATAAACAACCGTCAACGACCGGACCGCTAGTGTGAACGTTTGGCAGGTAAGTCGACCTTTCGGGATTTTAGTGAATTGTGTGATTTTGCCATTAAAAAATATTGAGATCTCTTGAAACTCCCCTATAGATAGAAATGGAAAAGAAGTTTTTGCAGCCATTTAAGCAACTAGAACCGTCTTTTTGATATTGATCTACCATTATTCTCTTAACCGAATATCATTAAGATTTTGATTAATGTCAGCTTAGAGAACAAAATTGTCTATTAGCGAGTGAGAAACCCAAATAAAATGCCATCGTACCTAACCTGACCGTGAATGTGAGTGCTACTGGCGAAAAACTGGATCTGACTTGACCGAACCTTCATCTCTAGAGTGAATCGGGCATTATGTTTTCACACGTAAGTTAGTGTGTTCTGATCTTGTTCGCTACTTTATCCCAAAGTTCAAGGAATGTTCATGAAAGACATGATATCGTACATATATGTATATGAATCATGTGGATTTGGGAGATCTTTCGGCTGTTTGTAAATACTGTATGAGTGAGCGAGTGACTGAAGAATTGTAAATATGGTATGAATGAGAACATTGAATACAATTACTTATTTCCCAATAAGGCAGATTGTAATTTTATCACAAAAAAGATTTGAATTGTAAAAAACATATATATGTATATATATAAGTATGAAGTGAATATACTAAATAAGACATTATATTTTTATTAGTATTAATTAATTAAAATGCGTGTATTATTATTGGTATTAGTACGTGTATATTATTATTGGTACTAATATATGTGTATTATTATTGGTATTAATAAATTAATATGTGTGTATTATTTATTGGTATTAATATGTGTGTATTGTTATTGATATTAATTAATTTATGTGTGTATTACTATTGGTAATTATTAATTTACATGTGTGTATTATTATTGCTATTAATTTAATTGATAATTTATATCTTCATGCATATTTTATCACTCATCTATTATTCTGCTCTTATAACTCTTTTAATTTACGTAGATAAACTGCAACAAAGAATTTAATGATAAGAAGAGTACTTAAATTAATTATAAGTTCAGAAGACGTGCTTCTTATTTACTATAAAGTATTAAAAGTAATCTGACTTAGAATAATACTTATTATAATATTTTAAACATGTGAGGTTAACACTAAAGTGAAAGAAAAATACGTAATACATTATTCTAATCAAATATCGATATAATTGTGATAACAGATTATTTCTACTTTTATAGTGAAATACTTTACTATGATACAACTTTATTATGATGAAATTACAATCTGCCTTTACTTAAAAGGCAATAAATAATTGAGATAAGTGTTTTCATTCATACCATATTTACAAGTCATCATTCGTTCGCACATTCATACAATATTTACAATATAGTGAAATAAAACTCTTACCTCTCGTCTCCCCACAATTTTATTTTATTTAAAACGCCGAGCGGTTCCTGCAATTCACAATGGCATTCTCAAGGCTATACCACACAAAAATACGCGTGACGCTGCAGTTGGCATTACAAAATAAATATTTTAACCTTCCTAGTCACTTTGTACAGCTCAAACTGACTTTTAAAACATGGCATACGAAAAACAAAACAAAAAACAATGATCAATCTTTGACTAAAAAAAAAAAATACTAAAAATATCTGGTTCCATGAACCATTTTGACTAGCTAAGTAAAAGAAGAACGGACAGGCCATTATGTGGGTTTGCATTACAACAGACCTCCTCGAACCAGGCTAGAATAATAACTAAACCAACATTCCCCCACGGCGTCTTCCCGCTTAAAAACATTATTTACTTTCCACCAGCATTCCCTCAAAGACTCCCGACTTCGGTGACGGGCTGAACCCAGCTAGTCTATGATGAAAAAATTATAAAACTCACGACTAACGGTTAGTTAAGCTGATTTACCCCAGCTACTGACCCTTTGTCATGACTTTTTAGACGGACTATGTCTTTTCAGCGCAATCGTTTATTATTATTAATTAAATTTATTAATCACTATTAGTAGTGATTGTAACTTAAAAGGATGTTAAGAGATTGCTAAATACCAATACTCATTGATTGTAGTATGTGATGGCACTAAAATTGCATTAACATAATTATTAATTATTGCACGGGACCTTAGCTAGTCTTTATTATCGCATGCCTCAGAATTTTTACTTAGAAAGTACTGATAGTTCATTGTTAGCCGTGAGTATATGAATGAGTGTGAAGGGTTTGTCGGGGGATATGTTGAAGTAAATGGAAGAGGTGTTAAAGTTTTAATCAAATTTATTAATGGACACCAAATTTATTATTTCGAGATACTAGGAGTATGTATGTCTGCATCAGGTCTTTTTGTGGGATGGAAGATGGTGTCGACTGTTTAATACATTTAGGAGAACTTCATTGGTAACAATTATGTCAATATGTGATCTTGAGATTTAATACTATTAGATAAACTATGTGATGGTTACTGTTTTTGGAGGCTATTGGTGAACTTAGGTCGGGTATATTGGTGGTTACCTCTTTATTCGATATGGAAGTGAAAATATGTACCTAGTAATAATAAGTTTTAATCTCAGTTTTCATAAGTTATATCAAAATTAGTGAACAAATGTATAGCACAGTCGTTTCCTAGATTTATTATTTTGATGACAGGTTGAGGAATATTGATTGTGAGAGGATGACCATCGGAGATGGAAAAACACCACGGAGCTTTATGAGCCTAAGTTGTGAGTTATGAGTCCTTTGGTCGGGGAATGGAGGGTAGGAGAACTGTCTTATGGCTGAGATGGTTGGACGAAGTGTCCAGTGGTGCAAGGTATCTCCTTGGCGTTGGAGTTTGTCGGGCGGTATCGTTTTATAAAAATTCTCGAAGGATGATGCATTTTGTGGCTATTAATACCCTTGGGCTGCAGTACCTCTCCATTTACTTCAATCCTCTATGTAACAGGAAGAAGATTTTTGGGACTTGATTTACAAAAATTCGTTTTTGCTGCCATGACAAAATCCCTTGTGTAATGACAAAACCCCCATGAATACCCTTGTATAATGCGCCACACTTGACTTTTCTGTATCGCTAAAGACAAAGGCGAAACACGATAGCCTGAAGAAGTATCAAAAGAAGCACTTCTTAGTGCTGGACAGAGATACTTGGAGAAAATTCTTTGATGTGTCCATGACTCACTCTTGGTTCCAATGTCACTGAAGAAGAAGACGAAAATGATTTTTTGGGACTTTACACGAATAAAATTACTAAAAGTCGTAATCATAACAAAACCTTTATTTGTCCTTTTCATCATACTTAAAATTTTTCCAATCATAGAATTAATATTGAATAGAAATGAATGATGACGGCCATCACTTCTGATATGAATCTCAAAACAACCCACTGTGTGGTCACCCGATTTCGTTTCGGTATTTTTAAATTTAATTTGTAGTTTATATTTAGCTGTTAATCAAAACAGCTATTCCAGGATGTCTGTATTAGATATTTTCATAAAAATATAGCCAGTAAAGGTTCGTGACAGAATTAAACTACTAACGTGAACTGACTGCCCGACTGGCCATTCTGTTCTTGATAATAATAGCCCTAATGGTTCTCCTAATGAACGAATCTAAATATATTTTCAGATGAAAGTTCCCTACATGTGTCAAACACTTCAAACTTTAGATAATCTTCTATTTTTGGGAAAAGTACTTAGAACACTCGTTTCATTACCATATGTATGTTTAATGTATAGTGGTAGATCAAGCTATGTTACTCATTATCCATTTAATCAAAAGGATGTTTATTTTTTGGTGCTTTTGGGACATATCAACCATGAGGGTCAACGATACCCCCAAGTCATTAATAACTGTGATTATTTATTTTTATTGCTTATAAATATATAAATTCGAAGTATAGCGTGACCCATCACACAGTTGAGGGATTCGATACGGTTGCAAGAACGATTTTATTGAAACTTTTGATGTTTTTTTGTAAAAACAGTTCAAACAGTTTATTTACTATTGACTGTTTATTATTTTCATGAGATGGCTTTTATTTCTAACTTCTCTGAGAGGCATCAAGTAAAATTTTCGTGCAAATTATCATACTTTTAAAAGAACTGGACTTGATAAAACATCGCTTGTGGCAATATTTCTTAATGACTTCACATAATTATAACTTAGGCAATTGTCATAGGCTCAAATTTCCTACTGCACTACTCCACGACAACAACATCGACGTAGCTGTTATTATTAAAACAAGACTTACAAGTAAACGACCATTTACCGTTCGACAGTACCAGACTTATCGAACTGATCACCCAGATGGAAGAGCTCATGCAGGTACCGCTGTCATTGTCCATAACTCCATTTCTCATCACATAGTTCCTTTGGTAGCACATGATTTCCTTCAGTCCACTGCAGTGTTAATCAGTACCTCACTTTGCCCCTTTCTCTAGCATCAGTGTACTACCCTCCTAATAAATCCATTTCCGATTCCCAATTCATCTCCTTTCTAGACTCCATCGAATATCGTTTCCCTGTGGGTGGGGACTTTAATGCGAATCACCAACATTGGGGGTCAAGATCCACGAATACACGAGGATGTGCTTTGCTGTCTGCACTCACACGGAAACATTGCTCCACTATCTCTCCTGACACAGCCACCTACCTACTGGTTATCAGATCCCAACCGAAATCCAGATCTCCTTGACTTGTTCTTCTACAATAGTTTAGGAACACTAAACTATCCACTCACGCGCCTCGATGACCTCTCCTCCGACCATAGTTCTTTATTATTAACCATTTCCCTAAGACCAAATAACAAACTGTCTCCTCCTTTATTTATTAGGGGTCAAAATAACTGGGACCACTTCCGACAGCTTCTTACACATTCCGTAGACCTCAAAGTGTCCCTGAAAACTGTTGAAGATTTCCTCACTTCCACCAAAAGCCGTTAACCCCTCTGAGGTCAAATACCTTCTGAAAAGCCTACCTTACCAAAAATCCCCTGGATATGTTCTCCTTACTCTTCAAATACTCAAACAACTTTCTCATAAAGCCATAATCTTCCTAACCTACATATATAATTGCACTATCCAAACGACGAACTTTCCTGTCCTCTGGAAACATTATTGTCCTATTCACCAAACCCGGTAAACCACCCAACGACTCCTCATCTTACCGTACAATTAGCCTACTCCCTATCCTCTCAAAAATATTTGAGATACTCCTATTAAAACGTCTACTTATAATAGTTGAATCCAAAAACCTTTTTTCAACACACCCGTTTGGTTTCCGTCAACAACATTCCACTGCTTAACAAGGCCTTCGCGTTGTTGATTACATTTTCTAAGCCCTTGAAACCAAACAGCATTTCACTGCTGCCTTTCTGGACATAGCTCAAGCTTTTGACAGGGTTTGGCACGCAGGTTTGCTTTACAAGCTCAACAGATATTTACCACAGACCCTTTTCCTGATCCTACAGTTCTACATTTCAAACCGTTTCTTCCAAGTCCACTGGGGTTTAGAATATTCTAAGTACTATCCTGTAAAAGCAGGAGTTCCACAGGGCAGTGTCCTGGGTCCCATCCTCTATAACCTATACATCGCTAATGTCCCCTCTACCCCCAATACCTTCTTGGCCACATTTGCAGATGACACTGAAGTCTTGTCAGCCCACTCAGACCCCGATATAGCATCCCATAGCCTTCAAAAACACCTTGATGGGATCGAGTATTGGTGCAACCAATGGAGAATCAAAATTAATGAAGCAAAATGTTCCCACATTACCTTCACCCTCTGTCGCAAGTCTTGTCCACTAGTTCATTTTAGTTCTATTCCACTCCCAGTATCCGAGACAATACTGTACCTAGGCTTCCATCTTGACTGACTGAAAACGACTCACTTGGAACCCAAATACGAGGCTAAAAAGACAAGAACTAAACAGACCCTTTGGACAACTGTACAGACGACTTCATAGGATATCCCATCCCTCAACAGAAAATAAACTACTAATCTACAATGTTATACGTAAGCCAATCTGGACATACGGAATAGAGCTGTGGGGGACAACAAAAAAGTCGAACATCAAGGGTATCCAATCCTTTCAATCAAAAGTCCTGAGAACAATAGTAAATGCCCCTTATTATGTCAGCAACAAAACCAATCACAACGATCTTAACATACCCTACATTCTTGAACTTATCCCTTCTAAGGTTATGAAATTCCTTATTAGCCTATCGAACAGTGGGAGCCCTGGCAATGGCCAGTTTCTCCAATCATGTTCTGAGCGTCTGAAGCTCTCGCGCTATTCGTCAGCCTCCACTGGCTCGTTTCCGGTGACGCGGCTGAAGGAGGAGTGTGGGGGACTTCCCAAGACTCCGCTTCCTCTTTCGCATGCGAGAGAGGTGACCAACATGTGGACTTGGGAGGCCTCTGGGCTCTTTGTAAATCCTGTGTGAATGAGCGAGTGAATGATGAATGAGAACATTTATCTCAATTACCTATTGCCTAATAAGGCAGATTGTAATTTTAACACAATAAAGAATATTATATTAAAAAAAAAAAAAAAAGATTTGTCTTGGGGACTCCGTGGCGTTATCATATCTCTAACCTCTTCCTCTCGTTCCATCCACAATATTTCCTCGGTTAATTCTTTTTTCAAACCATCAATTCTCATCACCCTCCTTATATATAATTTACAATATTATATAGTTCAAATCCTCAGTCCACTCCCGGAAGACAAGATCCCGTCTCTCTGACCTTTATACTCCTTCCTACAAAACTGCAGCATACCATCGGGCCTTCCTTGCTCGCTCTACCATCTGGAATTCTCTACCTCCTAAAATCCTCCTTGTTCCACCTTTTTATATTTAACATTTTTGTATTTAACACTTTTATTTAAATGTTTACTGCAAATGATAGATGATAGATCTAGCTGCTACTCTCTCAGTTTGTTAGAATTTAATGTCATATTGAATTGTAGAGACTTCGGTACAGTTATTTTTTTTTTCTTTGGCTTCTTATATGTTGATTTATTTATAACTATTTACTAAATGAAGTCAAAAAATGTTATATTTTATTTAATTTATGTTTTCTTAACATATTTAAGTTTATCATACGTTGTCATTATTTTTATTATTATTTTCTTATGATGATGTAATAGTTTTTTTTATTTTCCAAAAATGTGAATTTGTCATTTGAACATTAATGTTATTCATAGAAAACTTTGTTCTAATTATAGTCCTCATAAACCCTGACACATATTACATATTATTAATCCTATACAACAACGAAGAAAAATATTTATTTTTTTAATAACAGGTGACCCTCAATTATTTTTAATAAGCTGTTATTTTAACATATCTACCATCTAGAGTACCAAGCCAAACTTCCACGTGGAATATCATTACTCTATTTGACACTGGTATTAAAAAAAAAGAAGCAGACACTTATTATGACAGTGTTAATGACTACGTAGTTCACATGTTGTTAACATGTCAAGATCTTTAGTCTGATAACCTACAAAATATGATCGAAAAATATTTATTTATGACCCTTAATTATTTTTCATGGGAATGGTTTAATTTTTGCTTCAATGGGTTATCCAACGAAAGTACCAAACACATATGATAATGACAGTTTTGGTTACATGGTGTGAATTTAGTTTAATAAACAAAACCAAACTTACATAGCACTAAGGCATTACTTCCAGATCTTTAATCCTGCTGAAAATTATAGACAATTTTTTTAACACATACTAATTAATTATTGATACTTAATCATGTTTATAGAGATTTCTATAATTTATTTGCAATGTTGAATGTGAGCTCTATATAGAATTTCGTGTCTCTATATATATATTTCTGCTCGTTAGCCATCATCAAGATGTATATTATTAAGTCGAGATCGTAGTTTGATTTAATGTTATTGATTGCTGATAACAGTGATTCACAAAAATATATGAAACTGAAAAACAAATTTGTTTCTGTCGACTATATTTTTGAAGTTTTCCAATGTGTCAAATTGGATTATAGGACGATGTTCTGTAGATAAAAAATTGCTCCAGGTTTTTTGTCTTTACTTGAACAAACTCTGCCATGCATGCAGCAACTTCACCTACTTTTACTTTGTAATTAAAAAAGGATTAATTAAAAAGGCTAGGATTGGCTCGTGGACACTAAACTGTTGAAATCGCTTTTCTGGGTGGTTTTGAAGTACTTAAAGGTTGAAAAATAATTATTTTAATTAAAATTTGTATTATGAAAAAAATATAAGCTGTCGGAGGACTTCCTAAGCCTCCATTTCCTCTTTCGGATGCAAGGGAGGTAGCAACCTTGTGGATTTGAGAGGTCTCTGGGCTGTTCGCAAATACTGTATGAATGAACGAGTGAATGAAAATTGTAAATTGGTATGAATGAGATCATTTATCACAATTACTTATTGCCCAATAATGATCACAAGAACACAAGGGGACCCTGGTATAGAGTGTTATGGCCTCCGAATCATGTTTTTAAAATTAAACTGCTATAAAAAAAAGTTAGCGTTATTTGTCGTAATTTAAGCGTTATTGTGTTTATCGTGTAATGATATCAACGATAAGAGATACGAACTGATCAGTGTAAGGTTGACCCTGTAGTTGCGGGTGGGTGAGTTGAGGAAGTCTATCCTGCACCTGAAGACACCCTGGTCACCTTTGGCGACCGCTGATAGGCGCAGGCGGGCCGGGGGGCCCCTGTCGAAGTTGCTTCTCCGGCCCAGGTCGTCTGCCATCGCCGCGTGTGAGGCTCTTTCCAACCCCCCGTACCGACCGTCCACGCTGAAACACATCGCACGCATAAACAATACAATAATAACTATTATAATAATATGTGATAGAATTTGTCATAAAAAAAATATATATATATTTTTTTTAAAGATGTTTTAAGATGTATTCTACATTGTTCAAAATTCTTAAATTTACTTGAAAGAAGTAAATAAGTGTCTGTGGGTCTTTTGCTTCATTCTGCTCTTCACCGAATCCGAGCGAAACGGTCGGAGAGTGAGACAGGGTGATTTCCTAAAACAGCTTCACGAGGGGCGTTCTCAGGGGCATGGGGGCTCCTAGGAGATTTAGTATGTTTGTATTGTATGAACAGTAGCACGACTGTGTACTGGGCATATTGATTGAGTGGAATTGTGTATAAGGATTAGTAAATTTTAACTTTACAAAAAAAAATTAAAGGAATTAAACATATTTTCTTCATAATACAACAACAATATCTAACATGAATAAAAAATATCAGCTGATACAAGGATGAGTAAGTAACCTCGCATTTTGTTTTTATTTTGTATATATCACAATTTTTTTTTTTTATGTAAAAGAAATAAATGGAAAATAGTAACGAACAGCTGGAAAAATAATTTAGAGAAATGATCCAGTAATGAATTTTAATCGTTAAAAAGTTAATTTTCTGCTAATTTCTAAGAGCTTGAGTTATATCAGCAATTGGTAAGAAAAACAAAGTTGCAACTGACAAAAAGTTGAAAATTTATGAAAATACGGTTTCAACAACCAAGCTGAGTTATTTTGACTAAAAAATAATATCTTAAAATTAGAAAAATCTCTTTTGTATTTTGGGGTGTTCTTTAATGCATTTAACGGAATCATCAAGTCAAATTAATATTTTTACTAATTTCAATAGCATGCGATGTATTTTACTCACACATTCTATTATTCAAATCACTCCAGCCTTGGTTAAAAGTGCGGTTTGTTGTAGTTTATAACATGGACCATGTTTATTGCTAGAATGGACCACGATTGCTAGAAAAAGCTTTTAACATGTTTTATATCTAATTACAATACATTATATATGCACCAGAGTATAGGGTGATTTAGCTTAAGTAGTTAGCGGGCGCTACAATTACAAACGTTAATCTAAACTTACCTATGACTATAATACTTTTAATTTATCAAATCTAGATCTGAAATAAGAAGATATCTAGTTTCTATTATACAGTCAATTCTAAATCATTTAAATACATTTTTCACATAACATAGGTTTGTAAATGGTTTTTGTATTAACATAGTTGCTTTTTAAATGTAATATTGATTTACCATTTTTAAATTCTAATTTAATTTTTTCAGAAAGGTTATTACTTTAGTGTACAACAATGACTGTATATGCATTTAAAGATACTGTGTTTTTTTCTTTGTATTGTACATAGATTGTACTGATCTGATTATTTATTATTTTAAGTATCTGTGCATGTGTAATCAGATCAGCATGTAAATTTACGTTTTTTGTCTTAATTGTAGTCCCAAGGATGCCTGATTAGGTGAAACTCTCTCTCTCCCTCTCACTCTCTCTCACACACTCTCTCTCTCTCTTTGCATCGCTTGGAGCCCTTTTCAAATAGCTTGTTCTCTTTCTAGGTCCTTTATTTAGTTATGCATTAAAAACAATATCAATTATTAATTAATTCAAACAAATTTTGATTGGTTAGTTTTGTGAAAAATAAATTCTAAAAAACGTGAGGCTACTAGTACACGGATCAACTAGTGTATTTATTATTTTGTCGTTACTAGTGGAGGTCGGTGAGATTTACATCTGGCCGACTCTAACAAAATCTGCTCTTGTGCATCTCAAATCGTGATCCCACATTCCGCTTATCTGTTCAGGACTATCGACAGGGGACAGCTTATGGGACCATTCAAGTCCTCTCTAAGCACCCTACCCTCTCAGGGCAGCTTTATCCCCCCATCCACCCTCGCCACACTTAACCTTTTTGCCACCTTCAAACTCCCGACCGCCCGTGAGCACGTTATGTGACTCCATGTTACAACCACTTACATTTCCAGCTACGCAAGTCTTTTCTTCTATGTTCTAATCCCTTTCAAACCTTAAAATGCCCGTAAACTCCGGCAAATGCGAACAAAGCACAACGACGAAAATCACGGTAACCAAACCATGGTTACGATATGATTTATATTGGACTTTATTTGGACCCACATGAGGGATCTAGGGATTAACATGAGGCTATAGCCTAAGGTGTGGTAAGTGAGATCTTTAAGCAAGTCTGTTTGTTGAGAGTCCGGCTATATTGGGCCTTATTTTTGAATAATGCTGATAAAATAAATGAATGAAACCACATGCCTTAGCTATGAAATAATGTTAATACAAGCTCCATGCTAAGTTCAGGGAGATAGGGCTGTTCCTTCAAGCAGTAAGCAAATAAGTTCTATATACATGCATCTATTTACAGCGGTTAAAAAGAAACATACATATATATATTAAATATAAGTATTTAACACTAAAATTAAATAGAATATGATCAAAACTTCTCAGTACCAGAAGGAACTAAAGATACATTAATAATATAATATAATGATAAAAGAAATTGTATTCTGAAAAAAAATGATAAAGACATGGGGGATTCATAAAGGTATGAAAATGCAATTATAACATTTAGCACATGTGAAACACAATTTTCCATTACCAGGTCAGTTTTTTAAATAATTGTCACTCATGGTTTCATCACTATGGAAAGCATTGCACTCTTAATGATATGTACATTATTGTACTCTATGAATAAACCCGTATATTGTGTGTGTGACATTACATAATTAAGGAATATCATATGAATTGAACAAAAGTGTGACCCCTATATTTGTATCAAACAATACTCTTTATTAGGTAAAAAGTTGATTTTAAACCCCCAAGATGGTATAGTAGTTTTACACACGCATTAAAGAAGTTTTCAAGGAACTCACGTTGATTCAGTATCTCTCAGTATTGGTTCTTTACGTAGAATGTATATTATTATGTTTAAATTTTCAAAAGCACAATATAATGCAAAGTTACCCGGCAACCTTTCCCGCTATTTTGCCTCTTGCAATCATTCTTATATTTTCTTAGTAGAAATTGTCAGTAAGTCTATTCATCCCTATAAGTCTGTTTCTTTTGTTATCCGTGCTGAAAACCTTTGGAACTCTGTTCCCATCAAAATTCGTTGTTCATCGAATCTCCCAGTTTTTAAATATAGACTTTACCAGTTCCTTATCTCTCTTCAATCATACCATTATTAATTCACCGTTATTATTCGTTTTTTTTAATTAATTTCCTATTTTAATCCACGCAATGTTTCACGCTACGTTCTACTTTTTAACGATTCCTATATTTTCTTTATTTTATTAGTTGCAGCACTGACAGCGCTGAGGGAGGTGACAAACATGTGGACTTGGGGGGCCTTTGGGCTTTTTGTAAATATTGTATGAATGAGCGAGTGAATAATGAATTGTAAATATTGTATGAATGAGAACATTTATCTCAATTACTTCTTGCCTAATAAGGCAGATTGTAATTTTAGCACAATAAAGAATATTATATACATATATAAATTAGTTGCAATTTTCAGGTCATTCACCTCTACTCATTTATGTTTGTTTGTTTAAATCTTTTTCTGTTGGTCCATTGTAATCTTTGTAAATGAACATGAGATTTTTACTATCTATAAGTTATCACATCAGTGTAATGTTACATATCTATTTTGTCTGTTACATATACATATTTGTTATTCTTAGGGGACAGTTCCCATCAATTTTCATAAGGGATGTAAAATCGTCTAAATAATATTAAAAAATAGCAAGTCTACTTATCTGTGTATCACATAACAGAATAAATATTTTAATAGCCTAGATGTGTTTGCCCTCCCTACTGTAAAATAAATATGACGACTTCCTGGCTAGGGAGTGAGGAGGGGGGCGGGAGGGTGTCGCTAAGAAGAATGTAGTAGGTTAATGTAGGCAGTAATGTTGAAGACAACTGGCTAAGGGCGAGGATGGTTTATTTAGCGTGAGATGTGTCCTATCTGAGCACGGCTGGCTGCGCAGCCGATAGGGGCCGACCCCCTCCCGCCGCCCCACCAGCCCTCTTTGAATTATTAGCTACCACTTTCCCCGGCATAAATCCCGACGGTGGAGCGACCAAACTGGAAAAACTTATCTTAGCTGACAAATGAATAGTAAATCACTGCGACTTACTTCACCCTCCTCTCTTTTCTTACTTCTCTCCCTTTGCCGGGGGATCCCCGGGTGCCGACTGAAAGGGCATAAAACACCCCCTGGATCAACTGCGTCAAGGCCTGGCCATTATCACCAGTCAAACTGTCACCGTTCATCTCATCATCGTATCCGCGGATCCTTAGGGGAAAATATCAACACATTTGCGCGGTAGGCCGACTGGCTTGGGGTATAAATCGATTAAGTGCGTCTAATCGATTTGTTGAATTTGACTGTAGGGATTTATTATTTTCACGTTCTAAATTCTAATAGAGGCCAACTCAAAAGTGGTGTTTTAGTCCGGTAAATTGAGATCCACACTTCCTAGATACCCCAGTTATCTGTTTCCTGGTTGGTGACAGAACAGGTCTCAGTGTTGAGACTGAGTCATCAGTGGTACTGATATGTTGGCCGGTCATATTGACGCCGGGTGACTCATCCTCTGTGGTCAAGGGTGCATGGTTGCTGTTGTTACGAATATTTATGCGTAGCAGAAACGTTGAGTAACAAATCATTCTTACTTCCAAATCATTCTCATAATCTTGTATTTTTACAATAAACGCCGATGTCAATAGTTATAAAGTTATAATTTGATTAATACAGCCTAATTTTTCTCCTCATGAGCTCCCCAGACATTTCGCGTTTATGTATTTAAGTTGATTCATGTTACATGGAAATCATGTTTGTCATTAGGTAATGTGTTGATTGTCAATTACTTTGGTTACGGTTCAGTTACATTCAGTTCGCTTGCACTTTATTTAAGAGTTTGTTTTTTAGTTTGTGAATTAAACATTATTAAATCCACGGACGCTTATGTCACGTATATTACCAGAGGATTCCCTCTTTTTGATATATAATACGCTATGAGGCTTACAGTGGCCTTGCAGAAATTAATAACCAATCTCAATACACTTTCTAACAGGGCGTTCTGCAATGTGCAAAATACACAGTTTTATGGGCCTTAAGGCTTATATGTATTCAACATTTAGAAAGAGCCAGGTCCTACAGTATATTGGAGGTATCGCAAAATACTTAATTAAATTCAAGTCATATAGTTTTAATGACAAGATATCGTCCTCCTAAATGAAAAAGGGGCCGCAAATAAATTAATAGCATACATTTTATGTTTGCACCAGCACTACTCAGCTGGTGCAATTGGTACAAAGCTTAACTTTAAGGTCTTCTGTTGCTTGTGACATATCCCCTTATGTCTAAAGTTTTGGACAGTTGTTTTATTGACTGTGTAACTCCTGGTACAGACTTATAATGCATAGGCCATCGGTCATCGTCTTTTGTCCATAAGTCATGCGTGACGCATCAAACAATTAATTAACAATTAAATCGCGACTTTTTGTAAATAAAATCCATTTAAGCCCCAAGACACCTTCTTCAGAGACCCAACAGCATTTCCATCAAACGCAAAGGGGAGACCTTGCATTACTAGTCACTTCGTTCAACTATCGTTGCTTCGGTCATACCAATATTCTCTTACTCTTCATTCACGAGTTCTACAAAACCCTCTTCCGTACCTAATTTAAACAAATACCTTCTTTTTTTTCTCCCCTTCCAATTACGTTGGTTACTCTGAGTATACTCTCAACGTCACGGCTGCATAATGAAGGGCCTGCGAAGATTATCAATTATTATATACGTGTATCATGGGCAAATCTTCTAGAGAGATTAAAGTATCCTAGACCTTGAAGGTGTTGAAGAAGAGAAACCCCGAATGAGTTTCCACTTTATCAATTAGCATAGCAACAGCAGAGCAGGTATCTAAAGCTATAGAGTCCTGATGTACGTGGAAACTATTCATTTGCCAGTTCCAATGGCTTGACAGGTGAGCTCATGTATATACATATCATATAACATCTATAACACGTATATATCCTTAACCTAACATTTCCAGTAGTCACCTGGGAAATCCTGTAATCACTTCTCAGGGTGATCCCTTATACGGTATTGTTTTGTGTCATTCCAGACCTCAGTAGTTCAGTCACCAAGTTTCATCCACATCTTGACACATTCATGACTTTAATGGCCAGATATCTGGCTTTTTCAATGTCATAGGTCGAGCAATCCAAAGTAAAAATAAAATAAGTTGTCTATATTCAGATGCTGGCGTTATCATAACAATTAGAGCCCGCCGTCTGAGCGGATAAAGAAGTTTGATCTTAAATGTATACTTCTACAGTATACTTCTAATGGCACACAATAAGTATGAAGAAAAAAAATCATTTACACAAATTTTGTAGAAAAGAGCAGCAAAACACATTTAAATAATTGTTATGATTGTATGCACGCAAGTTTGAGTAGTAATTTGACAATATGATATTAAAGGATGCAACAATAAAAAATTATCCGATGCTTACCTTAGCATCTGAGGATGTAGCGTTATCGGCTACCTGTGGTAATCATTGCAGAGAGGGATGTTTAGAAAGCATGAAAGTAAATATTAAAATAGGGTAAAAAGGCTCAAAATCCTTAAAATCACTCTGAAATAAACGCTGAAGTCAAGTGTTGAGAAAACACATCTTGCTTAGCTATGTCTGCCACAATTGCAGTTTTTCTATGGTATATGTTCCCACACTAACAAGCGTTTCTTTGGATAGGAGGTGTTGGTATAGAAGAGTGTAGCGTAGCGCTAAATATATGTAAATCACCCTACACTCGGGTTAGTAATGTATTATAATATAATGTAAATCTTGTAAGCTTCTTTGGAATAAATCAGGGTCGCGGCACGTGGTAGGAAGCAGGCAGACATACGGGCACCGACAGATGGCAATAAACCAAGAGAATTAGCCACCTGACTGCCATATAACCTAGGGCAAGGACACTTACCCCTATTAGAATAGACCTTCAGTCCCTGCTAGCAACCATAAAAACACACCCTTTTATCCCAACGGCCATATATTTAAGTGGTCACCACGTATCGTAAAGCATACCCCTGTCAGCAACTGCACCTCTCACGAGGTAAGGGAATATGGTATAAAAAGGCCAGGAAATAAAGGGCTGAGGCTACTCTCTCTCTGCTGTCCTATGAGTCGCCACGCTGTCTCACAGTCTTGAGACTACCTGACGCCTCAGCCTACCAGACTGCCGTGCCCCGTTTGAACTCTGAACCGGTATTTATCTTTTATGCTACCTCTGTACCTTTTTCTTTTGAACACAGTGTCTTGTCAGGACACATTCCTATCAATAAATGGAGTCAGATATTAAAATGCCGACATGGAACAATGGTCCATGTTATAAACTACATCAATCCGCACTTGTCACCAGGGCTAGAGTGATCAGGCACTCCCCTAGTGACGCCCCCGACAAAGAGCTTTGAAGGTTCGTAAGGTGGAGCAAGGAGGATTTCAGGAGGTAGAGAATTCCAGAGGGTAGAGCGAGCAAGGAAGGACCAATGGTACGCTGCAGTTTTGTAGGAAGGAGTATAAAGGTCAGAGAAACGGGATGTTGTGTTCCGGGAGAGGACTGAGGATTTGAACTATAAAATATTGTAAATTATATATAAGGAGGGCGATGAGAATTGATGGTTTGAAAAAAGAATTAACCGAGGAAATATTGTGGACGGAACGAGAGGAAGAGGTTAGAGATATGATAACGCCACGGAGTCCCCAAGACAAATTTTTTTTTTTTATATAATATTCTTTATTGTGCTAAAATTACAATCTGCCTTATTAGGCAATAGGTAATTGAGATAAATGTTCTCATTCATCATTCACACGCTCATTCATACAGGATTTACAAACAGCCCAGAGGCCTCCCAAGTCCACATAATTGGTCACCTCCCTCGCATGCGAAAGGGGGAACGGAGTCTTGGGAAGTCCCCCACACTCCTCATTCAGCCGCGTAACCGGACACGAGCCAGTGGAGGCTGACGAATAGCGTGAGAGCCACAGACGCTCAGAACATGATTGGAGAAACTGGCCATTGCCAGGGGTCCCACTGTTCGATAGGCTACTAAGGAATTTCATAACCTTGAAAGGGATGAGTTCAAGAATGTAGGGTATGTTAAGATCGTTGTGAAGGGTTTTGTTGCTGACATAATAAGGGGCATTTACTATTATTCTCAGGACTTTTGATTGAAAGGATTGGATACGCTTGATGTTCGACTTTTTTGCTGTCCCCCATAGCTCTATTCCGTATTTCCAGATTGGCTTACGTATAACATTGTAGATTAGTCATTTATTTTCTGTTGAGAGATGGGATATCCTTTGAAGTCGTCTGTACAGTTGTCCAAAGCGTCTGTTTAGTTCTTGTCTTTTTAGCCTCGTATATGGGTTCCAGGTGAGTCGTTTTCAGTCAGTCAAGATGGAAGCCTAAGTACAGTATTGTCTCGGATACTGGGAGTGGAATAGAACTAAAATGAACTAGTGGACAAGACTTGCGGACATTTTTGTTTCATTAACATTCATTGCCAAACCTTACTAGTTAAAATCACAAATTAAAACCCGCCATATAATTGTCTTTGAATATTCTCTTGAATAAATTTGAGCGCTTACTCATTTAGGAAGTCTTGAACAGTGGAGGTTTTATCTCTTGAAAAGCGTCCTCTGGTATTGCAGATGGAGAGTAGAAAGAAAAACACCACAAGAATCAACACCAGATGATTCGGCTGGAGCCTAAAGACGAGGACCAAGCCTCTCTGGTCTTGTTCACCCTATCGCTATTTCACCGCCTGCTCTCCAATTTGATTGGTGGTACGGAAAAATTGTTAAGTTAGCTTGGTCGCTGCTGCCATCTGATGTGATAATTGGACTTAGTACTAGCGAGTTAAAGCTGACCTGAATACTGGCATCATTCTTCCGGTACCTGTTCTCGGCCCTTGTCGGCAAGACCCGTCATAATTGCAACTTTTAAGAGTTTTAATTCACTGATTCTAACATGAAATAAATATCACTTTCCCAACATTTCACTTTTTTTAAACTAATTCACCTCTCAAAATTTTACATTTGACCAACGGATCGAATATTTTATATAATAAGGATAATGATAAATGAAGGTAAGATAATTTGAAGATTTTTATTATGGGATGGTTTAATTGTTCCTTGACTATGACTATGCCTATGATACTATACCACAATACTATCTGGCAAAATCTCTACAATGATGACAATAAAAAATTAACTCCCTTTCTAATTTAAATTCTAATCGACCGATTTAGTTAGATCCTAAAATCTCAATACAATATATGTGACTGTGGCCTAAAAATATGGCTTGCAATGAGTTTGTGTTGCCTTGCATTCGTAATGCCTGCCTTTCCATGAATGGATATAAGAGACATTAGACGTTAAAAAGGCTAGCTTGGGAAGCGAGAAGGAGTGTTAACCGAAATAGGCAAGTTTCGTTAACGGCCCTTTACTTTAAACTTTAATCCCACTCTTTACCCCCTTCGCACTTTTCTTCCCTCTTACTCCTCACCTTTTCTATTTGTTTAGTTTTTCCATCTAAAATAAACAGAACTGCATATAAATTTTGCAGTTATACCATGGAGTCTCAGACTTTTTAATTTTTCAGAATGATCACGAATTACCAATTACAGAATTACTGGAAGTGTTTTCGTTTAATAATTTGAGATGCAGATTTTTTCCTAAAATACCTCTAAGCAATAAGACCTTTTTCGTTACACTCATTTTCAAGTTTATGTTACTAACTAAAAACTAAGTAGCGTGATGACACACAGCCTATATATGTTAACGAAAAGGTACCTATTAATTTTCAAAATGTGTTCTTCAGTTCCTTCGGTTATCTCTTACAAAAACAGTTCCTTACCAGGCAGAGTAATCATTTATCCCAAATCTTCTATTGGGCAGGAAAAAGAAGGAATTTTATCTGCGACGTAAAATTTATCGACAATTAAAACAATAGGTTGCGATATTTAATTGGGGCCTAGGTTTTACAGTTGTAAAGAACGCACACTCAGAATGGTGTCATGATGTCGGCTGACCGCTTCCTAGCCATTATCATTATAACACATTCAGCCCTTTTATAAATATTTATAAAACTATAGATATGAATGAAAATAAAATAAAATACGTTTGATCGGGATCAATAATTTTGTCAACTTTCGTTTACCGAAGGTAAATCGTGCCAGATTAATAAAAAAGAGCATTTATTCATTATCCTAAATTAGTATTTAAAAAATCTAATAATACTTCCTATTAGGTCTAGGCTATTAGGATGACATTAATATGAATTGATGTGCTTGAGTAATAAAACACATAATATGTGAAAAACCGTGAACAACAATTATGAATCTGCATGGTAGATTTAATCATTATTCTCTACTAACAGAGATTATCAATATGAACATATTTGTATAACACCAAGCAAACATATTTCTGGTTTATGACATATAGAAAAACACTTATAAACACTCTAAAGATGGCATGGTATTTACATAGATTGGCAACGGGCTGTGATACATAACTCACTGTGGTTTTCAATGACCAACGCCAACAGTGCTCTCCTTGGCAGGCTCCAGCGTCCAAGACGTGTTATCTAGTACACTTCAAGCCAACAAGAGCTCAGCTGAGTAGAAGCCGTGAAGAAACAGGGGGAAAATATAGCCCTTATTATTGTATGTATTACCACCCTTAATTAATAAAAATAAAAGAAAAATGAACTATATACAGGAAATTCGGTGTTAATATATCCAGATTTTACGTACAGATTTCTCTTAAATTGTTTAATTATGACATAAAGATAAGCATACGCGTATAGAGAAATTGCAGTTAGCATTCGTGCTAGCTACATCTCCAGCCCCTTATAAAACATTTCTTATAGTTAACATTTTAACTTATGACACGTCCATATACCTACGTTAATTAACGAAATCACAATTCACAATTAACATAAAGTAAAAATATTCGTTAATTCTTCATAAGATATGGGGACACATATTTCACTATATCGCAAAGTACAGTATACAAATTATAAAGTAAAACCTTTTATGAATTCGTTATAATATTAATTTAACATGGTTATAAAACAAAATTTCTCTTTCCATCTTTAGGAGCAAGATTAAATACATCATTGGGTGAACCCATTTGGGTGTTAACTAATCCAGGCATTCCACAGTTGTGCTAGAATGTACCTTCGTGCATTTATTCTTTAATTTATACATGTATATTTTTAAAATGAATGTTTCGAAAACATAAAAAGAATTGAATTACATTTATAAAATAATTGAATGCATTGTATAGTATTTGTATAATTATATATTTACAGCGAATACAAATTATTTGTTAGGTTTACCTATATTCGAACTATCCTATAGTAATTTTATTATCATTTTTTATCACTGTAAATGTAATTTACTGATGGAAAGTTGATTATTTCAGTAATTCCTGTAAATGTGCTTGCAATCACTCAAAGAAAAGAAAGAAACAAGCATTTTTTTTTTTATGTCTTATGCTGCTAAACTACATAAGTGAATAAGCCAAGTGAGTCCCCCATGGGCAAGTTGAGGATCAGCAAGCCGATCACGTATCGCTTTAAGTTTGATGTTGGAAATGAACTCAACAATCCATCCCATCAACTTCTAAATTAAATGTCTTCACATGTAACCGTACATTGAAGGAGTGCTGTAAAATATATAATCAATAAACTACCTCTTTTTTAAGGGGGTTAAGGAAATAACATTTAAAACTGAAGTTCCTTAAATTAACAATTTCCATCGTTGAATAAAATGCAAAAAATTAACATACTTTTTCTGTCTGGATGTTAGCAAATATTGTATTTTGTGATAAATACTTGAAACCACCAAAACAAAAATGTTACCATTTAATATGCGGAAGTTAAAAAAAAAAACTGTTTGCTTTTTAAACCTATGAATTTAGCAAAATTATAATATGATTGAGCAGCATTAAAACCTTTTTCAGAGAATGTCGAGTTTCGGAACTGACCGCGAGACAGCCGAAATGCCTACCACTTGTCAATTTATTTTGCTGCTACTATAGACTAGCCAAAAGTGAACACACTGAGTAAATCAGCAAAGTGAACATAAAAACGCAAGCCAATGAGAAAAAAAAATGAGTGAACACCTCTTACAAGCGTAGGCCTACATCTAACACGAAAAGCATCCACAGAGTTTTCAGCTTTGTTCACTCTCCCAATAGGCATGTGCTCCGACAATGTTCAGGAGAAGAGGAATAGGGTAGGCAGTATAGGTAGTTTGTGTGATCTTGGAATGACCACGAATTCACACTCGGTATCTGAGGGTAGGCGAAATCCGTCCGGAACCCAAAGGCGAGTGCGAACCGGAGAGAGGCAGACTGGATTGCCGTATGAGACACTACTTGGTAAATTTGCAGGGCCATGACAACCGTCCACGAGGGAGAGGTCTTTACCAAGGAGCTGCTAGTTTTAGCGAGGTGAAGGCAGAGAATCCCACTAGGAGAGTGTGGGGTCTGACAAGGCCGGACTAAAACATAGCAAGGTTAGGAAGAGAGAGGTTCAGAGGTTTCATAAATGAGAAGGCCAAGTTCGTGAACATCAGCGAAGCCGCAAGCCATCCGTTAGGGAGTCGTCGGGAGAATGATTTACAGCCAAAGACCTCGGTTTATTTATAGTAGGCTTCCTTCATTAGTGCCCAATCGTGGGACTCGTTGTTGTGGCAAATGATAGCCCAGTATGTGGTGGCCTTCGTTATTTGACGGACATGGCCTGAGTCACTGATACCTGACCCGGGTAAGGGTCTCCGGCCCTTAACTAATGCAGCTGTGACTTCTTTATTGTTCACAACATTTACAATGACTTATTTATGTTATTTACATTTGTTTAAATTAATTTACAATATATATATATATATATATATAATAGAGTATAAGGTGATTTATGTTATGTAGTTAGCGGTCGCTACAGTACTTTTTTCTGGAAATATAATTTGGTATCAAGCGCATGACGTTTATTTCATTTCATTCTAAAGTTAACTAATAATCTTCATAACCAGACCTTCAGTCTAAAGCCGGGCTTCCACAGAAGTGGCATGCTAGTGCTAGTGTGATGTTGAAAGAGGAAGGTGGAAGAAGTCGTGTAACAAGACCATCTGAGCCATGGACTAACGTTCGGCTTTTATTTCAGCCACTATTGCCCACTTCAAGGGTAGATGGAAACAATATAAAACATCTAGATCTGTGATCAGTACTACACGCCTTTGCTACCCTAGCGGAAACTCTGAAGTTTTTTCTGTCAGTCACTAAGTCTCGTCAAGCTAAAGGAAACATCGAGTTACCATAAAACGAAAACCTGACTGCACTTCATAGTGAAGGTTCAGCAGCAGGACTTGACACAAAAAACATAAAGGAAAGAACAGATTAGGATGGGAAGCTCCTAACCGATGATGAAGACAAGCTGGTTATTGAACAGCCACAGTGTCCGGTGGAAACTATCCCTCTCTCTGGAGATAAAGAACAGTCAAAACCTACCTAATTGGGAAAGAAAGAAAACAAGTTCAACAGCCATAAACTTTATTCACCGGGCAGTAATCAAAGAAATGTGAGCTACTTCACTCTCAAGAGCAGAATCGGCCTTCGAATATTTTGAAAACAAAAAGCAACGAACTCAACAAATTCCTTTTAAGGGTAACGGAGATGCACATTCAATGTTAAGTCTGTTTCCAGACTTGAAAAAAAGGACGGACGGTCAGAAACGAAAATTCAAAGTGGAAATGCTGAATATCGTAGGACAAATGTTAGGTTTTGTTTTTTCATCATACTTTCAGTAAATGTTTAATCTCTTTCCGTTTTTTTCTGGAAATAAAAGTGATGGGCTTGACATCAACCTTGACACCACCTGTATCCAACTTCTCTGAACCATCTACCACTACGTCTTCGTTCTTGATACTTGACATGGGATCAGGCTGTTCATCAGCAGGAAATGAACAGGCCCCTTCTCTTTGTCGATTTGAAACTAACAATTCACCAAATGTTTATGAGGACTCAACAACAAAGCAGCTTCAACCAGGTTATGGCTCTACCACAATAGGAGTTGGACTCGTATAAAATTATACGAAAATAATGATTGTCGATTCTACTCCATTTATATCCGTTTGTTTTCCACACTTAATCTTTTTTAAATTATAAGCATTATTATTACATACCGCATAGTTATAAGCAGTCGTTCGTCGGGAGATACACATTTCCTCGAATTCGTGTTCTTCTTTTGGAAATGAGTACGTAGGTTTTCTTGTAATTTGCAAAAATCAAATCAAAATGTTTTGAACTAGTCGTCTAGACGCAACTGTGTACACTGCAAACACCGCACACATTTTTTGTTTTTTGCCTCTGTGGATGAAACCAATGCATTCTTTGCCTAAGTTCACGTTGCACGTTGTTGACATTAATGCACGAAGAGCATTTTCACCGTTAGACGAAGACGACATTCTGAAGAAAAATGCTCACGACACAGCACATATTTAAGTCATGTTGTGGACCCATCAGTTATATTTTTTTTAAAAAAAACCAACTTAAGAGAGAACAGTGCAGGTTTGTTTTATTTTATTTTTTTCAAAACTTGGTTTTAACACACTTACGTCATCCAATCAAGGACCAAAAAGACGTCAATTGATAGCTACTCACTTCTCATTAACGATAGAGTAATTGGAATTGAACTTACTGTCACCGGGACTAGAACCTTGTTTCTTCTTTTCATGTAATTAAAAGCTCATACGGGGCACAGCCCTGTGTTTAGAAACATTAGTTTTCAACTCGAATAATGTAAAAGATATTCTGCTGAGCTATTGGACAGGTTTCAACTGAATATTTTCGTTAGTAAAACCAAAAGACTATCGATGTTAATTCTTTCTGGTTTTTAACGGAATAGTTATTTGAGTTGAACACGTGTTTATAATAAGCATGCTATTAATCTGCATTAAATAAACTTATGCATTTTTAATTGAACTCATGAATATATCTTATAAATGTAAAAAAATGTCATGTGTATGATTTGAATATAATTACAACGAATACCACCTTTTTGGTTATATTTATAATGTAGGATAATGGTAGTCATTATTTTATTTATAAGTCAGTAGCTATGACAATTAACATTTGAAATAACCATTAACCCCTTAGACAAATTGTCCGGTATAAATTATCTCCTTAATATTAACATCGTTTCTGATTATGATATTTATATGATTTCCAAACTACATTCCTTTTAAACCGTTTGATTAGGGCAACGCCTTTCTGTATGCATACATGTTTGTTAATATATATACGGTTGACATTTACATAATATAACCAATCCTATCAGAACAAAATAGGGTAATTCAGGTAATTAATTACCTTAATTACGTCGGCACACAACATCACCAAATATAGAGCAATTAAGTCCTTATACGCATATCTGAATGGGAGAGTGTCTAACCCTTCCAGAACAATGATTCTAAGACGGGTGCCAAAATTAGTATGTGTTTATTTTCCATCAAAAATCACATATCATCACTTCATCATAAACTACAAACTTTGTACCATAACCAAAATACCATGGTTCATAATAAGTTTTAATGAGGTTTACACAATAAGTCCCATCTAAGACACTTAACGTCACTGCTCCACAATCCTGTACAGCATTACTTAAACCAACGCTCGCATATGCTTCCCCTCTTTGGGTACTCACATCTGAAATACTTCATAACAAACCATTACCAAAACTCTTTCATAAGAAACTCCGAGATACATGAACAATTAGAAGTATCTTTGATCAAGGAGTTCATCAAGAAGTCGCTATGAATAATTTAGCTTAGGGAGTTCACGCAATGTCACTGCATCAAACAGCGTATTCTTGATCGTTCACTTAATAGGGGCACCTCAACCTCGAGGTTCATAATAACCGATCACTCAAATAGATATTATTTATCGAATTATTTTAATATTGTGTGAGTAATTATTGGAATAAAAGAGGTATCTTCAAACAAGCATGGAGTTAATTACAATGATGCTATTACCTGTATAGTGGTATTCCAGTTGAATCTTTGAACCACAAGATCATGTTTATCCTGTCACCAGGTGTCGAAGGCTCCACATCACAAGGAAGTTCTGCATCCCCTCCTTCTTGGGCCCAAATCACCTGGGCCGGGACTGCAACAAAAACGTTAAAAAATATTAATGCATATAAAAGGTGTTATTAATATTGTTTGAGTGCATGTGTTATTTGAAATATAGACTTATTGACAAAAAAAATATTTAATATATATAAGTTAATATATCTTTTAAGAGAACTTTTGTCGTAGGTATTGTTTTATTGAAATAATTTTCTGTATTTAAATGGACATATTCTTGAATTGTGGGGAGTTTTAAGTCGTTGAGCTCAGTGGTTATTTTTGTGTAGTTGCAAGGTAGTTGTTGATGATACGCATTCGTTTCGCAACAATAAAAACATAATAAATATGACATAAGGTGGACATGACAAAAACATCAATGATATAAAAAGTATTGCATAACTAAAACTATACTCAACATTAATAATATAAGAAGAATATACTAATGAAAAAAGACAGGCCAGTATGCACATTTATTTTATGTTTATAGAATGAGTAAATTTTATGCATTGTCCTTTTGAGAAGGAAGACAATTTTATTTGGCTAAAAACCTACGGTCTGCCTTTATAGCAGAGTTGGGAAATTTACTATTTATGAATTATAATTAAAAAGCAATTATAATTGATGACAATTACGAATTATGCCGAGCAATAAGCGCATAGTATTATACATTCACAATTGACGAACGAGAATGTAATGTGCATTGATTTTACAATTGCAGATCACAGACAATTATTAATTTGAATAACTAATCTGTAGTTGGTATAAAAAAATGGAATTTAAGAAAAACTGGAACACGAAAAAACTTTTGTTATTCGGACTAAATCGAGTAGATATTTTGAAATGTTTATGCAACCGAGGTTCCTCCACAGTGACAAGTGGCGCCTGCTGCTAATGGAGTCCAAAAATAACTTGAATAAGACGTAAGGATGTTCCTTTTTGCGTCGTTTTTGGTGCTACCACTTTTAATACAGAATGTTTCTACGTTGAGATAGAAATTTGATTTTTTATATGAGTGATTGGCTGTCATATTTATGAATGGGATATAATTAAATCTTGCTAAATAAATATACATAATATGTCCAAAAATACATAACTGATGGTTTATTGATTAATGGCCATCATAGAGGTACATCCATTGCAATTCAACTTCTAATGTATCACTAATTACAGGTTCCAATCACTAATAACAATATCCCTTTATTAATTTTCTCATTATGTTATTTACCAAAGTTCATACGCTTACGTATCTATCTGCCATGAAATATAAAACATGAAGTCGTTGATCATTCTCTTTGGGTATATTTTCTTATTCTTGTGTATTTTATGAACAAGACTGTAAAAATGATTCAATTGATCAGAAATTTCCAAGAAGTACCCTATTAAATGCCTATCCTTATTGCTTGGGCACAGAAATTCGGTTTATTGCATTGAGAATTTAGAATCAAATTGAATTTAAATAAGTAAGTTGAGAAGGGAGTGAGATATAGAGCGAAAACCACTGTCGAACGTGTTTATGACTAGAAAGAAGGGGACATTGGGGGTAGTAGGTATAAGCCTTTATTGACAAAGGGAGTAAGCCCTATTGGACAGACCATTTTTTAGATAGAACTTGGCAAGAAGACCTTGAAACAACATATACTCTTGAACGAATTTAGATAGTAGTTTTTATGAAAGTAGTTTCAGGCATCAGAAGCAGCTGCATTTCTTTTTTTTGTCAGTTATTTTATTCTACTAAATATCATCTCCATCCATAATTCCCACATGCAAGAGATTAAATTAGAGCTGCAGATATTTAGGTTAGCCACTTAATTCACTTGTTTTATTTTTGCATTCTTAATTTTTATATTGAAAAATTACTCCTTGAACTATTGCCCGTACACTTATTTGTGATACGTGAAAAAAAGTCGGACCCGTTTCTTTCATGGTTTCTCTATTCACACTTCAGAAGATTTTCTTATAATAATAAAAGAAATTGGAATATCTTCTTAAAACTAAATGTTCAGGAGCAATGAACCCAAATTTCGTGTTTTATCACTTTGAAGCCGTTAAAAAAATGATGAATAGTAACCGTCATAAAAAATAGGTACTATTTTTCAAAAAACCAAAAAGACAAATCTTTTTGTCACAATACAACCTGGAAATTGTATACAAACCAGGGAAGGACAATGTAGTGGCGGACTGGCTATCTCGAGCGATTACCGTAAATGCAGTCGAGCAGGGGGAATCGTCCGGGGATCTCAGACAATTTACCCGGGGAAGATGGAAGTCGCGGTACGCGGGACGATAGCGATGAGAGCGAACACCAAGAAGTGGAAGAATCTGCCGGAGAACGTCTGGGGGAAATGGAGACGATCGAGGGTATCATCAACGATAAACGCCAGCAAATTTTTGGAAGACACAAACGTCCAGCCTGAGGCGGGCTACGCATGGAAAATATGGCAAGAATAGTATTACGACAATCTGGTCCCAACCGGGTGTCAAGGGCGACCAAATTTGCCGGAATTTGAAAGATGTATCCAGACCAGGAAAGACCTATTATCTATTTGTCGGCTTCGCGACAGTGTAGGATCAGATCAAGAAATTATGGAGAACAGAACAACTGGGAATTGATCGATCGTTTGTTTGTTGTCTGTCTATAGTCCAGACACTGCGTGAGGACGGCAGCAGGAAATAACGCTTGCCTACCATCAAGGGAAGACAAACCAACGCGATGTGCAGGAGACTTTGCAAGCATTACAGCGGCGGTACTTCTGGTGGGATATGAAGAAGACGTTCCAGGAGATTATAAGGACTTGCGATGTATGTCTTAAGACTAAATACGACCAACACCCACCACAGGGACAAGAGGAAGAAACACCCCCAGCAGATACGCCACTGAGTGAACTACAGGTTTACATATCCACTTGGAAGGGATATAAGTGGGTTACGACAATAGAAACTTTCAGTAAGGTAGCTGTGGCGTACACCGTACAATACAAATCATCCAACGCCGTCTTACAGGCATTACGAGCGTGGTTCCGGGTTTATGGGGTACCGGACCGAATCTCGTCGGATGGGGGTAGGGAGTTCGATGATGCTAACGTGCGGGCGGAGATGAAGAATTTTGATATCGCGTGGCATCTCAACACTCTAGGACATCCTAAGAGCCGTGGAGGCATTGAAAGATTGCACAGTACGTTTTGTGACCACCTGCGGGTGTATCAGGTGGACAAGGGTGTGCAGGGGAACGAGGCGATGCCGAAGGCAGTGGCGGCATACAATCATTTCATCCACTCCACCACGGGGTTTACGCCGTTTGAGATCCTCTTCAGACTGCGCGCGTGGCGCCGGAACGGGACAGAGACGGTGGCGGACGAGGGAATGGTGGAGCAAATATTAAATGCTCACTTAAAACTCGGAAAACTTTGGGGCAAATTTCGTGACAGGATCGTGAGGGAGAAGTTCAAGAGAGCGGCTCGGGTTAACCTCAAAGTCCGGGATTGAATGGGGGACCTTAAAATTAGGACCATTGTATATCGAAAAATTGGTATATCGTCAGATACGAGGGTCCATTTAAGGTGGTGGTGATCAGGGAGCATAACATCGTCACCATCGAGAGTAAAAGACCTCCGACGAAACGGGGGACCGTCCACGTCGAACAGTTAAAACTCCCACCAGGGGGGGGGGAGGGTGCAGGTCACGCGTGTCCTCGCTTCTGCACGGAGCCAAATTTAGTATTGTATACATTCGTACATTTTGTACTATTTGTAGGAGTATTATCTATTTTTTTTTGTTTGGTTGTTCTATTTGGACTATAAGTGTCTTAGGAATACGACTGAATGTAAGGGATTACAGGTTGTGTGCTGTGGGGGCTGGCCTTCGATCCCTAGTACGATTAGGAGAGTGATCGTAATATCGCCTAAGTCGTCCTCAATTTAGACTTAGACTTCATAGTTTACGAGGAGGTGTGCGTAAACTGGCAGGGGGGAGTTAAGCTCTGGGCAGCGTCAGTATTCAAGCTTAATCCCCAAACGTTGGAATGTAAACATCGCGAATGTAAATATCCAGGGTTATAGATTGAAATAAAACAGTCTAGTTCTAACTTGCATACGTGTTGTTTCTTTGTAGTTTTTTTTTTTTAATTCAAAAGCCGAGAAATTAACTTATATATATATATATATATAGATATAAGTTAAAGCCAGAGGCCTGACTATGTCGAATACAAATACGATCATGGAATGTAAACAACCCATGATCCTATGTATGTCTGATTATCATCAATAATAAAGCAGTCTTTTACTGGGGTCCGAGTGTGTCGGTGGATTTCCCTCTTTCGTTATTCTCTTTTTATCTATCTTAACTGCCGGAGATTAACTTATATAACTTATATATATAATATATATATTAGCAAATATTAATAGTTAATAATATATATATATATATATATATATGTAAGTTTGAAACGATGTGTCCGTTCCAAACTTGTTCTCTCTGATGCCGTTAGGAGTCGCAGGTTACATGGAGCATATATATATATATATATATATATATATAAGTTATCGTCTCCCGGCTGTAGACGATCAAAAAAAAAGAATGAATAAGGAGGTTAATGAACGCAATGATTTGGTTTATAACTGGCTTTATTCTCCTCCTGATCCTCTATACACACATTACCGGTTTGTTTACTTTGGGCTATGTGGTATTAGGCTTAACATTGCTTTGCCACTAGCCATAACTTATAAATATATATATTTACAAAAATTACATTGTTGTTTTTTATTGATTGATAAGTAATATGATGAGTTAAATAATAGGGAGATAATCTTATTAGATATTGGAAGCTAGTGCAAATAAGACCCTTCATAGCTAATTCAGTCAAACCAATATCATGCCACTTCGAATAATCCAAAATAAGTTTCTAAGTAAATATTTTTGACTGAAGAAAAATATGGTTAAGGTACACGTAGTATCCATAGCTAATTATATTATACATATTTTAAAAGCGATAACCACAAAGACATAGAGACATATTAACATAGCGACAATCAAATACTTCAAAATATAACTTACATCGATAAATCGCCCAAACATAAGGGCTTATGAACACATTATTTATAATTAAGAGCGATGATGTTATTCTTTTGCTTTTAGACTAGATCCAACGCATATTATCATTATGTAAACATAGGAAATAAATTGAATTGATTTGAGAAAAAAAACTTATTGAGCTTGACGTTTATACAGATATGCGTGAATGAAATTTTATACCTATCCATATTTCCTAGTTTCATTCATCAATTCCTGGTCTCGGAAAAACTGAAGGATGTGGGGAGCCCGACACGTGGCCGGTTTGTTGCAAAACGTTTTTATGCGGCCGGCCGAACTTTTATTGTCCTTGCCTGTGTGAATGGAACCCTTGAAGATAAGGCAAAGATAATAAATGCCCTTTGAAATACAGGCCAACCGAACCATTTTATCAGCCACTTCGGCTAAAGATTAAAAATATAAATCTGTTGGGGTAATAATGGGTTTCATTGTTGTTGTCTCTCATTGCATTTAACCTCCTATATTTGTCATGCTTTGTTGGCCGTGCATTGTGCTCCGATGTAATAACACCGGCCCCCGGCGCCACAAAGACTGTTTGGTCCGGCCACTTTATTTAGCTGAAACCTTGTTGAGTTATAATGCCTACAGCGAAGAATTTGACACTTACGGCCGTTACGCATTTGACCGTTACGGATCCGACATCTTGGTGACGAACCGGCGAGTAATCCCCTTAATCGTATTAATCTGCACCGTTGGGAAAATCATCGTTAACAACTGAAGTACAAAATCTATACGGAACGCCACCTAGAAATCAACCAGTATTAATTGCGAAATAAATAAGTGGGAACCAAATATCTAATATTTAGCCCAGACACTGGATAGAGTTCTAACTTTATGTAACTAATAAACAATTTACAAATTAAAGCCATTGTTTGCTCGCAATTATAGTAATAATAATTGAATTATTGGTTGAGTTAACTCCTAAGGAATCAAACACAATTCGTAGTAATTCTCATAAAAAGGTTTCCACGAATTAAAAAGTAATAAAACTTGCTCACTATAGTAATATGCTCAGTTACGTTGCTGTGTGCAGACCCGAAAATGTAATCAAGTATACATGGAGAGTTCTAGATGGAGATGGAGAGGTGTGCATTTTAAGACTTGTTTCCACGGCGCACCGTGGGGCAAACGTGGAAAAAATACTCAAAAATAGAAATGTTATTTTATTTCAACAACAACTTTATTATGATAAAATTGCAATCTACCTCATTGGGCAATAAGTAATTGTGATAAATGTTCTCATTCATACAGTATTTACTAACAGCCCAGAGATCTCTTAATTCCACATTATTTGAAAAATTTATAATAATTAGCTTTATAACTCTATATTATACTTTATAACAAATAATTAATTAAATTAGTTAACGTGTCCAATGCTGGAGCATTTAATCATTTTTCACGAACTGGACTATTTTCACAAATGAAATTAAAGATTCTTGGAGTCAACAATTTGTAGAATGCTGAACAGAATGGCGAACGTCAATAAAGTTTGTTTTTTGCAGAAATGTTATTGCAAAGTAGAGCATTGAGTAAAATGTGAACATCGAATTTACGATATCGTTTAAAAAAAATTTCCGGTCTGGTATTATTTTTTTTTGGTAGCTACGCCTATTTTGTGTTTCCCACATAAGTATCGTAACAGTCTTTCGCCGACTTTGATCTCTGCTGAATTTTAGATGATAATGTTTTCAAAGCGTATTTACAAACTTGTACACTGACAGGGCCAAGGTCATAGGAAGTTAGGAACCCTTTGTAAGTACAAGGTCAGATCGGCAAAATTTCCGTGTCTATGCAAAATTTTCATGTCAGAGAAATAAATAAGGTTGATCTAACCAAAATAATATAAACAAAAATGATTAAATGGTCCAGCGTTGGACACGTTAACCAATTTAATTAATTATTTGTTATAAAGTATAATATAGAGTTATAAAGCTAATTATTATAAATTTTTCAATTGTTATAATTATATTATTTAGTTAATTGTTATTTTGTGACTTGTTTTCAACCTTCAGAAGTGGTGAAACAGTCTTGCGCTAAAAATTACATGGGTTTTGTTAACAAATGTCTTTGTTACATGACACCTATGGTTTTCTAGACGTTTTTGCCAGAAATCGACTATATTGCCCAGCTTTGTGACGTGTGGCGTTGCGAACTTTGTCTGAAGTTTGTTCTAACTCGCACCATGGGAACATTATGATTCGTTATTGATCAGGATCATTTGGGGTAGCTCGTCCTTTTCCTTGGAATGAATGGTAGATGCATCCGCCAGATGACAAGCCAGTACGGCTCCTGCACACGTCCCCACGACCTGTTTTGATTTTATAGAAGTAATTCTCAATTAGTTCAGCATTGGGTGGAATAATGAAGTTCTTGTATTTGTATGAAGGATAGTATATTGTATGGAATGTTTGGATGTAATAAGTAACAACACAAGTTAACAAAAGAACCAAGTTTATTAATCAGTTCACACACGCATCACAACATTAGCAATCGGTTTATATACATACAAAGCTCTGGAGGTAACAACCAGGTTCAGGTTATAACTTACAAATGTTACCAACCTAACATCCCCCTCCTTAAGTTTTAAATACAAAAATAAAAATATAGTATACATTACAATCATGTTCATATAGTATGTAACTTATGATCTAATTTGTAACAAATTATTTGGAAGTAATTACAATAAAATAAAGAATAATAAAAAAAATACTTATTAGAAAATAAAGGTTTAACCACAAAATTACAGAGCAAGAGCTTACAAATACAAACATTACAAATCTAACCTTTCTGGTTTTTTAATTACTCTACCTGATCTAGTAGTAATAGAGTCAGGTAAATTCAATGGCAAGGAACAACCAGAGTTATTTAAATCTTCAACAGTCCTATCTATGTTTACATTATTCGAGACATCAACAGTTTCGTCAAAATCAAAATCTTTATGTTTGTATTCAGCATTCTCTGATGGAGGAGCATTTATTTCTTAATAAATACTGAATTGCGCCTATAGATTTTGCCATTAATGTTTAGCAAATATGACCTAAATTTAAGCTTTTTAACAATGAGTGCTCTTTCCCACAACTTAGTATACTTGTCTTGTACTAAAACATTATCACCCTCGTTAAATTCTACTGATTTTCTGCTGTGCTCATTATAATAGGTCTTTTGAGAATTTTTATCATAAACTTGTTGATCATCAACAACATGAGGTGCCAGACAGCTATCTCTTATAGGAAGTTTTGATCTAAGAGTCCTACTCTGAAGGAGTTGGGAAGGTGAATATTGTAATCCTGCAACAGGAGAATTTCTGTAGTTAAGTAAATATAGATCTAAGTCATCATTTTCATGGTGACATTTTTTTAGCATGGATTTCATCAACCCTACTGCTTTTTCTGCAAGACCGTTCCTTTGGGATAATGGGGACTCGATGTTGTTATGACGAAATTCCACTGGTCTGAAAATTTTTGAAATTCAAAAGAGCTAAATGGATTATTGTCAGCGACTATGATTTTGGGGATTCCGTAAGAGGCGAAAATTGGCTTTAGACACTCTATTAATGACGATGACGTTTTGTCTTTGAGTTTCTTTAACTCAACCCATCTAGAATAGTAGTCCACCACAACCAAATAGTGCATGTTACGAAATTCAAGAATATCCATACCAACTTTATAGAATGGGATGGGTGGTATCTCATGAGGGAGCAGAGGTTCTTTAATATTGGACCTTTGGAATCTTTGACAAATGGTACAAGAATTTACAAGGTTTGTCACATCAGACAGAATGCCAGGCCAGTAAAAGAATTGTTTTATTTTTTCCTTGATCTTGTTAAGGCCAAGATGTGTTTCATGCAGTAAGTTCAAAATGTTTTTTCTACACAACGGGGGAACAACCAACCTTTCATTATAATATATTAAGCCATTTTCTACTGTGATACTATTTCTTATATTAACATAATGAGCTAGATCTCCACTACATTTTAGAGATTTTGGCCAACCACTACTGTAGTACTTGATAATTTGATTTAACGTTTCATCCAAATTTGTTTCGGATTTTAAATGTATAAGTTGCTGGTCAGAGCAATCAAATAAAACACCTACGGTGTGTACAACATCCCTCATTGACGCATCATCTGCAACATTTCCTGCAATAATATTCCTTGACAATAAGTCAGCAATAACCATAGACCTCCCTGGGAGATACTTAAGCTCAAAGTTATATGGTAAAATTTTCAATCTAAGCCGTCTGAGTCGATTATTTTTTATTTTGTTGATATCCTTTTGTATAATAGACGTTAGGGGAGCATGATCTGTGTAAACAATCACATTAGGGTGTCCATAAACAAGGTTGTGGAGTTTTTTGAATGCAAATGTTATAGCAAGGAGTTCTTTTTCAATTTGTGCATATTCTTGTTCACAAGCAGTTAGAGTTCTGCTAGCATACAAAACAGGCTTTCCTTCTTGTATTAATGAGCAACCAACAGCATAATTACTAGAGTCAGCTTGTATCTCAATGGTCTTAACAGGGTCAAAAGAAGCAAGTAATGTTATATTTGAGATAACAGATTTTAATTTATTAAAATTTTCATCATGAGATTTAGTCCAAAGCCAAACGGATTCTTTTTTAAGCAAGGATGTAAAAGGGGCTATTAAATCAGAGAGATTAGGTATGAAGTTTCTTAAAAAATTAACCATTCCCAACATTTTTTTGAAGATCTTTAACATTTTTTGGTGGCTCTAAATTTATTATTGATTGAATTCTTTGCGAGTCAGGTCTATGACCATGCTTATTAAATAAAAACCCGATATATTTGACTTCGTTAACAAAATATTGAACTTTCTCAGAATTGAATTTAATATTGTATTTTCTAGCCACAGAAACAACCTCCCCAACTGTCCGAATACTTATATGTTAGTTTTTGGAAGAATTCTGGCAAAACTGCCAAACCAAAAGGGGCTCTTAGATATTTAAAAACGCCAAATGGTGTACTAAAACAACATAACTTACTGGATTCCTCATCTAGTCTAATTTGATGAAACCCACTTTTTAAATCGAAAAGACAGAAGTGACTTTTGTTAGCCAGTTTCAAACTTATTTCCTCTAAGGTAGGAATTTCATAATAGTCTCTAACCAAATACTTATTCAAGTGTTGGGGGTCAATGCACAACCTTAGTGAAGAGTCAGGTTTTTCTACAATCACAAGATTATTAATCCACTCACAAGGCTCATCCACTCGCTCTATTATGTTTGCATGCAATAAATCATCTAAGCAAGTTTTTAATTTATTCTTTATTTTATAAGGAACTCTACGACCTGGATTTGCCTTAGGAGTAGCATATTTACTGAGTTTTAACTTGCATATGTCTGGGAAGCATCCTAGTCCACTGAAGACATCCTGATTCTGTTTGAGAAAATCATCGACTGGGACAGTAACCTTGTCTATCCGACGAAGAAGTCCAAGCTCAACACACGAACGTAGTCCCAGAAGTGGTGTTCTGTCATCATTCACAATCATGAACGGGGCGTTTATTTTCACACTGTCTTTTTGAAGATCAAGATCAACAGAGCCGATCGGTCGAACAACAAATCCACCAAAGGATTCAAGAAGTACATCAGTTTTTCTTATATTTAAGCCAGCATCAAGTTTCTGAAGAGCAGTAGTTGTTATAACATTAACTTGGGATCCAGTATCGAGTTTAAATTCAATCGGTTGATCGTTAATTTTAAGCAAGGCCAGCCATTCATCTTTCCCCTGAGTGATAGCATCACAGGCACACAGGTTTAAAGAATCCAACTTAAAAACATCATTACTCAACTCCACCACTTCATGAGCCAGTCGAATGCGATTATTACGCTTATTTCCGATGCATTGTTTTGCAAAATGATTGAATTTTTTACAGTAGGAACACTGCTTACCAAATGCTGGGCACCGTCCTTTAGCGTGGTTGAAGCCACAGCGATCACAAGCATATAAACTATCCTGACGGTCCCGGAGCTCTGGTGGTCTTTTCATTTGTGGCTTCCGATTTACTTCGAGTATCTCCGTCGACGTATCAATCGATGTTTTCACTGGAGGTGGTGCTTTTAAAATTTTCATTTTGAGCTCTGCCATCTCGACTGTTTTACAAAAATTAACTGTTTTTTCCAATAAAGGGTCCTCTCTCAAAAGTCTTTCTTGAGTACTTTTGTCATAAAGTCCAAGAATTATTTGGGATTTTAGCAATTTTTCTTCTTGTTCACCGAATTCACAAGGCGCTACTAGTGATTTTAGATCAGTAAAATACCGTTCAAATGGTTCATTTGCTGCTTGCTTTCTGCTAAAAAATTTATAAATCACCATTGTCTCATTTTTCCGTGGGGTGCAATGCTTTTCTAGGACGTCTAAAATAGAAATTACTGTTTCATTACCTGGTTTTAACGTCGTGATTGTGGAGTAAAGTTTTAAACCATCGGATCCCAATAAGTTTTTCAGTCTCGCTACTTGGACCTCTCGCGATTTCTTATCAGTCTCTGTGGCTACAAAATAAACTTCTATTTCAGTCCGGAATCTTCTAAAGCTCTCGGAGAGGTTATCCACGTTGACGTCGAATTCTGAGGGTTTGTTGAACTCCATGGCTAATATCACGTCCGTTTGTTCAGTTTAAACTAAAACGACTGCGCCATGTTTGGATGTAATAAGTAACAACACAAGTTAACAAAAGAACCAAGTTTATTAATCAGTTCACACACGCATCACAACATTAGCAATCGGTTTATATACATACAAAGCTCTGGAGGTAACAACCAGGTTCAGGTTATAACTTACAATTGTTACCAACCTAACAGTCTTGCGCTAAAAATTACATGGGTTTTGTTAACAAATGTCTTTGTTACATGACACCTATGGTTTTCTAGACGTTTTTGCCAGAAATCAACTATATTGCCCAGCTTTGTGACGTGTGGCGTTGCGAACTTTGTCTGAAGTTTGTTCTAACTCGCACCATGGGAACATTATGATTCGTTATTGATCAGGATCATTTGGGGTAGCTCGTCCTTTTCCTTGGAATGTCGGTAGATGCATCCGCCAGATGACAAGCCAGTACGGCTCCTGCACACGTCCCCACGACCTGTTTTGATTTTATAGAAGTAATTCTCAATTAGTTCAGCATTGGGTGGAATAATGAAGTTCTTGTATTTGTATGAAGGATAGTATATTGTATGGAATCCACAATCGAGGAAATAAAGGTAGGAACCAGGTGTATGATGCTTGGAAACATAATATAATATTGGTATGGAGTGTTCTATGAAAGAATTTAAAAAGAATATAGAACATGTAATGACCTCCGACTTTTACTCAATGACACCATGGGACTCTTAAAAGGGCCTGACAATATGACTTCATGATTTATCAGACCTCGTACACTGAAGGGTTCATAAACCCACGTCAAATGGGAATAGACTAGTTTAGTGGCTACATTAGGGTAAGGGCTGTCAATCACTTTGAAATTTTGAAAGTATTAAAAGGTATTTGAAGGTAGGTTACACATCCCGATTTACTTCATATACCTTGCTAAAGAACTAAAGGGAAGCATGTGAAAACTTACAACCAAATAATTACCATCACAGTATATATAACAGTTTTCAATAGTGGCATCAGTCACAGGTAGGGTTTTTTTTTACTGTTTAAAATCTTATTATTTAGTAAATTGAGAATTCTCTTCGATGTAAATTAATTTTTCTTGCTGAATTGTGGTCCTGGTTATGACTGAATGCGCAAAACATCCACTGATGGTGTCATATAAATAAAAGAATATATTTTGGGATCTCTCTTTTAAAAAATATTTAAGTGATCCATATTTAATTCATTCATAATGAAAGTGACGTTCAATAAACAAAGGTCTTCCAGATTTTTTACAGATAAATATTTAAGAAATTTTTGTGACCCGGAACTAAGCCACCTCTCGATATGTATTTTGTTTGTATTAATGTCATAGCCTTAGTAGGTATAAGTGATTTAACGTTTTATTTGAGGTGAAATCTAAAGGTATTTAAATCGTATTTTACTATTATTGAAATAATTGGTTTTAATAAATTCATTCATATAAATGAAAATATTCTTTGAATATATATTTTTATAGATCTATATATGTGTATTAATCTTCAACTATTTTTATTGCTCAATTCAAAGGCAGTTTATAGCATAATGCTATCAATATACCGTTTTATTAGGTCAGGACAGAAATAAAACCGAATGTAATGGAAGAGTAGACTATTCTGTAATTTAATACTATAATAACAACGGTGATGGTTAGATTCTGGACTTTATTTTCTTTCATTCGATTCCTACACGGATTACTTTAAAACCGGAGTAATAAAAACTCTTTTCGTGGAATGTAATGGATGTGAGATACGAGAGTGAGGCTTATATAAATATAAGGCCTTGTGTTATTAGATACGCATTAACTATGGTTCTAGAGAAATTAGATTAATAGGTCAGGACTTCTCTGATTACAGGTATGGCTCCGTTATCAAAAATAGACATGGCGTCGCCAGACAAGACGTTTTAATATTACATAAAGTAATGCCGAAAGTAGGCATGAAATAATTCGTTCCGAATACTCTCCCAATACTAAACGGTAAAAGTGGTATGAGTTCAAAGTTGTGCGCAGTCCGGTATATGGGTTTACTTTCACGTTTTCAAACTTATAAAAAAGCACTTTTTCCGATTAGTCCCCCAATGATAAATCATTAGCGGAATGGGCTTTAGACACTAAATAAGATCTTCGGGGGATGCCTGGCATGGTCAAATTCTGAGACATCTGGTACCAATATCAGCATGGTGGACTAAAGCTGTCATCAAGATTGATTACAACGAGATAAAATAAAGCATATAACAAACGCTTTAGAAAGAAATTTACCCAGCGTTCATAGCACGGCTTCGTTTAGTATTGGTGAGGGAATATCAATCTTCATGTTGACAAATAGTGCGAAACGTCAGCGGGACAAAATATTGATTTCTAACTCAATAGTTTCGATGAAACATGATTACAAGTTGTTTCTTTAAAATCACTTGATACGTGAGCTATACAATAAATAGATTTAAGTATACATGTATCATCCATGTATCTATACAGTGATTATGAAGTAGTCAAAAGATATATTTTTTTCTTCACTTTTTTCTATTCGAAATCAGAAAGCTGTGTCAGAAACATATAAACCTTTGTACTCTGGTCTACAGAATTCAAATAATGCAGTTTTGGTAGAGTATTGTAGGATTCACCGAACATTATAAGCCAATTCACGTTTTCTCATTCATTAGTTACAAAATGAGGATCTTTAAACAAGTTGATCAACGATCCGATTCCTTATGATAGAATGGACAATTCAACAAACAACGCCTGGACGATATGTAGCCTACTGATGACGGAACCAACCAAGCAAAAAATAATAGCTTTGATACAACTGCTTCGAAGTAAATCAGCGAGCTATTGGTGAACAGTTTATGAATACCGATCAGGGCATACAAAAATGAGGGAATCTTTGATAGGTTGCGTATTTGACGCAGCATACTCAGACGTAGACTTAATACAGACATTGGACCAACGAATTAACTCGCAACAACACTAATAGCTATTCTTATGTAATACCGGGTTCCCATGGGGCGTGAATCATAAAAGTGAGTATTATAGATACATTTAATACGGAGTAAGGAAATTAAATAGATTAAAATTAAATTTTGCTTTAAAATTCGTGTTAAATGCAAAATCATATTAACGGTTCACGATTCATTCTTTTTGTGAGTGAGTGAGCCCACTTTCGTGATCCACGCCCTGTAGGGACCCGGCATAGATTGAAAATTATTTACTAAAACCAGAGAACAGTACATTTTGAAAAAAAGAAAAAGATACAAGTAAATGGTTCAGCAATAGGAAACTCACTTGAATACAGAACTATAAAAAATAGTTGTAAACATCATTGACATTATTTTTCTCATTCTAATGTTTGATAGATCAAGAACTCAATTGTTTGTATGAAATATATATTTAATAAAGTCAATTAGTATATCTTGAAGGCACTGTCAGAATATGTGGTCTGTGTGTGGGCTGTTCATGATTGTGAAAACACCTTTAAAAGAAAAAAATATAAATTGAAGACAACTAAAGATAGATAATATTATAATTTTTATTCATTTGCTATTTTGGCACATCCCAGCAACCCTTCACGCACTTTTCTCCATTATTATTATTTTCATTATTTCCTTAGTTGGAATTGTTAGGGAATACCACTCACCTCTACTCATTTATGTGTTTTGTTTAAATGCTGCTGGTTTATTGTAGTTATATATGCAATTTGTGTTTTTGAAACCTTTCATTTAGTATACACAGAGTGAGTTGCAGATTCCACAATATGGAATCTTTACATAAATGCACATTGTGCTAATTGTGTTTGCTGTAGCTACATTTTATATTATGTGTGAGGTTTAATAGGGCTCCCCTCAGGAATGAGTATGCTTAATCTAATTAAGTAACTTAACCTAATTTTCCCGGACAAGCTGTTGCCATCGTTACGGGAATGGTGATGGGGTCATAGTATTAAACACTGGGTTCGCCAGGTGCTGCAAGGAGTCAAAAAACTTGATGTGTCTCCGGTAGATGAACTCACTTACTCTTTAACCTCTGGAGAGAGGTATGTCTGACCACTTTTCTCATGATACCGTTCTGAAATTGTTGGAGACTCTTAGCTGTACTATCAGTTAAATGAGTATATATCGGGGGACCATACAGCAGAGCTGGCCGGAGGGCACATTTATATAGAAAAGTGCGAAAGCCGGTAAGGCCTACGTACTTAAATCGTAAAGAAATGGAGGTGCCTATCCATTTTTACACCCTGATAGTACATTGAAAAAGCAGGTGAGCTCTCTTGTACTCATACATGTTTAATTACATAGGTCCTTTGTTATTTATAATATAATCACTGTATTGTTATATAAAATAAAAAAAAATAACGGCATTAGGCAAAAAAATAAATTTTATATTTTTTTATCAGCTAAACATACTCATTTGTTTCTTTTTGTTATTCTCAGAGGACAACGTCCCATAATAAAGTTTTTTTTTCATATATTCATTCGCATTATCCGTTAAATTAATTACAAAGTAAAGTAGCAATTGGCTTATTGTCTAGGGTTCTTAAATGCAAAATGTTTGACGCACGACACAGAAGTATTATTTGAGCAGAAAGGGAATTCGGGGACGTGTTAATCAGCGAAACCCGTTTTAGCTCCGAAAGAAAGTTGGAAAGGATCAATGACGGAAGAATTAATTGGCCACTTATTGAAATTATTAAATAGGGCTTTAGCTTGGAGGGTCTGATCCCCCCTTCCTGAGTTGTACGTAATTTGAATAAGCGAGTGCTTGATTTGCTTAGGGTTTAACGGATTTTGAACTTATTACTAAAAGTTTTTAAGAATGAAAAAAAAAGTTCCGTCCAAGTCGCGGTGATTGTGTTTAGGATACTCATTTCTCCATCTCTGATTTTTTTCTTTCCTCAGAACTCCTTTATTTTTATATATTTGTTAGGATTTCAATATTTAGAGTCTAAAATGAATCAATATACAATTGCAATGAGGGCATAGAATATTGTTTGCTTAGCTCTAATTTGTTTGTATATAACTTTTTAGTTTTTTTTTTGTTATTTGAAGGGATGGGGCTTGCCATTAGGATGACCATCTCTGACCCGTGTTTCTCCCTTTATAGGCGAGAAAGGGAGAAAAAAATGTGTAGGTTACAAACTGCCTCGAGATAAAAGTAATGCGAACATTATAGCTGTTTTGGAACCGGAGGTCGAGATGACGAGCACTTGGACGCTTAGCAGTTTCGTGTATTAGCTTCGAGTCGTTAACTTTATTGTCAGATGGAATAATGTTGTTTGCTAACCTAGGTTTCTTAGTTTTGTTGTAGATGAAAACTGTACTATTTGTTGGCGTTGGAATGATTTCTAATTTAAAAATATTGCTGTGCTATTGTGACAATGTGAACATCTTATCTTACAACTCTTCTCGTCGATTTGACTCCCCCCCTTGACCCGATTCACGATTTTAACTGCAACCGTTGCACTAGAAGTTGTGAGACCATTTGGGGCACTCGAATTTCTTTTTTTTTGAGGGGTAGGGGGCGCAGAAAATTAATTTTCAGTAAATCCACATGTACATTTTTGGCGAAAATATATACGGGTGTGAACCATAATACAGTTAGTTTGTCCGTACTTATAACTAACATTCAATATGATATAATCTTTACCGTGTAGTTATTGATAGAGTTGTCATTGTATGCTCGGTATGTATAGTAAACTAAATGCATATGGAGGTTTGCTCCGGTCAGATAATTTCTGAAATGGGGAACCGCATCAGTGCTCCGGTGTTGTAGTAATCAGGCCAAATCAGAAAAGTTCATAGTTCAGTTGGGTAGGACGTATAACTTTTTTAATCTAAAAGTAAAATTATTTCAAGCAGAGCTGTAATATAACTTGCCCCCATGATATCCATAATATAATAATGCCTGTATGAAATGTAGGGACGCGGATATGGCAAATACCTTTGTGTTTGTATTTATGTCCCTTGGAAATTCATAATCTTATCATTTTCATTTTTCAAAAAAAAAAATCTTTTAATTTACAGTAATAGTAATTTTTAATCTATTCTGTCATATTATTTCACCATGCTGTTATTTTCAGTTGTTTCAGATCAGTGATAAAGTTCTAATTTTTTTTTTTTGGCGGGGGGAAGGAAGTGATTTTTTTTTATATAAAACAAATTCATTATGATGAAATTACAATCTTCCTTAATACTTAATAGGCAATAAATAATTGAGATAAATGTTTTCATTCATACCATATTTACAATTCATCATTCATTCAATATTTACAAACACCCCAGGGGCCCCCAAGTCCCCATGGTTGTTGCCTCCCTCGCGAGGAGAAAGCGAAGTCTTGAGAAGTCCCCCACCAGCCACGCCACCGAATACGAGCGAGGCTGACGAAGAGCGCGAGAGCCACATACGCTCAGGACATGATTGGAGAAACTGGCCATTGCCAGGACTCCCACTGTTACGCATTTATAGTAGGTCACGAGGCCACAGCCGTATCCAGTCTCCGAGGAGGATTATAGGGATGAGTGGAGCAGTGCAATGACTGTGCTACGGAATTAGGGTGGTTGGATTGGTTACTATGGAATTTCATGAATTTGGAAGGGATGAGTACTCCCAAGATTCCTCATACTTCCAAGATTCAACAGGTGATTTTTTTTAACACTAGAAACCCAATGTCGAAAATAATTGCTGTTTCTATTAATAATTTATTCGTAGCGAAGATAAATTTTACTATCGAAATAAAAACATATCACTGCATTTGATTGTGCAAATTGTGTTTATACTACAGGTGAACGTACGATAAGCGTACGTGGATTGATTATGTTTAGATTTATGGAGACCATCGGGCTACATTACTTTAATTAAAATAGGCACGATAAACTATGATTGACACATTAACTAACTAAATACCATACATTCTATATCACTAAACATATAAATTAGAAATATCTGGTAAGCATGGATGAAGCTAAAAAATAGATACGAATAAAGCGAATTACAACTGCGCACAGCAATCTCGTATATGCAACAAGAAAGGAAACGAGATTATTACGATTTTTGCTTATGAGGATTCGTTGCTTAACGTTTCTGCTCCACATGAATCTTCGTTGTAGCGACCGCTAACTACATAAATCACCCTATACTCTGGTGCATATATATTGTAAGCAAAAGTAAAATAACAGGAACTAAATGTATTGTAATTAAATGTAAATCATGGTAAAAGTTTTTAGCAATAAATGCGGAAGCCGGAAGTCATAAAACTAAAAAGTTCGGCAGAGAACAGCCAGGTACACATCGGCCAAGGGGCCAGGGGTACCACCTGGCATGCCATAAACAGACGTAAACTTGGAAACCCTTTTAGTGCATCTCTATCGGTCACGTGCCTTGGAGCAGGTGTGCAGGGGTACCATCTAGCAGCCATAAAACAGTCGTAAACAGTCCTTTAGGGGTCGAAGGGTCACGTAATGGGTCAGCGGTCGCATGTCCTCATGCCGGCCAAGGCCTTCCCCCCCCCCCCCCAAGCAGGAACAATATTTAAACCAGGGCGTTTGGCCCTGTAAGTCTAGTCTCCTCATCAGCCTCCGAGTCTCCTCATCCGCTTTTACTTAGTGACGCTTTACGCCAGGGCCACTGGCCCTGGAAGTCAGTCTCTTCGACTCCTCGTCAGTATCTAGTCTCCCCGCATCCGCCTCTGAGTCCCTCATCCGTCTCTTAGTCTCCCTCGCGGAGTCTCCTCGTGAGTCTCTCAGTCTCCTCGGCAGTCGCCTTGCCCATGACGCTGCTTGGCTTCCACTCTGAAAACTTGTCTTATTCTATATGAAACCGCTGTACCTCTTCTCTTGAGCATAGTGCATTGTCGAGGTACATACCTATAATAAATGGAGTCAGATATGTTATTAACTCGAACAACCCGCACTTGTCACCAGGGCTAGGTGATCAGGCACCTCCTAGTGACAACCTGACATTCGTAATAAAAAGTCCTGCATTTGGACCACAAGTGCTACCAAAATATTGAGGTCGTCCATGTAATAGGAGCATCTCAACTTCGAGGTGTGTAACAACGGGTCAATCTACTAGAAAACGAGACGCCTGACCATAGACTCGAAGAACCTTGAACACGAGGTGCATACAAATATCAACACTTGACCACGACAGTTTATCGAAAGAGCTCTCAACTCCGAGGCCTAACTCTTATGTGTACAATAGTACACAGAAAACAGACTGCTTCCAGCTATAAACATGACAAAAAGGTCAAGAAGCGCTCCGGTTTCTATTCCGAGTGGTGTTGGGAAGTTCACCTACGATTTTGGTAACAAGTAAGTCTACAAAAAACATATCAGGCATGTATTATTTTTTTATCAATGTGTATTGTATCAACAGTTTTTTTCACATCGTCTATCTTTTTTTTAGCCATTCTTACAACATTACCGTGATTGTTCTCGATAAAAATTGGACTGAGGCCCTTCTTCTATGATTTCATTCATACCTACATACAAAATCTGCCTATGACCTCCCTGTGAAGCTGGTGAAGAAGTCAGGGGTGCACCCACCCATTCCACAACCATTTCATTGTGGGGCGAACAATCGTATAATTAATGACTTAAAAATAATTAATGTATTGTCACAATAAAAAAACAACAACTTCAGCTAGTAAATTCAGATCCCATGAAAGAGGGGATGTGATGTGTTCAATCAACCTAATAAGGGATAATGATTGGTTATTTTAATAAGTACCTAGCGAATCTGAGTAAAAGTTGCGAGGACTAGTAGTGCTATATACCAACAACTTTGGTAGTCAAAACTTATTATTGGGATACCACGTCTGTGATTTTATTAATTTATTTCATTAAATTCCGTTAAACTGAAAATTGTAATACTTTCTAAGATACAGTGGAAGACATATTATCCATATAAAGTAACGAATCGTATGGAACAGAAATATTCATCTTATCTATCAATCACCTGCGAAGAGGAGTCGGATCTGTAATTACAAAAGTATTATACCAAGATCTAAAATTGAGTCAGCTTACTACCGAGGATATTTATATTTAGAAATATTATTGGATTGGGACCAACAGAATATCCTACGATCTCGTGGTTTTTTACATCAAACGGCCCACTTTAGAAAAAGAGATGGGCATCTATGGGTTTCCGAAATATCTTGTATGGTGCCGTTCTGTTCACTGAGTACTCCAACAAGTTATTTTAAAAAACATAAAAAAATTAATTAGCGAAGATGTGGCAAAAACAAAACCCTCCTAAATGTTTTTCAGCACTATTTATACGAACTGATGGGGGAGGTTATAAATACGTTTCTGGTGTGTAGCTACCATTTATTTTTGGGTGTATAGGAATATTTTTTGTGGTGAAACTGTAATAAAAATTTAAAATAATTATAGCCATATAAAGTTATTCCAGTAATATTCACAACGAAATACAATTATAACCGCAACTTGGCTAAAACGTACTATGCAAAAAACTCATTTTGTATTTATAATTTTTTTTCCAGAGTTGGGGGGTGGCAGGATCTATAACCCACTTTTCCCATGGCTACACCAGCTGTCATCGTTGGAAGCTATACTGCTGGATGGCATTAGCAAATAATTTATGTATAAGGGACCTAATTCAATGAAAATAATCTTGTTATTTTTTCGACTTATGATAAGTGAATGCTGACGCACCGCAAATAAACGCTTTCGGATTTTGACATCTTTCTACATTTAGTATATTAGCAGAAACATTAATTAGGTAAACGTAATGTTTTCAAGAGGCCTAGCTGCATAAAATGGATATATCAGATAATTAATTATTTAATACCTTAAACATGAAAAAAGACAATGATTTGGACGACTCGTGAATTTCAGTTGAACAGTCGAAGAATAAATATAGAATATATAGCTTGAATGGTCACTTTTAGGGTTTCGAATATTTTTATATAAAAAGAGGAAACTATTTAGTTTTTATCACTGTGGTCTTTTCTGGCGATTGCGAGTATATGCTAGAGGCATACAAGTTTAGACAAAGGTTAATAAATAGATCAGGTAGTAATACAATTAGTTGAGTAGGGTATCAAATTATTGATTTCAATGCCATTATTAACCATACGTAGTAAGTTAGTGTGTTGTGATTACACTGAGCTGCAATAACGAATTCATCAACAGTAAGTACGTTTTATGTTTGTTTACAAGTCATGTCTCAAGTAGAGGGATATCTTGTATGTCAACTTCACTTAACCGATGATTCTAAAAATGAAAGAAATTTTAATAAAAGTAATAATGAATGACTCAATAAGTAAAAAATAAATATTTTTGTATCACATTGAGTAGGATATCAAATCAAGAATCTCCACCTCATGATGATACGTATTGTGACATTAGAGGACTTTAATTTTAAAAAAATCATTAACACTGTCATTAAAATATTGAGTTTTTATGTGAGTAACCTGTGTGATACTCCAAAGGTTGATACCCAATTTATCATGGCCTAGAATACAGTACTGATGTCATAGGTAAATTTTAAAACTCTAAAAATAAAAAGCTTTAGGGTCATCGTGTTCCTCACAAATGGAACTTTTTCATAAACATTTTCACAAACGATTCATTATGAACAAATTTCAACACGCTGTAGAAATTTATTTTCAAGAGGGTCGTTACAATTTAATCCAGTTGGCAAAAGCACCCACTGTCACCTTTGTCATAATTATCCCCATTCTCCAGTATCAGCGTTCTTTGAGCTTTAACTTTTAAATTTATTTTGTAATGAAAACCACTTTATAAACAAACAACCGAAATGGCTTTAATGTTTGCATTAAAAATAAATTACTTAAACATATACTATTCTTCACACATGCCGACTTTTATTATGTAGAGGAGTAAGTATATATGCATAAAATACTAATTAATTTATATATAACTGTGTATTATATGTAGTTTACGTGGTGTTGGAATTACTACGAGTTCACACTTGTTGTCTTAGGTTAGGCGAAAACCGTCCGGATCTGAAAGGCTAGTGTGAAACGGAAATAGGGACACTGAAAGAGAGAGAGAGAGAGAGAGAGAGAGAGAGAGAGAGAGAGAGAGAGAGAGAGAGAGAGAGAGAGAGAGAGAGAGAGAGAGAGAGAGAGAGAGAGAGAGAGAGAGAGAGAGAGAGAGAGAGAGAGAGAGAGAGAGAGAGAGAGAGATCAGTATTCACTTCAAGCGCCTGATTACGACTGTATAAAAGAACGATACCTTATATAGCCAGGGTATTCCTGCGTACAGCAAATGATAGATTTGTTTATTTTGGCCATTCAGAGGCTGTAACGCCCCTAGTGAGCTCTTGTGGTGTCGAGATCATGAACTCGTCCTATCTCTCTATACTGACGCTGAAGATTTATTGATATAAACAATGGAAAGGTAGGCGGAACACTCCCCTATCCATAAAGAGGTTAACTTCTATTTGTCCGTGATCAAGAAGTTGGCACATCACCTACATGTTCACAGATTGATGAGGAACTGGTTAAATCTGGATTCATGGATTGGGTAGCGGGGGGGGGGGGGGTAGATTTTATAGCTAATTAGAACTGATGGAGATTTTGTAGGTAGGGAGGTATGGAGTTGTAATAGCACTCAAAAAAAGGAATCCAATAAATTATTGGTTAAAGGCAGAAGGGAACAGCCATCCCAACTTGTAGTAGCAAAATGAAAATGACCCTAGGGATGAAAATTTTAGGAAAAACATCATCCTGCGCTTTAGTCCTAAACACCCCACACAACCAAAATATTACAAACATGATAAGTGTTTGGTTAAATAAGGGAATAATCTAGGAGAAGGTGAAATTTTCAGGTGTTGAAGATGAAAATATCCGAGGGAGTGGCAAGGTTGGCTGGAGAGCATTGTTCTGTGGAGCTGCTAAGAAAATGAGTTTTTAGGTTAAATCATTTAAGCCATCATAAGCCATCATAGGTTAAATCATTTAGCTTAAATGATATGATTAAAAAACTGGCTGTAAATGGTCGTTTCAATGACAGAATCAAAGGGGGCTCAAAGAGGATGATAGGTAACTACAATGAGGATCCATTTGGAGTGGTAGGAAACTTTAGCGAAAATGTATTTCATGTGAGAGCTTAGGGAAAGTTGGAATGATTGGAAGATTGGATGTTTGAGGGCAACCTAACTTCACTCAATAAAACTGATTATTTCCCATAGAAGCCTTTAGCTACTTTCCAATAATTCAGTCGTTATTCAGACGCCGGAGGATTATGTTCGTACGGGTTTCTATTGGGAGCTCAAAATATGTAAAAAAAAAAGAAACCCTAAACGGCCAGAATCATTCATTAAGCCTGGCATAAGCTATAATAGTGAGTTCACAGTTCAACGGTGGTTCAAAAAATTCTGAACGAGATTCTAGCCTTAAAGTTGGTGAGATCGAATAATAGTGCAGCCAATGGCGGATCAAAGCTAATGAAGCAAAATGTTCCCACATTACCTTCAACCTCTGGCACAATTCTTGTCCACTAGATTATTTTAATTCCATTCCTCTCCCTGTATCCAAGATAGTACGGTACTTAAGCTTCCATCTCGACAAACGGCTGACCTGAAACCCACATACGAGGCTAAAAAGACAAAAACTGAACATACGCTTTGGACCACTGTACAGACTACTTCAAAGGACATCCCCTCTCTCAATAGAAAATAAATTACTAATATAAAAAGTATTCTTAAGCCAATCTGGACATACGGAATAGAGCTATGGGGGGACAGCAAAAAAGTCAAACATCAAGTGTATCCAAGCAAGAGGTGTTGGTTCCCCTCCATAATTTCTTTTGGCAGGTCTTGTAAGGTCGTCTGCTACAAATCATCTTTAAAACCAAATTTCCCTTGTCAAGTAACACCAGGTAGGTTTCCTTACCTTTTTAGCCATTGACATAATACACCTGCATTTTCACATCTCTCAGGTATATTATACTTAAATCGGACTTATGCCCATCTCAATAGAAATTTGTACACAAAGATTATACTAGGTATGTACGTTAGGCCTCCGTAGTCCCAATAGTTCTTAACTATCACATAGAACTCTTTTATAGTTTTTAATTAAAGTATTTTAACTATTAAAGTATCATCAAAGTATTAGAACAATCGAGAAAGTAGAAAAAGTAAATTTCTTCAAGTATTCATCAAAGGAGCTGAAGACTAAGTACAATTACGGCATCGCTGCTTGAGCCACCTTCTTCACCCTGATCTTGGCCGTTACATTATTGATAAATTTAACTGTTTTCTTGCCACCCCTCCCTTTCATAAAATGTTTCTCTTAAACTCTACCTATTTCCAATTTTCATCAGCCGACCGAAATGTGTTTAACATTTCCAAACTTTGCGAAATTTCTTTAGCAACTTTACACTAATTAATGCTACATTAAATTTTAAATGGATCTCCCCCACCTCAAGAGGCTTTTTGAGTAATGCGCTCTCACCCCCTTAAGTAGTTTGAATTTGCAAATCAGAGGTCTTCACGAGACTTGCATTTTTTGATTGTTTTAATATTTTCAGCCTAGAGGGGGAGGCTTAACCCTGTGACAAATACAAACTATTGTCATTCATAAAATTTTCAAAATGAATTTATAAATCTTAAATGGATATCCTTAACACTTTATATTACGCTTCTTACATGCTGTTTCAAATACAAATGTTGCTGTATTAATTAATGAAACTTTATTATGATAAAATTACAATCTGGCTTATTGGGCAATAAGTCATTGTGATAAATGTTCTCATTAATACCATATTTACAATTTGGTACAATACTTCAGTCACTTGCTCTTCATACAGTATTTAAAAACAGCCCAGAGACCTCCCAAATCCACATGGATATAATAAATTATTTTTTTTTGTTAAAACAGATCGTACACAAACCGTTTAAATTGTAAGCTTGTTTTTATATTTATTTTTATCAGGAAAGTCTTGAATGCTATTGTGAAATCAAACACTACCTTTTAGCTGTTTTTCTATGGAAAAGTATGGCTTTAGATCTCAATTTTACCTCCAGTGTAAAAATGTTGACGCCGAATCGCGTGTAATTGCATACTTATAATCATATTGATTGTAACATTGTTATATTGTTTATTTTTTTATAATTTATAATAATGCTGCCCAGAACGGACCATCCCGTCCCCTCACCCTTGGTACGGTACTGGATATTTTGAAAAAAACACTCAATATTTTTGAAGAGGATTGTAAATTGACAAATCTTAAAAGTAAACGAAATTAGCTCTACTTACTTATGCTTCAGTTTTGTATAAAAATACTCAGTGTCATTAACAAACTCATGTACTATTCTGAAAGTTCGTTTTTGTTTTGGCAGGACTTCAGAATGGTAGACAGAATAGAAAACATTCATTAAAAAAAGTATATTTTTTTGTATGATGACAAATTCGGGGCCAAGCCTATACCGCCGTAAAAGTTCCTATGCTGGTGGAGGCTGACCAAGAGCGTGAGAGCCGCAGACGCTCAGATGCTGTAGGTATAATGATGTAAGAAAAACATAATGAAAGTCTAAATCATTCACGCAGATTTTTCTACTTGATAAGCTTTCTAAACCGGCATCTAAAAGAGTTATTTAGTAATAGCTCCATGGTTCAGTGGTTACTACTAAGTGTACTAAACTGTTACTAATAAGTGTACTAAACTGTTACTACTAAGTGTACTAAACTGTTACTACTAAGTGTACTAAACTGGGCCCCGAAGCGATTTATGTTATTGGTTTGAAACTTTTTTGCTTTGGAGCACAATTAAATTGATATTTGTGTTACAGCCTTAAATTATTTTGAACAATAACGGTATAAATAGTTTGCTAATTTAAAAATAGTGGAATAAATGAATGAAAACAAAAATTAGACAAACTATTAAGGTCACTTACTTTATAAGCAATACCACCTGGAAGCTTACCGGAGGTAAGCTATTAGGTAAGAATGTTTTAAAGAGATGGTGGTTCCATCTTTTTCCTGTAGGTAATCGCCAACTCATAGATTAGTATTTCAAACGAGAAAATGTTGTTTTCTCCAATAGTACTTTGAAAGAGGTTGATTATTTTAAAGATAATCAGCTCTCTACCTTTCAAATCTTGTCTCTCCTCCACCGCAAGAACTTCCGGTAACCATTACCTCTGACATAAAAATACACATGATGACCAGAGACAGGCTTCAAGCTGGCGGTGTCGTTATGATCGAGTTGGCAGCACTGCTTCCACGTGGGCACCCTTCATTAGGATATCCGGCGTGGAAGCAACCTGTTCCTTGGCTAAAAATATTTTCGCCACGAACCCAGCCAACTTGATAGCTCGCAGCTATCATACTCGTTTCAACCACCTTGTTGCGGACAGATGTAGTTTTTGGTATTCCTGTTGTGTTATTTGTTCCTGTTTTTTGATTCACGAATGATTCAGTTTGTTTATTTTTTATTATAGTTAAAAACCCGTAATCTTTGGTATCTTATGGTTACTAATAATTTATTTTATGTTCAAAGATGAATTAAACTTAAAGGTAAACAAATATTAGCTCTAGTTTTTGTGTTTATTTCCTATAATATCGATGTTATCCTAAGTTGACTATTGCTGTTGTTGTTGACAACATATTGACTCTACTTTTTTGTTTGTTGTACTATTGTATTGTATTTGATGATTGTTCCAGGTTGTTGTTGAATTATGAATTAAAACTCGGACCCGGCCGGTAACCTTACCAGAGGTCTTGAGTCTTAAGCCTTCTGCTGTCAGGAAAGCTCCTGTGATCTTTTCACTTCTGATTCTGATGCTGTTCATAGTCTTGTTTTGTCTACTCAACTCTCGCATACTCACACCGCTCTACGAGTATGAGCAGCAAAGACAGAACTTTTTCAGAGTGCTTGCAATCAATCGCACTTCTCCAGAAATCAACAAGGGGTCGCTTCATATTTTTTTTTGCATTTTTTATGAACAGTGATTCTTTAAATATTTTCGTTTGGAAAATCTTTACTATTAATTTTTTCCCTTATTTTTCAAACTAAAAATTTAATTTTTTTATTTTACCATTTTAAAATAATCTTTGTAATGATTATCGTAGTTTTTTCTTTCATCAGGTTTCATTTACCAATAGTGACATTTTTTTTCTCACATTTCCTGTACTTTACTTAGCAGGAAGGATTTCTGGTTTTTGTAGAACGATCCCAGGCTAGCAATTTCGTAAGGGATTGGAGTTTCGTTGATTTATTACGATTCGACCCTCCCCCCAACAAAATAAATTTTATTTGGAAAGAGTTAAAGTCAGCTAGGTCTGTCTGATACCCAAACTCCTTGCTACTGCACTGCTAACTGTTCTTCTATCTCCCAGTCATCACTGCCACCATAAGGCTACTAAATACACTCATTAAAGTCATTGAAAGTGATATGCGTTGGTTTTATGGAGGTTGGTGTTTAGATGTTTCAATTGTATTTAAAAAAATTATGCATTATTAATAACGAAGTACTATCATTTTGAGTATGGGATTCTCAATTTTCCAATCTCCTTCTTACTACTGTTTTACAAATAATTTAATAAGAACCGACATACGAAGAATTCGGTAATACTTACGATTCTTTTGGAACTCTGTTGTTTCACTCGTCACGACTGTCTTAGCCAGGTTCAGGAGGAATAGGAATGTTAGCAATAATACTGAGCACATCATCCTGCCACCTCAGCCGGTGTCCTGCAAGGACGACATAGCGGCATGGAAGTTATCAAGCGAGCTGCCACAGCTGTAACAGAAACAGAGATATGTTTTAATGCCTGAATGTCCTGTCCCGTGTTGTAGGAAATAAGAGAGGGAGAAATGAAAAAAAAAAAAAATTGTAATGCCAAATAATAAATGACTAGAACCATGGCGTACCTAAAGAAACCGAACAGATGTATGTGGTGGAGTTTTTGTAGTACCGGGTTTCACCGGTAGGACCATGTAAAGCAACTTTTCACCAGTCAGAATGCCAAGTGCCATTCTGCTTGTGTTGAGTGATTTGTGATAGTTGTTTTGCGTACTAGTCGTTTTTGTATAGCTGGTTTTCGTGAACAGCGCGCGGCAGTGAACCAGTAAGAATGTTGAAAAAATTCACGAAATCGTCCGTCGAGGATCAACGACGTACCATTAAAGAAGAGAAATTTGGAGGGACTTGGATTTAAGTACAGGGAATTTTAAGTGAAGATCTGGCGATGAGAAGGGCCACCACAACGCTCCAGCTCACACAGCCATCTCTGTGGGCTGATTTTTGACCAAAAATTGAGTGACCACTATTCCCTTCCTATTTATTCACCCTATCTAGCCCCCTGCGATTTCTTTTTTTTCCCTCGAATGAAAAGGGGACATGAGAGAAAAGTTTATGAAATAGAAGTAAAATGAAAAACGAAGGAGGCACTGTCTTGCAACATAACAGAGGAATTAAAAAAATGTTTCGAACAGTGGAATAAAAGATTGGACAACTGCATTGACCCCAGTTGAGAGTACTTTAAAGGAGATTAAAGCTTTTTGTAAATAAAATTAAAATCACTTTGTCATTGTTTAATATAATAAAGCAGTGAAAGGGTATGTGATTTTGTATCACTTTGCAGTGGTTACCTTCCAGTAAAAGGGGAGTATAGTTACAAATTATTATCCAAATGACTGGACATCATGGGTCAACGACGTACCATTAAAGAAGAGAAATTTGGAGGGACTTGGAGTTAAGTACAGGGAATTTTTACAGGGACATCATGGGCGTAGAGTATATTATTTAAATAAATAATGGTTTGAAGATGTTATCACATATATTCAAAAACGTCTCAATTTTCTTGGTGGGGTGTCTCCAGAAGTGCACTTAAACTTTAAAATATTATTGTTGGCAGGATAAGTAATTATGGTATTGCCCAGATGCGCCCATATGCGGGCATAAAACCTTTATTTCTCTACTGCGTCAAAAATCAGTGAAATATTGACCTAAGTAAAACCTACTTCCGACGTAACCCAACAACTACACAAACCTCAGCAGTTTGTTGCTGCACCGTCTATATTTTTTTGTATATTGTTTTTGTTAGTCTATATTGTTTACGATCATCAGCACTCAGCCCCACTGAGAGAACAGAGACGAGAATCCTCTTTGGCCCTTCGCAATAAAAACGAATCGCTGAGTTAGTAACAATAGATGAGGATGTAAGCGGGCTGCTCACTAATAAGGGCCCATTGTCCCTCAAGGACGCCACTGATTCTTGCCGACGTGTCACTGGGATGTCCTTTAATTACACCAATCATAGCTGTTCCCAGGGAAGGTCAGTATTAGCGTACGTCACAGATATAACTGGATTTAGTTACTCGAAAGTTGAACTCTTGTCAGTAACTGATACGTTTTTAGTAAAAACGTTGATTTGAAAGCCTTGTTGGATGAAATAAATAAACGAAGATAAATATTAAAAAAATACTATATATTATTCTTTAAATTAAAACACTAAAGAAAACGGATTTATCGTTCCGAATCATAAATAAATAAAACAATAAAATATATTAAAAAAATCTATAGGGTATAATAAATATATTATATATATAATAAATAAATCAAATAATATATATAATAAATATAAATCGTAGGGTCTAATAATTGTAACTGCAAGGTTATTATTTTACAAGGCAGGTCAAACCACTGCCGGTAGCCTAAATATCATATATGCCTATCCATCAACACTCCTGTTTGTCATATTTGTAGATATTTTATTTTTGTATCACATTCTTATTTCGTTTTCTTCATTTTAATTTATTTCTGTTCATATTTTTAATACTTAAAGATGTATACATATTTTATTACGTCGTTTATTATTTATTTTTATTTTTTTTCTATATTTTGTCTCACAGCGCATTGTACATCTTCTGCACAGGGACATAGCCCCAGGATAATAAAGATGTTATTATTATAAATAGATTAGGTTTCGGCAACCAATGACCGAGCCATTCATGAATGTTGGCATAAACCTTCAGCAGTCGATGCCTCGTGGTAGCTAGGCAAACATTACCTTGTCCTAGGTGATCAAAGAACTAGTATCCTCTCTGTATATTTTTAAATAATATTTAAGCTTGTTAATTATTTCGTTTGACAGGCCTTAATGTTGTTAGTCCGGGTATGAATTATGTAGTATTTTTTAAATTTGTACAGAATAAATGGACGCCTGGCAGAATAAATACCCTGGACAGGTGGGCATGTCAAAAACCGTGCGCAGTCCTTAAACACTTATTAAATAATAGCGGAAAAAATTGTTAGTTAATTCATGTCCAAAATAATTTAATCAATTTGGAATGGTTTAAAACGTGGATACAAGAAATTGCCTGGTGAACAAATTAAATAACAAAAATTTGCTAGAAGAACATTAAATATACGATTTCTAACGTTAGTTTTAGCTATGCAGTTAGGACATTTGCAAAAGTCTACCCACTTAGTCTGTTTTTGTATAGATATATTTTTGGAAATCGCTGCATCTAAAACTATGATTTATTTACCAGTTGTCCGTTTATTAATTGTAGCCCAGGGAAGTTAAAATTTTCCTAAATACGATTATGAACTAAATTACATTTTAAAATATACATGAACAAAATAAAGAAAGTAGATAGGGAAGAAATAATACTAAGAGACATTCGCAAGTTTATATTATAAAATTTGATTCAAGGGAGTTAAAATTTCATAAAATTAAGTTATTCACTCATTCCTTGATAATATTTTGTGCGTGATTATATTATACTTGATATGATATTTTGTTCATGATAATAACATTGGAAAAAACCTACATATAAAAGAAGAAAAAAAGTATTAATAACACTAAATAAAATATAAAAGAATTAACTAAACAAAATTAGTTAAGGTGGTACAAAATTTAATTTGGTTAATTTTATCCAAACACTATATGTTTTGTGGGTCTTTTGAGGGTATCTTCACTATAATTGTTTATATTTTTTATTGATGCCACGCAAAACTTAAATAACGTGTCCTTAATCATGGGGGAAAACAGAACATGAAATGTTGATTATCTCCTAAGCTGGTACATGAAAAGTCTTAGTTAGTGTAAGTTAGTGTACAAGGAAAAACATTTTTCACGTTTAAGTTTTCTCCATTCTTTCCGGTATTTTGGTTGCCACTAGGGGGGAGTGCCTGATCACTCTAGCCCTGGTGACAAGTGCGGATCGTTGTAGTTTATAACATGGACCATGTTCCATGTCGGCGTTAATATCTGACTCCATTTTATTGATAGGGATGTGTCCCGACAATACACTGTGTTCAGGAGAAGAGGTTCAGAGGTTTCATAAAGAATAAGACCAGTTTTCAGAGTTCGGGTGGAAGATCGGCAGCGTAATAGGTACAAGTCGTCAGAAGGTCTGCTAGAGGCTGTGAGACAGGGTGACGGCGCAGAGGTGTGGCAGAGAGAGTGTAGACTAGTAGAAGACTCAGTGGACTTACTTCCAGGGCCCTGGCGTATCGCGATTGAGTGATAGCGGCTGTCTAGATGAGGAGCCCGAGAAAGAGTGGGTTTTCAGGGTGAAACCCCTTGGTTTTAAATATTACTTCCCCTTCCAACCGGAAGGCGGAGGCTGGCTTGAAAGGGGTATGTTTATGATGTCACACCTGCGCCGAGGTACGTGATCCCTCGTCCCCTAAAGGACTGTTTATGGCATGGCTTTTAGATTTTATGACCGCCGGAAGGTGAACCTAGGGCTACCGGGGTCTATTTATGACAGTCACGTGGCTTATCCTCTCAGGTTTATTGCTGGACCTTCGACCCTCTGTTACTTGTTTTACGACTACACCGGCCTCTCCATGATTTATTACTAGAAAACTATGTTTTACATCTAATTACAATACATTATATATGCACCAGAGTATAGGGTGATTTAACACTTATGTAGTTAGGGTCACTACACCGGTATTGAAATTAACGAAAACATAATCAACTTATTTCGAGTTTTTAATGAACATGAATATGTTAAAGTAACATCAATATAATGGAAGAAGGTCACGGAATATGATGTGTTAACAGTTTATTTAATCGCTTTTGTTTGTTAATATATTTAGTATCAACTAGACAGTGAGCTGAGTCACAAAATATATCAATTGTATTCAAACAGCTGGAGTAAGTTAGAAATAGAAATTACTGCTATTACAAATTTTGATTTAAATGTGGTAGTTTTGCTCTAGACTGGACTGTTTTAAATTGTTTTCTAGTGCCAATTATGGTGGAAAAAAAAATATGCTAAATAAAATGAGCCGGTTATTTATAAGTTGGCACACTACCAACGAGTCCAAGGGACACTACTACCATTCCACGAAGGAAACATTCGTAACTCTTCAGACACTGCCCATCAATCATTTGTAGATTCCATAGCAGAGAATTAATAGATCGAAGCCGACTTCAAACGGACACAGTTTCATTGTCATATGGCTTACAAACGGAAAATAGAGACAAATGGTAAGTGCAGTTCAATGAAAAATATTTTCAACTTTTAGTTCGTTGTTTGTTTGTGTTCATTTTTCTAAAAATGCCTACGATCACATACATGATAACTAAAAGACTTTAGGTAAATATGTATCCGTGAGAAATCAATGAGAAAGTTTCAATTTTTAGTTCAGAGATTTTTAGATATTGTGTGTCAGGAGTTGGCTTTTGCTATAACGTTAAATGAATGAGTTTCGAGACAATGATCATTAATAGTAGGAGAAAAAACAAGACACATAAACTGAAAATTATAGTCAGTTAAGGAATGTTAACAAAAAATAAATTAAAACTCCGTTATGCCAATATTGATATATAAAAAAATAAATAATCTAAAATTTAATAACAGAATTGCCGATTAACTTAAAATAAGTATGAAGATCAAATCTTTGAATAGTTTATTTACTTTTTTTAATTATTTTAATCTCAAAAGGGGGCTGTTGAGTAGATCAAGGGATAGGGTTCCAAAAGGTTAGATACTCTTGGAAAATTGTTGAAAAATATGTCTTTTTTTAAAAAACCAACATAATATGAATCATGTAGCTTCATAAAATTTGTGAAGTGAATATTGTGAACACGGTGTCCTTGTCGTCTTAGTCGACACACGTGATTTTGGATCAAATAAGAACTATTGGATCAAAATGAAAACTAACATTGAAAAACTACTGAATGTTAGGATTATGAAAGGTTACCTTGAAAAAAAGTACCTGAATTAATAAAAAACCACCAATTAATACGCTTTCACAGCGATCTACGATTTTCCAAATTTCACAAAGACCTTTGCTCATCCAAATCTTGTTGTCAAGTCCTAATCCGTAAACACACATCCTTACAACCCTCCTCATCGCCTAAAATGGCCATGTCCTCGCAATCTATTTTGGGTAGAAAAGTAAGACATGGGGTCCTGGAGTGCCACTATCTCTAGTCATGTCATGAGCGTCAGTGGTTCTCTCGGTCGCTAAGAGAGAGAGGTGGGGGAGAGCTCCGCTCTGGCTCTGGCACCAGCTTTCTGAGTTATTTGCCTTGGGGGTGTTTGTTTTGCTTGGATGGATGTATATATTTTATGAATGTCAATTTTACATAAGCATGAATGAATTATTACATTCCAATTAGTAATGCAGAACAAGATAATTTTTCAAATAAGGACTTTTATAACAATTGACTATAATTTGACTATAATCACAATTTCTAAACTCTTGAGTATTGATTCTATTAGTGTCACAGTTCTATTAGTAGTTGGGGTAGATGCGGCACTGTCTAGTTAATTTGTCTAGTATCTATGTTTCTTGAATGAAATATATAATAACTCACTGAGTGAGATTTTTAAATTACTGCACAACTGTGTAATGTGAACGCTATATTGCCTGTCCTGTTTACATAAGAGTATTTTTGGCTCATTCAAGCTTACGATATTTTTTTTGGCTCACCTCAGTAGAATAGCTTTAAAATATGTAACAATATGGCTCCATATCCCTGTCAGTCACCGTGACGCTTGGAGGCACGGTGCCAGCTGTCGATTAAATAAGGAAAGGATGCACTCAAGACGATAGGAGAGGACGTCCTCACACCGCAGGGAGGAGGGCAGCTGCGCGTTTAAACTGTCACCATTCAAGAACCATGAATCAAAAAGTGTTAAGTGGGGACCGGGAGGAGAAGCCAAAAAGGAGTGTGAGATGTTTTTTTATTGAATAAAGAAAGAGTTAAAACAGATGAATCAGATCCATTGACCGGGGGCTGAAAGGAACCGACTTGGCACGGGGACAAAGGAACGGAATTGTACTAGCTGGTCATTCACAGCAAATATATCTCCCCTCTCCCGCTCCGCCCTCAAACCGCCCTGAATAAATAATCTCTAATGGGAAAAATATTATAGGTCACCGGGGTGGGGGTAAAACCGACGTAAAGTAGAAGAAATGGTCAATGTGTGAAAAATCTACGTTTGTAGTTAGATTTACATCTTTTTCGCTATGTACACAAAGACGTTCAAACGATTCTCAGTCTCCAGAAGGCTGTACTAAACAGGTAAGCAGGTACTATTATAAATATAACACGGTCAAAAACTATGGTTTAATTGCTGATTGTGTAAATAACATAATTTTAGATTGAGTAAATAACATAATAAACTTGTCTCCCCAGGAATTACTTATCCGTTATTCCAAAGGGTTTTCAGCGCCCTATAGTGTCATTCAGAAGTGCTGTTGTTAATGATAGTAATATGGACAGTTGAAAAATTATTTCAACGAACAGAATAACTTTGTTTTACGATAGCGCGAACAGTTGTGGATTTTAAGTTTTCGTATTTGTGTTTGACATGTCTGGACGACCTAAGAATACCAAATTTTCTTTAAAAAAAATTGTTTTCAAGTCTTCATTGTTTATTTTTTACGTGAAAAGTTCAATTTGTTAACTTTGTAAAGTTCCTTAATCTCGAACCGAGCGCTCTCTGTTGGGAAACGCTATAACGTGCCACTACCTCTTAACGACGCTAAGCTCTCTCTAACTCAAAGATGATAAATTAAGCCGTGGTAGGGCCGAACTCACTAAATATCTTTAAGCACACTATGTACCTGAGCACAAAATATATAGCGAAAGTCAGCTTATTAGTGAGAAAGCACACTGTAAACTATGATCGTCTTTGAGCTACAAGAGGCATGCTGCAAAAACTGGGCTACCTCTCCGTGGATAAACCACTTTTTCCAGCCTGTTAGTGTTATGTTACTTATCACCGTGACACAAAAACTTTCAGGAATCTGTGGAATGTTACCAGATTTGCTTGAAATTTCATTGTGAATTGACATGACCTTAAAGACAACCCCACGCTGATATATTTGTCCAGAAATGTCCGGTAAATACGATTGATTAGTGAAATATTTTAATTTTTCCCGAGACGAGCGGTACTCTTACTATCAGAGATCTCTCACATCCAGCACCCCTTTAAATATAAAGTATTCTATATTGAACCCAATCCGAAAGAATCATCTATTTGTACACCGCTAGATTCCCATTGCACTGTGCGATGGGGTGAGAACCCCACTGGGAATAAATCGAATTTCGGTTGCTCCTCGTTGATGGGCCCTCTCTCCTGTCTCAGATTAACGGGTTGCCTAATAAGCGGGCAGTGTTCACGGAAAGCCTCATTAAACCGGCAAGGCATCAATCAAATTTTACGGCAGGATGCTTATTAGACACTTTAATTAGATTGATCGCCAAGCCTCGAGGGGTAGGCTTTACTTCGGAACATACTTAGGGAGTTGTCATTTGTCAGTCCTTTCCGAGGTAAGTATGTACCTACTACACTAGTGTTGCAATATAAGATAGCATTGGAGTAATTTTGTATTTATTTAGCGTTTTTTTTAGATGGCATTTATATATGTGGGAGAAGGGGTAAAGTAAATAGCCGGGTCCAGGATCCATAATAGAAACACAATGTTTTAATCAGTTATGTCAGTTAATAACTATTTAATGAACTATAAAAAGTACTATAAAGAGATCAATAACACGAAAGTGGGCTCCCTTGACATCAGTCTTATACTAACAGTGTTCACACCAGATAGAATCCACTGGGCCTTCCATAGACCGTCTAGTCCTCAGGTGCTCCCCAAGATGACGAGGTTGTGGCGTATTCTTGCATTTCCGGATCTTCTGATTGGTGCCCCCCCCCACTCTCACACACGTACACTATATATACTACTACATATATATTTATCTAGTATATAGTATATACTATAGCATATATATATTTTAACCAAGAAAGTCTATTCTTCTGTAAAACAACACCTGAAGAATAGGTATAACTGACTGATGGCAGCAGATGTGGTATGAAAATTCACGGAGCAAGATAAGAGATATCAAGAAGGTGAAAAACTATGTGACAGCTCCAACCACACCAAACACCTGACAAGCCATAAAATAGTACACATCACACTGACTCATCAATATCTCATAAAGCAGGAATTGATAAAACATCTACATTCTGCATACCTACTCCTGTCTTTCTTAATTTACCTGCATTTTCCCTAATCACTAATTGTAGGATAATGATTAAGGCATAAATTAACCTAACTAAAACTGTTCGCTTGTAATGTGAGATGTAGGTCTGTACTTAGCTTTACCAACGGTTTATTCACTAATTGTTTCTCTCACTCGCGTTTGTTTTATACTCTGTTGACAGTAATCAGTGCTGCCACGTAATGCACTGCAATCAGTGTTGCCACTTTTAGATGCTCTGTAGCAGCACAAATGAACTGATCAGCGGGGGGAGGGGGGTAATTTTTGCTTTCTCGAAATTTTGTCAGTTCTGAAATCCATCAGGGGCTGGAGGCTGCTTATTTAGGTTTGGGGAGGGGTGTATCGGGTCCTAAAACTATATTTGATTCATGAGGCCAGGAGCATTTGTGCTTTTTCCATGAAAATTAAACTGTAAATATCAGTTACCAACTATTAATACCATGTACTGCTGTATTCCTATTTTAAGCGTTAGATATAGCATGGTTTCTTATCTATATCCTCCACCTATCCTCCATGCCCTATGGATAAGAAATCATCAGCTGTCATGTGGATCTGGTGATCCACCGGGATCTCGGCCAGCTTTTGGGGGGTTAAAGGTGTTCGTTTTTTTTCCAATTACAGCGCTCGTGGACACTGTACAAAAAAATTATACTTTTAACAATAAATAATCGTCTCCATCTGATAGTATTTTTCTTAATTGGTATCATTACTTCAGCAGTTAAAATAATAATCCCTTTAAAAATCACATTATTTTCGGTGTCACTGTCTCACTTTTGAAAGTGACTTATTCCAAAGTGTATTACGATTAGTCAACGAGTATTCATTGAAATTTATTTTAATGAAAATTTTTCAACTTCGCGTTCTTAGACAATTTAGCGAACATAAGTTCTTAGTGGTTTTATCAGGCCGAACGTTTCTCTACCACTGTTGACGAAATTTAAGCTTACTAAACTATTGAACAACTTCCGAAGCAACCCTCAAAACTAAAAATACGCTTTGAAAGATGTAAGAAGTGCGATATTTTTTTTTTTTTTCCCATAGCTCTCAAACTTATAAAAAATGGGAAGTGGGAAAAATAAAAGGAAAATTATTTTGGATTGATGAGTGCCTTTTACTAAGGGGAATCCTATTTGTAGCATGTATGAGAAGGATATGGGGTGTGGGATGCCTAAAGGAGGCGGGTGGGTTCGGGAAGGTAGTGAGAGTCTACCTATGGTGGAGCCTAAGAGTACTAGGCATTGGTTTGTAGTCGGCCAGGTCATACCTGGCCCCGCCCCTGAAGTGGGTAAGAAGTGCGATTCTCAAGACTTGCATCTTATAGTCGTCTTCGTAAATTTAGATGCTTGGGATGAAGGGGCTACTCGACGCGGCGTTGCCACATATGGACAGGTGACTAATCATTAATTTGCTTATTGTTTAATGATTGACATTATCGAAGTAAAGGGATAGAAGAAAAGTAGTACACAGAGCTACAACAGGGCGTGCCAAGCATTGCTAGTTTTCACGCTTCTAATTTCGAGAAGGCAACTGTAGCTCACTCGCAAAGAGAGCTCAGACATACATAGTTTGTCAAAACGTCGTCTATAAATAAATTAAAATATTACTATCAAATATTTCAAGCGCAGAATCAGCCATTGAATACCATAACAAGTTTCCAAAAACGACATACAGATACCCTCAGTCTTCATCAAATCTAAGATTTAACCTTTCTTAACCATTGAATTCTTCTGAGCGGGAGGCTGACATCAGCACGTTCATGAGCATTGAATGATCATGTGGTGGAGGTCCAATTCCATAGAAAATATTTGACAGATTTAAACTTCCCTAGGTGGACGGTGTATCCAATAATCCAATCAAATACTTGTCACAAAGAATTGGATGTAAAAAAAAATATTTCAGAAATTCTTGGCACGGAAAGGGTTGTCGAATCAATATGATAAATTGAGAATCATAAAATTCTTAAATAAATGATCGCTGATGAACGGTAAACAACGTACGAAACAATTTTATTGTAGGTTTTGATCTGCAGTATGGGACCGTGTGTAATTACACACCCTTCACTTAACAAAGCAAAACCTGAATTAAATCTTCACATAAATCTATAATATTTGTCACACTCTAACCGGTCTTAAAATTGAAATAACTGGCCAATGCAACACGTGTACACACGCCCTAAATTGAAAATTGAAAAGTGTTGACTATATCGTGGGGTTACAAGTGAAACCCACTGAGTCGAAATTACCCGTTTACGGGTTTTTAGGCTTTCTTGACCACAAAAAGAAGATATTTGGACTGCTGAAATCTATAAAACCCACAAATTCATATGTCTATTATTTTTTTAATGTTAAATTTAATGAAGTTAGAAGAAAAAATATTTTATCCATGTTTTCTCAAATTCATGTTTACATTCATGTAACCCAACGATATGTTTAGACACAAGAAAATTTATTCTGATAATTAACACTCAAGTTACAGATATTATGTGGCAAACAGAAAAGGTAAGTTAGATTTTTGATTCATCTAAGCAAATGAATTTCTCCCAAAACGTTCATTAAAAAATTAATTAAAGGTTTAAAGAATGTGATAAGAAGGGATGCGGGCTTGATTAAAGGAAGTGAACATTTTGAGTTTTTTTATGTGTCAGTGAGGGGGCAGGATATTACAATTTAAGAAATATTTCAATTCATCTTTAATTAATGCTGGTGGTTAATTTATAGTACGCTGGTTGATAATTTACTAATAATTAACCACTGGGTTACCATCACCGATCATTTCTGATCAATCCTCAGATATTAAACATATAAAACCCCAGAAAGTAAACATTGTTTTTCATAAACCTTATTTATTATGTGAGTATTTAAATTTTTTAGATGACATCGCTAGGAAATTTTCTAAAAAAACTACTAAGGTCAGACGACAAATAAAAAACAACATTCAATGAATTAGTGAAAGTAGTAGGGATTTTGATTTTGAATGCGTGTTTGTTCAATGGCGCATCGTTCATTCATGGTTCACGTATGATTTTAACACAACCTGCCAGTTTCAATGACAATCCAATGATTTTTTAACATGTTTGTGTGCCCATCCCTCTTAAATGATTCATTTTTCACAACGAAATAGGATTGGGACACAGCTAATATTCTTAACTAATGTGAAAAACGCCGGTGGTGACTGAACTCACATTAAATATATACATTTTACTATACAAAATATAATATAAAATGGTCTTAAAGTGGGTGGTATTTAATTATCCTTGTTATTGTTAATGATTTACTATTTAAATATTTTCTTCATGACATAATCATATGATTTCCCAATAAGATTACAAATAGTTTCAGTTACAAAAAAAATTATTATTGCTCATAGTTTATTATTCACGATAAAAAATTTAATGGGGTATCAAATTAAATATCAAAAAAAAAAGTAAGATATATTTTTCGTTTTTTTGAGCTGTTGCGGTTGCATATGGTGCTAACTAATGAAATAGTGTTGATTTCTAAAACATACTACTTACATAATGTAGGTTACTATTATGCAGTACTATATACATTTTCACATGCAGTAGTATTTTTTTGGTTATTTTTAATATGCAAATCCAGATATATTCGTAATTATATATTATTTATTTGTGAATACCCAATTGTGAACTAGTGTTTGTATATATATTTGCGTAGATATTTTATATTTATTATTTTAGCCAGTTCATGTTTTATTTTCTTCATATTATTTTGATTTACATTTATTTCATTTTATTTTTAATTCCAGATAAATGTGAGTATTTTTTGCATATATGTTTATTATTTACTTTATTTATTTGATTGTATCTTTTGAGTCTACGATTGCTGTAAATACCTACTTTTCTTATTGGAATGTAAATATATTTCTTTTTATGTTTATTTATATAGGACCTAGGATTGTTTTCTTACATTACAACACTGTGATAGAAAGAGGACATACAATCTAAAATTGGTTAGCTATATAAATGCTTTATGTATTTACGAAGGGTGTTGTTATAAAGGCTAAAACTGGTGCGGAAGTGAGGGTTGCCTTCTATTTCAGTACCGACCCAAGTGTCCCCTTAACTAGACCGTATAGCTTACTGCACACCGTCCTTCCTGGCTCATCTCTCTCCTTCTATTTACTGGCTATTTTAACTGAACGCCCGACAACAGCGTGTATTATAGCTCTCCCACCCCCTTTCATTCATTGGTCGGAAGGCGTACGCCATTGATAAACGTCCTCACATTAGTGCACGAATAATTTAAAACAGTTAAGCCACTCACAGTGCGGAAGAAACCGGGTTAAACAGGTCAGGAATTCAGGTATGAAATTGTTAATAGTTCTCCAGCCTGAAGGGAGAGGATTTACTCTTATCGTCTATCGTCGTGTTCATATCACACCAGCTGACCACAGAGACAATCAAGTTGTCTCTTCCCTTCCCCCCGTAGACAATAATTCCTTTTCCAAACTATCCAGTCTCATAACCACCCTTATATGTACAATATCCTACTATTCAAATCCTCAGGATCGTTTTTTTAGTGTTATTTTATATTTAGAACTGTATTTATTTATTTTTGCATTGTTATTATTATCGTGCATGGTGCCATAAAAATACTAATCTTCTCAACCCTTACTTATTATACAATGACAGCAAGTAAGACAATAATAATTAAATATTTAGCACCATTTCGCTAACTTATGATATTTCTCAATTACCAGCTCAGAACTATAACATCAAATGTAAAATTTGTATAAGTTTTGACTTTTTCCGTACAGTTTAGGACAGAAAAACGGTGGTAACGGAAAAACAATTGAATAGGTTTGAAATAGCTTTTATAGGCTTTTTTTTATATCAACGTTTTATGTATTTGTTTAATTTTTTTTTAATTGCAATATAAAATGAACGAGATGGCCCAACTTTTAAATTAGTGTATTTTTGGTAAAAAAAATGGGTATTTTCTTAACAATCTAATGCCTGAATATTTTTTATACGCTTTCATTAAAAAAGTATCGGGGCTACTGATCCATGGATCAACTAGAAGTTATTCCGCCAGAAGAACATTTCGACGTGTCTTACATCTACGTCTCTATTAGATTTTATGCCTACAATAAATGAGTCATGATATGCGACTGTCCACAAACGTTACATGCTAGTTAGGAGCGTCGTAACCAGAGCGATTAAGAGGTGATAGGGGCAGATGCTAGGCAGACTACCTGCAGCTGCACCGGCCCCCATCCGCTAATGGAAAAAGTGTCTTATCAATTAATAGGGTGAGGGTAGAGCCTGCAAGGGGAGGGGATGAAAAAAAAATGATATAAAAACAACAACAGCAGCTAGTAATTAAGTGTTCGAGTTTGCCTCGCCTGACTTGTAAACGACTAAACGTGGGTCCCATTTGTCAAAAATGAATGATGTCACAACTAATTTTTAAGGGGTTTTGTTTATTCATATAAAGCTACATGTTGATCCCTACTTGACAGGATTAACGCATAGTTAAAATAGGAGAATTATATGTGACGATAATTTTTTCATATTAGATCAGAATAGAAATTTCTTTATTGTGATAAAATTACAATCTCCCTTATTGCGCAATAAGTAATTGTGATAAATGTTCTCATTACACCATATTTACAATTTTCATCCACTCGCTTATTCATACAGTATTTACACACAACAGCCCAGAGACCTCCCAAATCCACATGGTTGTCACCTCCCTCGCATGGGAAAGATGAAGCGGAGTCTTGGCCATGTCACCAGGTACGAGGCAGTGGAGGCTGACCAAGACCGCGAGAGCCACAGACGCTCAGTACATGATTGGAGAAACTGGCCATTGCCAGGACGTCCACTGTCACGTATTTATAGCAGGTCACGAGGCCACTGCCGCTTTAGTCTCTGAGGAGTATTATAGGGATGAGTGGTGCAGTGTAAAGCCTGTGCTAGGGGATAAGGGTGGTTAGAAAGGCTGCTATGGGATTTCATGAACTTGGAAGGGATACATATTAGATTAAAGATTTCAATTGTTTTTAAAAAAAAATTATTAACACAAAAAATGTTATTACAAATACATAAATAAATGAAATTTAAGACTTTCAGTTCTCACGGAAACCTTCCCACGTTAGAATTTAAGTTATTGAATAAATAAACAAGGCACCAGATGCTTTAGTTGATGAATGACTACTTTGTCCAAACTTCATACTTGTCTCAGAAGTCCGAAAATATAGACGAGATAAATAAGGAACGAAGAATGGGATGTACCGAGGTTTAATCACTTAAGGAACTTAAAAGGAACGCAGCACGCTATGGACTCCTCTATTGTCACCGTCAAAAGGAGAGAGAAGTTTGTTAACGAGACAGAAAACTGACGCACCTACACCTTGTGAATCGTAATATTTAAGAACATCATGTACGAATCGGCCTACAAGTGAATCGTGTAGTAACACCCCAATTACAGTTAAATGATATTATATATAAAGGAACGGAGGAATAACGACTTAAAAACTTCAACCACATTTACTCAAACAAGCCAAGTGTCGAAGGTTATGCAATACCGAAAGAGATCAAGATTAACAATAATCTTTGGTGTCTATTAATCAATAGACTCAAAAGTCGTCGCCAACTGCATTTTATGAAATGTTCCGTTTTATGTTTCTTTCTATTTTGAATTGCAATTGCTTATGGCACGGAATGTTTTTCTATAATATTGCTAATTTATTTGTTACATTCCAGTCATTTTTAATGAAGAAGCAAACATACACGTTATCGGGTCGGGTTTCCTAAGGGTTTTCTATTTTGTCTTGACTCATGAGGGTTAATGAGTACTTCAATAAATAATTTACGAATCTGGCTTACAATACCGAAATTACAAATTTCTACGTGTCCATGCGGCACATGTTTGGCTAAATTATATAAAAATAAATAAAACAATAATGTTTCATTTTTTATTTTTATCGTTAAGTGCACAATCTGTTTGAACAAAAGAGAAAACAAATTTATTTTATTTCATTCACATTTGCAGATGACACTGCAGTCTTGTCATCCCACTCAGACCCCGATATAGCATCCCATAACCTTCAAAAACACCTTGATGAGACCGAGCATTGGTGCAACCAATGGTGGATTAAAGTTAAGAAGCAAAATGCTCCCACATTACCTTCACCCTTTGTCGCAAGTCTTGTCCTCTAGTATCTTTTGATTCCATTCCTTTCCCTGTATCCAAATTAGTATGGTAGGCTTCCATCTGGACAAACGACTGACCTGGAACCCAGATACGAGGCTAAAATACAAGAACTAAACAGACGCTTTGGACAACTGTACAGAATACTTCAAAGGACATCCTATCTCTCAATAGAAAATAAATTATACAAGTTATACTAAACCTAATCTGGACATACGGAATAGAGCTATGAGGGACAGCAAAAAAGTCGAACATCAAGCGTATCCAATCCTTTCAATCAAAAGTCATGAGAACAATAGTTAATGCCCTTTATTACGTCAGCAACAAAACCCTTCATAACGATCTTGATATACCTTACATTCTCGAACTCATCCCTTCCAAGTTTATGAAATTCCATAGTAACCTATCCAACCACCCTAATCCCGTAGCACAGTCATTGCACTGCACCACTCATCCCTGTAATCCTCCTTGGAGACTAAAGCGGCAGTGACCTCGAGACCTGCTCTAAATGCGTAACAGTGGGAGTCCTGGCAATGGCCACTTTCTCTAATTATGTCCTGAGGGTATGTGACTCTCGCGCTCTTGGTCAGCATCCGCTGCCTTGTATCCGGTGACGTGGCTGACGGAGGAGCGGGGGGACTTCCTAAGACTCCGCTTCCTCTTTCGCATGCGAGGAAGGTGACAAGCACGTGGATTTGGGAGGTCTCTGGGCTGTTTTTGTAAATACTGTATGAATGAGCGAGTGAATGAAAATTATAAATATGGTATGAATGAAAACATTTGTCACAACTTATTGCCGAATGAGGCAGATTGTAATTTTATCATAAAATCAGATCATATGTACAGTAGTTTTGATTTTGATTGACTTAGAAATGGCTGCAATTCGGGTACAGCCCAAGGTAACAGAATCTCTAAGTACGCTACTGCTTACAGACAAACACAAAATACAATTGTCCCGTTCCGTACTTGAGTAAACGCTGAGTACCTTCTTTCGGGAACGGTAATTATAAATAGAACTTTATCTTTTATGAAGGGTTATAAACACATTTCAAATGTTTATTTTGTATTAAAGGGATTAAATAAACGTTTTAACGCCTGAATAATCCACAAATATAAACTACTAAGCGATATACATTCATTATAAGTGCAAGTTATTAGTGATACACTATAGAAACACCAAGTGGATGATAAACGATGTAGTTTTTTTGTGTGTTCCCTTACCATTAATCACTTAAAATCTATCAGAAATCAATCTGTCATCTTTTGTTACAGTTTTATTTATTTAAAAAAAAAATAAATTCATTGCTAAAGCAACCTAACCTGGTCCACGCTAAAGCGTTTAATTTCTTATAATGTTCTATATTGTATAGCTTTTGTTCGCCAAATAAGTGACTGAATGGATGTTTTCTCAAAGGTAATTTCTCTCGTCTCGTTTTTTTTCCTTAGAGGAAAATATTATAACATAGTCCATTACTTTTTTTTTTTCTTTTTCCCCTTTCTGATGTAATACATTATGCGTCGAATTCAAGTCTATCTGGGGGTTGAAACACTTACTTTTATTTCTTTGCAAGGGCAGGTAATGACAGCCAGAAACAAACAGTTGTCAGACAAGTTGAGTGCAGCTGGGCCACGGTAAGCACCAGGCATCCAAAGCCTGTTGGAATCCAGGGTTGTGAAAATTGTAGTCCTTTCGAATCGCTTGTCAAAGGAAGTGTTAAAAAGCACTTTTCAAACAAAGACAAGAAAAGATAAGCCGACTACTTTGGGAAGTCCTGTTTATTAGGCAAGAGGGTTTATATAACGATTTTTATAATATAATATATAATTTTATATTATACACTTTATAATATATAATTTTTATACAATATAAAGACGTCTTATTGTTTATGGAGGCTCTCTGGATCGGGTTCCAACCCCGTGAGCACTTCAATACCCTGACTGACTTCTGTGGATGCTAATTTCTGGCAAACGCTGAGACAGAAGAACATTCCTGATGGGGAGGATAAGATGTATTCTTGAAGGATATGCTTCAGAGCCTAAAAACTGGAGTTCTTAGCGTTGGATATTGAGAATACAGTGATTTTTAATTATTAATGGTATAGCCAGTGGACTGTAATTAATTAGCAAAGTTTAAAAATTGATTTAAATCAATTAAATAATTGAATCTGAGAATTTCAAAACTATCGATCGGCTTTCCAAACGATCGAAAACCCAAAATATCTATTCGTCCTCTCAAAAACCCCCAATAACGAAAAACTGTTCACACTTACCTGGGGTTGGATAGCTTCTTTCTTGAGCGGTTCGGCTTCTAGGAGGAATATGAGGGATAGGAAAGGATAGAGAAAGAATAGGACAAGCCCGAATCCACTTGATGACCACGCCAATAATTCAGAAGCAGCGAACAATTCTTCCCCAGTGGTTGGCGATGAAAGGATCGTTTTACCCATATGAAAAACTTTGATATCCAGAAAACGAAACCGTGCACCAACCATCGGCAAGATTTGAAAATAAAGTATAAGAGTAGTATAATTCCTTTATTGTGCAATAATTACAATCTGCCTTTTATAAGGCAATAAGTAATTAAGATATATGTTCTCATTCATACAATATTTACAGTTCATCATTCACTCGCTCATTCATACAATATTTACAGTTCATCATTCACTCGCTCATTCATACAATATTTACAGACAGCCCAGAGACCCCCCAAATCCACCGCAAAGAGAAAGCGGAGTCTTGGGACGTCCCCCACGCTCCTCCGTCAGCCGCGTCACCGGATACTAGCCAGTGGAGGCTGACCAAGAGCGCGAGAGCCACAGACGCTCAGGACATGATTGGAGAGACCAGATCCAGCCTCTTCAAACTAATAGGACACAATGGCCAATTACTCCCAAAACGGTTTCTGAGATCAATTGGCTTGCTAGAGCGCAGCACCTCCCAGAGCTATTTCCCCTACAAATAAATCAAACAATCTCGCGGTAATCCTCCCGCATAAACAATTAATGTACCGTATCTATAGCCAATTAATTTAAAATATCATGCCATAGTTTTTTAATCTTTCTATTAAATTCTAAATTATTACCATTCTTCATTAAGTGCTGAATGCATTATAATGCCGGTGGCTAAGTAACGGTCAGCCGACATTATAATGCCCTTAGGAGCATATGAACTTTTACGACGGTGTAGCCTATGCCCTAAATTTACATATCCTCATTTGTCTCCCTACAAAAAAATATTCTTATATTAATGAGCGTTTGTCGACAGCATTCTGAAGTGCTGACAAAATTAAAACGAACTTTCAGAATAGTACATGAGTTTGTTGACACAGAGTATTTTCATATTAAACTGAAGCATAAGTAAGTAGAGCTAATTTTGTTTACTTTTAATATTTGTCAATTTACAATCCTCTTCAAAAATATTGAGTGTTTTTTTTTCAAAATATCCAGTAGCGTACCAAGGGGGAGGGGACGGGATGGTCCGTTCTGGGCAAAATAACAATGTTACAATCAATATGATTATAAGTATGCAATTACACACGATTCGGCGTCAACATTTTTACAATGGAGGTAAAATTGAGATCAAACGCCATACTCTTCCATAGACAAACAGCTAAAAGATTTGTCAATTCACGGTTTAGAAGCCAGTCCCCTTCAAAAATACGGAGTATTTTTTCAAAATATTCAGTAGCGTACCAAGAAGGGGGACGGGAGCAGTCCGTTCTGGAAAGTATTATTCTATATTTGTCTAAATTATAAAAAATAAACAATAAAACAATGTAACTATTAACATAATTAATGGTTATAGTAAGGGTGGAATTACTTACGATACAACATTTTTACACTGGAGGTAAAATCAAGACAAAAAACTATACTTTTCATAGAAAAACAGCTGGTGTAATTTTGACAATATCATTAAAGGCTTTTCTAATAAAAAAAAAAAAGAAATATTAAAACTCGTTTACATTTTACCATTTTGTGTACGGTCTGTTTTAACAAAAGAAATAGTTTTATATAATTTATTTATCAATGTTAAGTAATTGCTAATAACCACTCATGCTTTTGTTTGACTTAGAGTTGCAAATTGGGTACCATCTAGGATGGCCAAGTTCAAGGTACACCACTGAAATCTTTTAATATGTTTTTACGAAACCAATGTGCAGAGCTCATAACTAATATCTGTTGATAGTTCCTTAATTATTTGCTTGGTTTCTACCTCCTCGATTTGGTTTATATGTTTAAAAAAAACCATTTTATTTATCCATCCAAGAAAAAATGTTGAGGAGATTCTCGGATCAACTGGTATCTTATACTTTACATTTTACATTGTAAGACTGAGCCGATAAATACGGAACAGCACTTAATCATTAATAGTCCTACCTGGAATCCTTTCTTTCGTTCTATCGGGAATACGACTCCCGATAAAAATATCCCAGTGCAGTTTTTTTTTTTTACATATTACCGGTTATCTTCACGGCAACTAGCACTGAACACAAGCCACTATTTATAACTGTCATCTGACCGGGTTCTGACGTAGGATTTATGGTGAGGCCAGACAGTGAAGTAGTAACATCCGGTCTTTGGCTGGCGTTGTACATTCGATTAGAGGGGCCCACATGAGCAGGACATCACGCAAGCTGCCCACCCCGCTGCCGGCTGATGGGGAAGGCTACCCTCTCTCTATCATTTAATCTAATGGGGAAACATTTTTCCCTCTTTCCCTTCTGTTTGTGCACGAGGTAAATCTAAAAGGGAAATGCAAGCAGGCAGAAAAGTGCAATAACTTTTTTTGACGTAGATTATTTTTTACGGCAGCGCACAGTGGGATGGATGAGTTAAATCCTCTACTCAACAGCTGGACGTTTTTTTAAAAAGAAATTTATTTATAGAACGTACAAAAAGTACATAAGAGATATTTTAAACGGGATAATAGTATTAGTCCAGAAACTTGAGTGTCTATTCTCCTACTTCATGAGATATGTATGTATACAAATTAACAATTATGTGGTATCTGGTGAGGGTGAGTGAATATTTGATATTATAATCTATTGTTAAATAATAGGGAGAAAGGATACTATTACCATATACTGTACAATAAATATGATAGCATGGATGACATTATAATTGAGGGGTGCCTATGGCTTAATGGTAGGGTGAGAAAGTTACATGACCCATATGTAGGGTCGATATGGGGTGATAAGCAAGTAATTTACGACAAGATAGCCAACTTTCAGGATTTTGTCCATTTAAAATGGCCATCCGTCCGTCCCGCTGTGCAGTGGTTCAATGAAAAGTGCATTGACTTCACCACCGAAACTCAAACCCTTACAAAAGCAGTACAAATCTCGGTTTAGCGTAGAATTTGGAAACATTCCAACCATCTTAAACCATCTTTGAAGAGTTAAGAGAAAATTAATGTAGGTGGGTTGACCGGTGCATCTATCCCTGCTGCACTGGAGTAAACACACCACAGGTGTCAAAATACCCCATGTACCCGTTATGTACACCCACAGTAGAACTCCGTATCCTAGGAAGAGAAAAAAGGGTTGCCAACCACAAATTCACGTTGTACAGAATTATCTACGGTGAAATCTAAAGGGAGTTCAGGTATTTTCCCATATCAAAGTCAAAGCATGAAACACTATTTCACTATAACACCATTGTTAATGATATATTTTATATTGAAATCAGAAGTCATCTCTAAGAAAATTCGGACTAAAATAATAGGGGGACCGGAAAGTAATGTCGTTTTGTTTTTTACAATAAAGTCAAAAAATAAATTTTTAACAAGTTTTTGTTTTTAATCAATGATGTTCCCTCACATTTAATTTTCACGCTTTCAGAACACATATAATTTTCTAGATAATATAATGCATTATGTTTGAACTCATACAAATATTATTGAATTTGGGCAGTATTTTTTACTGTCTAGTGTCCTTTTTCTATTATGTTTTCTAATTTCGAACTGCATATATGTTTAATCCATTTATCTTCTTTTAAAATAATTAAGTTCTAAATTAAATCACATCTAAAGCTTGTTTAGTTTTCAATATCCAGATAAACTTTATATTAACAAGCTTAAGCTGTGATGTACCTCTGAACTAGCATCCCTATTTTTTCGTTACATTTTATTAACTTAAAGGTAATTAATCATATTCAGGATATATTTCATAGAAAAGTAGCATAATGTGGTCGTCCTAAAGGATAACTGAATACACGTGTAGACGATTCCCCACACGAGTGGAAAACCTTAGATTTTAAAGGAGAAAAATCGATGATTTTTGAAGTACCTGTTTGGTTAAATATATTGTTTTATCCTACCCCTTTTATCATTTCATTAAAAGCAACCTAAGGACCCAGGAATCCATTTTGAAAATTTTCAAAGCTTTGCCAATATTGTTTACACTTGTGCTGGTACAGTTTTTGATTTTAGAAAAATAATCAGTTTACTCAGAATAATTAAGAAATCAGTTCTTTTTTCTGATCTGATGTATCGCATATTTGTCTATTCTCTTATGTGGTATTATGCATCCTTTTCACTATTTATGTTTCTTGCCAGTATAGTATTAATTATATCTTTAATTCTTGATACTTTCTGTCAGTTAATTCATCCCAGTTTGTGACGAAATTTTCAATGGTTTAACGTCATCTCTTCAGATACAAGTCCCCAGGAATCATTATTTCCTTGAAAAAACATAATACAATATATATGCGTGAACCAATTCTACCATTTCATGCAATCACACACAATTCATTAGTTATAAAATAATTTTATTTGAAACTAAAAACTGAAACACTCAAGTACTAAGAAATAGTTTATAATTCCTAGTTTTCCTGTACCAGTTGTTTCAATTCCATGATAATATTCCAGTTCACAAAAATATTAATATGACCCTTTTATTACATGTCATTTTATTGCCTAAATTATTACTAAGCTAATGAGTTGTTAACTAAATTGTACAAGTTTGTTATTTTTTCATTAGACGTGCTACCAGTCCATACTTTTATTTCTCTGAATCAGTGTGCATAAAAGGTTCACCTTACTTTTTCCAAGCATTATTGTATCTGTTTTAGTCGCAGCCAAACCAAGTGATCCCCTTAAACTTGTTTAGCTCAAATAATGCACATATTCTTTGGTTTTGCAGATCTGCCGTTCATGATGCGATTAATTATGGCCTTCTCATTGTACAGATTTTTTTCTAAATGGTTATTTTACAAAAATGGTTAAAAATGTGGTAAAAAAAGTTTTTAAACTTCATTTTACTTGGGCAGATTTGTGTGTTAAATGGGAACGATGATCATCCTCGTTATCAGCAACCTTTTTCCACCTAGTGTGCAAATTTTCAATGCCTGATCGAACAAAATCAATTGGGTTTTGAGCAAAATATCTGGAGATGGCATTTTTGGACATCTCCCGAATTTTCATATTTTTAGCGATCGGAAATCATGAAAATCCGATGGCGCAATATCGGGCGAGTATGGTGGGTGAGGCTGGAGATGAAAAATGGGTCCTCTATAATAATCCAAAAATCCACATGAATCGGCACGAAGAACAGCTAAGGCAGGTTTACACTTCAAAAAGGCACTTTTGTGTGTTTGGTAGAGTATTCGCGGGGTCCTTCATCACTGATACCTGGAAAAACTGTGAATGCAGATCTTTACATTGAATAATTGGATCGAGTAAATCAAACTTTAATTGAAAATTGCCCAGTGATTGTCAATAAAAAAGGCGTTATTCTGCAACACGATAATGCAAGACCCCACTGCGCCTATTTTTTCCGCAAGAACCCTGGAAAAAATTAATGAATTGGGGTTAGAGGTATTGCCTCAACCACCATACTCGCCCAATATCGGATTTCCATTTATTCCAATCGCTATTTTTTAAAAAAAAATTTCAAAATTTGGATGATGTCCAAAATGCCATCTCGAGATATTTTGCTCAAAAACCAATTGATTTTGATCGATCAAGCATTGAAAATTTGCACAGATGGCAAAAGGTTGCTGATAACGAGGGCGATTACATCTTTGATCAAAAACAAAAACTTGTTAAAAATTTATCGGTTTGAATTTAATGTCAAAAAAACTACATTACTTTCCGGTCCCCTTAATATCTTGACGACTATTACTCCATTGAAAGTTTAAAATACTCGAAATTTTATTATTTTTCAGTTATATATGTTGAAATGAAAAACATGGGAAGAAAAGAGTTTACTCTTTTCCGAAGCCTGATATCAGCATGTTTATCAGAATGGAAAGATCCAGGTAGGCAGGTAATGTAGCTCGGATTATAGAAGTCCAACTCCACAGAAAAGTTTTGGCAGCACAAATCTATAGCACAAGAAGATTTTACCAAACTCGACTTCTCTCGGTCGGCGGTATAGGAAATAATCCAAGCTATTACCTTGTCACTAGCAGCTGCAACATAACTAATTCAGTTGCTCTCGACTAGTGAAATGTGTTGATGACCGATATGTCGATAAAGTTCCAAATAGCTTATCACCGGTTCAAGGACCAATGCTTTGGAAACGGGATAAACAAGTTTATGGTTTATAATTATTTTAATAGATCAAGTTAATTTTTGTTTACTTTATTTATTAATGTTTTAGTGATTGTTAATAACAACCCTTGATTTTGATTGACTTAAAAAGGGTGACGAATTAAGGACTGCCTCTTAATGGTTTTATTTAATCGTTTAAGGAGGTAATTAAATCGTAATGCTGATTTTACACGTGTATAATCTGTAATCGGTTTCATATTACATGTTTAAGAATATAAAAGTGTTGAAGGATCTATTTGATTTATCGGAATGCTGTCAATAATCGCATTAATTCTGAGTTTCAGTCCATGCAACTCACATAGACACTGGTCTCATTAAATTATTTTCATATATTGGTCCAAACATGGGACTATAGCTTTGCAAGACAGCAGACTTTGCAAGACTTGCAGCTACTATTCGAAAAATCAACATACCGTAAGAACCACGACCTCAAAAATATTCCTGGATATCCCGTGTGCTCCATTTTTGTGTATTCCAAGGTCCAAGCATCATCGGCGCCAAGACGCCCCCTCAATCGTCACTCTAAAAGTAGCATCGAAAGCCTGACTTCTTAGATCATTGCCGGTGTAAATATATATTTAGACTACGAGTTCTGTGACACATCATACATACCAGAGAGCTTGGGGGAAACTTGAATGGATCAATATTCGGAAAACAAAATTTTCCGACTAAGACGTACAGAGTTTTAAAAGTAGAATACCTAATCTCGCTTCTATTTCCAAAGCATCACACATGAGGACCTGATGTTGCTAAACAAACACATGCTCTGTCGGTGGAAAACTTGGAATTGTTACTAACCTATAATTTTACTTGGCTATCCACATTTAATTTAATCATTTGGCAACGGACAGTGAGAACACTCTAATAGCGGAATTTAACTGACGATTGATTTTATTATATTACAATTTTAATGTGCAATGTTTATTTAATTATATGATGATACCTTACAAAAATGACTCTGAACTTTGTTTTTGTTAAACCTACTTTGTGGTTTATTGATTGATATAATTTTTGTTAGTTTATATAATCCTTTTACTTATTCTTTTATCTTTTCGAAATAATAACATAATTTTTTTGGCATTGAAAAAAACAAAAAATTGAGATCTGAGAGAAAGTGGCACGCGCGAGGTCGTATTTCTTCAATTTTCCTAGCGAGTTCTACCTGACTAAACATTAATATATGTTTTCAATTAGTATTTTTACTTTTTTTATTTAGTGCTGTACTAATCAACTTAATTGCATATGAAAATATTATTGTCATCAATCATAACTGTAAAAAAAAATTAAAATATATAAATTGATATTAATACGTCTATGAAAAAAAAAATTATCGATTGAAAAAAGTAAATTTTACATTTTTATCTCATAGTATAATTTATACAATTTAATAAATTGTTTCATACTTCTCACCCGTGAGTTGTTAATAATCACTTCGTACGATGAGAAATGCTACTGTTCTAATGTAATTCAAGCTGTACTATTTGAATTTATCTACAGCTAATTGGAATATTAGACAAGCTATAGGAGAAAAAACATCTCCATTTTTGTTCGTTGCACAATAACTTTTTTTTATAAGATCTTTATCTGAAAAACTACAATTTGCTTGTACAGACATCATTAATTGGGATGTATCGATTCATTCATACTATTAATAGTTTGAGATTGATTTTTTACTGTCAGTGGAATCTGAGTAATTACAAGTTATATTGTTATATGAATTTAAACTTGGATATAACGCTTCCGAAGCCTTTCGAAACATCAATATGGCTTTTGTTGAGGTTACAATGAATGATAAAACTGTATATCGGTGGTTTTCTAGGTTTCAATCCGACTACACAAGTCTCAGAATGAATCATATGGAAGGCTAGAGACAAAGCTCAATGACGATGATTTAAAGGCTTTAGAAGAGGCCAATCCATACTTCTGTTATACGACACCTTCATGCTATTGGGAAAACAAAAAAAAAATGGAACAGTGGGTGCATGGTATGAATGATCGCACAAAAATCAGATCTGACTGGTAGAAACATTACGTGATCTAAAAACAGAAGTTTTACTTCATCCATCATATTCACCTGTTTTGTAGTCAACTATTATTATTTTTTCAGAGCTTTTGACGCATTTAAAAAACAAAACAAATACTCCATAATGAGAACGAGGTAAAAATTTTATTTCTCAAATTTATTGTTTCAAAGCCAAAAAGTTTCATTGAAGAAGGGATAAAAAGCCTGGTTGGACGTTTATTGAAGCTAATGGAAGTTATTTTGGATAAAAATAATTTTGTTAAAGATTGCTTTTTTTCTTTCAATTTCCTCATACCCTAGGAACTGACCTTTTATATGTTCCAACCAGATATCATTAGGACTCTTTCACTATAGGACAAAATTTCTGTCCTTGTTCCGTTTTGTTACCTAACATTTTTTTAGATTATGTGAGAGCACCGTACATGTGGAATGTGGTCCTTTGCCGAGGCACGGAAGAAGCAGACCTCTTCCACCGGAAGGGGACACCGACCGTTCATTAACATAAAGCAACATGGAGTAGACATTGGCAAACACTAGCTTCACAGAGTGTTGAATTGAGTTCAATTCACCCCCCTTCCTCCTTGATAAACCTTCTTGCTGAAACTTGATAACTGTGCTGTTATAAAAATCAAGGTTTAATTTCGATCCGTCTTTTAAATGTAAGGGTAGGACATAAGAACTGGAGCTATTTTTGGTCTTCAGAAAGACATTGTCATAAAACTCAATGTGTCGTAAGAGAACTATGAAAAAACTGTTGACAGAAACAAATTTTCATTCTTGAAAAAAAACATCACACCAAGATAAAATCGTTTTTCAGTTCCACATACATGCGTGGATCAGTTTTTTTAAACAATTAATATTACATAATTAAAGTAAAGAATTCTTCTTATTTCTTGACGATTGATATTATCATTGGTTGTACTAGTTATAATCTCCTCAGAGACTAAAGCGGCAGTGGCCTTATGACCACGTTAATATGTGGCAGAGGGAGTCCTGGCAATGGGCAGTTTCTCCAATCATGCCCTGAGCGTCTGAGGCTCTCGCGCTCTTTGTCAGCCTCCACTGGCTCGTATCCGGTGATGCGGCGTAGGAGCGTGGAGGACTTACCAAGCCCTTGCTTCCTCTTTCACATGCGATGGATGTGGCAACCATGCAGACTTGGGAGGTCTCTGGGCTGTTTTAAAATATTCTATGAATGGAAATTGTAAATATGGTATGAATGAAAACATTTAACACATCTGAATTCTTCCTCTATAATATAACTGCCGATCGTCTGTCCATTCTTATATAAAAATGAGCTTTGGCCCTCCATGGATGGTAATAGCAAAGTTTTTTGCTCAATAACACTAGCTGAAAGCATTAATTCCGCCCTAATTAGTGAACACCCTTAACAGTAGAATATTCTGTCCCAGAGATGTGCAAAAATAAATGACTCACCCATAAAAAGGTTTGGACCCATTCAAAAAGAAGCTTTGTCACCTGAGATTTATTGTAAGCTTACCAAAATGTCCCCTGTCGAAAAGTGGCATTTACTTTGGAAAGTAATATTTGTGATGCATTATGGATCAAAAGGATATGAGTCAAGAGCTTTTCACGATTAATAGTTGCGTTAGTAAATTTGAAAATATTCACATTGAAATAAAATTACAATCTATCCAATTGAGTGACTGCAATCAATGATCTCATTTATCCCATGATTAACCGTTCATCACTTGCTCATTCATACGATATATACAAAGACACACAGCCCATGGACCACCGTACTCGCACGAGAAAGATGAAGTGGAGACACGGGAGATCCCCAGCGTTCCTCCATCAGCCGAATCACCGGACGTTATGATTGTAATTTTATTGACGGTTATAATGACGTGGTGTAATAATAGGGTAATCAGAGTTATATCTGTCAATATAAAAATATTTTTATCCCTGATAATTCATTGAGTTTGCAAAACGTTCACTTGTAGTACACATGAATGAATGAAAACAAAAACACTATTTTTCTAAGTACCCTTAGAATAATTATAATGAACCTATCATATAGTCTTAATATAGCATTAAATAAAATAAAACCAAAAAATTCTTATAGAGGAAGAAAATAAATATGTTATCACTAAATAGCCTTTGTCTGAAGATTAAAAAAATGATGGAAGAGACGGGTTTTGAATGTAGGGAGTGAAGGAGCCAGAGGTTTGTGGCTCGGCGAATGAAAGATCTTTTGGACGAGGTGCAAAAACAAATCTAATGAAACAGTGTTTTGAATAACATTAATTATGGATAGATTAATAGCCTATCTAAGAAAATTATTTGTCTACAACTGTAGTAAAAAAAGCGTCTCTTTTGGAGTATTAATCTAAAGATTTTGAAAGGATATTAACATGTTTTTCGGAACGATTTCTGGATGGTCCATTTGTCGAGAAAAATAGTCACATAACAAATCCAACTAAACTGTACATATTATTTTTTTGTGTTCTCTATAAGAGACAACATCTGAAGATGTTATGAATAGAATAAGGGCTTGTTGTACAGCTGGAAGTTTTAAAATATTGTTGGTAAAGTAAATATGTTCAGTGAATAAGCATCCGAACACATAGAATATGCTAAACTTTCTGTTACCCTTTTTGAGTAAATAGTCAAAGAGTTACTAATACGTTTCCGTAATTTCTCTTACGCCCAATTAGCAAGGCCTTTTTATATATGTGCTCCCTTAACTTAAACCTTATCTAGGTTATAGTGCTAGTTCTGCTCATGGTGGAAGGTTCAGTTTATAGGCAAGGTAGGGAAAGTCAGTATTAGTAGTAGTATAGTAAAAACATAAATTATAAGAATCGTCCTTTAGTTGAATTTTTAATAGAGATATTATTAACTACAAAATTAACCAGGATTGAGATGTTATCGAAACTCTTCACTTTCTTGATTTCCTCCAAACCTCGAACGGGAGGGGTTTTTTCAGTTTCAAGGAAGCATTTCCAATAATGGATCTCCTCCATTCACTTCATCTCACTTCCAATAATGAAAGAATAAATCTTCCTTAAATAAACACTGATTTACAAACTGCATACCATTTTTGAAATCTTCCTCTTTAAGATGGGATAAATGTTTTACAAAGAGTCTTGGGTAATTTTTTTTTTTTTTAAGATTTGTTTTTAACACTGGCGTTTAAAAGGAGTGGGGAAAAAGAAATGTTAAAATATAAGTTCTGCGGAAGGGAAATTCCTATTTATTGAAAAATTATGAAAGTGAATTACTAAGCAAAACGTGTTTCGTAAAAACGGAAGCCTCATTTGTAATCTCAGCTCGTTCGGTAGCGGGAGCTCAGAGGGGTGTCTTAAAGACGAAAACAAAATATTCTTGGATCAATCATTCATCAACGAATGTGAGTGATAGTTAATATGTTAATTCGGGCTTGTTGTGCAATCGGAAGTTTTAAGTAGTAAAGATGTCAACGTTTGGTTCAGAAAGCATCCTTGTTAAATTGTACAGTTATTATCATATATGATTCTCTTGATTACAACATTATTATATTGTTTGTTTTTTAAGATCGATGTTTAAGAAAAGTTATGCAATTGTTTTTTTTCTCGGTTGTTTAGACCGAAATTCGGTTAAGATACTCGTACATTAAAATACTTTTAATAAATAATCCATTGTTTGTGAATGAAGGAACTTTATTGTTCTTAATTTGTTTATTTAAGAAATGCTCTGTCCTAAATTATACACTAAGCATAAATTACAATGAAGAGTGTATTGTTTGTACTTTAATTATATTTATTTTTATATATATATATAATTCCTTTATTGTGCTAAAATTACAATCTGCCTTGCTAGGCAATAAGTAATTAAGATATACGATCATTCATACCATATTTACATTTCATCATTCACTCGCTCATTCATTCAGGACATGATTGGAGAAACTGGCCATTGCCAGGGCTCCCACTGTCACTTGATTATAGCAGGTCACGAGGCCACTGCCGTTTCAGTCTCCGAGGAGGATTATAGGGATGAGTGACGCAGTGCAGTGACTGTGCTACAGGATTAGGGTGGTTGGAAAGGCTACTGTGGAATTTCGTAAACTTGGAAGGGATGAGTTCTAGAATGTAGGGTATATTAAGGTCGTTATGAAGGGTTTTGTTGCTGACATAATAAGGGGCATTTACTATTGTTCTCAGGACTTTTGATTGAAAGGATTGGATACGCTTGATGTTCGACTTTTTTGCTGTCCCCCATAGCTCTATTCCGTATGTCCAGATTGGTTTAAGTATAACTTTGTAGATTAGTAGTTTATTTTCTATTGAGAGATGGGATGTCCTTTGAAGTAGTCTGTATAGTTGTCCAAAGCGTCTGTTTAGTTCTTGTCTTTTTAGTCTCGTATGTGGGTTCCAGGTCAGTCGTTTATCGAGATGGAAGCCTAAATACCGTACTGTCTCGGATACAGGGAGAGGAATAGAATTAAAATAAACTAGTGGACAAGACTTGCGACAAAGGGTGAAGGTAATGTGGGAACATTTTGCTTCATTAACTTTGATCCGCCATTGGTTGCACCAATAATCGATCTCGTCAAGGTGTTTTTGAAGGTTATGGGATGCTATGTCGGGGTCTGGGTTAGATGACAAGACTGCAGTGTCATCTGCAAATGTGGCCAAGAAGGTATTGGGAGTAGAGGGGACATCAGCGGTGTATAGGTTGTAGAGGATGGGGCCCAGGACACTGCCCTGTGGAACTCCTGCATTTATAGGATAGTAGTTTGAATATTCTAAACCACAGCGGACTTGGAAGAAGCGGTTTGAAAGGTAGGACTGTAGGATTAGGAAAAGGGTCTGTGGTAAATATCTTTTGAGCTTGTAGAGTAAACCTGCGTGCCAAACCCTGTCAAAAGCTTGAGCTATATCAAGAAAGGCAGCAGTGCAATACTGTTTGGTTTCAAGGGCTGAGGAGATGTGATCAACAACGCGAAGGCCTTGTTGAGCAGTGGAATGCCGTTGGCGGAAACCAAATTGGTGTGTAGGAAAAAGGTTTTTGGATTCAATAATTGGAAGTAGACGTTTTAGTAGAAGTTTCTCAAATATTTTTGAGAGGATAGGGAGTAGGCTTATTGGACGGTAAGATGAGGCGTCATTGGGTGGTTTACCGGGTTTGGCGAATAGGACAATAATGGAATGTTTCCAGAGGAGTGGGAAGTGCGTAGTTCGGATAATGCAATTATATATATAGGTTAGGAAGATTATGGCTTTAGGAGGAAGTTGTTTGAGAATTTGAGGAGTAAGGAGATCATATCCAGGGGATTTTCGGTAAGGTAAGTTTTTCAAAAGGTATTTGACCTCAGAGGGATTAACGGCTTTTGGTGGAAGAGAGAGAGGAATAGGTGAAGTGAGGAAATCTTCCACAGTTGTGCTGTGAGTATGGCTTTGATGAGAAAGGTTAGGTGTGAAAGTATGGGTAAGATGCAGAGCAAATTCCTCCGACCTATCCCCATCCGAAGCCGCCCAGGACCCATCATCACGACGGAGCGGATGTGAAACAGGTTGATACTTTAGGATTTTTTTGGTTACATTCCACAAGGAGTTATCCCTGGTAGACAGAGAGGAGAGGTAGGAATTGAAAGAATCGGAACGGAAGGATGCCAATCGCCGCTTTACCAATCGGCAGTACTGATTGTACGAGCGGCGATCGGCAGGATGCCGGGATCTTTGCCACACTGTTCTGGAGCGGCGTTTGGATAGGATTAGATCTTTAAGATGCTGAGGTAAACTATTATGATTATGAATTTTTGGGTGACGATGGGGTGACGATGCCTCCCAAGCCGACCTCTGGACCAATTATATTAAAAATAAAATATTTATTAGATAAGATCGTTTCTGAAAAAAAAAAAAAAAATAAACAAACATGAATTGAAATTTTAAATATGATGCCAAGGATATATCACCATGATTACAACTCAGCAAATTACAAGCACAATAAAAATGAAAAGAGACTTATAATCGCAATCAGAACAATTTCTTTATCAATGAGCCATTACATAACTTTTCGGAAACATCGATCTTCAATTTTAGTTGCGCTCCAAAATCTCTTCAGTTCTTATAAATATGTTTTTCTAGAGATCGTAATTGGTGTGGGTTTTAATGAAGAAGTGACGGTGTCAACTACATGTATGTGTAAGGAATTTTGATTTTAAATGACAGGTTGACAATATAGTTTATTTCAAATTTCAAACTGGCTATTCGTATTTGTGACAATGATTCGGACAAGTAGCGTACCTAGGGGGGGGGGGGGGTGCGATGGAGTGGTCCATCCCGGGTGGCATTTGTTTTTTATTTGTTCTAACCTGTATAAAAATAAACAATAAAGTAATGTTTTAATCAATAGAATCAATGATTGTAATTAGTATGTTCATTCATCATAAATGCGTGCTGACCCCGACGGCCCGACTGGACGCCAATATTTTTACTCTTAATCAGTGGAAAGTGATAACACGTGCGCTGTAAATTTGGAATTGGAGATGATCACATAAATATACTTCGCCTGGTAGCATAAGCAAGTTACGACCGTGCTTGCCATAGAATATAACTAACGTATGATATAAATTTTGATCATGTCATTCAAGACTTTTCTATTAAAAAAACAAGAGATACAAGTACAAAAACAAGCTTAGATTTTATCATTAACTGTAGAATTTGCTTAAACAAGATATGTTTTTTATTTATATTGAGTCATTCACTGTAGATTTAGAATGACTTGAAAAGGGCGATAAATTGGGAACCGTACCAAGCGACAATAGGTCTCCGCCAATGTATATGCTTTAAGAATGTTGTGTCACGCCCTCTAGAGGAGGTTTTCAAGCAGGGAAGTCCAGACCCAAACACACTAAAACCCCATATACACCGACTAATAACTACTTAAATCAACCCCAAGCCTGAAATAATTTACCGACGAGCCGAACAGCTATTTTTGGAACTAGATAAATCTTGAGCCAGTAAATCAGTCCGTTTATCACGAAAGGATCATTAACGCAGAGGAGGAAGACAATTGTTTACCTTCCGCTGCTCAACGGCGGTGCAGGTTTTTACGCAGGGCTCGGCACATAAACAGTCAAGGTTTAACGAGCTTTACATCCATGATGCTTCGTCCAGTAGTGATTTGTGCCAACTTCTTCGCCACGGACAAATATAAGTTACCTTCTTCATGTGCCAGAAAACACCCGCCTACCTTTTCGTATTTTATAATTAAATCTTCGGTCAGTATAGAGTTGTCCTCTCTCGCGATCCCGACACGGGATGAGCTCACTAAGGGTGGCAGCGTAGGCAGTAGCCCTCGATCATATGATTGGCCAAAAAAAAGTTTTATCATTCACTGTAGGCAGAAATGACCTGCCTATATCAGGGAGAAATTCTGAGTTTTTTAAAACCGTCGGAATCAGACATGTGAAGTAAACAGTGCTGTCTCTTCTACACGAGCGCTTGCTTCTCTGTTCGAAGCATGGCTTTCATATTTAATTACCACTACACTTCTATATCCTTAATCTTTCTATCTTTAGTCCGGCGTTATCAGACTCCAAACCTTCCTTGTGGGATTATTCGACTTCGTCTCGCTAAAATTAGCACATCCCTTCCATGCAGATGACGATCCCTGGAGCCTGAAAAATGTACCTGGTAGCGTCTCCCTCAACAGTCCGGACTTCCTCTTTTCGGTTCACAGTCGCATTTGGGATCCAGACGGTTTTTTCCTACCTTCAGAAACCGAGTGTGAACTTGTGCTGATTCCAAGACCATGTAAAGCTCCCTATAATATCCATTCTGTACCTCTTCTCCTAACCATAGTGCACTGTCACACCTTCTAAGAAATTATGGCGTCAGATCAATAAACAACTACGAATTAAGCTGCCCACCAACTAGGCTGCCAGCAATGGTCAAAGACCACAGATTTACTTATATCTTTTTGACGCCCACCGGGCAGTGGCCAAAGGTGAAAAGACTAATCAATGATTGGCAAAAGAGAATTCGTTTACGAATAGAGTATCCATTACTAAATCTTTATTATGGTAGTTAACCCAGGAACAGTTGCGATGCCGATTTGTCCATTTTTAACGACTATTTTTTTGTAATTATAAAGATAATTATTTAAATAATTACAATTATTAAGTAAAGCATTATTAATTGGGATGTAAGAATTCATTTCAAAGTAAAATTTCCATGCATACCAACATTCTTAGAATATGCACATACACGTTCTTCCCAGCAATACGCACATCCTGTTTAATGGTGAATAAGCATTTTAAGTTACAAATAACTTCAAGTTCTCCTAATTCTGCTGTTTAAGGACAGCAGGAAACATAGAATAAATAAACCTATTATCTATAATAACACTACATGATGAATAATTACAAATGGCTACTATAGATACGTATATTAAACATTTTGTAATTGTTTTACTCCCTACTTAGCAAACCCAATAAACAAAATAAGATACCACAAAAAAGATACATTGAAACGATTTGTTTACAAAAATACAAAACATAAATTCTCATATATATAATATTATGCCTTATATAAATGTTTATTACAAGCTAACATATTCCTGTGGGTTGTGCTATTAGTGAAAATAAAGCCCTTCAGAATTAGTTTATTAGCCTATCAGAGATCTGTATGTTACCATTATGATAGAGGCCTTGTGGGTTTTCTTCCCTATACATTTATATTATTTAATTATCTATATACTGATTGTAATGCCTAATTGATCTCTATCTATCTATCTCTATCACTCTCCCACTCCCTCTCCCTCACTTTCTAATATTGCAGTTGATCAAAGAACAGTATAAGAATAGGGTTATATCAGTGAACAGTACAGTTATTTCTGTCGAAATTACGACCGTTCATTGTTCCACGAATTAGACTAATGTAAAAACAACCAAAACATGTTTATGGTGGATGACTCACGATAAAATGCTGCCAAGGCGAGCATATGAGAAGTGAGACATCTGTCAAGGAACTAATAAACAGCCGGGGTCCTTGTTTGCCGCATTTTCTAAATATTTCTGCCACACTCTCTTTCTTAAACCTAGCCACTTGAGAAGCTTGTCTTGAATTAGTCCCGAAAAACATACAACAACGAAGAATTTATGCTCGACGATTTACTGCTCCCTACAATTCAATCATTTTTCCGGTTTCAAACTGAAACATATTACACCAAAACAATAGCCTCCGAAAATCCAATGATTTGGGAGATTGGTAACTACAGAAAAAATGATCTCGTAAGATTAAATTAAATCATAATTTTCTGTTGCACTAAGAATAGGAATTCCATAATACAAATAGGAAATAGGTTAAATGTGTTATGTACCCAATAAAAACTTCTGATGTGTAAATAAAAATCGTGGTTACGAATAACCTTATTTTAATTTAAGTTGTAAATAAGGTTCTTGGTGGTTTTTTTTTCTTAAGTAGGTTCTTATTGTGTTCCTACAGCTTATTAATTATATATATATATGTATTGTTTATATTATTATTTATATATATTAGTTATAGTTTGTGGTGCTAGGGTAAGTACTTTTTTTTCACACATCAGGTTTTGTTTTTCATGATTACAATATGTATTGTATAATGTAAAATAAAAAAAAATTGATTTGTGAAAATATTTTGTAGTTTCTTATTTTTGTACTTACCGAAAGTAGTAAAAAAGGTACTTATCCCATTTCACCCCCTAGCGTCACATATATATCATTGTCTTATAACCAATACAATAACAACGGAAGGGAGCCGGAACATACAACAACTAACAATTTAGTAACAAGCTGAATTGTAAATTAAATTGTGAATACAATTTTCTTATCTTTACGCTCAGTAAAATATTACATTTTTGCGTATTTTATAAACAAATATGCATTCATTATAGTCTTATTGTACGATTGAAGATTATATTGTAAGTATTCAGTTTACCTCTATACATGTGGATGTATATTTCATAGTCATATATTAGAATGTTGATTGATAAATAAGTGTTAAATTTAATTATGATTAAAAGATGTGCATTTCCTTCCTAAATTGCTATTAACCAATAGTATGTCGCTACGTTAATAAAATAACAGTAACAAACTAAATAAAACCTTACTAGAATAACATTAAGTTACAATTCTGCCAATAATATTTCACTTAATGCTGTGTCATTAAATAGAAGACGCAAAATATATTATACCAGTCATCAAAACAATATCTTTTAAAAGATTTTCCTATCCAGGAAAATGCTATCCATGTTTATGTTTATGTTATCCAGGGGAGAAGTATTCTATGAGAATAAGTTTTAGTGGGAGGTTATTAAGGGTCGTGAGTACAAAGTGCTGCTTAATATGCTTTGTCGGATCTCTAACCTAAGAGTGTACTGTAAGTAGTCCGAAATGCAGCAACAGACGTTTACTTAATAACGAAAATCTGGGAATGAAATATCTTTAATGCACACCTTTTAAACATAATCAAGTTTCGCATCGTTTAATGTATGAATTGTTAGGTAAATTTAATGGTTTTATTTGTGTAAATAGTTCTTATTCAACAAGATTATTTTTGGTAAACAAACGAGAAAAAATTGCAACGGGCGTTAAAATAATAAAAATACATTTTAAAAATAAAATACTTTGACAGGGTATTTGAATCTTGTCAACGTTCGACTAGACGTAGAGTTTTCAACAACGCTGCCCACGTTTCAGTGTAGATAAAATGAATTTATTTCCTATATTTACATAATAAAAATAATCTTATGCTATTATGTGATTAATCTACTCTAAAAACAAAATACTCTTGACTATGAGAAAAATCTTCGTTGAATTGCATATCAATTTTAATTTAGGAAAAATATAAATAAAATAACCTAATGACACGTTTTGGTTCTACGTAACAAAGTATACCAAAAACAAATTATCAAAGAGAATAAAGTTGGTCCCGTAGCTTTAAATTAACTTGTTTTTCTGTGATTTTTAAGCTTTTTCAAGCTATCGCTAACTCATAGATAATTTACTATTGGTTACAGATACACACAAAGGGTTAAATAAAGGTAATCCAATAAAATAACGTTTTAATAGACAGCGATAGAAATCGTGCATTAAATATAGTCTTTATTTTTTGTCAGCACATATTTTTTAAAACGTTTGTTAGTGGCCAAGATTGTTTAAGAAATAATATGAAGTATTTTTAGTCAAATCTATAAATAATTGTATTTAAGAACCCCTCGTTAGCACGTTTTTGTTGAAAATATACCATTGATATGTTTTTTAAAGACATTTAAAAATAGATTGAGTTTATGATTGCCGTAAAAACGTTTTAGTCGAATGAAAATAATCCTTTTTGGATTAGGGTGGGTGCGTTGAACTACGCAGAATCCATCCAAACTCTTTTCTCCACAAACCACCAAGTCTTCTTATTTAACTGGACACCTGATAATATATGGTACAAATAGTGTTAAAAACCTTACATATGCTTATAAGTGGCAAAACTCCAGAATCCAGTAAATTTAAATAATTTTTGCATAAAAATACAATGATAAGATGGTGGTTGAAATGTGTACTAACATTATGTCAAGTAAAGGGAAATTGTAAATTTTCAACCAGGGGTCAGAGAAAATCACCCGGGATCAAACAAATATAGCACATATGATTCTAATAATTTTTTACTGGAGTGAAAGTAGAAACCCTTCCTTTCGGGGGTTGGTAATGATGAAACAAAATATTTGAAGGCCAGTATCAATTAAAAGAAACAAAATAGCTCTAAAATTAAATTGATATTGTCAAAATTGGTTAAATTATAGGCCAATAATGTAAACACATACAATAAATTAAGAATATAAGTCTTTTTTTTTTTTATACTTTTTATAAGACAAACTGATCACATTCAAGTCCATCCTAATCCAATAATAATTTATGACGGTCTCACATTTGTTTTTTTTTTGTAAATAATATGAATGTGGATGCTGAATGAAGTAGGCTAACAATTAATAAGTTGAATACCTTGCGCAAAACAAATTTTTTTAATCGCTGACGGGAGCTCTTACCGTAGTGTTGAATACGACGCAGGCTGACAGACGAGCGTGGCACATGACCGAACAGAACGACAGCTCGGTGTATACTGCTCCTGCAGACATCTGGCCTAGGAGGTAGGGGGAGCTATTATAGGACTAGTCAGTTAGTGGATTGCTCTGTACCCCCTTACCGATCATCTCTTTTTTTCAAACTACCCCGTAACCACCCCTAAACCAATCGACCTTGTTGTCCCTAAGCCATTTGTTTTGTCGGCAAAAGCACAATATCCTCGATACAATGATCCGAAGGGATCCCAAAGGGACTCCAAGTGAGTTCACAAACCTAGCAACTGGTACCTCATTTTATATAGGTAACTCTGGTTCCTCAATAAATTGTTAAAAAATATTGTATCGAGTTACGCTCACACTGGATTGTATTTAGTAAATAGGACTTGAGTGCAGATTTCAATCAATTACTTACATCGATTTCAGATTATATTTACGTTTTTAGCATTTAGTATAACAAGTAAGGTTATTGGCGTAGGTTATTGGTGTTATATTTTACTGGCGATCTAAAAATATAAAATATTTTATTTATAAGGGACGGATCAGTGAAAGATTAGCACAAGTTGTAGTTATCGATATAATAATTATTTTAAAATTACAACTCTTTTTTTTTTTAACCCACTACGGTTTTTCTGCTTACACTAACATTCTAGCGTTTATAGTTTTTCTGCTTACACTAACATTCCAGCGTTTATAGTTTTTCTGCTTACACTAACATTCCAGCGTTTATAGTTTTTCTGCTTACAATAACATTCCAGCGTTTATAGTTTTTCTGCTTACACTAACATTCCAGCGTTTATAGTTTTTCTGCTTACACTAACATTCCAGCGTTTATAGTTTTGGAGAAATTTCAATCTGAAATCAGAAGATATCGCTTCGAACCTTCAGATTAAGCAATATGAAGGTGTAAGGAATGTATTGTAATTTATATAAATACTCGAAATTTCACCAATTTGTACAATAGCCTATCGCGTATGGAAATTGTACATGCATTGAAAAACGGGTAGTTCGTCTCATGATTCGTATGTTCAACAATAACGATCGTAACCATGAACAGAACAGTGCTGATATGTTTTTGGTTAAAAGACAAAAACTAGGAGGCTGGATTCAAAAAATCAAAAACCTAAAGAAGTTGGTCCTGTTCCGTTAGCTTTCAAGTTCCCTCAAGTCTCAGCTAAGAAGATATTTAAGATGTGATGTCTTGATTTTTTGCACATGGTCTAGACCCTTCAAAGACTATAATGCAAAAAATTCCAAAAATATAAGTTTTAGATCCCAGCCGTGAAAATCGGATATTTAATGCAGTACCAGCCAATTTCAATATATTTTTACATATTAATGTTAAAGATATTGAAAACTGTTTTCATTTGATTCTAGCCACCGACATAGTTTGAATAGACTAAGTTAAATTCTCTTCTCTACAGTTACACGTTTTAAAAATCAATTTATTAATAGAACATACAAAAAGTACATCAGCGATATATATGATTTAAACGGGCATAATAACAGTACTAGTCAAGAAACATGTGACTCTATAATCTAACTTCATGAGATATATATGCATATATATGTATGCATGTATGCAATTATGGTGGGGTGGGGGGAAACTAATGTTTGATATTATAATTTATGGTTAAATATAGATAAAGATAACCTTATCATATACTGTACATTAAAGATGAATGACATTATAATCTAGGGGTGGCTATGGCTAAATGATAGGGTGAAAAAGTTTGGCTTTAAAGATAGTCTTATCACATTTAAGGCACGTGTATTTTAAATCAATATTTGTTATAATTATTATTAGTGTAAAATTAGTATAACTCTGCTGTGAATCTCCTTCATAATTGTTTACTGGCTAATCCGATGAAATTTGATTTGAGCAACGTCATCTACAACGTGTATTCGATACCCGCTAACGTATAACGTAGGTACGCTTAACCTAGATACGTAATATTTTGTATTTAAAAACACACACAAATCAATGATTAAACTACCGTGAAGTACATAACATCTAGTTGTAATAAATTAAAAAATCTCTTAAAACAGGCAAATCAACAATTCATCTTCTTCTGTTGACATAATATTAATTTTTCTTGAATAAATCAAAAATTTTTTTTTACAAATAAAACAAAATTTGACCCAATCTTTATTGACTGGTCTGTTTTTTCGTTACTTTTTTGCTTTCTTAAACACTTCTCAGAGCTTTTAATGGTATTCCTGAAAATAGGAATTGCGTATATCAATATTTTAACTATTTAATTTTTTTTTTTTTTCAGAGATTTTCAGTAAACGAAATACTTTTTCAAGAGATGTTTTTTCAATATCATTTAATAAGAATTTAAGAAACTTACACGGAGTCTCGTAAATTAAATTTACAATTCATTCAACGCCTTACGTTTTAATTTATAATAACAATACGATTATGACAATTTGTTGTTTATATTACGTATGATCGTGCATATTATAATATCTAATATAGTTGTATCGGCTCTGAATAAATTTTCATCGATAAATGAGTATAATGATGTTATAATTTGTTGCAAAATACGCTACAGATGGTATTATTAATTTTACGTAATATCATTATACAAACAGTGAGTGAAGAAATAACTTGGACTAAAATAAACACGATATATTTGTATCTACAATCTTAAACCTGAAGCTTCCCTATTGTCTTAACGGCTGCTTTTAAAAAGCCGTATATTTTGGCATAAGCCTCGATAAATATTGGAAATCCGCTTAAATGGATTCTAATCTGAATAAGGCTATACCACATCTATCTGGCCCTTCCTAAACCAGCTGGAGTAATTTAATAATGGAAAGAAATTAGAGTGAATCCCTACTTTAATTTGTTATAGTTGTGGGGGGGGATACGTTAACTTTTATGAAGTATGTGCGGCAATTATAGATTTAATACAGAAAAACTTATTTATTCTTACAAAATTATAGTCCTATTGGGCAATAAGTAATTGTGATAAATGTTCTCATTCATACCATATTTACAATTTTCATTCACTTGCTCATTCATACAGTATTTACAAACAGCTCAGAGACCTCCCAAATCCACATGGTAACTTGGGGATATACGAATACATTCATACTTCTCGTTTAGACATCTGTGATAAGGTAATTAGTCGGATGAATGAAAATGAATTTTCTCAATTTACACATTTTACTTTTATGTTTAACTCATTCACACTGTATAACAACACATGCTTTGGTCACCGTATACATGTGTACACTGCATTTTTCTTGTAGTATGAAAATGTTCTAAAGATGTAGCTGAAAAGAAGTGAAAATAACAGGATTTAGCTAAAGAATTAAGCCAAATTTATAGATTGAAAATTTGTTGGGATTTTCCCTATCACCATTTCCTGCAACGGTTGCATCACGGAGGACAGGCTGGGATCTATCCCAGTGCTCTAGAACTGGTGAAAAAAATACTTGACAGAGTTCAGCAAGCAACACTTTTCGGAACTGTCTGCATAATTCGAAAAATCGGCAACAATAAATAATCTAAGCCTAACTAACAACTGATAATTTGTACGACTCCCGATTTCCTGTAATTTGAAGTAGTAGTGTTACTCCTAACCGGTACAGCATTCACTGCTTTGTGCAGTATTAATTTGTTTTCGGCGATCAATTTTGATTTTTTGTGAAAGTAGACTAACATTTTACTGAGCTTTTTGGTTTTTTTGTGCATTCAAAACATACAAGTTTTTGAAGAAAATTGGCAAATTCGGATTTGACTAATTGACAATGTGATACATTATTGTGTTAAACTTTTTCATTTGAAGGTGTATTATTTTATTTTTATTTTTTTTTTATTTGTTCCGGCATTTGTGCACCGCGGCCTCAGTGAGACCTATTGTGCGCCGTCCATGTCTCTGTCCTAAATATGTGACAGGCCCACGGCCTTTGCAAATCTGAGGATACTGAATAATTTGAAGGTGTAATATATAATAGATCATTCGTTGGTTGGTGACAATGTTTATTTTATTTTTACTTGTGATTTGATAATTTTAGTGCAGGCGAAACGTTTACAATTGTGTAAAGGTATTTTAAAAAATAGTGTTTTTAAAGCAGAACTAATGTGTCGGTTTTAAGAGGTTTATTGTATATGTCATCAATAAAATACGGACAGACTGTAATCGTTTTTATTCTGTAAATTATATTTTTTACTCTACACAATACCTTTTTTTGCCGTTAATAGAATTTTGTCATTAACAGTATAATAGCCTAGTCGTTAATACTTGGGTATTATTTTCATATTGAAATTTCAGATCTAGTGCTCCTGGTGGTAACTGCCGACATTTTTGTCAGTCTCAATGAACTCCAACAGTTGACTGATGAACTACTAAAAACATTTACTTCAAAGGTATAAAAAATAGATTTTAGAGCCAAACATAGAAATTACTTAATGTGTCGGTTTTATTGATTTCAATAGTTAGCTATTATTTTTGTTATTAGCTGAAAACGCACTAGTGACCGAAATTCGATTTGGCAAAAATACTGAATGTTTTTTTCACATCATGTAATAAGTTTTTAAAAATACTTACCGGTCCAAACCTGGAAATCCGTTCATATTATTCCTTGGTGTAAAGAAATTTTAGCCACTACCATCAAACAGGGTGACTATTGTAAACCGTTTTGGATAAAGTTTTTTTATTTAATGGGGAAAAATGGCGAGTATGAAATGATCTTAACAAATAAAACATGGAGTATTGCTCGTGCATATAACTTCAATTATTGATTGCCAAGCTCAAAAGGATATTTCTTCATTTCAGGCTTGAGTTTTTACAAACATATTTAATTGTAACCTCCAGTCATCAATAATTAAATACATGTCCTACAGGGAAACACTAAACGTTAAAAAAAAATAAAAGCATTTTTTATAGTTTGAATCTTTATTTAATTTTAAGTAGATGTAGATGCTTAACACCAAAGCGCTTCAACTAAAACTAAAATAATATTTATAAAAAACTAAAATTTTCACTTATTTATATGTAAAAAGCCCGAAAACAATAATCAAAAATTAAAAATAAGTATAAATTTAAGAAATCGATCATTGGATATTGTCAATAAAAAAATTTTTTTCTTGTAGACAAAAAAAGAAATATAATGGACTAGAGAGAAAGTTACACGCGCACTATATCTACATATAATATCTAAAATTATGATTACGTTTTGATAACCTGACATGCATAAAGAAATCTATCGATTCTATGTTAGACTGACTGCACCTTACAGAATTCTGAAATAATAAATAAAATTCACCAAAACCAAAATTATATTTGAGCACATGATTGAACCTTCCTAAGAAAAAAGCTGTAATAATCATCAATAAGTCCTTGTAAACATTGTTTTAATTTGAATTGTTAAGAAAAAAAATATTGTTTTCCTTTTTCCACCAATTCGTCGATGATATATTTTGTTTTTATTCATTTTATCTTATATATTTTACATTCTTCTTTGGAATGTTATCTTCGGAATTTTTAACAGACATAAGAAAACCTAATCATAAGGTCTTTGCTCTTAAATTAAAATTCCTAACTGGAAAATACGACGATGTCCTTTATGAAAAAAACAGCTGAATGTTAATCACTACAACTTTACGATAGGAATGAATAACCTATCAAAAAAATAAATGTAATAAAAGTGTTTTAAGCAATGTGAACTCTGCTAAAACTATATTTCACTGCAAAAAACAACAACACTTAGAGTATTGGTCTTACATAGAACTTCAATTCTTGATTGCCAAGCTCGAAACGACTGTATGTCTGTCTGCCTGTTAAAATGTGGTAATAGTCGTTATATTGATTCAATCGGTTTGAAATTTTAGAGATATATTCTACATCATCTCAAGAAATGCTGATTAGTTTTTTGGATAAACGTAGAGCAAGAATAGCATAAAAAAATATTTTCTTTTTGACATGACTGAGAACTCATTCGAAACAATAAATCCAAAAGAATTTAAAATCTGTACCAACAAATAGGAACCAACAATACAAATCGGTTATTTTATGCCATGAAAGTCAATTTTTTTTTTAATATTAAATAGTTCATTATTTAATAGTAGTTTTCTTTTACATTTAAAACGTTTTTAAGAAACACTCACCCGAATAGCCCTTGTTTCACTTAATATTGTTTCTTAATTTCCAACGCTCTTTATTTTATTTATAAATAAAAAAGAAATGCAATCTAGTTCATACACACAGCTGCTAAAACCAATTTGAACTTGCGGACTAGAACTATGGGGGTCAGCACACCCTTCGAACATCAAACGAACCCAAACATTTCCAATCCAAAGTCCTCAGAGCTAACTACAGCAGGCACCCTTTCACATTACAAACTCATTCCTTAATAGTGATCTGCATGTGCCAGATGTCATTGTTGTATTATAAATAATCTTCACAAAGTGTACTGGTTTTTTTAGATGTATTCTTGGCCACATGAAAGAAGTTTTAATCATCAACTACGAGATAAAAAATTAAGTTTTTGTAGTTCATGTGATGCCTGTTTGGTATTTAGTGTTTGACTTTAGATACGAAGTTTTGCCTAAAATCCCATTAACTAAAATTAAGTATGAATTCTCGAAGGGGTAGTTATATCGTTTTCTTTTTTTAAATTTATCAGAATGTTTTGATTTTCGTGCTTTTAAGGTTTCGTCTAAATTAAGTTTTACTTTCAGGTGGTAAATACTGTTGTATGACTACCACCATGCATTCTAAGTCATTTATATATTCATCACGTTCCTGCTTATTGTATTTAGATATGTTCAACATATAATTTCTTTAAATAAATAACTCAACGATACAAGGAAACCTCGCCACTTTTTTTTATATCGTTTATGAAATAAATTGGCACAGCCGCTCAGGATATGAGTGGGGATGATGGCTAGGACAAAGACCCCATGACATATACTTCTATTTAGAATAGAGCGTGAGGCAACCGCTGTTTTATGAGACAAGAGAGTTCGATTGAGCGAATAGGTTTTTGTAAAATATGGAAAATCTCGAGGGCATAAGGTCAATGACACTTAGGAACTCCGGCTTGAATAACATAATAGTTGGAATATTCTGAACCACAATGGACCCGAAAGAACTGGTTCGACAGATAAGAGTTGTGGATGTCTAAACGGCACTAGTGTCACCACTTCCAGGATGTCCTGTAAAGGATCTAGTCTAAAAAGAAAAGACTAACATAATCGATTTTGATTATGACTTACTTCTTCATTGATTTAAATATAAATTTTAATTGAGGAAAAATATAAATAAAACAATCTAACAACAAAAGAAAAGAAAAATAATTAAAAACTATATGCTAATAGAAAAACATTTCATCATAATATATTATGCCAGAATAATGGCGGTTGGGTAATATATCGATGTTCGCAATATTTTGAAGGGATTCTCGCCATGTTTATATTTTTCAATAAATTCTGTGGTTATCGTTTTTTAAAATATTCAGAATATAATCAGCTCTTTCTATTTTATTATAACACTAGCCCCTGCTCTACAATACAATCTAGTGGCGCCAACATCACGGAAACGGATTGAGAATTATTCTCTCTTACTATAAAATCCACTTGACTGATTTAAGAATGGAGAGTCCAAGGTATAATAAATCACTCTAATTAGTACCGTGGGATGTAATCCTGACTATTAATACATCCCAAAACTTTTCCCGATAAAATTGTGTTCTATGAACACACTGTAAGGACCGGGATACAGCGGAATACATCGTACTCACCTGTTGATATTTGGAACGGTCTAGGGCATGCCTGATTTGATAGGACATTACAGCTTGGACGAGTCCAACATGCCGTTATTGGTTAATCAAGAGTCAAACATTAGGGCCTTTCTTTGTAGGTAAGTACATTAGGCCTTTGTCCGGAAGTATAAGGAGCTTCAAGGGCCGGGCACATTCAAAATCTCTTGGAGGACGATGCAGGATGGGCAACCGTGATACTCACCAAGGAGGCATAGTTGAACCGAGATGGAGTAGAGTCACTGTACATGTAGATATAAGTTAGTTTGTGGAAATTTGGGTTAAGTTATTTTTAGAGAAAAGGATGCCATTTTTTAAATAGGTTTTAAGCTATTGGTAAATTGTAGATAACAGGTTGTAAATAGAACGAACGTAAGAACTTTTTTTAAAAATTATTTATTAATTAATTAATTATTAAGACGGGTTGAAAGAATAAACCGGTTTGTTGACCGGTGCAACATTCCCAGTTGCACTGGAATACGCGCACTACAGGCGATGACAACCCTATGTTCTCACACAACGGGTAATGGGGAAACTCCGTTTTAGGATAAAGATCCCAGGTAGGGGTTAAAAAAAGTATCTTTTTTATTGTATTTTAATTCCTCTCCCTGTGTCTGAGACAGTACGGTATTTAGGCTTCCATCTCGACAAAAGACTTACATGGAACCCACACACGAGGCTAAAAAGACAAGAACTAAACAGACGCTTTGGACAACTGTACAGACTACTTCGAAGGACATCCCACCTCTCAATAGAAAACAAACTACTTATTTACAAGGTTATACTTAAGCCAATCTGGACATACGGAATAGAGCTATGGGGGACAGCAAAAAAGTCGAACATCAAGCGCATCCAATCCTTTCAATCAAAAGTCCTAAGAACAATAGTAAATGCCCCTTATTACGTCAGCAACAAAACCCTTCACAATGATCTGAATATACCCTATATTCTTGAACTCATCCCTTCCAAGTTCATAAAATTCCATAGTAACCTATCCAACCACCCTAATTCCCTAGCACAGTCATTGCACTGCACCACTCACCCATATAATCCTCTTCGGAGATTAAAATGGCAGTGGCCTCGTGACCTGCTATAACTAAGTGATAGTGGGAGTTCTGGCAATGGCCAGTTCCTCTAATCATGTCCTGAGCGTCTGTGGCTCTCGCGCTCTTGGTCAGCCTCCGCTGGCTTATCCAGTGATGCGGCTGACGTAGGAGCGTGGGGGACTCCCCAAGACTCCGCTTCCTCCTTCGCATGCGAGGGAGGTGACCCTTGTGGACTTGGGGGCCTCCTGGCTGTTTGTAAATATTGTATGAATGAGCGAGTGAATGATGAATTGTAAATATAGTATGAATAATGACATTTATCTCAATTACTCATTGCCTAATAAAAGGCAGATTGTAATTTTATCTTAATAAAATTGATTTTTATTGTATTATAAAATGAACGTTTTGAAAAAAAATCTCAAATTCACTGATGGTGTACTTCGTTTGATGAGTACTGTCTATCATTGCAAAGTTTTCACTTTAGTAGTATAATTCCTTTATTGTGCAATAATTACAATCTGCCTTTTCTTTTTTTTCACTTTAGTAAATTTTTATTATTGTGTATAAATAAGTTGCCTATATTTAGAAACAGTACCTGAGCTACAGTAGGCAAGAGGCTCCGGTGTTGGTCCCTTAGCTGTTATGAGTCACTATCACAACTCCGGCAGTCGGTCTAGGATACACGAGGGGTTTTCGTGTTGATTAAGGGTGAGTAGATGTGACTCACCCCCGTATCTCCTCCTCGTTATCAGTTGGTGTGCACCGATTCGACAGGTAATATACAATATACCTTGATATATGTGTATCAGCATCCTTTATGGTTTATGGTGCATAGGTATACTGACAGTCTAATTATCAGATCCCAAATTACAAATATTTTTGTGCTCTACTTGTTGTTTGTTCTTTATTTTATTGCTTGTATTAAATAATTAATCCTGTAACGACTAGATGATTTAAATAAAAAAAATGCATTTCTCCTTAATGAATGTGGAATGACAAGGGCTAGAGACATTAGTTGCATGGAGTTAATTACATTACACCTTTAGTCATTGACGGCCCTAATAATATGGGACAATTTTCATAATTTTGGTCTTACCACTATGATTTTAAAATTGTTTATTATTTTACAGCGCTTGGAAATAGATTTGATAACGTGTTATTTGGTTTTTATATTACTATTTATTTATACAGCAACTATCCATCTAATGTATCCGAGTGGTAGTGGGAATAAAGCCTTAGTAGGCACCCCTGAGGCCGACCTGGTCGTAGGCGACACATCAGTCCCAACAATCTGGTAGGTAGGACATGTGTTCTCTATTCTCATTCTAAGGTGACGAGGAGTGATATGGGCAAAAAAACTAATGTTAATGCTATTCTTAAAAAAAACAAATACCGAGGCAATCGGATTAAGTAGAATCAATTTGAGCGAATCTGATTTTATTCGACCACCAATGCGTCCAAAATAGCCATTTTCGTAAAAAGCAATACATTTGAAATCATAAGCCTTCGATGTTCCACGCTCCCCTTTAAATCCCCACTCCTCAACTCCATTCCATCTCAAACAGGAATAGTCGGCGCAGTCTTTGAACTCGGGGCACAATGTTCGTCGTAACTAGTCTTTATTGTTCATCATCTGGAAGCTTAGCTTTTTTTTTCTCTGGGTTTTGTTTTCTTTCCTACTTCTTTTTTTTTTTTCACTCCTTTGCTGGGATTCAACTAGGAGGGGGAGTAAAAATAACATAGCTACCAGGATAAACGTGTTTTTATGTTGTTACTAGTTTAATTATAATTTGCAATAAATGATTTCCTGATGAGCTCATATCAAATAATTGGAATTTATATAGATTTGAAATTTAGTTATTTATAACCGACCCCAAAGAGAGTCGTACATCAAGTCACAAAAATTTAATAAATAAGAAATAACGCTATTAAAAGTTGTTTTATTGGGAATTGGTTTGAATTTTATTCCTCAGGACGCCTAGGAAAAACGTCGACTGTTGATGTAAAAATGAATAAAAGATTTTTATAGATAGTCAAAAGCTTTTCAGAAAAATTTTATTTTCACACAGTGTAGATATAATTAGGGAAAACGTATTACATATGATACTTATTTTTGGTTCAGGTCCTTATGGGAGGAGTTGTTGACACTGCTGGATATCTTAGGAACTTGTGACCTATAATTTGATCTTGCAGAATAACCTGGTACTGACATGCACTAAATGTGCAAACGGTATCATCATAAATATGGTAAAAATGAAACTCTTTCATCAATCCGACAAACACTCATTTCCAATTTTACGGCTAAATATCCTCTTAAAGGATAATAAAGATATTCATAAATATCAACTTACGTATTTACTTACGTTAGTTATTCTACATACGTATGTTCTTTTAAATGATGTTCTTCCTCCGGATTCCAGATGATGGTCGCTTGTATGTGTGTTTTATACACATAATTGAATTATGCATATGACAGAGAGTTACATTATATGTAGAAATATTTAGGAAATTGGCTAATATGTATGTAGCGAAAATAAAAATGGCAATGAAGCACACTTTAACAGAAAAAAAACCCCGATAAATTTTAAAATCGAAGAAAAATCAAATAAAACAAGTTTTCGGCTACAGTTTTGTATATTGTTTTAAGATTTTAGAATCAAACTATATTTAAAGGAGTTTGAGATGGAGTAAGTGAAATATGTTGTGAAAGGACATTGGAGGTAGCAGGTACACTTTTTTAATGAAACGTACGTCTCCTAGAACAGGCCATTTTTTAGCTAAGACTATGCAGGCGGACCTTGACGCAACACACGTGTTCTTATAGCTCAAGTTAGATAGTAGTGTTGAAGTGAGTTGTGAGACACTAAATAGACACTAGTCTGACTCTAGTAAGATGGTAATGTATAAATGGTGTTTCCTCATTTATAACTTCCCTCCTCTTAAAAATATTTTTTTCCGTAATGGCCACAGGCTCCTACCTGGAAATGTAATTGCATTAAATCTGTGGATATTATGGTAAGTCACTTAATTACAATGTCTGACATGTCGATCATTTCATATTGCAAAATTACTCCTCAATATAGCGCACGTAAAGAATACCATAAAGAAACTTTGAAATATGAATTAATTCAATATATAAATAACATACTATCTTACAGGGTAAATTTTAAAGTGCAGGAGTCTCTTTTTGGAGTGTTTGCTCTTTAAAATATTCTTATTTATATGCAGATGATGAGTTATATAGGAGAAAAAAAAAACAGAATGGAGTTCCTCAAGTCATGAGAACTTTGTCCGAGTAGAGCTACTAGTACCAGCCGGTGATTTACCGGAAGATGTTATAGTAGAGAAAACAAACGGACCAGATCAAATTAAAGTTGCACCTTTAAATTTTGGAAAAAGGGTAGCGATTGGGAAGTTGACTGGCTGGGACAGAGAGAGATAGAGAGAGGCAGCCACGGCCCATATCCCGTGCCAACAGCCCCTGTGCCTCATTAAGCCCACCCTTTCCCATTCTCTTTACACTTCCTATTGCCGCTGGGAAAAACTCCCAACGCACTACCCCCCCCCTCCTCCTCCCCAAGTAGGGCCCGGACATCTCCTGCACGGCATAGCCTCTACTACAGGGGTCTCCAACCCTGTACCGGTGGGCACCATGGCGGCCGGCGACGGTTAACTGAAAATAATTATTTAGGATCTGTTATTGTTTAGGCCACTCTTGATATTTTTGAATCAAACGAAATGTATCTCTGCGAATTAGGAGGGTTTAGAGAGTGAGTTTTTCTGTTGCGAGTTGGTTCCACCTTTTCATATAGCCTGGGGACTAGGTACTTTTAGGTGTTTTTTGTTAGAGCTATGCTCGTAGGCATAGAGGCAACACCTACGTTTTCTTAGTTACAAGCTAGATGTCAGTGCCTATGCAAGTGGTATCAGGAATCAAAAGTGCCTGTGTCTCCGTCTTTATCAACCACTTCCTTCTAATTAACATCCTTTATATCATCGAGCCAATGAACTACCTTTTTAACTATCAAGGCACCATAATTTTTCTTCACCAAGTAAATGTAGTTAAAATATCTGCATACACTGCAAAGTTTGTTAAAGTAAGACAGAAAAACTTTAGTTAGAAATTTCATATCTTCAGCACAATACTGTCCTCAAATCCGATGTATGAAATGGGAACTTCTGGAATATAGTTGACAGAAATAAATTTTCATTCTTGAAAAAAATCATCATGCAAGGTTAAATTTGTTTTTCAGCTCTCCACAGATGATCATATTGATTATTGCTTACGAGCAGAAATATCATCATACTCTCCTAATTATGAACCAGGGCCCAATGAAGTGCATTTGCTAAAGAAAATATTGACGTTAATAAAGATTTATATTTTTATACCATGTCAATTTTTTTATGCATTAATTAATATTTATTTGTTTTACAAATGAATATAAATAATAATAAACGAACAAATGGGAAACATAAAAAAATTTACGAGTTTTCTGGTAAACTCAGATAAGGAAAGTAATAGAAGTATGGTTGAAATATTGCATTTCAGGAAATGAGGAATAGGATCGAAGGAAAATGGGCAGGATGCATACAAACCACTACTATAAAATGGGGGGCACTCATACCACTACTAGTAAATAGGAAAGCTCAATGATGTTTTCACTCATCGGGTCAATGAAGAACTGACTTTTCCTCAGCCGGTCCAGCTTAGAGAGCAACAAGCGTGGAAACCAGGAAGCCAATTAGAACTAATCCAGTGTATGCCATATACACTATTACGAAGGTTTATTGCCTCCAGGCGTGAAAAACTCTTAAGTTTTCAACAAAAAAATAAAAACGCTATGATACATGACCCATACGGTAGGCATACTTATATGCATATTTATGCTTTTGTTCATATTGCAGACATGACGTTGCGGTTTTAAAGTCGCCTCGTTTTTATTAGGACCTTTGATACTATTCACAGGCAACTTGCTGATTCTGAATTCGAGTATGGATTGTAATAATTTCTTTAAGAGGAATTTAATGCCACTAACACGCAAGGTAATGAAGTTTAGTTGGCTCTGTATCGTTATAGGAATCAAAGGTCCAGCTGCCCAATCGTTTAAAATTACTAACCCTTGGCTAGAATGTAAGCCCTTGTCTCTCTTTTTGGGCTAGAGAGCGACTCTGTGGAGGCAGGTACACATACCTGAAACATTCGAGTTAGAAGATGAGTGATGAGAAAGTTGATGAGTTTAATACACCGATTTTTGACTTACCCTCATAATACGAAACATCTGGAACGATAAAGTTATTTCAATTGAAATTCAACTAGAAATATATTTGTAAAGGGTATCTGCTAAAAAAGCACAAAAAAACAACGGAATTTCACGCTAGAGGATAGTTTTAGAGGGTTTATTCTTTACCTTATTGTGAATGGTGACACCTTAAAGATGAACTTCATAATCCACCACTAAAATTACATCCATGACTTCCAGTAATTGTTTCTTCCTCATACCAATATGTTTATAAAGTCATACCAATCAGAGCTCCTTGTGAGCCACGAGCTGATGTATTTTATTATGATTAATCTCATCAAAACCTTGCATACTGTTCACTAAGCAATCATTTGAAATTCACCAGTGTACACTTTATGACTCAAAATGTTGAAGTAAGCTTATTTTGTAATTAATTTTAATGTATACAGATAATCCTTCTCTGGCAAAAGGGTTCACTAAAACCTTCTCGTGCTTGATGCTTTATATTTCTTGGTGAGTGGCTTTTCAGCTTATTCATAAAATTCCGATGCATTAATTAGTACTGATATTTTTAGTTTAAACTCACTTCCTAGTTTTATACTTCTAGTATATATTAAATCTGAAAATAAAACTTTTTTAAACTTTTAGGTTAGGACAACGCCTGTAGAAATTATCTTTGTTTTTCTTGGACAATATTTTGGTTATTATACTCTAATAAATTTTTTTTTCAGGGTTAGCTTAGATTCCATTTCATATCAACTAATGTGGATGTTTGTGTAATGAAAAAAAATCAATGTTTTGTTCACACCAACAGTGCATGTGGATTCAATCTTTTATTTACAACATACACAATAATATAATATACATAACAGATCTTAAGAAAGACAGGGTTTTTCTAAACACAAATAGTCAGTTTTGAGAACAAACATTTGTATTAACAGAGTATAAAGGTATGATACTTTAAGTAACTATATGTAATATTATGTTTATTAATTTTTTTTTTTTCAAAACATGTCCACGAGCATTCTGAGAAAAATCTTCATGAGAACAGGAAATGCCTGGGACAAAAAGGAGGCTTAACTTAACACGATAAGTTCACAAGAACTTACAATTATATTTAATATATACAGAATGATACAAAACGTCTAACTTATATACAACTTTCTTGTATCCTATGGTTGGCGGTAACTACTTCGGGACCAAGTTTTTGGTTATGGGATTTCACAATGAGGGTGTCAGAAATTGTTCCAGCGTTTCGGATAGGTCCTTGAACCTGAAATTCATAAAAGTAATTAGAACGAACAGTTTCGCATACATAATATAAAAAAAAAAAATGGAAATAACCAATAAACCACTAACGATTGATAGGCTGTATTGGTACTATCGATTGTTTGAATGGCACAAATAATAAAATAATTAATAATATACTTTTTTTTTCTATTTTAGCCATAATTTTGACTTTAATTCTTCATTTTTTTCAGTTAAATGAAAATACAGAATTGTTTTATATCATCTAAGTAATTATATGCCTATTCCTAACTAAAAAACTAGCTATTATATTATGTTATATAAGTACACAACATAAGTTTATGATGATAATATCATACCAATATAATGAGTACTGCCAATATATGGTGGAAATGCAAGATTTTATATTACACCTGAATGTGGAATACAAGTTTTATTATGCTAGGAGATCTTCAAAATGATCGATAGTATGAAGTCATTGGATTCGGTATTGTCACCGTAACGAACAACGGAGTAAACGGGTTTTTTTCAACCAAATTTTGGTTTGCTGAGTTATTCAATTGAACACAAACCAGTAGTGAAGGTTTTTTCAAAGTGAATTAATGTATAAAATATACAAAAAAAAAATCCTTAAATTATATGCGAGGGAAACTTTTATCATTTTTGAAAAGCCGAGGGTGTCAAAAGAGACGACAGATAAGTTAAGTGAATAAGATAAGTCTGACACTGGACAAGTATAAACCAGGGGGCTAATTAAAGAGATAATTTTTCTTCTTGAATGGATTTGTTGGCAAATTAAAAAGTCTTAAGGCATCCATTGAATAACATCTAGTCCAGTACGACCACTTACTGTAATCAGCAAAACATAATGATCCCAATGGTGTCCTATACTGCTTTATGTAATGGATATGATGCTCTAAACTTGATAGGGAGCTGTGCCCCTCCGTTGTAAGGGAACACCACCAGTTGGGTGCTATTACAGATGCCTGTGTCATCAAAGGACGAGTCCGTATGAAGTAGAGGTTCCATTATAGGAAATGTCAGTGTCTTAAAATTGATTTAATAAAGTAGCATTTGTAAATAATAGGAATTTCTAGTTAAACCCTGTGAACCGAATGTGTAAGAACATGAACCATGGTTGTCAAGAAAACATCGATAAATACCATTTAATTTGATTTGACATTGGAGAGAGAAGGATAGGAGTAAACAGTAGATATAGAAGTGAGGTAGAGAAGGTGATTGAATTATTCACCTCATATAGTTGGCAAGCAGAACTACCTTCATAATAAACAGCTTTTACCAGAATGGAAAACCTTATGGAAGTTCCTGGTCTTGAAACTCCTCTACCAGGCATTATTTAATGCGCTAATATTTGTAGTAGTGGCCAGAGCACCTTATGAAATATATTGCTTATCTGGACCAGACACAGCAGAATGTTCCACTGGGAACATGAGGGGGTACAGAACCACAACAACAGATCTAGTGTACTTGGTCATGATAGAACAACGGCTCAGCGCCAAGAAGAAGGCTAGACGAAGAAAAGCTAAGTCCTCAATGTAAAAGGCGTTGGTTGGTTTACTCTTGAGGTCTAAAACCTTAGATTGACCAAAACGGCGAAGGAAGTTGAAATCATAAGGAACATTTCTTCTGGGCAATGTGAGCCTTTTTTAAGCTGTGAAGTTCCATTAGACACAGTCATGGTAGATTTTTGAGAAAGTTATGCGTGTGGACGAAGACCCGCAATGTCTTCACATATGTCGCTTCAGGTACACTGTCAAACCATGGAACCAGCAGGAACACAACTTCTAGGCGCTACATGACTCAATCCCTTGCGGGACTTCTTGGACATAAAAGTGAATTGCATGACTTTTCTCTTTTTTCTCCTCAGATGAGGGAATAACGTCAGGATCCGGGGGACTTTAACATTCAGTGGAGTGTCACCCATAACGGGAATACATGATAATAATGTTTGTTTATATATGGACGTGAAGTTGACATACTCAACCTTGGCCAATAGTTATCGAGAGGGTAAAATATTCACAATTTACATAATAATATGATGAAGCGTAGGGTTCATTGATATGAATTAAACGATATAAACTGAACTCTTGGCAAATATACTAATCTAGCAGTTATGTTATAATATCTACGACAGATTGGCTAGAGAACGGAAATTTTCAGAAAGTGTTTACAGTTAAAAATGAATCGGGTTTATTAATAATTTGTAGTTTTACAAAATAAACGAATTAAACTAAATGATTTTTATTATATCTTGTAAGGCCCTTTTCAACGTGATATCATTAAAACTATGGAGCACAAGACAATATTACCTACGCATGATCCACAAATAATTTCAAATTGATTTCAATGGAAAGGGTTTTTATTTATTTTATTTTTTTATTTATTGTAATTACTTTTCATACACTGGACACATAAAACATAAAAATCTCAGTTCTCTGATTGAGGGATGGACCGACGGAAATTCTAGGATTCTTGGGGTTAAATAGAATAAGGGGTTTGAATTCAACGGACGGATCTTACATTGTTGTGGTTGTAGTGATGCAACTCCTCGATGGTCTCTTCATTGCCTCGCAGCTTCTCCACCTCATCCTCCCCGTCACCCTCCTTTCTCTTCCGTTTCTCTGGTGGAGTTTTGTAGATCTTCATGAAACTCTTCAATGGCCTTCTCTCGACAAAATCTATGGCAGTAAAATTATATTTATTATATTGATGACTTTAGTGTAAAAAAAATACGAATTTGAATCAGCATTTCATAAACCATATCGAAAACGTTAAACATAATCTACGAATACCCATTTTTATTTGCTGCGTAAAACAAGCAGCTAGACAAATAAATTGTTTACAGAAATTTAAATATTGATAACTCAATCTCAGTGTGTGGGAGGTGCTCCACGCAACTCCTTAGATGAGAAAGGTTGGTAACCTCTCATATAGGTCACTCACATAATATATACCTGATGATGACATGCACTGTACACGAAAACTTTGCCAATAAATAAATTTGATGATCTTCTGTATATCTTTGACGACATCTCAACGAATATATCAAATCAAATTTAAATTCGCAGCTAACTATGAGCTCACGGTTTACAAAGAAAATTCATCATAAACATTAAGTAATTTACATGTTTTAATGTTATTAAATTAGTTAATAAAGGAAGTAACCTCCATTTAACATTTAGAAATGCGAAAAACTAACCGAAGAATTGAAATAAGCTCCCTTTAACACATATTCACTCATTCTGTAGTAGCTGAAACCGCGATATATGTAACCTACATGGCACGTCTTGTTACTTGCATTGACCTCTTAAGGTCTTAACCTGCGTGAAAATCACTCAAGGCAGGTTTTGGTCACCAGCATGGCTTGACATATGAGACTATGTCAGGACCTATTCCAGCTTCCAGGACCTTGTTGTTCAATTTCAAACATACAATTGTTAAAAGATGATGAGATGTTTTATTTGTCTACTTCATTCAACCCAGAAATTTTGAAATAGCATTATACCAACAAAAAAGTATATATATATATAAGATGGAACTTTTTTCATTAAGAATTCATTTGGAATAACTTTTCGTATTTACATGACTCGGTAATACGTTTCATGTGATCTTGCATAACTGTGCATAATATCAGGTTTAGTAAACTTTATATTGGAGGGAAAAATAATAAAAATATACATGGTTACATAAAATAAATTTACAAATTAAAATTAAATTAATCTTTATGTATTATCAAATTTAATATGTTCAGGATACCCTTCACATGGCCAGAAAATATTTAAGACCAGAAACTATTTATTTTTAACCCATTTCAATTCATAGAATATGCAGTCCCTACTCTTTTGTGGGATAAAAGGAAAAACACGTGATTTTTTTTTTTAACCTGGCAGAACTCGCTAGGAAAAGTGAGACATAAGACATCGTACGTGAGAATTTATCTCACATTTAAATTTATTTCTATTTCATCGCATTATGAACTTTTAAATCCATTTACTAAGCTTTTAAATTTTCATCAAATTTTTTAATTATTTTAAGATAACTAACGATTAAATTAACTAAAGATAACTTGTGCCTCTATATTTAAGGGGTGTTAAGATTATATTAATAAAAAAACCACTTAGAAAGCTTAACAAAAACACAGTTCAGATCCATTTTTGTTAAGTATCATCACAACATCAACACATTTTAGGCACATATAATTAGTGTGCGAGGTACAAATAGGTATATTGCATTTTCCGCGCTCTGTGTAGTTTTTTTATTTGTTTTTCCTTCATGGACAGAATGTACAAAAACATTTTCGGAAATCGCCTCATCTTCAAGTCGACCTATTCTTTTAGCACTCACTATCAGTTCACATGGGAGATTCGGTACCGAGTAACGTATATGACTTATTAGGAAAATAGCTAACAATGCTCAACAAAAACCTATATAACAAACGAATAAAAAATCAAATTGCGATGCTAACGTGAGTATTGAAAACGAGAAAATAATCTCTCACGGTACGAACTTTTCCCACAAAAATTCCCTTGTGCGAAGACTGAACATGGACTGTGGACGATAATCATGTAAACGAAGTATGTAAACCGATCTCCTCACAAACCCCGCTTCCGAATCACTAGTGATTTCCTTCAAACGTGAGAGGAAATCTCACGGTGCGAGTTTTCCAGGGTTAAGAGTGTATTGTTTGAGAGGAGGATTTAGGCTTATGTACATTATTATTACACAGTTTTTGTTCATCATTATATAAATAATAATAAAGAGGGTTGACTTACCGTACTTGTTGGGTATGAGGTCCGGGTCAGTCTCGTCCTGGGGTGACCTGGCCGGGGGGGACAGGGGCCTCGGCTGGTGATGGTCTACCTGCTTGGCCCTGGGGGGCTCTGCCCTGCGGCGGTGTAGGGCCCAGGCGATCCCACAGCTCGCTGCCAGCAACGCTACACCACTGATCACTAGCACCAGTATCACCGGCTGAACGGGCAGTCTGTCCAAAGGCCCTGGAAATAGTTCGTTTCTATGTACTGGTATGTTCAAGAACTAGTAGCTGACTCTTGCTGTATACATAGGCGTGCAGATAGATCAACGATTATCTACAATTATGTACAATGACGGTAATAGTGTGACAAAACAAAGGCACAGCAACGAAATTTTGTACCTGGCCTAATAAAAACTTATGTGGGGTTAGGAATAATTAAAAAAAAAAAAAACTGCCCAATTTAAATAAAGCCTGTAATATTCCCGGTTAATTTATAATTATCGTAAACTTAAAATCTACAATAACTAAAATAAGGAATACAATTTATATTTTAACAACATATATAGCCTCAGCCAAAGTACTGCTGTTAAGGTAAATTGTGCTTCCTTTACAAGAACAGAAAAACCTTGACTCTTTTCTCTTATAAAATCGCTAAGTGACATGCCAACATACTCGTGTAATTTTATGATTTTGATGTACAAATGGGAAACGGTCTTAAGAACTTGTTTTGAGTTATCTGAAGTTGATTGAACTCCTGGCATATATACTTGTTGATCCGAAGATCAGCTGCCTTGCGATTTGGTTGTTTTGTCCTCATTACCTTTTATTTTACATCAGTTAATGATCCATTGGTTAATGATGATTGATGAACTTTGTATTATCATTTGCACATATTGTGACCTGCTAGGGATGTCACGATTGTCCTCTGGGCACTCTCTTATTAGAACTTGTAAAACATAACGATCATATTGCATCGATTTTAATAACTCAAAACATAGATACTGAACATACAGTCAACAATGAACTGTGCCTTTATAAAACTATACTTACATCGTAATTAACAAAGACTAAAGTCCTAATCCCGAGAGAGAAGAGGTGGGAAAAAAGTAACCAGTAACGTATCTTTAGTACTTAAGAGATTTTTTGCTTTCCACTCTTTTATACTCTAGTATCATGTACATCATTCATAACATGTAATAATAATCAGTAATTTTTTAAAAGTCTTTTTGGCTTTACCATCTGAAATGTTTCTTAACAATGGGATGAAAACCCAGCACCCTAAGCAGATTTCAGTAATGTTGAAAGTTAACAAAACGGCCCCAACCTTTTGCAAGTTTTTTTTTTCGTACGTGCTAGTTCATTATTTCGAGCGAATTTCATCAGAGTATTTTGAGGTGTTCTGTTGTCTTCTATTGGATAATTAACAGACAGTCTGAAAAGTAAAAACGCACACTTCTTTTGGATATGTATATTTTACTGTGCATACAGTATCGTGTAACTTCAGTTTGTACCATCTTGTTACATTTCGGTGGACAGCTTCACTGGCTGTATCCGTCTTAGACGTCGCTCTGTGTTGCCGGGGATGAGATGGGCGTGAAGAGTATTAGGATATGGATAAGGATGGCCAGGGAGGTGGGAATGGAAGTACTGGTAGCAGGAGGTTTTTAAATGTTGAATGAATGGGATGTTGAGGTGAGTGTGAAGGGTACGGTGGTTCGTATAGAAGGAGGATTCTGGATCGAAGGTCACTGGACGCGAAGAAGATTGTAAGGATTGACACTCCATCAGACTTCTATTCTGTAGGATCAGGGGATCAGGTAGGTTGGAGTATCGTTGTGTAAATCTGTCTCTTGTTTTCTGAGTATTTTAAGACGATTGTCCATGAGACGAAGAAGTATTGAATTTGTCTGTTAATTTCTTTTCGTATAGACGTGTTCTTACAGCCACAGGTGAGCTGCTTGTCCAGTATAAGTCCTACATAGGTGGTCTGGGATTTAACAGTAACGGGTTGGTGGAAGAGCAAAACTGGAGGACGGGATGAGGGACGGAGTGTAAAGGCGACATGGGTGGCCTTGTCAGGATTCACTTTTAATTATAAGTATTAAGAATATTCGGTTAAATTGTAGTTGTTGAATAGGGCCCACTGTCATTTATAATTATTAATAATTATCAGCCAAGGCAAAAATATACCTGTGGAAGTAAGACCTTACCCCGGGATCTTCTCAATGTTCCAAAATCCCGATAAATAATAGACAGAATCCGGGTCCGAGTCTCGATCCAGACAGTATTTTTTTTGGGGGAGTCTTAATCATTCATAATTAATTATGTATATTTTAAGTTATATAAAAAAAACACGGCGTATTTAAAATGAAAGAGGTACATAGAAATAAATGCCCACCCCTATATCCTAGACAGACAAATTTAGACCTAGTTAGTATAATTGGGTCTAGATTTGAAGCCTATAAATCATAAGGGTCACGAAATATGAGTCACGGAACAGTCCATGTGTGGCCGGCCGTATATGAAGACAAATTGTGTGGCGTTTGTTCGTGTTTCATACTTATATTAGTACAGCTGTACAATTTAGTACAATGAATAGGACAAGGGTTCCTTTGTGCCGTGCGTTTTACATTTCAGGAGGGCTTTGTTTTATTTCATTGGATCATAATTGAATAATATAAGAAATGTAGATGTTAAAATATAATTGTATTTTGTTTAAGCTGTACGTGAGTATTTTTTTTGGAAGCTGTACAAGTACTTTTTATGTATTATTTATCACGCCCCGCATAGAAAAAAGAAAAAAATCTCATACTAAATTAGTGAAAACTCGTGAAGGACAGTGAGAACTTCCCAACAAATTTTGTAAAAATAAACAGTATAAAGGTACCAAACATTGTAGCACTAAATACTCTAGACAAATAAATCCACTGTGTGAAAAAAAAAAGTATATTTGCTAAATATCTAATGGTGTCATGTGAATAAATAGAGGAATAAGTAAATAGTTATAGCACATTTTTAATTAAAATGGGGTGCATATTTATAGCTGAATGAATCATAAATAATTAAAAACTTTAAGGGCCTTTGTTTATGATATTTTTATGTGTCGCGTTCGAAGAGAAACTCAAACTCAAAAAATATGGCAGCGATCGATTTTTTTTCAAAAATTCCTTTTAATTTTAAGATTACGGTGTTGTTTTTTTTCACCAGAACCTCCTACGTTGTCAGCTCAGTGACTGTCAATGTAACCCTTCTAGTTTTTACTGTAAACCTAGTTTTTTTTATGACACGACATACATTTTTTTTATTAATTATTGTATCAAATTAAATATCTCAACGTACTGGTAAATCGTGTGTATTATAGGTTGATGTTTTAATTGATCGATTAGTTACATTATAATAACAAAACAAATTTTTCCTATAATATTGTGGGTGGTATAATGTCAGATAGATTAACGTCCTGATCAAGAATATTTTATATTTTTTGAGACTTCAGAAGTCTAAAATAACAAAACATCATTAAACCCCTGTCCGTACGCGTAACTTGCCTCCGTAACGAAACACTTTGTAATTCGCACGGGGCGTGAATAAGGAAAGTGAGGCAAGTAAGCTAGCTCGCGTTCGTAGCCGCTCATGAAAAGAAAGTCGTGAATCGTTCACACGAAAATTAGGATGGGCGTACCCTTCTGCCTGTTGCCAATACTCCCTTGGATCCCTCCTCTTTATTTGTATTATGACTTAAAATCATCATTACCTTTGTAACCTCTTTCGATTCAAACCAGCGATCAAATATCGCAATACTAGATCCGACTTCACACAAATCTACTTCCTTTGACCGAACTTTTTCAATCCGAACAAGTGAGTACTGCGCCTGCACTAACTATATCAAGCCGTTTTCGTATCACTCTGCAACTAACTGTTTTTTGTTATCGTTCGTAGGAAGTGCCTAGTTCGTAGAACTGTTCTAACCGACCCTTGGGTGAACTGCTCGCGGATGACTATCTAGAGGTGAGTGGAAAGAGAAGCTGTGGACAGTATTGTGAGTTTTCACTTCACAATTCATAGAGAAGGCGGCCATATTGTAAGGCAGTAGTCAGCTGTGCTAAGAGTGGGGAGTCCGGCTGACCCTCATTACACTCTCTGTGGCCCCCTGGTAGCGTCACAGGTTCTTCAAAAAAATACGTGCGTTCGCGGCTGCCTCTTATACTAAATATTTTTTATTTATTAAAAATTCCTAATAATTCAGAAAAGTGCTGCTTAGTATAAAACATGTGTTTCTATCGGCAGGCTACGTCAGAAAATAAAACGCTCAAGGTCTCGGGGACCTACACCCATTTCGTCGCCGGTCAAACGTAAGCCACGGCGATCTAAATATAGAAATAGTGTCCCTGTATATATTCTTCAGCACCCAGCAGCTCTATAGAAGAAATTTCATCACAACCCAGCACATCAAAACAAACAACAACTCATGAGTCTCCATTTTTCACGCCCAATAGTTACGAGGTGTCAAAAAATATTGAAGTAGAGGACATGGACTCTACACAAACACCCACACAGCCCAAGCCACCAGCGACATTTCTACGCAATATCAGTAATTTTAAATTACTATGTACTCAATTGAGCAAAATTGTAGGTACAGGCAAATACACGTGCCTCAATCGGTCTCTGGACACAAAAGTTTCTCCGTACACTTCCGACACATACCGAGCAATTATAAAATATATAGAAGAAACTAAGACCGACTTCCATACCTACCAACTAAAGCATGAAAGATTGTTGCGGGTGGTGATTAGAAACCTACATCCCACAGCACCAGCGGACGGAGGTGGACATAGCTCAATACATTTTACATGACAATAGCTTTTGACAGGGTCTTGCACGCAGGCTTGCTTTACAAGCTCAAAGGAGCTGTTAGGTTTAGGATACAAGGCTCGCCAAATTACGAATGTGCTCCGTAAGGAAAGGCAAGAAAATGATGCAAGTATCCTAGTCCAATCTAAACGACACTCGAGAACAGTGTGGCAAACTCGCCAGTTTGGTTTCCGCCAACGACATTCCACCGCTCAACAAGGCCTTCGCGTTGTTGATCACATATCCTCAGCCATTGAATCCAAACAGTATTGCACTGCTGCCTTTCTGGACATAGCTCAATACATTTTACATGACAATAGCTTTTGACAGGGTCTTGCACGCAGGCTTGCTTTACAAGCTCAAAGGATATTTACCGAATACCCTATTCCTAATTCTACAGTCCTACATTTCAAACCGCTTCTTCCGAGTCCGCTGTGGTTTAGAATATTCTAACTACTATCCCATTAAAGCAGGAGTTCCACAGGGCAGCGTCCTAGGTCCCATCCTCTATAATCTATACACCGCTGATGTCCTCTCTACCATCAATACCTTCTTGGCAACATTTGCAGATGACACTGCAGTCCTGTCAACCCATCCAGACCCTGATATAGCATCCCAAAATCTTCAAAAACACCTTGATGAGATCGAGTATTGGAGCAACTAATAGCTAATCAATGTCAATGAAGCAAAATGTTCCTACACAACCTTTACCCTCTGCCGCAAGTCCTGTCCGTCAGTCTTTTTAAATTCTATTCCTCTCCCTGTGTCTGAGACCCTACGGTATTTAGGCCTCCATCTCGACAAAAGACTGACATGGAACCCACACACGAGGCTAAAAAGACAAGAACTAAACAGACGCTTTGGACAACTGTAAAGACTACTTGGAAGGACATCCTATATCTCAATAGAAAATAAAGTAATTATTTACAAAGTTATACCTAAGCCAATCTGGACATACTGAATAGAGCTATGAGGGACAGCAATGACGTCAAACATCAAGCGCATATAATCCTTTCAATCAAAAGTCCTGAGAACGTCTATCTTTTACATAGACGGGCGCGTTTGTTACCAAATTTATTCTATGGACCGTTCTCGCCGTGGTTGAGAGAAAGTCATCCTCCCGGTAAAACAGGTTCCCACTATCCTTTATGAGTTGGTTCAGTGACTCCCTTATACATCGCACCGCCCTTATCTGGATGCCCTCGCCCTCTTGTTTCATTACGACCTTGTATTTCCTCGCCCCTAAGGTGAAAGCCCATCTATCCCCGTTCCTTCGCAATCGCAGCCCTACCAGTCACAATATGTCACACACTACGGTAATGTCATATTTAAACGCGACCTCCTCCATTATGTAGACCGCTACCGCGATGTCACGTTTCGTTAGCGTGAATAGATTCAGTATGGTTTCCCCCGCCGTCCGGCATCGCCCGCTAACCGTGGCAATCACGCGTTCGAACGTTTTCGGCAATTCTACACACACAATTCTTTCGCCCCTCTTGCGCTAATTAACGAGTGAGAGCTCCCCGTGTCTATCAAAAATTTCAACTTCGTCTTCCCCCACCTCGCCACGGGCAACCTAATAGCCTTCTCCTTTCTGACACTATTAATAAGCATTGTCCTTCTTCGTGTTTGGGTGCCCCGCCCATCATTGTACCCTCAATCCCCTCTCGAATGACCCGCCACGATTTCTGCTCCCAACGGCCCGGCCCCCCTTTCCATGGGACCCCTTCACTCACCTCATGTCTATCCCCGGCCGGGCCGCTGCGCTTAGAATGATCACTCTCCTTCTTTGATGTCACGCCACTATTATACCACCTGTCACTCCGCCAGCTTGTCCGTCTGTTGGTCCAGCTCTGGCATTTCACCTCCATTGGTTCCGGTCGGGGCCTCTCCTCCTGTCCTCAAAGTTCCACCTGGGGCATTCTCTTGCCAGGTGACCTTGGCGCCCGCATTCATAGCAGCGCGTCAGTCAATCTGCCACTCCGTTGCGGCGGGCTTCTCCATCCCCTCCTAGGTACTCTCACCTCTACCCAGTCCGTTTCGGGCTTCTTTAATCGCATGGTGTTCAGCTCCTGTGCATCAATGAGTTCGTGAACACATTCTATGACATCTTTATCTTTTGGAAGCAATCCCTGCCCGTACATGTAGTGATTCAGCTGTACTTTCATAACTCCGTGGAAGAATCTAAGCTTCAGTGCTGCCTCAGCGCAATGACTGTCCGCACGTCTTAATCATTTTTTCGTTTAAGCGATTGTACATGATGAGGAGTTTTTCTGCAAACTCACCCTCTGACTGTCCCGGGCTCCTGGGGTCTTTCAGTAAGAAGAAAACATCCTCCTCTGGATCCATCGTCCACCACCGTATAGTTTCAGCGCACTATCAGGGATGCTTCTAGTAGCCTTACATCTGAATCTGCCAATGTCCCTGCATCCTTTCGGGTTAAATTAGCTCCTTGATCTGGTCACCTCCCTTAAGGAAGTGGTCCAAATCCCCTGTCACCCCGGTGAAAGGCTCCAACTGGCTGATGACGCCGTGTATAAATGCTGAGTTTTGAGTCTTGATCTTTACTAGTTCCATTTGCGTGGTTTTGGCCGCCTCGTTCAGCTGGTATACGGCCTTAGCGCGTTCCTTCACCGCCTTCGCTAATTCGTAGTTTTGCGATTTCCTTTTCGGTCATCTTGCGATCACTTCACCCGGCCGAACAGTATCGGTACAACCCGTTTTTCCACCACCTGAGACAGCTCATTGCTTAAGTCCAAGGACTGTATCTCAGGTGCGTAAATCTCCTGTTTCGGCACCAGTTACAATTAGACTGACTCCGACACTAAAAAGGGGTTGTGAGGTAGTAAGAATAGGCGGGACTAGAACTTAACTAACTCTTTATTCTTCTCTCTCTCCTATATATACACGTAGAGTGAGGCTTAACCCTACTCTTAGCTTCTGTTGACTATTTGTTTATAATAATCCCTTTAATACTGGTTAACGTATACATATGAATATTCTTGGGTCAATGAATTCACTACATATTTAAATAGGCCCATATTTATAAGCTAATCAAATTAAAGTTAATGTATAGCATAAACATTTTTTTTTCATCTAGATTTCTTTGTATCTTAGAGTTATTCGTATGGGACGACGAGAGGTAGGCCCTACTTGTGAAATACCTTATGAGTGAATAGGGATAATAATTTAAAGTTTGTTCAATTTTCTATCCCCGTCATGGAGGTTAACTTATGGCTGAGAGAGGAGATATTTTATTCAATAACATGCGGAAGCTAAACGGACAGAGGATGAGGTAGGGGGCCCCTTAATATGTAATGTGACTGCAAGGAGGTCACGAAAACGCGGAATCAAGTTGGGAGGTAAATAGGCGAACGTTGGAACTTGGCGAAGCGGTAAATATGATTAGGCCAGTAAAGCTGGGCAAGTCGCCACCCATGTCACCTCTTAGGGTAATTAGGTAGGGCACCCACGCTCTCTCATAGCACCATTACCATTCAGTGTTTGCTAGGACAGATCCATCTCAAACCAAACTATTAGATACTGCTGATGAACTAGTATGGATGAATGAAGTTTCAGTATAGAAAATATGTTTTATTTGTTAATGGAGAACAGAACGTACAATCAGGAGTTGGCCTTAGAAATTACATGGACAAATATACAAAGGTTAATATATAATTCATTTTAAGACACTTATTCATTTTTAAAATTACAATTATCTTATGCAGCATTAATGATTTTAATTTAAGAGCACTGTATGAATGAGCGAGAGAATGAAAATTGTAAATATGGTATGAATGAGAACATTTATCATAATTACTTATTGCCTAATAAAGCAGATTGTAATTTTATCACAATAAAGAAGTTTATTATAAAAAATACATATATATATGTTAGTTGTTTTTTATGACTGATTTCATTAATATGTAAAGAGTCACAATAGCATTAGAATTATAAGCATCAAACGAACTAACAATATAAACTAAACTAAATAAACATACCTGTAAAGACTAATTAAATTAATTAAATTTTCCAGGTATTCTAGTGGATAGCCACAAACAATAAACATAAGCATTATCTAGAAAGTAACGTCCTCACAACAAACACAGCTAGCTAGATCTCATCTGGAGTTTACATATATATATAGGAATGCAGGAACAAAAGACTAACTTTTTGAAATAAACTGCCTTTATTTCTATCTGTAATCCGACATATATACAAGGGATGTTGCGTCCCATGATCGCATTAGTTTCCAATACAGAGCTGTCTCTGACTTTCACTCCCCCCTGCCAGCCAACTTAACAGGGGACAATTGATAGAGTATCGTACCCCGATACTCTTACCGGACAATAAATTATTGCCAAAATAGTACAAACGAAAACCAAACAAACAAACAAAAAGAAAAATACTCTATATCAAGACAAATACGCTATTCGATCTTGTTCACAATACATAAGGTGATATAGATTTATGATCTGGAGTGAGGAGTGTATGGGGGCGAGGGCTTTACCCGAGACTCTCACTCGCTACTCTCCTACGTTTTTCGGCCTTAATCCTCGCGTAGGCCTTCCCTTAGAGTTTCCCCAACTCCGCGTGGTTGTCGACGAGCAGTGTGGCCGTCTCGTCTCCCTCCCCCGTTCCTCTGGTGTCTCGGCGACGTCCCCGCAGCCAAAAAGAATCTCGAAGGATGAGAACCCCGTGGCATTGTGTATAGAGTGATTATATGCTATCACCGCTAGTGGCATAGCCTCAGCCGGCTCCAACCCCTTATTGGCATGATAGACGCAGAGATGATCTCCCAAAGTACTGTGAAGACGCTCAATTCCACCCCTGCTCTTTGGGTGTCCCGGGGTGTTGACATGCCATCTGACATCCAGGAACTTCATCTGCTCTCTTATGTCGGCATTGTCGAATTCCCTGCCACCATCAGATGTTATTCGATCGGGGACCCCGTTAAATTGAATCCACCTGCGCAGTGCTCCTAATACGGCCTCTGACGACTTTTCGTGGACGGGGTATGCCATGGCCACCTTACTGAATAGATCAACGACGGTTACCCACTTGTGGCCCTTCCAAGTGAAAGTGTCCGTTTGCTGGTCGGTCAGGGATGTCTGTTCCGTGGCGGTCCCATCGGTGAGTGGTGGTCCCCCCCCTCTCTGATCGTTTCGTTATATGGGGAAGAGGGCCACAGAAAGGTATCTAACAGTGTTAATATCAAATCTTTATTGTGATAAAATTACAATCTCCCTTATTGGGTTCAATGTCCTCATTCATACCATATATACAATTATTTATTCACTCGCTCATTCATTCAGTATTTACAAACAGCCCAGAGACCTTCCAAATCCACATGTGACCCCCCTCGCATGGAAAATAGAAAGCAGAGTATAGGACTATATCAAAGCATAAATGTATTAATGCAAAATGCTTATAAAAATAGTACCAAATCGTAAGATGAAATTAAAATTGTCATGACTAAATTCAATTAGTCAAGAAAAAAAATCTCATTATCAATTGATTAAATGTTTACTTATTTATTACAACTTGGAAAACCCCAGGGGGTATAGACCCCTTCCCCTACTTATGGAATAACGGAAAAATAAATATTTAAATAACTACTCATCGATTTTTATTTTATTGTGTATTACATTAATGTAAATTAAAGTAATTGAAAGTAAATTCTGAGTATAAAAAGGATCTTTCGGATGAATGGGTGCTATATGGTCCCCCCCTAATGCATTAGGAAGAAATATTTGTTTAAACGGGACTGTATTTTTAAAGAGGGACGCTATTGTTTGTCCCTTGTTGGCTGGTTGCTAACTTCTGAAAATGTTTCAACTGCCCTGAAAATAAAGAAAGTGGGAGACGTGACGTTGGCCTGGGAGCTATAAAGGAGCAAGTTATTTGCATTTAAATGACACATTGTCTCATAAAATGCCCTCCTCCCTTAATTACTAACCCTCTCGAGCTCTTTAAATAGCCAATCTTTATACCCTCGATCGGAGAATTATCTTAATTCGACCTCTCCGGCAACAGGGAGATCAGTTTGAAGGTCTCTATCGTCTGTAAGGGCTTTTTACAAGGTACGGTCTATCCTGGCGGTAGATAACCACTCCCAGGGATCAACCACCCCTTTGTTTTGAAAAAAAATAAATTATCTTCCCCTTTGCCGGTGGCTTTTAAGGTATCCTCTTTTGAAAACACTATATTTATCCTCTCTAAAGCAACTGTTCGATTAATAAAGTCATAATAGAGCCAGGTCAGCCAAAAAAAAATAAATAAAAATTCTCCAATTGAACTTCATAGTACAAAAAAAAATTTATTTCTTTATGAAACAGAAAATATACTGAGAATGTCATAAAAATACAATACAAGAATATCTACTTCTCCAAAGGCTTGACTGTTAGTCAGTTACCATTCACTAAAATGGCATGTGTCTTAAATTGAATGTTTGCTACGCCTGCGAAAACTGTTTTAATGACTTATTTGTAATTATAGTCAATTATATTAACAACATTAAATACATAAATAAAGATGTTAGGATCTCTGATCTGATACCCTCCCTACTCAATATGATAAAACTAGACCCTAAATTATTTTTCATGTTTAGCATTTTAGGGCCTGGCATTAAGTGGAACTTCCACGCAAAATATCTTCCTTATTCGTCAAAATATGGTTGTGAAAAATGTGCAAAAACAGTTTTAATAACTACTTATAATTACATAGCACTTAAAACCCAGTATACATTATTCTAATAAATATGATCAGAAAATATGTATTACCTAATTATTTATTAATAATTTATAAAATTGACAGTTTTTTTTTATGATAATGTGTTATCATAGGAAACCTCATTATATGTTTGCTATTTTAAAAAATAAAATGAAACCCTGAAACGTTATTTTCATTAAATTAAGAAGAGACAAGACAAAATTGGGCTTCGGCCCCATGAAGGTAAATGAGTAACTATTTGAATAAAGAAGTAGGGAACTTGAAATTATAGTTTGTAGGCAACACACCTTCGGCGCAACCTTTGACACGGCCATATTGAGGTGTTGAGTCATGGATTTTTAAATGTGGTTATTGGTTCAATAAATCGCAATGAATTCAGAGAATTTGTTACATTTAAATATGTAGCAGTTACATTATTCATCTAAAATAAATTGAATTATCCTAAAAGCTACGTGATCTCCGTTGTAAATATTGGTCTACCATTTGGAAATGCTGATTCATTCCTGCTCTAAATTTACATTTTTAATTTAATCTGCTATCAGTTAGTATATAAATTGGTTGCGAGACCAAGCATAAGTGATCGTGTAGAGTAAATATTCATTTTCCTCAGTCATCTCAGCATAATTTCACCTAAATCATACTATACCTATGAATAAAAAAATGAATTATTTTGGGACATTGCTATGAAGTTACATAAATGTATTCATGCCCAATCCATATTTCGTGCTCACAATTATTTGTACGTATTTAATAATTATACACTAGAATTAAATTTGTGGATGAAATGATACTTTATTACCTAAAAAGTACATTCATTCCTTGCCGCGTGAGGTTATTATTTAACGTGGTCACCTAACCGCTTATAAACTCCCGAATCAGGCAGGTTTTTTTTTGTAGAAGCGCCATTTAAAAAATGTAATCAGATAAGTTGCAAAATCGACTGGTTAATAAGAGTTGACATTTGATAATGCTCCACATATTTACAAGAGGTCATGAAGGGTCTGGCAGTTTAATCTTCAAGGAGGATTATAGGGATGGATTCAGCTGCATAACAATTAAGCTAGAGTGTTTTAGTAGTTAGAGATAACTTTTGGGTGAGATTTCGTAAGCTTCAAAGGAGTGGAATTCATTATATAAGGAACACAGTGGTTTTCGGGATTACTTAAGGAATCTGAACAAGAAGAAAATTGAATGACTTTCATTTTGTTTAATTACCTATATCTAACGTGATTACGATGACAAAGAGTTTGACAGTGTTTCCTTTGAACCACAATTAAAATAAAAATTAACAGCCCATATCCTCCCATTTTCCCACATCCTTCCATCAGTAACTTTAAATGAGAATACACCTCATGCTGATAGAAAGTTGCCTTGAGCCTATGTATCTAAAATATATATATACGATAAATCCTGTGTTTGGTGAGATAAAAAATCCAATACAGATCAACGAATCAGTTTCCAAGCAATATAAAATAATAATAATTAACAAAGACCCGTGGCAGAGATCATCCTCAGAACGAACCAACTTTACGGGACGAAGACGTTGAAGACTTCCTTAGAACCTCTGTAACAACAGTAAACCTCCCTGAAGATTTTAATACGCCTAAAGAAGTGATGGTATTAGTTGGGTGGCTTAAAACAAAGAAGAGACCTGGGCATGATGTCATTCCGACTCCAGACATTAAGAAGCTTTACAGAAAAGGTAGTTTCCTTATAACGTCTTTCTTTACATTTAGGATAATTTCTTAAGCCATGGAAAAAATCTGTAGTAATAGATATTCATAAATCAGGGAAAAATTCAAAAGATCCTTGCAACTACAGGCCCATGCAAACCGTTTGTACGAAACTTCCAGTTCGGATTTCAACTCAGCCAATTTCATTGTGAATTGTTTTGAAATGAAAAAAAACATACAATCGAGTCTTGGAAAATTACAATAAATCATTCAAAGTGCCATGCCAAACTATTCACCTTAAGACATCCGGTGAACCCACCAGAATTAATCATGAACGGTGAAAGACAAATTGTATGATGTTAAAGGAGCATTTTTTTTTGAAGTTGGTAGACTTACCGCATCCCCAAGGCCAAAGTCCAGGCTAATAAAATACTTAATGTATTAAGGACAGTAGTTGAATGGGACAGTACAGTTTTTAAGTTCAGTTAATAATTAAATTATGATTTTTCAAGCTTTTAAACTTAATAATTAAATCTGTTTTCTTTTTATAAATGTTGTAAGCTCGGGTGTCACCTAGTGTGATTATGTTCACACCATTCTATAGTTATTTTGTCTGTATATACCCATGTAAGACTAAGTAAGCCGATTTAAAAAATAGATATGAAAAAAAAAAATTGTGTTAATGAGGTAACTTACGCTATCGTACCAATAAAATATCTAACTTTAAAGAACATTCGACAGCTATATCTTCGTTAAAACCAATGTCGGAGAATGAAAAACCGCTGTGCATGTCCAATAAGGTTCCCTGAAACGACAAGGAGACACACGATGAAAAGACACAAAGCAATAAGCGTTGTGTTAATGGGCTAACTGTAATTAACCTGGCAGTGTAAGTAGACTAGGGTCAATAAAGACTGCGGTGGCAACGTCACCGGCAGCGGCTGACTCATGTCAAAGGGGGCGCCGTGACCGCAATGCCAACTGCCCTCTTGTCATCGTCCACTCCTTCGAAAAATTGCTGCCCCTTCACCCACCCCCTACCTTCCTCCTTTCCTCCCTTCACTCCTTTAAATTAGTCACTCTCCATCGTCGGCTTTTACTTACGTCTTAGCCGCTCCGTTAGATTACATTTAATAACACACCCTTGAGGACTTCTGGAGAATACCTATTCACCTAAAAGCAAGATTTACTGAAAATAACATACTCGTATTCCTAAATACTTTCTGCCTAATATTTACGCATTTACTATTAAAATATTATTTTCCCTTCTTTACTCCTTATTTTTTAGCTATCACGTTATCTAGTATGTATTACCTTAAAGGTTTACTTTTGATTTAATACTGTGTTTTACTCACTTTTTAAATATATTCAGTTTTATAAGGTTCTAACAAGGAATGCTTTAATTTTTTTAAATTTATAAATGACGTATTTATTTTTCTATGCGATGTTTCTGTATTGTTAGCCAGGATTGGCTTTCCTTTATTTTTACTCTATTATTATTCATAGGACACATAGTTTCTAAATAATTTTTTTTTAATATAATATTATATTAAAAAAAATAAACACTTCAAACAGCTAGATTATAATATATACACCGTGGAAATACATTTTTTAATTTAAATAGTATATTTAATACGAATTCAGATAGGTTGTTTTGAGTATTACAAGCATATTTATACTATGTCAAAATGAAATTTTTCTAAAAATCCAAGATTCTTTTATTTATTATTACATCGCAAGTCGACGTTTGCCTAGTTAGGCATACTCATGACTATGAATTAAATTATTTTTAAATCCATTATGCCATTCTTCCACTATTGCATGCCGAATTAGTTAAAGAAAAACCGTTTTTAATAAATTCTATTATCCATCTCACAAGAAAACAAACACTACTCAGAGTATTATACGAAGTATACTACTAAATCAGTCTGTACAACATCCCTAAAAAAACAAAAAACACAGAGACTTTAATTAGTGTGAGGTGGACAATATCTTTGTCTACCGTAAGTTGTTAAAACATTTTTATTCTGTTACCTAACAATGGTCCGTGAACTTGAATGACAAACATAATTGTTCACATTAATTTTGTCATGCTTCGAAGAGATGTCATAATATAATCATGAGATTGTAATTAAGTATTTTTGCGAATAGTAGATATATCAGGAACTGTTTTGAGTTTAAACTCAAGCGTTTCGTTCATTAGTTATATTAAGTCTATATGTGCTGTTTGTTTTTTTTGTTCAACTATGAATTGAAATCCCTCAAGTATTATTATTGGGATTCCACCACAACTCTTTTGCTGAATCAGCTCAAATGAATTGCTGTTGTGTTTGTTGATTTTTCAGTCTTCCTTTTAATCTTTGATTTCTCATATTCCTTTTGGTCGGATACGTAACAGAATTTTTTTACTGTTCAAAATTAATTATTACTCTTTTATATTTATTTCAGTATATATATAAATTACTGTCAAAGAACCAACTTTATTTCAAATGAATGTTCGTTCTTGAAGGACATAGCCCCAGGATAATAAATATATCATTATTCACGCTTCAGATATTCTTACGTGGAAGTATATAAATAATTGACTCCGACACACATTTCCATCGGACGCGTAAACGTTTAAAATGTTTTAGTGGTTTCTAGGAGTGATACTACTGTGGTTGATCTACTTTTACTAAAGTCTCACCTGTCTGGTAGGCAGGGCATGTATTCTCATTTTAAGAACACGACGACTGATCGGAAGATGTCGGTAAAATGATACCTTCCAATATTTTGTACTACTAGGAATAATGACAAAGAAAAAAATATAAGAACAAGATAAAAATAACAATGAATAATTAAATGAATGGCATGCGTGAGGATTGTTCAAATTTAATGAAGCATTCTTCATGACTCCAGGAAATTGAGTACTGCAGGTATTGCTTCTTATGAATTGGCAAGGGCTTCAGAAAGAAAAGAAATAAGCATATATCTATAAAAATTACTTTTTAAATTACTTAATTAAAGAAGGAAAAGTCCAAAGATAGGTGCAGAAATACTATAGTCGTATTGATTTTAATTTGAAAAATTCGTACGTAATCTCTATTTTTACGATAAAACTAGTAGTGAATTATTTGATGAATTTAATAGTTAATTTTAATGTTTATGAGGTAAATTAACTACACAAAGGAAATAAAGGGCGTAAAAAGGGAAGACACGTATTTTTTATTATTGAACTAAACATATCAGAATACTTTGAGTTGTGAAGTATACCTTTTAGATTTCAGATGGATTGGGTTTTTAAAGACAACTATCGCAGAACTTACAGACAAATAGATAAAAGGCGATCATCGCTTACCTGAATTAAAGTTAGATCCTCTTCCTTAGTACTTGGAAATTATTTAAAATTCCATTAATGTAGTAGTTTGAAACTAATACAAGCTGCTATGCATGATGTAGGGGGAGGGGATGTCCGGTCACAAACATAGCGTGTTTAAAAGTCAATCAGGACATTGAGTTGCGTGAACACGACCCAAAACAAAACATACCCCAAACCGAAACATACCCTTTGTTCATAAACCGGGTGAGTGGGTATGAAATTAATGAAAAAGTTAATCTTTGCTTGCTCCAAAAAAAAATCTATTATTTAGGACGAGTTAATTTTTTTTTTTTTTTTTTCTGCAATGAAGGACGTAATTTAAGGGTTCACGTCTATCAAGCCTCCATTGAGATATTCTGCATGAGCCAGGCCTTATGATAAAAAAGAGGGCTTGAAAAAAAAGAGGGGTAAAAATGAGCATTATTGAAATCCGGAGGGTTGAGTGTTCTCTAAGGGTGTAGGTGATTTAGCCCTTTTCCAGGGTCGCTTCCTTTGACTTTCAAATTGCGGTCAGCGGTGGACGGTAGTGTAGGTTATTCACGCTCCTTAGCCACCTGCCTTAATTCGATTACACCTCCTCTCCTCTCTTCTGCCAGGATCTTCCCTCTTCGGAGGTGCAAAACTTGTTACCGTCCGATTGGAAAGTTGTCGCCTACAGGGGGTTGTAGGGGCGCTTCGTCCCCCGGCTACAAGAGCACCCAGTGGGAAAATAACTTCACAGTGTTTTCCCTTAACTATATCTGGCGTATTTACACTCAAACACCATATAGGTATATTGTAATATTTACTTATAGCCTTAAAAATCATGTAAATTAAACATATAATGTATTATAGCTCAGGAGGGTCCTTGACAACGAAAAATTTACATAAAACAAAACAACAATTTCAGTTCTTCACAAATTTTCCGTCGAATTGCCTTGCCCCATCCAAGTATTGTGTTTTGTGACCCCGACGCTCCAAATTTAATGCTACATCAATAGGCTCCTGTAGGCTTCGCCAATATGGAAATATGATGGCATGAGATGATATGAGGTCATACGAAGAATGAAATAGGAGGGCCCTCACGCCAAATATGTTTAATCATCAACAAACTGCAAAAAACCGTCATCAACACCTTTCTTCTCCAGCAATTCTAAACAACTTACATCTTTCATGAATCTATCAAATAACTGATCCACACAAGTAACTATAAACAACTGAAGTCCTGGCGTCTCTCTCAGCTGTTTCAATTACTGGCATATTTCCTGGTGTTAAATTCATTTGTTTTGAATTTATTTTATATAATAATTTCCCTGATTTAGGCATCTCTAAAATCATCTTTTAAATTGTTCTATAAATCCATTACTGAATCGGTACTTGTAATCGGTACCTACAAACCAAGTATGTGTGTCAAATAACATATAATAAATTTGGGTAAATTGTTATCGAAGTAGGAGGAACAAACACAACACTCACCTTGAAACATTTATGTGGGCAGTTGCAGCTGTATTGGCCTTTCGTTTGTTTGATTAAGAAATGTGCTAAGCTTTAGTTTTCTTTAGGTATGGATTTCTTGTCATCGTTCCACTGGATTAAATTAAGCTATGCTTTTGAGAATATCCATTTGAATATGCATTTTACATAAGTTTTTATTCTTTAAACTTTAAGTGACATCGACCTACGGATTAGGCTCAAAAAATGTATATACTTTTTATATAATTTTTTTTGATTGTTTATCAATAAATGTGGTTTCTTTTGAGAACATATTTTATTTTTGCTGATTTCGGTTACATTTACTTTTGGAGTGGAATTTTTCCTGGATTGCATTATAATTTAAAGGAAAAATAGATAATAATATGCTAGGCTATGGTTATAAAGGATTAAGTTAAGTTAAACATTATGGTTAATAAATAAATTTGTATCTAAGCATGTGTGTGGATTGTTGTTGTATGGAACAAGTATTTTCATTACCTTAAAATTTTTTTTTTCAATTCCTTGCATCATGTTTGAGGTTTCACCATCGGTTCACCATCCATTTTAAACTACTGCCAGTTTCATTCGAAAACAAATCAAGCTTTATGTTACAAATGGGGACTTAGCACGTTCTTCTCCATCCAAATTGCGTCCTGATGGCAGACCACGTTTTATTTTTCAAATCACCTAAGTACCCAGCTTCAACTACTACAGATTTAAAGAGTAAGAATCAAACAAACAGGTACTTTTGGGGAGTCTTTCAGCCACTTCCAAAGGAAAAAGAAATTGTTATTCATGGTATCCACGTTCAGTAAATTGCTTCCGAAAAATATTTGATATTGAATTTTTTTAATAGATCCCGTTTTCGGGTTGGCTGTCCCGATATATGTCATTAAAGTTCAACACTTATAACAGCTTTATGTGTTATAAAAAATATAAAATTTCGTGTAAATTTTTTCCAATGGTAATAAAAAAAAAATGTCTTATCTGGCTTAATGCCTATATCTAAGTGTTCTTATGGAAGGAATTATTTTAACTTTCTAACTTTTAAGAGTTGTCAATTTTAAGGAAAGGCCAGATTTGGGAAAAACGAGCCTTGTAGGATTTAATTGATAATCCCGTTACTTCGCTAAATGTCGGTGTTATCAGAACTTAGGCGTTTAATGAAGGGTGAGATGGTAGTGTCATTTCTCGAGAAAGTTATTAAAATCCAGAGATTAAACTTTAAAGCATTTAGTTTATTACGAATTAGATACTTCTCCGCTGGAACAAGTGAGAACCATCAACAAAAAAGATTTAGGCAACAAAATGAGACTTCTATTTTGGGAGGAAACACGTGCCCCGTAACTTTGTTTTAGCAGAATGCTCCCACACACACACACACACGCTACATCTGGGTATATGTATCTCTATGTATACATGCACATTATCACTGTATGGTAATGTTAAGTCCAGGGTGGGTCATTATTATACCTCGTCATTACTATTACAATAAAATAATCAAACTAATGCTGAAATGAAAATGGCTTAAACGACACAAACTGTAGAACAGGAGTTAAGGAAAAATTATTAATGTTTGAAGCTTCGAGGTATGGTTATGATTAGTACCAACGGGGTTTTGACATTATTATATTTCGGCACACACAATACTACTGTCATGTATGCAATATACATGTGTAATCAGCTTTTGCAACATCTAGGTGCACGCTGTCCTTAGGCCATACCAAGCTTCTTAACAACTATGCCATCAAAGATATATTCATAGGAGTCATTTAGGGAGGGAGTTCAAACCCACCTCTCTAAAAGCACTTAATTGATTAAGTCTCTAAACAGAAACACATTTTACCAAATGAAATCAGAAGTTGTTGAGGATGTGGCCGTTATCTCTTTTCAACCAGCATGATTTATGAAACAGTAAACCAAAGGTTTTGTGATTGAGAAATACCTAAAAAGAAACACATAAGTATATTTGTGAGTAAATGGCTGGTGGAGGAGCGTGAGGGACTTCCCAAGACTCCGTATCCTCTTTCGCATGCAAGGGTGGTGACAATCATGTGGATTTGGGAGGTCTCTGGGCAGCTTATAAACACTGTATGAATGAGCGAGTGAATGAAGAATTGTAAATACGGCATGAATGACAACATTGAACACAGTTACTTATTGCCCAATAAAGCAGATTGTAGTTTTATCACAATCAATATTTGATTGGTATGTCCAATGTCGAATGTACATTCAATTCATGCCAACAACTCAAAAAAAAATAATGTGTTGATATACCCACGAGAAACGAAAACATTACTTCTGATATTAACAGCTGTCATCCTATTTTAACTGAGAGTTCTCGTAGGAAATTTAGCTCAACGGTAAGCTCGCCACGTAGGTAATCTAGTCCATATAAATGAAAGTACATTAGAAATAATATCATTCAGACGGTTGTTTGTTCGGAATAAGAAGATATGAGTAATAGTTGATATTTCTGACTTCTGTTCATTGTCCTAAGAGCACATTAATAGCTATAATGTTATGTATGCATCTGAAGGTAAGTGGAATTGTCGATACCGTCAGACATTGAGTATTTGTTGACGCCTGGCAGAAGCCTGAAATCTAAATTCAGTTACCCTTTTATTGGATCGATCATTGGTCTAGTGTTTGAAAATGTTTATTGTACATCTCTTATTAGCTTGTGCACCTTACTATAACACGTGTTTTGGTACCACTGCATTTCAGTTTTGTAATTATGCAGGCTCCTTTGAAACTTGTTTCTACTTGTATAGTGTAGTATAGAAAAGCATTTGAAATATGTGATTAGTCAAAATACATTGTTTTGACTCACCTGTGTACTTAGCGACACCCTTGAAGGAAACAGTCTCAAGGACGAGGGGCTCGGACCTTCCCTTGCTATTGACGGAGTACAGCAGGACTTGGTAGGAAGCTCCAGTCTCGATCCCAGACAAGGTGAAGGAAGGTTTGCCGGAAGTGACGTTAAATCTGGAAGCCATGCTGGGAAGCTGTAGCAGTTCCATGGTGAACCATTGAGGAAGGCCGCCGTCGAAACCTTCGACGCAGTCCACCTGCAGTGACTCCACCGTCTGGTTCATGATGGAACAGTTAACCAGTGGAAACGGACGACCTGCAGGAACAAGGTTTTTCGTTACACATTGCAACTAATGTCATTCCAATCATTGACGAAGCAATCAATTTTTTACCATATTGTGGCTTACCAACTCAACGTCCCTGTTTTGGATACTAATAGTATTGTGGCGTGTAATTATTAATAGCACCTTTCCTATTTGAGTATTTGACACACAATACAGAAATAAAAATTATATTTAATATTTATTTGATCTTGTAGAAGTATGATCTCTCCCTGTGTCTGAGACAGTGCGGTATTTAGGCTTCCACCTCGACAAAAGACTGACATGGAACCAACACACGAGGCTAAAAAGACAAGAACTAAACAGACGCTTTGGACAACTGTACAGACTACTTCGAAGGACATCCCACCTCTCAATAGAAAACAAACTACTTATTTACAAGGTTATACTTAAGCCAATCTGGACATACGAAATAGAGCTATAGGGGACAGCAAAAAAGTCGAACATCAAGCGCATCCAATCCTTTCAATCAAAAGTCCTAAGAACAATAGTAAATGCCCCTTATTACGTCAGCAACAAAACCCTTCACAATGAACTGAATATACCCTATATTCTTGAACTCATCCCTTCCAAGTTCATAAAATTCCATAGTAACCTATCCAACCACCCTAATTCCCTAGCACAGTCATTGCACTGCACCACTCACCCCTATAATCCTCTTCGGAGATTAAAACGGCAGTGGCCTCGTGACCTGCTATAACTAAGTGATAGTGGGAGTTCTGGCAATGGCCAGTTTCTCTAATCATGTCCTCAGCGTCTGTGGCTCTCACGCTCTTGGTCAGCCTCCGCTGGCTCTTATCCAGTGACGTGGCTGACGTAGCGTGGGGGACTCCCTAAGACTCCGCTTTCTCCTTCGCATGTGAGGGAGGTGACAAACTTGTGGACTTGGGGGGCCTCTGGGCTGTTTGTAAATATTGTATGAATGAGCGAGTGAATGATGAATTGTAAATATGGTATGAATGATAACATTATCTCAATTACTCATTGCCTAATAAAAGGCAGATTGTAATTTTATCTTAATAAAATTGATTGAAACCGTAAATATTTATTTGACCTGGAGGATATCTAGATATCAAATAATAAACCAATTTTATTATCAAACAAAAAATAGTTTAAATACAATTTAACTAAAGAACTAGTAATAATAATTATTTTAAGGCCACTTGATTCGATGCAATGCACATAGCAGTTTATGCAGCAAATATATTGCGAAATGAATAACCAATGGTGTGTTGTGGTGAAGGGCAGGAGAATATGCTTAGAATAGAAGCACAACTTACTAAAAGAAAATATGGTTGGATCGGACACTCTGTTGTAATAAAAGAATAAGAAGGTTGTCTCCTGAGTCGGTAGGCCCGCAAAATACGTCTCTTAGGGATGAACTGTGGAGAGAGGACTGGAGGGCCAAGAAAAGACGTTAAGAGCGAGGCTGGCAGAAGGATGGAAGGATTTTGAGAGCGCCCTACGTTACTATAGAAAACAAAGGCCATGACAGAAAGAAGTACGTAATTAGTGAAAAAAACACTTCACTCAAATCCAAAATTAATTACTTTGACCCCTGAACGGCTCATTTATTAACAAATATAAAATAAGAGGATTACTGGATGTAACTCACTCGAGCCAAGGATTATCTAAAGGGTGAATGTTAAAGTGGCATTAGACTTGGAGGATGAGCACTTTATTTAGTGATTAGTCAAAAACAGTTTAGTTAAGACTAACTCGGGCTTAACCCCAGAATATTGCTAAAAGCTTAGATCATATCGTTAGAGTCATACATTTATTCGACTGACTATAAAGGATTACATTTTAACATACAAACAAATTAACACATCATTAATATATAACCAAAAAAAAATGATTAGTAATCTGTATGGTTGGCTCTGGGGCGATAACACGGGTCGGTACCTGCCCTTTTAAAGGATTAGTTGTGAATTTTAATTAAAAGTGAAAAAATTGAATATGTTTAGTTAACTTTACTCAAGGCACAGCTCGGTAGTAATATCAGATTTAATGACTATTACCTCCTTAATTTCACTATTTTGTATATCTAATAAATTACATACGAAATAAAACCTGCAATCAAACTATTATTTAGATTTCACTTGTATCAAGACATCCATAAATGTTACAAAATTAATAACTTTTTATTAAAGTTACTTTGAATCTGTTTTTCAGAACGCCATTCAGCAAAAATGAGCTGACCTTCTTTTTATGTTTGAACATTCAATTCATTACAAAGGGATCTGTTTCCAGGCATCCTTGAAGGAATGCTTTGTAATTTTTTACGGTGCAGTACTTCAATTGATTATGGAACCCAAAGCATCCATGGTTCCTGAAGGGTGATTCAGGATCTAATAAAAACCTTCAAAAGGAACTAACTATTGAAGGCCTCCTTTAATCTGAGCTGTTACTAAAATAGTGCTAACAATCCTGTACACTGGACTAATAAATTGTTCCAAATCGCATAATTTCATTGCTTGGCATTCACATAAGAAAATTTGAAATAAAAAAACACGTGTATTAGGAATTTACATTTAGAGGAGTCTACTCGTTTTAAGTAATTCTGTTCAAATTCATATTTTTCATTAGATATTTTTAATAAAAACTATTTTTCGGTAACATGATCCCCATTAGAAGGGCAAGTAAGAAAAAAACAAGGAAAATGTTATTGAGTGATTATTATTAACCGATTACTTTTTTTTATTTTTCCATTGTTTTTGTTTAAGTAGGGTTAAGATTCTGTTTGTTAGATGTAAGTTAGTTTTACGTTTTGTGATTCATAAAATGAGCCCCATCACTTTTTGAACATGTATAGACAATGAATGTATAATGTACATTATAATTTTGTAACAATCGCAAGTAGTAAATCACAGTGTAAAATTGTATAAAATGTAGCCAAGCTACAGGGAATGTAATATTGGCCTATTGTAAATAGATTCATTTATATAGAACCTATAGAATTCCATAATTTTTAATTACAATGGCATATGACATGGAGACATGAAATAAGTTCCGAACCAATGTTTAATAGGCTTTTTATTATTTTAGACATTTAAATATTAATATAACGAAGAAAATAAACACTTTTTGATATAATATACTTATTTATATATTTATAATATATTTTATTTCTTTGGCTTATGTTACAATTTAGAACATAATTGACGTAATTGTCATTGTGTCTTCGAAAATTTAGGACCCTACTAAAATCATGACATTGATTTGATTATCAGAACTGATAACAGCAGAGTAGCGTAAATCGCTGAGATAATGGTCGCCCGGTTATCAGTTGTGCTTGGACATAAGCACAGACTATTTGCTCGGAGGGGGGGGGGGGGTTGTGTCAATAGAAGTCGTCACACCCGCATCAATACAGTCTGCCACTGACCTCACCCACTGCTATCTCGATCGGACAATGAATAATTCCGCTTATACTGAATATCCATAAAAAAAAAAATAAAAAATACACAGTATATTATAATGATGACAATCGGACCGAACACCACCGGAACTCGAAGGGGAACGCTCAGCAATCATTTGGGTCTTTTGTCGGGGCGATCGGACATCTGCGTCCACTTATTTTCTACGATAGTAATAATATAATTTTATCATCCTAGGATGATGTCGATATATATATAAACATGTATTTTGTATATAGTAAAATGTATTCTTTGATAGAGTCCATTTCTTTCTTAGGAATTTACATTCCTTGTGAATAAAGCATTACAAAACAAAATAAAGAATTACGCTGACTAATTATAGAAACAACAAAACAAATTAAATGAGCCATAATAAAAAAAAATGGACTATATGTATATGTGGTACATAAAATAAAACTGCACTTAATGGATAGAATATTTTTTTTAATAAAAAGAACAGGGTTTGGCACGCAGGTTTGCTCTACAAGCTCAAAAGATATTTACCACAGACCCTTTTCCTAATCCTACAGTCCTACCTTTCAAACCGCTTCTTCCAAGTCCGCTGTGGTTTAGAATACTCTAACTACTATCCCATAAGTGCAGGAGTTCCACAGGGCAGTGTCCTGGGCCCCATCCTCTATAACCTATACACCGCTGATGTCCCCTCTACTCCCAATACCTTCTTGGCCACATTTGCAGATGACACTGCAGTCTTGTCATCCCATCCAGACCCCGACATAGCATCCCATAACCTTCAAAAACACCTTGACGAGATCGAGTATTGGTGCAATCAATGGCGGATCAAAGTTAATGAAGCAAAATGCTCCCACATTACCTTCACCCTTTGTCGCAAGTCTGGTCCACTAGTTTATTTTAATTCTATTCCTCTCCCTGTATCCGAGACAGTACGGTACTTAGGCTTCCATCTTGACAAACGACTGACCTGGAACCCACATACGAGACTAAAAAGACAAGAACTAAACAGACGCTTTGGACAACTGTACAGACTACTTCAAAGGACATCCCATCTCTCAATAGAAAATAAACTACTAATCTACAAAGTTATACTTAAACCAATCTGGACATACGGAATAGAGCTATGGGGGACAGCAAAAAAGTCTAACATCAAGCGTATCCAATCCTTTCAATCAAAAGTCCTGAGAACAATAGTAAATGCCCCTTATTATGTCAGCAACAAAACCCTTCATAACGACCTTAATATACCCTACATTCTAGAACTCATCCCTTCCAAGTTTACGAAATTCCACAGTAGCCTTTCCAACCACCCTAATCCTGTAGCACAGTCAATGCACTGCGCCACTCATCCCTATAATCCTCCTCGGAGACTGAAACGGCAGTGGCCTCGTGACCTGCTATAAACGCGTGACAGTGGGAGTCCTGGGAATGGCCAGTCTCTCCAATCATGTCCTGAGCGTCTGTGGCTCTCGCGCTCTTGGTCAGCATCCACTGGCTAGTATCCGGTGACGCGGCTGACGGAGGAGCGTGGGGGACTTCCCAAGACTCCGCTTTCTCTTTGCGGTGGATTTGGGGGGTCTCTGGGCTGTCTGTAAATATTGTATGAATGAGCGAGTGAATGATGAACTGTAAATATTGTATGAATGAGAGCATATATCTTAATTACTTATTGCCTTATAAAGGCAGATTGTAAATATTGCACAATAAAGGAAAGGAAAATAAAAAAAAAAAAAAAATAATAAAAAGAAAATAATTCCTGACGTGATATAACCAACGCGATTGAAAACAAATTATCGTGAAAATAGCGACCAAAAGGTCAAGTCAAAATAGCAAAAAACAAAAAGAATCTAAAAAATAACGTTATTTATTTTTTTTTTTTAATAAACAAAACTTCTTTATTGTGATAAAATTTCAAACGATCTGCCTAACTGGCAATTAGTGATTGTGATAAATGTTCTCATTCATACCATATTTCCAATTTTCATTCACTCGCTCATTCATAAAGTATTTAATAACAGCCCAGAGACGTCCCGAAACCACATGGTTGTCACCGCAGGCGAAAGAGGAAGCGGAGTCTTGGGAAGTCCTTCACGCTCCTCCACCAGCATCACTGGGTAAGAGACAGCTCAAGAATGTACGGTATATTAAAATCGTTATGATGGGTTAATGTTTATTAAGAATCTCAAGAAATATAAGGTATCTGTTCGGACAAAAGCGGATGGTCTTGGTATTGCAGCTCCTAAGGCACAACCGATTGCTGTTCTTTGACATAGTCTCCCCCAATAGAAATACCGGTCAGACCGAAAGTTGTCTTGAGAGGAGGGGAGGCATCAATCTCTAGGTGTGCTCTAAAAAAATGTCGAAGCAACGACAGAGGCATCTGATCTAATATCCACTGATCTGATCGATAAACTAGTTTGTCTAAGCACGGGAATAATTTAGCATTAATATTTAATTTTGCTTTACTGCGGAGAAGAACACTGACCTGGAATTACCAAGCGTCGTTATTCTTAAGGGAATCAGGTTCGGTTGTGCCTTTACCGGCCGTGAACGAATTATTTAATACGTTACCCAGTTCTCGAAGAGAGGAGACTTACGCAACCAAAGTTAGTGAAAACGCAAAACTTTTTACATAGAAATAGTAAAGACGCCAGGACCGAATCTTTATGTTTTCTCACAGCACCACTCCCCCCCCCCTCCACCCATCTTACTTTGTGAGTTAGGAATTTTAAAGCGGCTTCAGGAAACTTCCCTTCCTATTAACTTAAGTGGCCTATTACCAAATACCGGTTCTCAAGCTTTCAGCTTATTCAAAAACTGTACATTATCCAGTATTGGTTAAATACGAAATAACTCTTTCAAAGAAATTGGATCTGGTACATCAAATTATCAATACCTTATTTGAATCTTTGAATCGAAATGTGCCCCTCAGCAACCTCAAAATGCACATTTAATCTGATGAATGAGTTAAAACAGTATTTTGACCATAAGAAAAATTATAAAGTTGGTGATATAATAAAAATGGTTGCTTGGTAAAAATCGTTGACATTAAACATGGGACATCTTGGGGGTTTAGTAAGCAACACTTTTTAGAATAGTTCCAAAATTCAGCAACATTAAATAATTTGACATATAAAGTCCAAGTAGGTGAATATGTGAAATTCATAATAATGCTGTATTATGAATTGTTAGATTGGAGGGAGATAAAGAACTGGTAATGTCAAGGTTAAAGATTAGGAGAGTTAGCGAGCATCGAATATCGATTGCCAATAGTTACCAAGGTTTGGGTGTACGGATAAGAGAATGGTATTGGGTGTTTTCTGATCCAGTTTATAGAGTTTCTAATGCTGGAGCAGGATTTTATATAGATCACTTACAGGTATTGGTATCTTCTGTAGGAGTTTTTCTCGTTATCCTCGGAGGTAGTTATTAATATACCATAAATAATAATGTGAAGTGGAAACAATGGGAGTGGGTTATTTCTATACATATTGGCTTTGGTTTATGAAAGAAAGAAGTTAGTAAACATTTATAAATGTTTTCCATTATTAAGCGTAAGCGCTAGAAGAGGAGTCAGTTTTCAAATGTAAAGAGATTTATGGATAATTACCTGCTGCTACTACTTGATAAACGCAGGGTGTCTTTTGTAATCCAACTGCGTTGGTGCCCCAACAGGATAGGGTGCCGTAGTCCATCTCGGACACGGGGGTGTAGTTGAGTGTAGACACGGTGCCTGAGGCGGTGTAGCGGGCCGGGGGCACCTCTGTCTGCTCCCCGCTATTGTTAAAGGTCCACTTAAAGGTGACCAGTGGGGGGTTGGCGTCCACTTGACATCTTAGTGCCACTGTCTCCTGCTTCAAGGCCCCGTACAGCTCCTCCTTGTCTTCCTTGCAGGTCGGTACATCTGAACATACAGAAAAAATAATATGATCTAACAATATATGAAATAATATGAACTAACAATATATGAAATGATGTAGTTGGCCAAGAGAAAAAACCGTAACCTCCTTATTTGAAGTTCTCATTTGGTCTGATGACCCTGCCCGGTGTGCGTCAGAAAGATATATGAATAAACCTGCAGCTCAGCTTAAATCGTATTGGTTTATTGATCTGACTCCATAAGAAGGAGTGCCCCGCTAGTCCACTATGTTCAGGAGAAGAGGTACTGACTATAACTTAAGGGTAGTTTACGTCGTCTTGAAATAACCACGAATTCACACTCATTATCTTAGGGTAGGCGAAAACCGGATCCCAACGGCGAGTGTAAACCGGATAGAGGCCGACTGGACCGCTGGGGGAGACGCTACTAGGTACATTTTGTAGGGCCCCAGAGATCGTTGTCTGCATGGAAGGCATCCCTTCCAAGGATGCCTGGGAGGCCAGGAAACTCCACTAGGAAGATGTGGGTTCTGACGAAGCCGGACTAAAGCTAGCAAGGTTAGGAAAGAGAGGTGCAGAGGTAATTAAATAAGTTAGCCATGGTACGAGCAGAGCAACAAGCACCAGTGCCGAGAGATAGAGAGCAGTGTTCACTTAAATTGTCTGATTCCGACTGTCTAAGAAAGCTCAGAAGTTCTGTCTTATAGAGGCAGGTCATTCCTGCCTGAAGCGAATTTATTTTGACTAATCATATGATCGTTTATTTTGATCAATCAGGGGCTACTACATCCCAGGTGTCAGGATCGTGAACTAGCCCTGTCTATCTATAATGACGCCGAAGATTTATTAATAAAAGAAAGAGAGAGAGAGAGAGAGAGAGAGAGAGAGAGAGAGAGAGAGAGAGAGAGAGAGAGAGAGAGAGAGAGAGATATTGATAATTGATTACACACATTCATCTATCGATCATTTTGTTCTTATTAACGTTTACAATAATTAATATATATTTAATAAATAATCAACTAATTTAAATTTTGAGGAACAACTATTTTTCATAGGGTTTATCTTCTCAAATTCCACCTATTTGTGGAGTTAGCTTGTAATACATATTTACATAAGGCAAGATAATATATTAACAAGAACATATATTTTGTACTTTAGTAAAGAAATCGTTTTAATACTTCATTTCAAGATCCAGTCTTGTATATTTGAAGGTTTGCTGAGTGGATCTGTTTTTGAAAAACTTAAAACGATATATGTGTAATGTATGTAACTATAGTTGTCCTCAGTAATTCTTCGTGTGTTTTTGATGCTATACTGTATCTTTCCTGCTATGGTTAAACAGCGGTTTGGGAGAACTTGAAGTTTCAGGACGTGTCGATGTGAGCCAAGCCATGTGCTGGAAATGACAGAATGTTTCAGAGCGTTGTCGGATTATAGATGACATTCGGACAAGCGCCTATGAGGCCTGAGATGATGTGGAAAGTGGTGCAGGATCAGCAGATCCCCACATCTGGCCACCACACTCTCATCTCCTTCACACACTCATCGCCCCTCCAATTATTATCTCCGGTTCTTCCAACATATACAGTTTGAAAAAATCACGATTTTTTTTATATTACTCAGATATAAGATTTACGCTTCAAATCAATGTTTTTTTCCAATATTTACACAACGAAAATAATCTTTTGCTAAGGTCCAATGCTTCCTTCTAAAACAAGAACAAACATCATCGGTTATGTTAAAATCTTAACTGAAGCCTGAAAAACCATCATGTCGAATTAAAAACTCATAAAACTTGAGCAGCACTGTACCCATAACAAACCATCAAAACCTTCCACAAACAAATAAATAATCCCATAGAAATCTGTAACTCGTCCAATAATAACGTGTGTCCGGCCATCACGGAGCTTCACCGGTAAAATACCTTACAAATTATTCGAATCTCTCAGAATCATAAATAGTTAACCTCTCTACAACAGTATAAAAGAGTGTGTTATGATGAAAATATTTCATTCATTGGACGATTCTTGTACCATCAAACCATCAATTTTTTTTTCGACTACTTTAACTTCATAAGCCCACTAATTAAAAACATAGGAAATTAGGAAATATAAATCCGAACATTACATCCATAAGAGAGCCAAACATATTTTATTACAATAGTGCCACTTGCCAAGCTAAAATTATTATTTTAATAAACTATTCACTTTCTATTAAAGGTTATAATTGATTTTTTATCCAGATGGATTATCTCAATATAAAAAATTTGGTTCCTAGCCCGGCCAAGATGTCATGTGTGTGTGAAATGGTGGTATAAATATGATATAGTTGTGTATATAGTTTTTTTTAAGTAATAAAGATTTTTTATCAGTATATGTACTTAATTTTTGGTTCAGGAAGAAATAAAAAATGTACCAACAAAAATAAATAAAAATTGGTAATAAAAAAAATGTCTCCATTAATCTTTATTAGCAATATTATTAAGTAATGGATTCACACTGTGTTAAAATTTATCTTTTAAAACATCTGGAAGGTAATCAGATTTGAATACGTGCAACTTGAATGTTGTTGTTTACCTTTGTTCGTCAGTTATTGTTCATAGAAATTCATCTCGGATTTTTGAAGTTTGCCGATATTGTTACAGACTGACTGAAATCCTGCAAGGTGCTTCGTAAGTTAATAAGGGCTTTGATTGAAAAAAATTAAGTAGTAGGCATACAATTTTTTTCAATAAATATGAAAAGGATAGATTTGATTTTCCGGTGGTGGATATATGGTTTATTTGAGGTTGAAAAGTATCCCTGTGGTCCGACATACCTTTCTCGGTTGAAGAACGCTGAGCTGCACCCGTTGATTGGTGTGCCGTCGGTATGTGAGTTCATCCGCCGGAGACACATAAAGTTTTTAGACTCGTTGCAGCACCTAACCAACCCAGTGTTTAACACTATGACCCCACCACTCATCCCACATCGATGGCAACAGACTGTCGGGGAAAAGTTGGGTTAAGAATTAGTATGTAAGTTAGTTTTAAGTTTGATCGAAAAGGTGAGCCCCATAAACTTTATTAGTCAGTTTAGTCCAGTCACGTATAATGTGTATCATTATACTTATTTATTTATTATATAATTTTTATTAAATAACAAAACCTGTATATAATGTAGCGATGCAGGAAATATAAAAATAATTTTTGAATAGATTCGCCTGAGAATCTATAATTATCTGTAAATTAAAGGGGCGATGAAATAAAAAAAAACAACTTTATGATCAGGGCAACTTTTTTTGAGATCCTTGGACAGTTTTTAAATATTAAGATCCTTTGGTAGGTACTACTTGTCAGTAACGTTTAGATAAAAATGCCCTTTGATACTACCCCCTTTAATACTGACATAAAACAGTCCAATTAGTTTTAAAGTACAAAAAATGATAATTATAAGATTTCTCCAATATAATAATATATCGAAAATTGCATTAAATGATTGTTTAATTATATATTTAAATCAAATAAATTAAAATGTAGTGTTAAAAACTAAATAATTTATTTTTTGTTTTTAAAATAATCCTAGCTATGTTTATAAATTCGATTAGCTTAATATGACATGTCATATCGCTTTGCTAGATTACATAAGATGTGTACATTACGGATTCTTTCTGACAAAACTATGTCTCAAAAAGTTACCAAAAAAAATAACTAATATGTTATTATATTACGCGTCATGTTATTATTATGGTGAAGTATCCGTAACAAGATTAAAACGGAAATAAGTTGAAATTTAATTGGTGATGGGGAGAGGTTTAACTTGAACAGGTATTTCGTCAGTCTTATTGAATGTATAGTTTTATTAATTTCAAAAGCATTAAATTTGGCCATAGGCATCGTTGACTGTAGTATAAATGCCATAAGATTTAGTTGAAATAACATGAACTCATCTTATTCTGACGACGATTCTGATTTCTTCTTTAAAAACATTAAAACTGGAGAAGTCCCTGGATTTATCATCTGTTAATGATTGTTGATTCCCCAAAATTATCGGAAAAGACAGTAATAAAAGAACGCGTAAACTTCTAGAATCCATTCACATGACCAAAATTATAAAAATTAAATCTATTTCTATAGCAATATCTGACAATTGTTTGACATATCGGAGTAAACATATTGAAATAGAGCTTTGGCCTGATAACGAACAAAAACGTCCAGCTATAACTGAATAATACTGACTAACATAGTCTATTCCAAATATCTTGACGATTTCCTTGCCAGGAAATATCAGTGACGAGTTAATTTATTTATCATTTTTAATTTGGAATGACACAAGGTGTGAGTATCATTGATTTTACAATTGGTTACGTATCTTTGTAAAAAAAACAACTTTACTTGCAGTGATGATTGTACCAAGAATTTTTCTTCTAGTTGTGTAGATGTCACCTGAGAATAGACTAATAGAGGTGTCAGACTCTACAATGTTGAACAAAAATGTTGAAGAATACAAAATTGTTTACAAAAGGATTTCACGCACAATTTTGTTTTAAAACGACTTGCACATGCTTCATAATACCAAATATCTGCTATTAGCTTTTCTTACGTATTAAATTATCATTTGAGAACAAAAACTGCTCGTTTTGGAATTGACATTTGGACGAATACTAAAAGTCAATAGAACTGATACAGAAGATGCCTAATCCAAATTAAAAACAGACCAACTAGTTTGGGTACATCCAGTGGAAGTTTTTTATTTATTGATGTGACATTAGTTGTGTACTGCGGGTCACAACTGGTCGTCTTAGCTATTAATAACTGAGAAATGTTGACAAAAAATGTAGTGTGGGAAACTTATGAGTTCAACGAACTGTTAACTTTTAACCATGAATGATCAAAGCCGATATCACAGAAGCGAATAAGCTATAAAAAACATCAATATGGTTTCATTGGCTAGAATTGTAAAAGGTACGTTCCACAATCTATGAAACTAGTTAAAAATTTATTTGCGAATAATCAAACTACAATTTTTTGAGTCGCAGACAGTTGGGTTCTACTGTATATAGAATCACCTGAATTACAATAACAATAAAAATAAATCTGAACGTAATTATCTTTGATAATATTTTAGTGAATTATATTTAAGGGGCAATTATTTAATCTACAATTTTAGTTATGTTATATTTTACTTACAACGCTAAATCAAATATTTTCACTTTCCGAACTTCAGAACTTGGTAACAATTCCTTATGACAACAGAACATAACAGTTATACGGCCACTTACTATTTAAGTGTAGACTAGCGGTCAAACTAAAATAAAAGTTGATAAATAATATTAAACATAGACTTTTCGGAAGCAGAGTTTAACCAATGATTACCACAAAGAGTTCAACTCATTTGTATATCATATGATATACAATGTGAACTAAATTGTATATCAACATGTGATGTATATCATGTGAACTAAATTGTAACATACAGTTTATGTTGTTTTGTTTTTTATTTTGTATATTATTCATAGGTTAAATATGACGTTATTGTTCTTTGGTATTTACTTTTAGTTCTTACATTGCCCTAGTATATCATTTATATATTCTCATTTAAACATGTGTGAATTATCGTCGTATATTTGTATTATCTTATATAACTTGTAGTTCTAATACAATTATTTAAAAAAATTAAATTAAAACTTAAAATGCTATAGATGAAACTGCATTTGAATATACAAATACAATAATAAATTCCTAAAAGGACAACTGTACAGACTACTTCAAAGGACATCTTGAATTAGATAGACCCATCTCTCCATAAGAAGAAACGAATTATTAATTTAGTGTACTATTATGAAGTTAAATTACTAATTTAAAAAGTTATACCTAAGCCAATCTGGACAGACGGAATAGAGCTATAGGGGACAGCAAAAAAGTCGAACATCAAGCGTATCCAATCCTTTCAATCAAAAGTCCTGAGAACAACAGTAAATCCCCCTTATTACGTCTGCTACAAAACCCTTTATAACGATCTTAATATACCTTACATTCTCGAACTCATCCCTTCCAAGTTCATGAAATTCCATAGTAACCTATCCAACCACCCCAACCAAAGGCGTGACAGTGGGAGTCCTGGCAATGAACAGTTTCTTCAATCATGTCCTGAGCGTATGTGGCTCTTGCGCTCTTGGCCAGCCTCCGCTGGCTCGTATCCGGTGACGCGGCTGACGGAGGAGCGTGGGGAACTTCCCAAGACTCGGCTTCCTCTTTCGCATGCGAGGGAGGTGACAACCATGTGGATTTGGGAGGTCTCTGGGCTGTTTGTAAATACTGTATGAATGAGCGAGTGAATAAAAATTGTAAACTTATGTTAACAAGTTCTTCTAAGAAAGGAACCGTTTCCCGACTACCCAATATCACAGACATATACTTTTTATGTAACATAGTAAAATAAAGCACTCAAAGGTTACTTCAAAATCGAAAGAGTAGCAATTACAGTTTAGTAAAAATTGTTGTACATAATGTTGTTGGACCACTGGAAATTTAGGGTTTTTGTTTCTGTTTTCGCACAAATAAATAAGTAGTTATTTCAGTTTTTACGTGTCAATCAAAGGTAATATTAATCTTTAATATTAGTATTACTTAACAGTTTAGAGGTGCTCTGGCGTCTGACAACTATATGTAATAAACCTATGTACATCATTCTCTGAAGAAATTCTCTGTTCCTTTCTCTCTCTCTCAAAAAACATTTTAAAGTATTAACTGAAATGATTGTTCTTTAATATTAAAGAGTCAAGAAATGCCTTGACTGCGTACTGCAGTCAACCAAATATTCTTATTAACTCAAAATAGGATTTCGTGACTGAGGCGATATTGTTCTGAGTGGAGCTCAAGACCGATACAGAAATGTCCACAAGAGTTATTAATGGCTGCTGCAATGCGATAAGCATTCATCCTAAAGAAAAGATATATACGCTGGAACTGAGGTGAATTGACTCAACTGCTTACTCAGACAATGAATAATACTTTAGCTTAAAAAAATTTCCCAAATAAGTGTTCAAGCGAAAATAAAGTCTAAATATGTATTTGGTACGAAAATTTATTTAGCTTTTCAAAAGCACAGCTTAACAATCTGTGCTCAGTTGGCAAAGTGTTATACAAAAAGATTTTTCCACATTCTAGTTTTTTTTTTATATTCCCTTGTTATTCAAAATTATGAAAATCAATATAGATTCTATATAAATAAATACATTTACAAAAGATCAATATTATATTTCCTGAAGCTTGACTACATTTTATACAATTTAACACTGTCATTGTCGGTACATGTTCAAAATGTGATGGGGCCTACCTTATGAATCATAAAACTTAAACGTAAGTTACATCTGACATACTAAATCTTAACGTCAGTCTGTTGCCATTGATGCGTGAATGGGGGTGGGGTAATAATGTCAAACGCCGGATTTGGGAGGTGTTGCAACGAGTCAAAATGCCACCGGGTACAGGTGGGCGTTTTTTAACCCCTCAAGGGAGGTATGCCTGACAAATTTTCTCATGATTGTGTTCTGAAATTGTCGGAGAAATTTAGTTGTATTGTCAAGTATATAGTTGGGCACCCTACAGCAGAGCTGGCCGGATGACACATTTATATATCATCAGTTTGAGACGTAGTGACAAGTTGGGGGAAGTCAATAAGATTGAAAGCCGGTAAGACATTTGACGTACTTTTCCTATCTTGTTTCTAAAATGGGTATAGAAATGAAGGTTTAGATCACTCGGCCATCCCGGGGGGTTGAAAGATCTCGACAAACGACTGACCTGGAACCCACATACGAGACTAAAAAGACAAGAACTAAACAGACGCTTTGGACAACTGTACAGACTACTTCAAAGGACATCCCATCTCTCAATAGAAAATAAACTACTTATCTACAAAGTTATACTTAAACCAATCTGGACATATGGAATAGAGCTATGGGGGACAGCAAAAAAGTCGAACATCAAGCGTATCCAATCCTTTCAATCCAAAGTCCTGAGAACAATAGTAAATGCCCCTTATTATGTCAGCAACAAAACCCTTCATAACGACGTTAATATACCCTACATTCTAGAACTCGTCCCTTCCAAGTTTATGAAATTCCACAGTAGCCTTTCCAACCACCCTTATCCTGTAGCACAGTCTTTGCACTGCACCACTCATCCCTATATCACTCCTCTCCAGTGGCCTCGTGACCTCCTATAAATGCGCAACAGCGGGAGTCTTGGCAATGGCCTGTTTCTCCAATCATGTCCTATTGTATGAATGAGCGAGTGAATGATGAACTGTAAATATGGTATGAATGAGATCATTTATCTGTATTATTATTGCCTTATAAGGCAGATTGTAATTATTGCACAATAAAGAACTTAAAATAGAAATGAAGATGCCTATCCATTTGTATACAAAGGTAGTACATAGAGAAAGCAAAGAGATTTTTACACATTCCAAAGTCAATAAATACTATAGTAATTTGAAAAATCACGTACTTTTTTTACACAAGTGAACGTATTAATGACGGTTGGCTAATTCTTATCTGTCTCTTTTTATAGTACTTACATAATTTGAACAAATTTCTCTGTTAGGAAAAGTGACTTTTAACGTTTTTCCATCGTAGCACAGGATTGAAGGCGACTATTGGACTGGAGCAACAGTCTAACGACTAGGTCCTAGTTCAGCTAAATGCTCATAGATGGAGGGTGATGTCTTACCGAATCCAATCGCCAACCAACTCCTCTTCAGACTTCATCAGAAACTAGTTAATGTAAGCAAAGTACTACTGCTTTAACCCACAATACTAAAAATCCACAAAATTATAATGTCATAATACGAAATATACAAGTTGATCCAACTATGAGGGCCCTAGTTAATTTTTTTTAAGTCCGTAACGTATGATATTTTGTCTTTGGACTACAAATTGGGTTTGTCTACGTTTCGAACTGATCAGACCAGGAAATATATTTTAAAAAATACTTGTGATTAAAAAAAATAAATAAATTGTACTAAGTTTGGCAATGTTTCAACCAATTCAGAAATATGTAATTTGAATACATAAATGACTTTTATTTGAATTTTTTGAATATAACTAAAATAATATATTCTTTCTGGGTCGTAAATGGACTTACAGTACTTTCATAATTATTGAATTCTAAAATCATTTTCAAATAAATATATATATATATATAAGTTAATGATTGTGAGATCTTAAACTCAAAAAAAAGAAAAAGGTATAGAATAATATAATGTTCGATAGTTATCACAAGACTGCTTTATTCCACTTCCTAATCCTCTTTATATACATTCGGGATGTTTTCATCCCACCAATTGGGGATTAAGGCTATCTATTGGCTCTGTCAGGATCTTAACTTATATATATATACATATATAAATAAATGAATATGTTGAACTATAGTAAAATAACGATGTACTATTACTTCCTGTCATTATCACTATCTAATGTTAATATGAAAATATCTATGTTTAGAAGAAAATTAAATATTTTAATATGGACTTACACCACATACACAAATAAATGGTCTAATTATCCAGGAATATAATACCTATGACACTAAAGTCTATGTCAGAAACTAAGGTTATCTGTGCTTTAATGAAACATCATTATAATATTGGATATTTTGATAGTAAGGCCAAGTTTTTAATAGAGTGGTAATTATTAGGGTTATTTAATCAAGCAAATAGTTAGTCTACTCCTACACTAGGGCCATGATTGAACAAAGCACTTCAATTAACAAAAATATGATAAACATTAATTTAAGTACAGAAATATTGATGTCTTTACTTAAATTAATGTTCTATGTTATGTTATAACTATCGAGCGTTAATTAATTAAAAAAGGTACCATATGAATTAAAAAATTAACGATAGAGAAAACAATATCATTCATTTAGCTAAATTAATTAATTAATTTGTAATACAAATTATGTATGTATATTATCATGAAAAAAGCAAGTCCCCTATTCCCATATAAACAGAGCGTTTACAAATATCTTTGTGGTCTTACTTACTTAATTAGTAGGTTTAAAACCGAAAGAAATTAAATTTTTATTACCTGAATGGTAAATGCAGATATGACCAGTATTGGACAAATTACGATTGAACTATGAATTACCAATCGCTCTATCGAATTACCTGTAATTTTCAGCTGTGTGATTGACCCACGATTATGAAGTACATTTTTTTATTCTTAAGATATGAACGAAGCAGAGGATGTTAAAAGCAAATCGAAATTGAGAGATATTGAGGCCATTGAGTGTTTGTTAAGAATTTATTATATTATTGACAAAAAATCCTGGCAATTGTTCATCAAAATCGAGGATTTTTTATATATCTATCGACATCCTGCAGATCGCCGCTCATACAATCAGTACTGCAGACTGGTAAAGCGGCGATTTGCTTCCTTCCGTTCCGATTATTCCTATTCCCACCTCTCCTCTCTTTCTACTAGGGATAACTCTCTGTGGAATGTAACTGAAAAAATCCTAAAGTATCATCCTGTTTCACACCCACTCCGTCGTGTTGATGGGTCCTGGGTGGCTTCGGATGGGGATAGGTCGGAGGAATTTGCTCTGCATCTTACCCATACTTTCACACCTCACCTTTCTCGTCAAAACCATACTCATAGCACAACTGTAGAAGATTACCTGACTTCCCCTATACCTCTCTCACTTCCACCAAAAGTCGTTAACACCAGGTCAATTACCTTCTGAAAAACTTACCTTACCGAAAATCCTCTGGTTATGATCTTCTTACTCCTCACATTCTTAAACAGCATCCTCATAAAGCCATAATCTTCCTAACCTACATCTATAACTGCATTATCCGAACGACACACTTTCCTCTCCTCTGGAAACACTCCATTATTGTCCTATTCGCCAAACCCAGAAAACTACCCAACGACGCCTCATCTTACCGTCCAATTAGCCTACTCCCTATCCTTTTAAAAATATTTGAGAAACTCCTCTTAAAACGTCTACTACCAATTGTCGAATCCAAAAACGTTTTTCCTATCCACCAGTTTGGCTTCCGTCAACAACATTCCACTACTCAACAAGGCCTTCGCATTGTTGATCACATTTCCCCACCCCTTGAATCCAAACAGTATTGCACTGCTGCATTTCTGGACATAGCTCAAGCTTTTGACAGGTTTGCTTTACAAGCTCAAAACATATTTGCAACAGACCCTTTTCCTAATCCTAAAGTCCTAACTTTCAAACCGCTTCTTTCAAGTCTGCTGTGATTTAGAATATTCTAACTACTATCCGATAAAAGCAGGAGTTCCACAGGGCAGCGTCCTGCGTCCCATCCTCTATAACCTTTACACCGCTGATGTCCCCTCTATCCCCAATAGCTTCTTGGCAACATTTGCAGATGACACTGCAGTCTTGTCATCCCACTCAGACCCTGATATATCACCCCAAAACCTTCAAAAGCACCTTGATGAGATCGAGTATTGGTGCAACCAATGGCGAATCAAGGTTAATGAAGCAAAATGTTCCCACATAACCTTTACCTTCTCCGCAGACTACTTCGAAGGTCATCCCATCTCTCAATAGAAAATAAACTACTTATTTACAAAGTTATACTTAAGCCAATCTGGACATACGGAATAGAGCTAACAGACAGACAGCAAAAAAGTCGAACATCAAGCACATCCAATCCTTTCAATCAAATGTCCTGAGAACAATAGTAAATGCCCCCTATTACGTCAGCAACAAAACCCTTCATAATGATCTTAATATACCTAACATTCTTGAAGTCGTCCCTTCCAAATTCATGAAATTACATAGTAACATATCCAACCACTTTAATCCCGTAGCACAGTCATCGTACTGCTCCACTCATCCCTATAAACCTCCTCGGAGACTAAAACGGCAGTGGCCTCTTGACCTGCTATAAATGCGCAACAGTGGGAGTCCTGGCAAAGGCTAGTTTCTCCTATCATGTCCTGAGTGTATGTGGCTCTCGCGTTCTTCGTCGGCCTCGCTCGGCGTGGCTGGTGGGGGAGCTCCGCTTCCTCTTTCGCATGCGAGGGAGGCAACAACTAGTGGACTGGGCTGTTTGTTAATATTGTTTGAATGTGCGAGTGAATGATGAAGTGTAAATATGGTATGAATGAAAACATTTATCCCAATTATTTATTGCCTATTAAGGATTGTAATTTCATCTTAATAAAATTGTTTATAAATAAAAAATACTTTCCATTCATTGTTTTTTTAAGATGGGATCAACAACCAGCTGCATACAATTAAGTCAATTGAGCGATGGCAATAAACTGGACAGCTAATAAAGATTTATATGAGTGCTGTGAATGTATCCAGAGACATGCATTATTTACAGCTAACTGATTAATGTAAGCAAAATGTTTTTCATTGATTATGAATATTTTATGAAAAACATTACCGAACTAATTGAGAAGTTTGAAACTACAACGTTCCTTCTGTTCTGGAAACGATGAGTATGCAGCGGCTATTGGAAATTAATGTTTGATAGCTTTAAATTAACTATTGTGAATAATAGCTGCTATTTTCTTAATAGTTCTCAGTCACTACGATTCCATTATAATTTTTAGAAATCACAATTTACGTAACTAATTTGAGTACATTTCCTGTGACATCTGTAATGTAGGTCAGTCACATAACAGAACATTACAGGTAATTCGATATTGCGATTAGTAATTCATAGTTCAATTGTAATTTGTTCAATGCCAAATTCTGGTCATACCTGCATTTACCATTCAGGTAATAAAAATCTTCTTTCGTTTGGTTCTACCGACCAATTGTAAGACCAGCGTGATATTTGTAAACACTATAAATAATGGTTTTGATAAGGGGGTCTTGATTTTTTATGATAATATCCATACATGTAAGTTTTAATAATTTAATTATGTGTTTTTTCTTTCATTAATTTTATAATTAATATGGTACCTTTTAAATGTTTGAATTTTTATGTTTGTAATTAATTAACAATCGCTAGTTAAAACATAACATAACATACAACATAAGCATTAATTGTAGTGCTATGTTAAATCATGAACTGTTGAGTAGACATTTGCTTCTTTAACTACCATTATTTTTATTATAATTACCATTATTAGCACTCGATTAAAAATTTGGCCTTATTATCAAAATATGAAATATTATAATGATGTTTCATATAAGCTTATATGACTTTGGTGTGTGTCATATACCTTAGTGTCAGAGAAATTACATTGCTGGATAATTTGACAGTTTATTTGGAAAGTGGTGTTAGTCCAATTTAAAAACAAATTAAGAAATCACATAATTTACTTATAATTCGGTGTTTACTTTTATTTATAAACATTAAGCAGTCAGTATTTCAAAATATTCATATGTTTTGATTAATTTGCATAACGATTGATTATGAAAGTGGTGTAAGTCCATTTTCCTAAAAATAATTGATTAAGAAAGGAGTAAAACTAAGAATTATGCCAGCAAAAGCGTAACGTAATGGAAATAGATGGAACAAAAAAGCCTCTAGCCACTAAGTGCTGTGACAACAATTATAATATTGTGAGTATTAAAAAGTCACCAGAATTCGTGTAATTCCAAATCAGTAAAACGTTTGTGTAAAATGCATTCTTACAATCAGTACTAGGTTGACCGTATGTAGACTTCAGATTTAAATTTAATAAAATGTTTATTATAATTATTTACTTTTCTTCTAAAGTATAAATGGATAAGTTCATATTAACATCAGAGAGTGATACAGGCAGGAAGTAATAATAAATCATAATTTCACTATAGATTAACATATTCATATATATTTATTTGTAAATGATTTTAATTAATGAAGGTTGTGTAGGTAAATTTCCGAACCAGAAAGAATATATGATTTTAGTTAAATTCAAATAATAGTCATTTATGTTATCGAATTATTGTAAATTTGATATGAATGAGAACATTGATTGCGATTACGTACTGCTCAATAAGGCAATTTGTAATTTTAACACAATCCAGATTTATTTTTGTCTTATGTTATGGAATCACATATTTCTGAATTCGTTCAACCATTGCCAGTCTTAGTACAAATTATTTTTATTTTTTAATGAGTAAAATACTAACCTTTTAATATCTTCAAAGGACCACATTAAAATAAACAGTCGTACAGTACAAGAATCATTGTAAAAAGATATGCTATCTCAAGATCGTAGCAATATAAGGCATTCGTTCTAAATTCATAAAACTTAAATTAAATTGACACTCCTTTTAATCTTTTATCATAATTATGTTGTTTTTTCAAATTAAATTAGACGCTAGGAATAAAGGGGCGCGTGGTATTGACACATACGAGTGGGCGGGGGACTAATCAGTAATTTGCTTAATGCTTAATGATTAGCATTATCGAAGTGAAGGGATCACCTGGATAGAAGTAGTGCACAGAGCGGCAATAGGCCGCTTGCCATGTATGTGCCATATACTGCGAGTATCAAGCTTCTAAGTTCGTGACGCCAACTATAGTTTAAATATTAAAATACTAGTAGATATGTTAATCATAACTGTATCTAGGAAATACTTTCATATCATAATAGTCTAACGCGCAAGGTAACCACACGCGCAGTGTAGCATATGACTGCACTGGAATACCATTGTTCAACTTAAATTGAATCAATGAAGCATCAATCTGGTATTATTGTAAACCAATTTGAGGAGGCTGAATGGAGCGTGCGGAGCCCGCGCGGGCAATTTAGATTGAGGGGAGGCTGTTGATTTGGCCCAGTGGTTGGAGGGCAGAATCGCCTGGTCGTCGGGGATTAGCTTTGAAAGACGGGCTGCTGACGGGGGCCGAAACTGTTAAAAACTGGAACGGGACACCGGGCCGAGGCCGTCACGTTCAGTTCCGTCACAGGAGCTGCTAACGAGTTCCATTCAGCTCCCGCCCCAATACACCGGGCTCCCGGTTTAATGATCTAACCGCTCCTCTACTCCCCCGGTGGCACAATTAACACTTTCCTACAACCCCGCTGCGGTACGCGCTCACATCTCTATCCCCCACCCCGCAGCTGTCTCCTTAATTTTGCCCCCCACCCCGTCCCCTGTTTGCCTAAAACCTTCAATTTCTGCAAATTCACAATTGTTCGATGTTTATTTTAGAACTGTAATGGATGAAATTTCTAAAAATTCATTGATACGAAGTGGGATGTATCGTGTATTACATACCGCCAAACACCCCTATTGCAAATGGGATGAAAGTTGTAAAAATTTGGGAAGATTGAAATTTTAGCGTACATTGAAGAGCGAACCATTTCACTATTTTTGATATGTTGGTACATCTCCTGCCGCAGTTATCCAAGTGATCAGGTTGTGCTATCATTCCGCCTCAAACAAGTCCTCTGAAGGCTGTACGCCATTTATAGCAAAGCGACTAAGTTAATTATAAAATGTTTTAAGTGCGTGTCAAAATAATTGGTGTAACTAGGGTGAAAATTGAATGTTTCATAACAGAGAGGTTATTGGTTTTTAACGTCTGTTCCGATCATACTCATTCTCTCTTTACACTAGTTTTTAACTAACTCTGATTTATACTCTTTATTGGGCTATAATTACAATCTGCCTTTTATAAGGCTTAATAAAACAATGTTGTTATCAATTGTATTCATACCATATTTACAATTCATCATTCACTCACTCATTCATACAATATTTACAGACAGCCCAGAGACCTCCCAAATCCACATGCGAAGAGAAAGCGGAGCCTTTAACTAACTCTAAGTGCAATATTCATATTTTGTATACAGTTTTAATGTAAATTTGGACTGTTTAATGTCTAGTGAACTTTTAAAAAATATAAACAATGGGTTTTTTAGTTTGAATCCTGCTCTTTTGTGCCAATACACACCCCTTTAGTAAATGATTAACTAAATCATAAATGATAATTATGATTCATGATTGTAAATAATTATGATTCACCATTAGGAACAAGTGAGACAATTCTTTCACCGCATGTGGGGTTAACGGAAACTCATAGTTTCGTTGTGGCTGCAAAAAAGTTTCCTAAAACATCATAATTTCTGTACAGTGTATTCACAATTGTTCGATGCTCACATTCGAAGAGTAACATAGCTTAAATAATAAAATAGATTGATACAAAATGTATCATGTATCACATAGGTAACTCATAGTACTTTGCGGCTTCGAAAAATGTTTCAAGCACAATATTTAAAATTCCACTTTAGGACTTTCACAAGTCTCAGCACATAATACATATAAATAATAAATAAAAAATATATGAAAAAAGTTTATAACGTCCAATTTTGTCTTCCCACAAGTTTTTATTTCTATCTAAAAAGTGCTTTCAGCTTTCTATCTAAAATGGCTATGCAGCCATTCTCAAGTGCTCAGAATGTAGTTATCAATGATGGCAGTGTTTGACTTGCTACTAGAGTAGCAATTGTGAAAATAATAAAATTGGCGAGAAAACTAAATTGGACGTTACTTAACGCACAACTAGCAATCAAACCATAAAATAGAAAAACGTTTGGTTCGATATGCTAATTTTTAGGGTTTCCTAGACTCAGTTCAGGAAAAATTCCATGGCGTAGCTCTATGTGGAAAGGTTAGGGCCTAGCAAAGGTTGTTGCCATAGTTGCAAGATGACGTTTAGCACCTAGTGTTACCTCTCAACCTTAAATTCTATGAAAGAAGCTACTCGTTCATATTCACGAGGCTGAATCAATCCCGACCAGATCCATCCACAAAATAAAAATGCCCTAGGGATACAACTACTGAACACTATTATATTTACAATTTTAGGTGTTATTAAGTTTTTTTTTTACATTGATTTTTAATTAACACTTAATACGTTATGCTAGTCTTCTTAAATAAATTGAAAAATACTTTTTTTATTTATGATCATACGTAGTCGCAGTGATATAAAACATAAGGGGGGATAAATTATAAATAGGCCCAAGTTGGGCAAATAGCCGACAAAGCGAGAAACCCTTCCGTGCCCAGATGGGCAGAAGAAAGGACAATCTGTATCAGGGGACAATGAAGCGAAGGGTTGGCAAATTTATTGCCCAATCGAGATAAGTAAGTTTTATTCGGCGAAGAGGTGCCGCCACTAAATGTCCACTGTAGGACAAGGGCCCGGTAATAAGTCAGCCTTGTTACGGCTAATTAGCCCTTAACCACCCTGCTTTTTCCCCCACTACCAATATTTTCTAGGGAAGGTCACCTAAATGCGACCCCTCCCTCTCACCTCTGTCCCTGCCCAGTACCGGGTCTTAAGTGTTTTTCTTCTGTCCGGTTTGCGCTCTGTTCTTTCTGGCAAAAAAAGAAAAAAGAAAAGAAATATTCCACACAGAATGTGCGTTGTTTAATGTAACGCATGTAATTTCTTGATTAAATTTAAAGGTTAATTTGTTTTAATTAGACAGCAATTACTGGAAATGAAATGTATTTATTTGTGAAATTTCAAAATTTGCTTATCGAGCATTATTAAGAGCCACAGGCACTCAGGTCATGAGTGCGAACTTTGATGACCACATGACGTACGTTTCTGTTTGTAATAGATCGCGACGAGATGACGGGGAGAATCGCATGCATAGTCTATTCCTGAAATTTGGCCAATCTTGAGGTTGTCAGTTCAACTACGGTTATGATATATATGGTTGATTCCTTTTAATGTTCTAATGTTTGGCTGTACGCATTTCGAGTACCTATGTCCAAATATGTTTCATCAATTGTTTATTTGTATGCAGTTTGTTTTCAAGCGGCAGATCCTAGTTACTATTGAGCGCTAAAGTGGTCCTAAATATTTTGGGCGACTGAGTAGAACTAGGCCTATTTTTATGATACAAGTTGAGCCAATTTTGTTTAACCAAACTAATTTTCATTTTATGTCGATTATGAACCTAATTTTATTTCTCAAGTCTTAAATAATTGACGTAGAAAACCAATATCGAAATATACCCGTGAGTCACCTAAACAATACTTTATTTTAGAACTATCTTTGTTCTATTAAAACTTATTTCGTACTTAATGTTCTTCATTAATGTATCCATAGTTATGAGGGAAAAATCAAAATTAGTTTTAAATAACTTTTGAGATGGTGCTTACGGAATTATGAATGTTAGCGAAATGGCCCTGCTTTTCTTTGACGTTTGGTTTTATTTTCCTTACTACTCATAATGTCATATTAACCAAACCCTTATTAGAACATTGAGAGAAACTTTAAATACCTTTAAAGTTCTATATGGACTCAACGAATTTGTTTAATTTATCCTTTAATATGCAATTATTCCCACATTTATAGTTGACTATGTACAAAGAGAAAAGAACACTAAGTCCAACTGAGATGGTAGTTATTGCATGTATAATTCAGTTTTATCATACTTATAATTTAACTCGGTCGGAGCGTGCCATTATTTAAAACGTTTTCAACTGAGAGGACTGTGTCGTCGGAGTTAGCTAAGAAGTTATTGGGCTATGAAACGTATTTAAGATTCTGATGAAAGTTGCGAACCGGATAGGAAAGGGCAAAGATATGACTTGAGGAGTTATCATATTGAAAACCACTTTCTCTCTCTCTCTCTCTCTCTCTCTCTCTCTCTCTCTTAAAGTTTATTCTCAAGCTTGGTTAAAGTTAAACAACACGTGTGCGTCTACTCAAGCAAAGATAATACTCAAGCTATCCTCTCCCCCCGACTACCCCCTTTAGCACTCCCGCCCGCCCCTCCATGCCAGCTTATTTAGCAAGAACCTTATAACAATCATTAAGACAGTTCGTTATCTAAACTCGTGCTGTTTAATAGTTATATGGTACACAGCAGAACAGTTGATTTTTCATTTATTCCCATAAAGTTCGAATGTAATATTAATTGTCGTTTGAACTTACATTAAATGCTTGCAATCTAAAGTTCTAAAAACATCAGTAAATCAAATTTGTGGTTAATACGATAATGGTTTGTAAGCAGCCCACCCCTAACCCGTTTTCCCTATTCCTTAATTATTTCCAGAAGTTGCATTTCAGGCTTTTCGCTATTTTCTTTTCCTGATACATTAGGGTAAGTCTTATTGCCTGTAGAATGTGCTTCTCTTTATCTGAACCGGAAAACTCGTAAAATTATATTTTCCCTTTTATTTTTGTAATCTATTTTTTTTATAGTTATCTCTCATAATGTATTTAATAGTTTTGTGTGAGAATTTTCAGGGAGAGTTCGGTGGACTTAAGGCTTAATCGGCTTATATAGTTTGGTCCAGTTGCACGGGGATGAATTCTGGCCAGCGTCCCACATTTTGGCTGCGTTTGTTTAGTGATGAATCAACTTCATTAGCAGGTTGTGCATACATGGTTCACATGGGATGCACACGGATGGCATTTGCGGGAGTACATCCAAGGACATTCTTCCTGTTTTGAGGTGCGCCATCACGGTGTGCGAACCAAGTAAATGTTTTCATTTAACGTGAGCTCACTGCTACTTAACTCCATTTCATGAATTCAGCCAGGAAGAGAATTTTAAAGAAGTTAGTATGTTGTGAGTAGTGGTGTTATTTTTTTAAAACTATATATTGAGGTTGGCAAGAAAGTAATTTCGGTTTTTTAGTGTGAAATAAAACTCAATTTTTCTATACAAAAATGAACTATTATAAGTCAAATATTTTCCATTCTGTTTGAGGACTATTTGCCATCTTTCTGGTAACTTCATGATCCCGCGCTCATAGAACTTCTGGTCCTTATCAGTAAAAAACACAACCAAGTGCGATTTGAGGTCATCGCTATTTTTGAACCTTTTTTCATTTAAGAAGTTTTGTTAACTTCGAAATAAATGATAATCCGATGGTGCAAATTCGGGGCTTTATGAGGGATGCGACATTACTTCTCAACCAAGCTCCAATAGTTTCGTACGTGTTGCTAAAGATGTGTGAGGCCTCGCATTGTCGTGGTGGAACCCAAATATCGAGCTTCTTTAGTAGTCCAAGAAGTCTTATATGATTGTCAATTGTTGTGTGTGACACATTTAACTGTTTTGCAATCTTTCACACAGCTATACGACGATTTGATTCAATTATGGCTCTCATTTTGTCATCATTAACTTTACAAGGTCGACCAAAACGTTGGTCACCTTTCAGTAAAAAATCTCCATAACGAAAATTTTTAAACCAATTCTGACACGTGCATTCTGTTAAACAATCAAAAACATAAATTTCACATATCTCTTTGTGAGCCTCAGCCGCTTTCTTGCTTTTCTGAAAATAAAAAAGTAAAATCTGTCGAAAATGCTTACTTTTGCACTCCATGTTAAAACTGATAGTTGTAAACAATAGTGCACGGAATTTCTTTCTAAAGCAACCTAAAAGTATCGACTACCAAATCTCCAAAGAAAAAATTTTTAACACTGACAAAAGAATAACGAAACAAACATAACGAACTACAAACTACTGGTGCAAACCGAAATGACTTTTTGTTGTTTTTTTTTGGTTGATATAACTATAGTTGCACCGGTTAGTCGCCTGAAACATAATTTGAGAAAATACATAGATTATTAGCTGCAGTTGGATACTTAATTGCAAAATACGTTCAAACTGATCCATCCAAATTTTTTTCTATTCAGCACTATTAAGTTCTCTCATCAAATCGTTGTGAACCTAGGCAATTCTTTTTTGTCCGATTGTGTCTAATATAGGCCAACATTATTAAGCATCTTTGACCTCAGTGAGAGAGGCTTTGTCAATTCAACATCATTTAGTTTCCGGACCGGAACCTGGATAACCCACTTTTTCCTTTTTCGTTCATTTGTATAATATAAACCAATATTATAAATCACCATAAATGTAAGTTTTTTAAATCGCATCAAAGATTTGGGATGATTTAACATTTTAGTTGTGTGTTTTTTGATACTTTTGTTTAAGTGTATGATGTAAGTTCACCACTACGGCGAGAAGGTTCCTATTAAACCGCTAGTCGCCTTAAGAATTAAATATTCTATTCTTTCATGTTTCTGTAAATATGTGTTGATCTGATCAATGTAATAGAATGTATGATATTATAATATAATTGGCTACTTACACATGACCCTTAGAAGGACAGGGTTGCTGGTACCCTTGCCCTCGCTGTTGGCAGCCAGGCAGGTGTACTCTCCAGCGGTCGCCCTAGTCACCCCCTGCAGCACCAGGCTGTGGTCGCTCCTGATCACGCCTCCGCTGATGTTGTGGTGTATCTCTTCTCCCTGCACAGGGGACAAGGTTAAACATCAACCTATCAAAATTTAACTAATAGCTTTCTATCCTACAGATGTTTACTATCGAAAATTAAAATCAAAATTGGAGTCAGATATGATAACATGATCGAATTGATTGCATAAAAAACCCATAAGACTACAATTTCAATTTTTTGGGGAAATTACACACTTTCCACTTGACTGAAAGTGACTAAAAGACTCTTAGTATCGAGCCGTCGTATATTCATTGAGGTTAAGGGGTGGAGACAAAAAAATCCTTTCACTCTCTCAGTTATGGGGTTTCTGCAATAAAATAAATTTTCAACACTTATTTACATTTTTTGCAATAAAAATAATTTTTGTCAAGGATAAAAGTCAACAAAGCAGACCTTTTATAAACTCATTAAAATGTATTTCTGTCGAACAGATGTTTCAAAACAATTAAAAAAAAAAATCAAATTTAAACGTATTATGCATTAATAGTTGGCCTACTCAAAATGATATTGTAGAAGTCGGAATAAACTGTGTTATATTGAACAAGCTTTCTTAAGTCATTAAACTAGGTGTTTAAGAAAGACGAACATAAGTTTCTGCACTAATCAAATACAAACAAAAGATACAACTCGATTTTGGATGTTTTTGCAACAAGCAATTCAATTAGGATTTACGTCACGGCTAAACTTACAAGATTTTAATGGCCTTTTGTACTTTTAATAGTCCATTACAAGCCCCAATACATAATAGTTAATCCAGAGTTCCAGATCATTAATTAAATTATTTAATAACAATACATTGTTAATAGCATTGCTTTTATTTATTGCCCCATTGAGGTATTAAGATAAACTAAATATCATTCATCTACGTCAAATGCTTAAAGTTACGAATAAGTTCTAATGGCTTTTAGGGTTTCTTTAATTGTTGAAAAAACCCTTGCGGTTTTACTCGTGTGCGTGTCTGCTCCGGTATTTGTGAGTCTATTGTTCAACATAGGTACATGAAATTCTACTTGAAAGACTCATTTATTATATTTTGTATTAGTTAGACGGTATTACGTTGTAGCGACCGCTAACTACATAAAATAAATCACCCTATACTCTATTGCATATATATTGTGAGCAAAAGTAAAATAACATGAATTAAATGTATTATAAAAAAATGTAAATCATTGTAAAAGTGTTAAGCAATAAAAGACGGAAGCCAACTAATTCACACGAGAAAGGGTCACCAGCTGGCAGTCATAAACATGAAACGATCACCAGCTGGCTGTCATAAACAGCCATGAACTTAACAACCCTTTAGGGGGCCTCTCTACCTCCAGAGCTTGTCCCCGGGTCGGGTAAGGAGGTGGCGGTCATGTGTCTTACTACCGGTCACGTTCCTCGCCCCAGGTGTGCGTGTGAACCGCCGCCGGATCAGACCCTTTCCGCCTCCCAGCAGGAAGTAGAGAGGGTACTTAAGGCAGGGCTACTAGCCCTGTTAGTTAGTCTCTCTCGCGACTCTCACGTGGCCTTTACTCGTGACGCTTGCTTGGTTTCCGCTCGAACTCTGAAAACTTGACTAATTCTTTAGGAAACCTCTGTACCTCTTCTCTTGAACATAGTGCATTGTCGGGGCACATACCTATCATAAATGGAGTCAGATAGTAACGCCGTCATGGAACTATTGTCCATGTTATAAACTCGAACAATCCGCACTTGTCACCAGGTCTAGGGTGATCAGGCACCTCCCTAGTGACGACTCGACATACGTATATATAACTAATTTTTTGTAATTATATGTACATATAAACGGATTAAAACTGTCATTAACATTTTGTTCGCAACTTTGACCCATCCAGTGATTTTTTATGAGGCATTGTTTTTTTCAAGGCAAATATAGTCTCTTTTTATTACCCAGTCATGCTAAAAACAAATTCCACCCCCATCAAAATAGTGAACTGTAATTAATTTTTGTTAGTATCCAGAGATAATGTCTTTTTTTTACTCTCAACGGGGGGGGGGGGGGTTCATAAATTAAAATTTCTATGTAAAATGTCGTGTCTCTAGATCAACAGGGTACACAGGGGTACACAACAGCAGGGAGTGACTCAAATAAACTTCCTAGAGAGGAAACAAAGGTTTTAGTTTGGAAAAAAACAAACAACTAGAAACGCATCTCAAACAAAGAGTGAGGGTTAGCACACAATTGGAAACCCAAAATTGGATGCAGCTGTAGTCAGGAAATGACGTTGAAATTTGGAAAGTCGCTTGGGGGTAAATTTCACCTCCTTTGTTTCAGTTTTCTGTTTCAGATCAGTTAATATTTTACTGCGATCAAAACCTGGATAAAAGTTGAATTCCGAGCTGCTTTTTGATTGGAAAAATTCACTAATGGATATTTTTTATTTTTGCTCTCAGAATACAACAGGAAGTAAATTTTCGTAGTTAAGTAGAAGGTTTATAAGTGAAAGTTGAATCTTTTCTTAATAGCGCAACACTTTCACGAGATCGCTTCATAAGAAGAGTATTTTCTAAGTTTAAAAGGAAAAGTAAAGCGATTAAGGGGAAATCGGGACATTAAGTGAGCAACAGTTCGTAGTTACTGCCACCCATCTACCGACGAAAGTGGTTAATGAAAAATATATTTTTTTAATAAACAGTAGCTTGGTAATTACAGTAACCATTATGTTTTTAAAAACGGATTTTACCTTATAGGATTTTACCTTTTAAACATAACATCATATCTCTTTGGGGATACATAATTTAAAAAAAAACGGTAATGCATTGTACAGCATGGGAATATAACCATATTTTAAAACGCATTTTGTGTTGTTAAGAATTAACTTGAATTAGTAGTGCACGCCTGCAAGGTTTTTTAGAATAAATTTACCACTTCTTTGTTCAACTAATGAAAAATTGTGAATCACTAAGTTGACTAATAGGAGAACTATTTAAATCTAATAATTCCTGCAATGTTTGCCCCCAAATAGTCAAATGAGTACGCATTACAAACCCCTAAAAGTTGAAATTTTCCAATCAACGAACCATGAAGTCTCATAGACGTTGGACTTGTGAATACTGATACTAGGCAGTTCCACAGAGAGTGGTACAGTAGACTTATTTCACTCCTATACTGGAGTGATTTGAATATGCGGAATTCAAATTTGACAGCGTCCAAAGTCCAAGTGATTTTGACCAGATCCAGAGATCTTCGAGTGAAGGGAGCTTCCAAAAATAAATATCTTCAACAACACAAATTTAATTCGATTTACTTGAATTTATTCATTTTAGTGACACAATTTTCGGCTTATCACTATCCGTTCTCTAAATATTGTTAAAACTAGATTAGATTTTTTAAGTGTAAATATGGATTTAATTAAACGTTTTCAATGCGAACCAAACGACGTAAACCAGGTTTTGAAAATATCACTCCGCTATATACTTGAAAAATTCTCGTCAAGTACTCACATATATGAAACACTCACAAAACATTCAAGGTTAGAGGGAAGGTGTTTAAAATAATCAATCTGAACTAAATTCAAGCGATATGTATTATAATGTGCAAAAATCATTCTTCTCACAAACTGTGTCACTTGTAACGAATATATGAAATAATACCATCTTGTTCAATTCACAGAAGACTTTGCAACCAGGACCAATAAGTCATGATTAGTTCACAAAAACACCTGTTTTAGAAATTTTAATAATTTTGTTGTACGGATGTTGAGAATGTATATTAGTGAAGTTAGTGTTAATGTATCATTTTATGATATATGACAAGAGGTTTTTTTTTTTCACTATATATACACTCATATAATATAAAAATACACTGCATGTCAAAAAAATCATAAGAAAACCATAGATTTGTAAACCAAACATTTTTATCATAATTTCTTTGAGATATAAAGCACCTAAAGGTTGTTACTTTAGGTATGATTTGAAATTCTTTTTTTTATTACACTGTAAATAAAAATTGTTAATTACTGCTTCGGCAACTCTAGGCATCCTTTTAATGAAATTGTTTAATTTTTCAAAAACACATGTTTCAATAACTAAAGGAGTGTAGATACCCGTCAAAGTTGATTCAACTGAATAACCAAAAATGATTTGTTTATGATTTGTTACTAACAGATTTAAAAAAAAAACGAGGGTTCATCAATTTTGTTATTTACTTTTGTTTTGTCATTTTTATTTTAGTTTAAAAAAAGCATTTTTTAAATTACATTATACCGTTATGACCACACATTTTGAATATGAAAAAGCTAAAATTATTCCACAATCAAATTGAAAAATATTATTGCAATTAACCTACAAATGATTGCAATATTTAAGGTGGTCTTAAACTTTTTCCAGGCAGTGTATATATGTTTTAAAAGAGAAATTATCATTTAAAATTACTCCACACTGTCATTTGATTTTATCTCAATCGCCCATTTCCCAATTAAGGCAGATCGTAAATTGTTTTTTAAATAAAAATGAAAAAAAACTGCAACAGTTGTGGTGAGTACTGGTATTGGATAATAGTTTTTGAATGTGTAATTTAAGGTAGAATGAAATGAATGAATCGTCATTCCATTTAGAGAACGTTGGCACAAATGAACATATTTCCTGTTTTTCCCATTTTTGGCTTATCTCCAACAGCAGTGTACTCACATAGTTAGAAATACGCTTTATTAACATAGATTACAATACGAAGCAACAGAACAAAAATAAAAAATTTTGTACGGACTATATTTGAATATTTAACATTGCAAGTAAAGTGCCTGGCTTTATCCGTATGTCTCCAAATTCGCAAGATCACGAAAACAGTCAGTACCCGGGTATTCGTGAACCACTATGTAGCGACCACTAAGTACATAAGATAAATCACCTTCTACTCGATTGCATATATTGTAAATTTGTTATAATATGTGTAAATGATATTACCAAACCGTAAGTCTTATCAATGTAAGTATGGTAAACAATAAATGACGTATCTCCAGACGAGTTCAGAGGCAGCCTGGGGTCCCTAGCAAGGTATCCACCAGCCCTATTCCTGGAAGGGCTGCGTCCTGAACCTTCCAGCCTCATCGAGGCCTGCAATGCAATTGGTTACTTTGGGCTGTATATGCCCCCCCCCCCCTAGTTTTAGCCAACAATTCATTTAAGCTACGGCTCGCCACTGGACTGGTACTTGCAGCTGCACTGATGTTTCAATATTTGGCATTCTCATTTATGAAAACCTCTACACTTCTATCCCAGCCTTGCTATGTTTTATTCCGGCATTGTCAGACCCCACACCTTTCTAGTGGGATTCTCTGTCTTTGTCTCGCCAACCAAAACCTTTTTTTTTTTTCACCCTTCCTTAGGCTGGGCTTCAAACGGACTTTCGCCAACCAAAACAAAAACCAGCAACTCCTTGGAAGAGATCTCTTCCATACGGACGACGGTCTCTGGGGCCCTACAAACTTTAGCTAATAGCGTCTCCACCAGCGATCCAATCTGCCCCTCTCCGGTTCACACTCGCCTTTGGGATCCGGACGGTTTTCGCCTACCCTTAGATACCGAGTGTGAATTCGTGGTCATTCCAAGACCACATAAACTACCTATATTATATATGTCTACCGTGTACCTCTCCTCCTGAACACAATGCACTATCGTGGCATATACTTATCAGATAAGGAGTCAGATAGCTCAGTTGTAAGACCCGCCATCAAGCCATCTTCCAGGACAACTTATCATCAGGCCTATTCAACTCTCACTCCGTCACCAAGACTAGGATAACTAGATCACCCTCGTGACGACCCACGACCCATAGTACCTACTGAGCAATATTACCACCGGGGCACAAACTAAATTGAAATCGCTATGGAGTATTAATATCATAAGAAATATACGGCAAAGAAATATTCATAATGGTCATATTTATATGGTCTAATAGAAATTAAATAGCAAACCTCTTATTAAACAGATCTATTAAACACTAAGAGTGCTTAATTATATTTCTTCATGTAATTTGACCTTGGGCTAAAACAAACATTTGACTCAGTCCCGAGTTGTCGGCTCCCACTCGTCTACCACTCAGCGAACTGGGATTCGTTTACTTTGCGCCCAAGTCAAACATAAGTGTACTCTCCCTTGTATAATACGTTGTTGACCAAGTTTTCCAAACGATAACGAATAAATTAAATGTTTAATTTATAAATATTTTGCTCCCTCCAGCGCCCGTGTATGTTATTCTAATTTATCGTTGAAAAAGATTATTACCACTCCTTTATTTTTCAATTATCAATGAGCCCAATTGGTTTGAAACAGTTAGTGAAAATTATTTGTCTGTTATTGAATAGTAGTATTGAAACGTACCAAAGACAATTTTGCTAAATTTCCCTCTCTCTCCACATCAGGCCGACTGTCTATAATAAATTTAAAAAAATGAATTTTATCATCTAGAATTCTGAATGAAAACGAAAAATCTCGGCCTTAATAAAATTTAAACATCCAAGAACACTTTAAAAAATTTTTTCCAAGAGACTTACTATTGAAATCGCAATCTTCAAAACAGCCTAAAAGTAATCATTAACAGTGGCACACTTTTAAACTATTTTATTCAACAATAGTTTTCTTTGCCTTGTACGAAAAGCATGAAGCACGTCTCTTTTTTAATAAATATGTAGCTGAAGGGATTATAACAGTTTTAATGCCACACTTAATGGTCACTCTAAGGAAATCTTAAAAATCTTTTGTAAATTTACTTAAATATGCTAAATTATTTTGTTATATCTTTAGGATATATAGTTAGCAGATTTTAATAATAATCACGAATATTATAATGACCATCCTAAGATTGATCCTTGTACCAATATTTTCCTAGCATGCTATTTTATGTTGTTTTTTTTAATGCTTTTGAGAAATCTATGTAAGAAGATGGAGGTATTAAAATGCATGTTCTGACGTAATAAATTACATTAAAGTTGTTGGTAGGAGATACCAAATTATATCACAAAACAAAGAACAACAGAAATAATATGTGATGTGCCCATTAATCATACAAGTGTCTCGCCTTACAAAGAATCTAGAACTCTGAATGAAATATTTCGGCCCTAATAAAATTTAAACATCCAAGAAGACTTTTAAAAACATTTTTCCAAGAGGTTTATCATTGAACTCTCAATCTTCAAAACAGCCTGAAAGTAATTATTAATAGTGGCACCTTTTTAAACTATTTTTTTTTTCCTAAAAATAAAAATGGATTCCAATGAGCGAATATGCTTTCGTTGAGTCCGGAAAATCTGGAGGGTTCGAGGTCAAAAGACAGCTCATTGAGATCAATGTGATAGGATAAATTCCACTCCTAGTTTAAGAAGTTTTTCGGAACAATAAATGTAAGGAAAAAAATCTTTTGGTTATGGTCAATATATAAATTTTGAACTCGATCAATTTCATTTGGTCAGGTTTATTGGGAAAATATAAAAAAAAAATTTTCTCTAGAAATCCTTGTTAAGTTGTTTCGATGATAGGGGTGGGGTGCGTGAGGCAGAGCTCGTGTCATCACTTCAAACCTCCTTCCGTTCAACACGCATTTCGTACTTTTGTTTTCATACTCATAAAATACGCCATATTGCACAACTGGAACGTTTTGATTTGTTGTTTTGTGTTTTTTTTTTGGAAGCTTACTTTATATAAAACAAACTAAAGCGAATGTTCAAAACATTTATGTTTACCCGTGATGACCTGTAGTATGTCTTCTGCTTAGTGAAACACATAAGAAAATTAAAATCTTACTACAATAACTATCCCTGAAAGCAGTACAAGATTTTGAAATTGCCCTGTAAGCGGGACGAGACCATATAGGAAGGCGTACTTACGTTGTGGAACCATGCTAATTTGTAGGTTTTGGGGTTGGCACGGATGTTGCATTCAAAGTAGACATCGTCTCCTTCCTTTATATCATCAGGGTTTAAGCTTGAGCCCATCTTCAGCGTAACCACTGGCATATCTGAAAAGTCAATTTGATTAATAACATAGTAGCTATGCGGTGATTAAATTGTTAATTATTTATAAAGGTGTGTTCAATTTAAATCTTATACTTTTGGAAATGCTGACATGTTCGTTTGGTGAAATCGCAATTGTTACAGGAAATACTTTTAATTCTAAAGGGATAGTATTGTATGATTGATTTGACACCTTGCAGCCAGACTCATGTTAGCCAAGGACTTTTGTAATAGTTTTACTATTATTACTATTTTTTTTAGCTAAATACGATTACTACCACCTTTTCTTAAATGATATTTTTTTCTCTTATGTTTTATGTTCCCACATTACCTTCATCTAAGCCCTGTCCACTATTTTTTTAAAATTCCATTCCTCTTCCTGTATACAAGACAGTACGGTATTTAGGTTTTCATCTCGACAAAAGGCTGACATGGAACCCACACACTAGGCTAAAAAGACAAGAACTAAATAGACGCTTTGGACAACTGTACAGACTACTTCAAAGGGCATCCCATCTCTCCACAGAAAATAAATTACTAATTTACAAAGTTATACTAAAGCCGATTTGGACATACAGAATTGAGCTACGGGGGACAGCAAAAACATCGAACATTAAGCGCATCCAATCATTTAAATCAAAAGTCCTGAGCACAATAGTTAATTCTACTTATTATGTCAGCAACAAACCCTTCATAACGATCCTAATATACCCTACATTCTTGAACACATCCCTTACATGTTCATGAAATTCCATCGAAACCTCATTACACTGCTCCACACATCCCTATTATCCTGCTCGGAGACTTAAGTGGCTATAAATACGTGACAGTGGGAGTCCTCTTGGTCAGCCTCCACTGCCTCATATCCGGTGACGTGGCTGATGGAGGAGCAGGGAGGACTTTCCAAGATTCCAACACTCCGCTTCCTCTTTCGCATACGAGAGAGTTGACAAGCATGTGGACTTGGGAGGTTTGTAAATACTGTGTGTATAAGCGAATGAATGAAGAATTATAACTATGGTATGAATGAGACCATTGAGACAATCACTTATTGCCCAAAAAGGTCATATTTGGTTTGAGGTCATCGTTATTACTGAAATTTTTACCATTTAAGAAGTTTTGTAAACTTCGAAATAACTGATAATCCGATGGTGCAAGGTCGGGGCTATATGGGGGATGTGACATCACTTCCCAGCCAAGCTCCAACTGTTTTGTTCGAGTTTGCTAAAGATGTGCGAAGGCTCGCATTGTCGTGGCGGAACCCAAATATCGAGCTTCTTAACAAATCCAAGACGTTTTATATGATTTTCAATTGTTGTGTGTGATACATTTAACTGTTATGCAATCTCTCGCACAGATATATGACGATTCAATTCAATTATGGCTTTCATTTTGTCATAAACTCATCATCAGCTTTAGAAGGTCGACCAGAACGTTGGTCATCTTTCAGTGAAAAATCTAAGGAACGAAATTTTGTAAACCAATTCTTACATGTGCGTTCTGTTAAACAATCAACACTATAAACTTCACATATTTTTTTGTGAGCCTCAGTCGGTTTCTTGCCTTTATGAAAATAAAATGTGTAAAAAATGCTTATTTTTCCACTCCATGTTAACACTGACTAAAAGAAAGAACTCCTTAGACTAATTATATAACATTTTTACCTGGACCAAAGAATAAAATAACCGGGTAAGATAGAAAAAAATTGCTCAATTTTCAATAAATCAGATATCCACTAAAAATCCATTATTAATTCTATTTTTTTCTCAAATAATTAATAAAATTTACTTTTAAAATTACCGAAATGGAAATTAAAACAGAAAACTAACTATTAATATATTTGATGACATTTTATCCAAGTGTTCAGTTAGTAGACTTACACCTCTTAGGATGTACTGTGTTGTAATAATTCTTACTGTATATTTCAATCTTAGTCTATTCTGTCATCTGTTTATCTCATTCAATGTTCATGTGTTGGTGTCTGATGTAAAGATCTCACTATCTCAATTATATTGCAGTAATTTATGTTCCGTTTTAGTTAAATAAATGTAAATTTTAGTATAATAGTTTATGAAATGCTTGTCTGACTTCTTTTGTCCTATCTATTGCCATCCTGGAGTATGACTAGTAGCTTTCTTTATCTGCAGAGGATAGATAATAAATTCCTAAGAATATAACAAATTCACCTTGGTGTGTACTACCACCTCCCTACTACGTGTTACCACTTTTGATTGATGCCCAAATATATATGAACATATTCTTGATTTCGGATTTAGGATTTGTTAATTATTTTAAATTCTGTTACTATTTCACAGTGTTTAAAAAGAAATTGGTTGTCGTATGGTATATAGTTGTTGCATCTATAAATATTGTATGCTTATATGTATGGTGCATAGTTACATCTAAAAACAGTGTAGTACTTGCGTATGGCATATAGTTGCATCTGTAAATAGTCTATGTTCATATTTATGGTATATAGTTACATCTATATGTTATAGCTAGTGGCAAGACAATGTTAAGCCTAATACCACAGGGCCTTGTATAAACAAAGCCTGTGTATAGATAGAGGATGATAAAGATAATAAAGCCAGTTAACAATCGAACCTGTGTCAATTATTACCGTCCATATTCTCTATTTTTTTCAGATCGTCTACAGCCGGGAGACGATAACTTATAAGCAGTGTAGTACATGTGTATGACATATAATATAGTTACATATATAAACAGTTTAGTCCATGTGTGTGGCATATAGTTGCATCTATAAATAATGTAGTACATGAGTAGCTATACGAACTATAAATACGAGTGTATGTTCATATTTGTGGTACATTGACTTTATCTATAACGTAGTAAAAGAAAGCACTGTAGGGTTCCTTGAAAATTGTAAGATTAGCAACATCAAATTTTCATCCTTTCATTTTATCAATTTATTAAATCTTTCAATTAAATTCATTTTATCGTTAAGAACTAAAAAAATATTTCTGTTTCCCATATGAGGGGTTTAAAGTCAGAGTGGTGTTAGTAACATTTTTAACAGTTCTGAATTATGTCCGGAAATACAATATTTAGGGGCTAAACTGTTGAAAGAAAACGAGAACTAAGTCACAACTTCAATAGTTCGCTTTATATTGTTATATTATAATATTATACGCTTTATATTACATTTAGTTAGGCTGTATTTCAATTTTTTATGACTTTTAAAATCTATTTAATGCGAAATGATGTAAGTGATTTTCAGATGTTTAAAACAAAGCAAAAATAGATTTTATACAAATTTTACTTCACAATTACCTTTAATTAAACCTAATTTCAACATTTAATTGGTTCTCTGCACATATTTTAGACTTGACGATGTTTCGCAATAACTCAAGAAACCTTTTGTTTTTCCAAATGAAAAAAAAACAAAAACTTTCACCACTCTGACTTCAACCCCCTCATATAACTAAGTGGTTGTAGTTGTACGCATTAATTGTGTTTTAGTTTAAAGGGTTATGGTGCTTGGAAACTATATGTAGTGAACCCATATAACATAAAACGAAATAATGAAATTCCCTCTCTCCTTTAGCTCGTAGAGACTGAACGAAGGACAAAAGGCTGCGATGGTTTGGCTTTGGACATTACAGCCGGACGGAAAGTGGCCCGAAGATGTGGCCGGCGACAATAGGGCCTGAAAGAGGCGGCGGTCAGATTTGTGCCCCTGCAGTCATTAGCCGGGAGATCGGAGAGCATTAGCCTGTAGGCACAGGATCTAATTGTCTGGTGCATACGCCCTTCTCGTAATTGCTTGTCGTCAGGGCTGTTTTCCATTTAGTGTCACCCCACCACCGCTCCAAGGCCCCCTTCTTATTTATATTGGAGGCTCATTCGCTAACCACTTCTGCTTAATGACATTCGTGCTAAAAACCAATGACTGTCACAGTGAAATCGTCACACTTGCGTTCAGTCTGGTCTAGATAGGAGGAAAATTCTTCTAAGGGACCGACTGTACCGTCACACCCAAAGGTAAACCGATTCCACAGTCTTGTGGCAAGGTGAGAGAACTAGTAGTTATGTTTACAACCTTGTCTACGGTAGAAAGGTTTTCGGGATGCCACAGAGAAAGCTTATTATAGTTTCACTTGTCAGTGTTCTAATTCTTGTAATACTTATTATAGAGTCTGTTAAGATAAGCACATGTGTAAAGTTTATAAAAAAAAAAGATTGGATCCACTATATTTACACGTGTTGTGTATTTAATGGGTATGTAGTATTTTGTTTTCAATCATAAGCTAATATTTATTTTTAATGCACATTAGTTTGGTTACCGTTGCAAGTTCCTTCAGGATGTTTATTTATGTTTAATTAAGGATTGTAAATAGTTTTATGTATAATGATATACCAGATTAAACAGAACAAATGCTGGCCTCTGGTAATTGGAAATGATAGCATTAATATGTCTTACTTCTGTTTCTAAATATTCCATGTAGTAAACTTTTTGTGTATATAATTCATTGTAGAAGTTAATATGTTTTCCTGCAATTTTATACATATGGAGTGTTTCAGTTACTATTATTCTATGTTGTATTATTAACGCAGGGGGTTATACATATGTATGGGATTATACAAAGTATTGGTGGTGTCAAATAAGGTATTAAAAGTTTTGTTATACTTTTTTTTTTTTAATCGGCGATCGCTTTTAACAGCCCCCGTGTGTCATCTTGATGCACTACCTCAAAGATCGATCAGTTTAACGAAACCTTTTGAGAACTTATTATGAGTTTGAAAGTTATTTATTATGATTTTGCGTGATTGCAGATTCTAAAAACGAATCTTATCCCATTCCACTACTATTGCCTAAATTGGAAGAAAAAGGTGACATTATAGTGTAAATATGGATTAAAATAAACATGGTAAGAAATTTTGAAACAGGTTACGCAAATCTCAAACCGTAACGTATTAAGACATTCACAATATCTAATGATTATTAATAGTTAATTACTATCGACTGCCTTAAATAATATAACAACTTCACCTGTACTAACAGGTATTTTATAAAGTTTTAATTATATAACTTAGGTTACTATTATGCAGTATTACAAATCAACTTAGGGTATTTTTGTTCTATTTTTTTTAATGTGTGTGTCTAGAATGTAGAGGTATTAACATATTGATATATATAGCACCCTACTATGAATTAGTGTAGATTTTTTTGGTCAAGTTCTTGTTTTAGTTTCTTCATATTGTTTTTGAGTAAAATTCAATACAGTTAATGAAAAATATGTGTCACGTCTGCACATATTTATTATAGATTTTCTTCTTTCACAAATTATGAGAATTAGGTAACCAATACTTTAAAATATAAACATTTAATTGTCAATACGTACCTAAAACGACTGGAAGGCCGCTTTAGTATTTATTCCTAAGGGACATATAGGTGAAATATCTGCAGGCGCTGGCCATTTCAAAGAGGTCTGCCAAAAGACCCCTTGCTAATCTTTTGTCTTTGCAATGTTCTTCGAGGATGGGGAGCGGATGTAATTTACCAACCTTCTTCGGCTCGGTAGGCTAAGAAAAATGTTATTGGTCTTCCCTTATGTGCTAACCTAAGCCCCCCTCCTCTTTAATTTTCCCAGTATCCCCACTGAGAACCTCTCCCTACGTCAGCTGTGGAGCAACATTTGTTCTGACCAACGCTTAGCGTTTTGTAAACGCTACTAATTATACATAATAAAACCATATTTAGAATATATAATAATTTCGTAATCGTTAGCTGAAATATATTTCAGAATAGAATAGTAGAAAGTATTCATTCTGGACCCATGGCCTTTATGAATAATAATAATGCAAATATAAATAAATACAGCTCCGGGCAACAATAAAGAAACAATGTATAATGGCAGCAATAAAATAATAAGCTAAAAGGTATATTTCAAATTTAAAACTATGTTTGAATTAAAAATAAAGAAATAAGCGTAATATACTATTAAATTAAAAGAAAAATTATGCAAAAATAATTAAATTAAATAAGTAAATATTACTGATTGCTATGAAAGGCTGCTGAAAAGTTTCAGCTATGAGTTTATCAACAAAGCAGTTAAATGGTAGTAATAAGAAATAAAATAAGACAATAATACTAAAAAAGAATACAGAGATCCTAGGTTAAAAAGGGTCTGCCTGAGTGGCAAGGAGGTGTTGGGATAGGATGGTCTTCAAAGTACGGTAGGATATCGAGAGGGAAAGAATTTCATAGAGTGGTGGATCAAGAATGGGACGGTCAAATGCAGTTTTGCGGGAAGGGGCTTAAAGATCAGACAGACAGGTTCTTGTGCCCCGGGAAAAAACTGAGGGTTTCAACAGAAGGTCATTCTAAATATAAAGGGTTTACTAGACTGGATAGTTTGAAAAAGATACGAACCAAGGAGCATTGTCTTCGGAAAGAGAGGAAGATCCACCTTAACTCGGCGTGGAGATCGATGGACAGGATAACCACGGAGTTTCATAGACGAATCTATCAAAACATTTAATGACTCGCTTCACTCTGTCCTCCAGCCTTACTCCTGTATAAAGGCGGGAGGGGGGGGGGAGCTAGTCGGTAGCAGGCCTCCAATACACCTTATTATAACATTTATCTCACATCTCCAGGTAAAAATGGACTAAGCTACCTAGAACTCAGCCCATATAATTTAATCATAACATATTTTTTCTAAGCCCAATGGATGGGGCTTTATTTTTAACGAGGTATTTTGCCTGTGCGATTGTAATACGGTTGTGGTTGTAAAATTCCAATTGTATATTACCCGTTATTTAAAATTATGCTAATTGTCTCTGGCTGACATGCGATAACGAGAAGTATCAGAAAAAATGTTTATCTTTGTCCCGTTTCTTTAACACTTCCTCGGCTTTCAGAAGTCCCATCTTAGAAGCTATTTATAAGAACTAGTCAGTAATATTAACACAAAAAAAATCAAATGCAAAAAAAATATAATAAATTAATTTTTGGGTGTCCTTAATAGTAATATTTAGCGGTAATAATTAATATTTTTATCATTATCATCGAAATTAGTATAATAGTAGTCGATCAAATTTCAGTGATGTTCTGAGTGCAACAACAATTAACAAAAATGGTGTTTAAAAAAGTACTGAAATTAGCATATTGTGACTATATTTTTCTCGTTAATGTTTCTTTCTCGTTCATCATGTTATAAAAAACAATATATTCATATATAGAATGTGATAAATTTACTATACTTGTGGTATTTCTTGTACGTAATATGTTTACCATAGGTATACCTTGGTTCAGCTGTTCAAAGGTATTTAGTCTGTGGCTTAAGAATTTTATCCTGTATCCCGGCCATCTAGAGACAATTTATTATTAATCATTAATAGGAAAAGAATAAATATACTAGCAGGATCGGGACTCGATGCCGTGTCATCCCCAGTGTCAGGACTAGCACCCTGCACGAATGTAAGTCTTGCCAATGTAAACTCACTTTGGCTCAACTCTCACAATGTAAACTTCGCACCACATTGAACCAGGAGCCCGATAGTGGTGGCCCCGTGCGACTACTTAATTAATGTTACCTAGAGGTGCCCAGTGAAATGACAGGACTTCCCACGAGTTTCTTAAATAGTTAGTAACTGATTTTTGAAAAATACTTGATGTTTTTCGTTAAAAAAAGTTTAATTTATTTGCTAAACTATCTCATCAACTGAAAATCTTCTTTTTAATAAATAGAGACAAGTCAAAAGTATTACTATATGATACTAAATTATCGAAACCTTAAAGGTTAGTGAAAACAAAGAGATTGAATTGTGTTTTTAAAAGTTCTCCCTCCTGAATTTCGGCAAAAATAAAATTAATATAAATGGATATTTCAGTTTTATTTATTAATTGTATTTTTATTTTAGTTTAGAGGGTCAGGCGTATGGCAAATATATGTAATGAGGGCTTGTATCATGAAATGAAACTCTCTCTTTCGGGTTTGTGCATTGATAAGTGTGATGAAAACCGAGAAACTATCTTTTACTCCCCCACCCTCCAAATCCATGTACATTCTTCATATCCATTTTAAAGACGTTTTCACGTTAAAATGAATGAATGCAGTGTTTTATGTAATTTTTTTTTTTTTCGTAGATAGTGTACTTGTGGAATTTTCATGATATATTTAAATTTATTTTAAAAAAATGTAGTCATTCGTTCCATCTTTAAAATATACTTATTTATTTACAATTTAACTTATTATAATTTTGTTGTTTATGCTATCGTAAATATTATTATTATGTAGGTATTTTGTTTAAAAATGTTTTACATAACATGGATCAAGCTTCATTACGGAAGATGTTCAGAAAGGTTTTTCTTCAGAAATCAATGATTGTCCTAAGATTATTATAATTGTGTGTTGCAGTATAACTATAAGTGTAAGCGCTTGACACCCGCTTGCTTGTGAGACATCAGTCTAGAATACATAGAATAGAAGACGTAGAAGTCAAATTGAGAAGGTCTCCTCGTTTTTTAACCCCGATGCCTAAGGGTTCCTTCTCCTTGCCTACTTTTTCCCCTTTGTTTAATATAAGTTGGAGGGTGCGACAGGACCGTCACTAGGCAAGTGGGAGAAGGGGGGGGGTAAGTCGCTCCTTAATTAGTGAAACCTTAGGTAAAATAAAGGTGAGAAACAAGGAGGATTAGGGACGTCCCTTGGGTCGATTTGGCGCCGAACAAAGGGAGCCCTACCCCCCCACCAGCCCTATATCCCTTTACTTAATAAATGTTACCAGCTAGGCTTAGAACATTTCAGGTTTTCCGGCTGTTTTCAGCCCTTACACAGGCCGGCTTTTCTTATCTCCACCTTCTTCACTTAATCCAATTTCAACTCCACCCCCCCCTGGCCAACCCCCCCCCCATTCAACTTTTATCTCGATTACTAACTCGACAACTCTCCCAATCTCTAACTGTAATAGATATACGACACTTAAGACGGATGTAACATGTGAGCCAGTAAAATACAATTTTTATTTAGAAAATAGTCTTGGTCAGTCTTACAAGTATTATTTTTACTAACGCTTTGAGTCAAATATAAATTAATTAATAAATACAGATAAGAAATTGTTTGACCGAAACGACCAGGGCTAGCACATATTCTATTATAACATGTATTTTGTATTTTAGCACAACAACTAAAATGTTTCTCCTCATTGTTTAACCTTATTGAAATTGGCAAAGAAGCCTTTTAACACCTTATTCATGTTGATAGCTCCTAAAACGTTATTTTTTAAATTTCATTTTAGATTATTGCATCTAATGTTTACTAGTCATGTGATAACAATGAGAACTTAAATCTTAAAAAGACCCTGAGCAGTGACTAAAAGTTACTGAAAGGGGTGGAATTCTTTCACTTTTTCTCACTTCAACTTATGTGTCGGGTCGTCACGAGGGGGGGTGCCTAGTTACCCTAGCCCTGGTGACGAAGTGAGGGTTGATTAAGTTGATAACCTGGACAATCGTTTCATGACGGTCTTACTATCTGACTCCATTTTTGATAGGTATGTGCCCCGACAATGCACTATGTTCAGGAGAAGAGGTATAGGGTAGGTGGGGTAGGTAGTTTGTGTGATCTTGGAATGACCACGAATTCACACTCGGTATCTGAGGGTAGGCGAAATCCGTCCGGATCCCAAAGGTGAGTGTGGACCGTAGAGAGCCAGACTGAATCGCCGTGGGGAACACTGCTTGGTAAGCTTGTAGAGCAACGACAACCGTTGTCCACTAGAGAGAGGTCTCTCCCAAGGTGGTGCTAGATTTAACGAGACAAAGGCAGAGGTTCCCACTAGGAAAGTGTGGGGTCTGACAAGGCCGGATTAAAACGTAGCGAGGTGGGGAGAGAAGATCCAGAGGTTTTCATAATGAAGAAGCCAAGTTTCAGAGGTTACTTCAGAGCGGCCACGAGCCAGTCAGTCAGTTGTCAGGAAAATGATATACAGGTCCCAAACTTCCGGTCTTAAATACCCAGCTGGCTTCTTCAGTAGCCAATCAGCTCTGGTTTTATAGTACCCAATGCCAGTTGAGTATGTGGTTTTCTTTGTTCTCTGACAAAGAGATATGTCACCGATACGTGACCTGGGTAAGGGTCTCTTGGTGGGTTGGGTCGCTTAGTACCTGCTACTGGCAGCTGGTGCCCCAGCTCATATAACTAATTGGCTCACAGCTGTATGTTTATTGTTTACCACATTTAGAATGATTTATATCTTAGTAATGTTATTTACATTTGTTTACAATACATATACAATAGAGTATAGGATGATTTATCTTATGTAGTTAGTGGTCGCTACATTATGTATTGAAAATACATGTTTTGTGTATTATAAACGAATGACAACTGACCCGTACCTGTTATGAAGTCCACTCATTATAAGCCAGTCCGCCCGTCTTCAACATTGCCAAGTTTTATCTTAAGTACAGTATATTATAAAGCAAGTTATCAAATGATTATTTAAAATTTTCAAGTTATGTAGTTTATATGGGATATAAACTTACATGCTAGATAGATAAACTATGTTAATTTTATGTGTTTTTTTAATGTAAGTATGTATGTAAATAATATGTTTTATTAAGTTTTAGGTTGTTTGTTGTATTTAGCTTTATTAAAATATGTTTTACTTTTCGCATAATAACTGAATTTTAGTTGCATAATAAAGAGTTTTTATATCAAATAGTGTTGTTATTGTTGACATTATTATTATAGTTGTGAGCTGTACTGAGTAGAGTGAAGCTAGTTGTGATGTATGTACTATTGTAGCAAAAAATTATCAGAGCCAACTTACAACCTCCCTATTAATTGCCATATTTTTATTATTGGATTAGGTAATGTATAATTAACTGTATAATTCCTTTATTGTGCTAAAACTACAATCGGCCTTGCTAGGCAATAAGTAATTAAGATATACTATCATTCATACTATATTAACAATTCATCATTCACTCGCTCATTCATACAATATTTACAGACAGCACAGAGGACTCCCAAGTCCAAATGCGAAGAGAAAGCAGAGTCTTGGACATGATTGGAGAAACTGGCCATTGCCAGGACTCCCACTGTCACGCGGTTATAGCAGGTCACGAGGCCACTGCCGTTTCCGTCTCCGAGGAGGATTATAGGGATGAGTGGCGCAGTGCGATGAATGTGCTACAGGATTAGGGTGGTTGGAAAGGCTACTGTGGAATTTCATAAACTTGGAACAGATGAGTTCTAGAATGTTGGGTATATTAAGATCGTTATAAAGGGTTTTGTTGCTGACATAATTAGGGGAATTTACTATTGTTCTCAGGACTTTTGATTGAAAGGATTGGATACGCTTGATGCTCGACTTTTTTGCTGTCCCCCATAGCTCTATTCCGTATGTCCAGATTGGTTTAAGTATAACTTGGTAGATTAGTAGATTATTTTCAATTGAGAGATGGGATGTCCTTTGAAGTAGTCTGTACAGTTGTCCAAAGCGTCTGTTTAGCTCTTGTCTTTTTAGTCTCGTATGTGGGTTCCAGGTCAGTTGTTTGTCGAGACGGCAGCCTAAGTACCGTACTGTCTCGGATACAGGGAGAGGAATAGAATTAAAATAAACTAGTGGACAAGACTTGCGACCAAGGGTGAAGGTAATGTGGGAACATTTTGCTTCATTAACTTTCATCCGCGATTGGTTGCACCAATACTCGATCTCGTCAAGGTGTTTTTGAAGGTTATGGGATGCTATGTCGGGGTCTGGGTTAGATGACAAGACTGCAGTGTAATCTGAAAATGTGGCCAAGAAGGTATTGGGAGTAGAGGGGACATCAGTGGTGTATAGGTTATGGAGGATAAGGCCCAGGACACTGCCCTGATGAAATCCTGCATTTATGGGATAGTAGTTAGAATATTCTAAACCACAGCGGACTTGGAAGAAGCGGTTTGAAAGGTAGGACTGTAGGATTAGGAAAAGGGTCTGTGGTAAATATCTTTTGAGCTTGTAGAGTAAACCTGCGTGCCAAACCCTGTCAAAAGCTTGAGCTATATCAAGAAAGGCAGCAGTGCAATACTGTTTGGTTTCAAGGGCTGAGGAGATATGATCAACGACGCGAAGGCCTTGTTGAGCAGTGGAATGGCGTTGGCGGAAACCAAACTGGTGTGTGGGACAAAGGTTTTTGGATTCAACAATTGGAAGTAGATGTTTTAGTAGGAGTTTCTCAAAAATTTTTGAGAGAATAGGGAGTAGGCTAATTGGACGGTAAGATGAGGCGTCGTTGGGTGGTTTTCCGGGTTCGGTGAATAGGACAATAATGGAATGTTTCCAGAGGAGAGGAATATGGAAGTGCGTCGTTCGGATAATGCAATTATATATGTAAGTTAGGAAGATTATGGCTTTAGGAGGAAGTTGTTTGAGAATTTGAGGAGTAAGGAGATCATATCCAGGGGATTTTCGGTAAGGTAAGTTTTTCAGAAGGTATTTGACCGCAGAGGGATTAACGGCTTTTGGTGGAAGAGAGAGAGGAATAGGTCAGGTGAGGAAATCTTCCACAGTTGTGCTGTGAGTATGGCTTTGATGGGAAAGGTGAGGTGTGAAAGTATGGGTAAGATGCAGAGCAAATTCCTCCGACCTATCCCCATCCGAAGCCGCACAAGACCCATCATCACGACGGAGTGGATGTGAAACAGGTTGATACTTTAGGATTTTTTTGGTTACATTCCACAAGGAGTTATCCCTGGTAGACAGAGAGGAGAGGTAGGAATTGAAAGAATCGGAACGAAGGATTCCAATCGCCGCTTTACCAATTGGCAGTACCGGCTGTACGTGCGGCGATCAGCAGGATGCCGGGATCTTTGCCACACTGTTCTGGAGCGGCGTTTGGATTGGATTAGATCTTTGAGATGCTGAGGTAAACGATTATGATTGTGGATTTTTGGGTTACGATGGGGTGACGATGCCTCCCAAGCCGACCTTTGGACCAGAGTATTGAAGGAATGCACTGCATCGTCTAGGTCTTGGGATATTTTCAGGGACAATTTGAGGTCTACGAACTCTGTAAGAAGCTGGCGAAAGTGGTCCCAATCAACTGGGCCCCTAATAAATGAAGGAGGAGGCAGTTTGTGAATTGGTCTTAGGGAAATGTTTAATAATAAAGGACTATGATCAGAGGAGAGGTCATCGAGGCGCGTGAGTGAATAGTATAGTGTTGCTAAACTATTGTAGAAAAAGAAGTCAAGGAGATCAGGATTTCGGTTGGGATCAGATGGCCAATAGGTGGCTATGTCAGGAGTGATAGTGGAGCAATGTTTCCGTGTGAGTGCAGACAGCAAAGCACGTCTTCGTGTATTTGTGGCTCATGACCCCCCAGTGTTGGTGCTTCGCATTCCATCGGACATGAGTCTAGAAAGGAGATGAATTGGGAGTCGGAAATAGATTTATTGGGAGGGCAGTACACTGATGCTAGAGTAAGGGGAAAAGTGAAGGTGCTGATTGACACTGCAGTGTATTGAAGGAAATCATGTGCTACCAAAGGAACTATGTGGAGTTATGGACAATGACAGCGGTACCTTCATGAGCTCTTCCATCAGGGTGATCATTTCGATAAGTCTTGTACTTATACGAACGGTAAATGGTCGTTTACTCGTAAGTCCTGTTTCAGTAATAAGAGCTACGTTGATGTTTTTGTTGTGGAGTAGTGCAGTCAGTTCGTTAGTGTGGGTGCGAACGCCATTCGCATTCCAAAAGAGAATGGGTATGGGGGTTTTGTTTAACAAGGATGAGGTAGGAGACAAGATTTGTAAGAAGGGAAATGAGAGGGGTAATTAGAGTTCTGAATTCTGTAAGGAATGAGGTTAAAAGGCTGGTGAGATCTGAAGAGCTTGAAGGTGGCGGGATATGCGAGATGTGTGGTTGAGGATGGGATTGGGTTTGCTGGTTGACAGAATGAGCGGAATGCTGGGGAAGAGAAACTTGCGGACGAGTAGTGGGCATTGCCTGTGACTGCTCTCTGTTCCGAACGGCATCAGCAAAAGAGACTGATGGCCTCAAATTTCTGGCGGGGGCGCTTCCTGAGCTACCTGTGTCTGGCTTCTCTTCTTCAGGCCGGTGACGTTGCTCGCTGCTGGACTTCAGAATTCTATATGCCTCAAAGCCCTTGTAGTTGGCCGGATGGTCATGCTGGCAGAACACGCATACAGCAGGCGATTTCAGGGGCTTTTTGCACAATTCGCTTTTGTGCTGCCCACTACACTTTACACACCTGGGAGGGGGGGTGGCAGTACGATTTTGTGTGCCCATATGGCTGGCAATTATGGCATTGGACGATGTCTCGTTTAGGGAAAGGTTTTTCGACCTGTATTCTTGTGTAATACCGGTGTGTTAAATCGTATATTTTCTCCACACCAGATGTCCGCTCGAGATCTACAAAGAGTAACGGTAATGCCGTTTTGATGGATTCGTTTTGTTGTCTGTCCTCACGTAAAACGTTGGTTATTTGGCGAACTTTGAATCCTAGAGCTGATAGTTAGTCTTCAATTTCATCAGCTGGTGTGGTCGGGTGCAGATTTCTGATCGCTACTCGTAACGATCTTTCCTGCTTCAACTGGTAGGGATGGAAGTTGGCGTTGGTTTCTTCCAAATACTTGATGATCGCTCGATAAGTATTGGGAGTGTCTGGGGAAATTTTCGTATCCCGAGAGCGATTGAGGCACGTGTATTTTCCGGTACCTACAATTTTGCTCATTTGTGAGCATAATAATTTGAAATCGCTAATATTCCTTACGAATATAGCTGGCGGCTTGGGCTGTGTTGGTGTTTTGATGACTTCCATGTCATCATGTTGGCTGTTTCTTAATGCTTCGAAGCTGTTAGGCGTGAAGAATGGAGATTCGTCTACTGTTTCTTCTTTTGAAGTGCTGGCCTGTGGTGCTAGGTCTTCCGTCGAGCTGGCGGCAGATGAGTTTATTGAAATGTTTCTATTTGATCTTCTAGGCTTTCTCTTAACAGGCGATGGGGTTGGAGTTGGCCCTTAAGACCTTGTTTTTATTATCAGACATTATCTGTTGATAAAATCTTATTTTATCATAAAAAAAGAGAAAAAAAAATAATAAAATACGTAGCGTGGTGGGATTCATTCACAACCTCCAGTGGCAAGTCACGGGTCTTGGCTCTAAGCCACCAGACCGACTGGCTCAGAGAGCGTATTACTTAGGCGTTAGTGAACGATCCGTAGACGGCTAATAGCAAAGGCGTCTCAATATGACCAACTTCTTGGTCCGATTTCACTTTTATTCTACACAAACTTAATAAGCGATTTACTCACGTCTTGAGGGCTCCCTCGTGACCAGCTCACGTAAGTTATCTGCTAGAGCAATTTTGTGGATGAACTGTGGCCTAAAAACGGTAGTATACAGTATTTAAAGGACGAGCGAAACAGAGAGATGTTGTAAAAAGTAGCGCATGCGCAATAACTAATGTATAATTAACATTTGCAATCTGATGAGAATTACGAAATGGAGCCTGCTAACGGAAGGGTCAAGCTGTGCCCGACATTCAGTCCCATGTTGCGGGTTTGACTAAAGCAGAACATAACACGGCGTTAATTCTACTGTAGCTAGTACAGGAAATAAACTAATAACAATAAATAAGAAAATTAAATCTCGTAATCTCAGGAAATTTTCTATGCAAAAGTTACCATTTACATTATTTCGCGCATAAAATATATAAATACGGTTGTAGTAAATAAATCAGTTTATCGATCAATAAATTGTTGATCAGGAGTCTTATAATTTTTTCCTCTTCATTGTTTAAACAGTGAACATTTTTAACAAATAAACTTCGTTTGAATCTTATTTCAATTATGAACCATTGAATGTAGATTATTTTCATTCAGGCTGGAAAATATATTCTTTAATGTGTCTGTAGTGTGACAGGGATGGTTTTCCTGAAAGTAACCCTTCTCTGAATGTAAATTCTAAATTTCGCTTTAAAAACTCTTGTCTAGATCTCCACCGTTCTATGAAAAATAATTTAGAAATAAAAAAAAATCATAGGCTAAATATACTTTTCTGGAAGTGTACTTGATCGGCTTTGTAAGGATGCAAGGGAACAGAACAGAACAGACAGGTGTTCACACTGGAAATACTGGAAAGTGTTTATTTATTAATTTTTCAAAACCCCTTTATTTTGTTATATTTGTTAGGATTTACAATATTATGAAGTCCTAATGAATCTATATTAGTATGAAGTAAAATTGCAATTAGCACTACTTATATTTACTGCAGCTATGCTACAGTTATTGAGTATATACAATATTGTGTATTTATCACCAATGTATTTATATAATATAAGTTATTTTGTAATTTGAAGGTGATGGGAGCTCCCCCTTAATTGATTACATCACAAAAAGATCAAAGTGCCCAAGAAAATTTTCTAACGTTACAGACAGCTCAATTAGAAGACCATGAATTGAAAGATGTCAGGGAACAGATGCAGGCTGGAGCCCATCAACATTTATCTATTTACGAGACTTACTCGACTCCTTGGTGTCAAGAGTATTTGGGTCACCGCCTACCATCCACAGTCAAACGGCCAAATCGAATGCTGGCACCGCCCGCTTAAAGCAACACTGACCACCCATTCACAAAATCGTCGGTGGACGCGAAGTCTGCTAGCAGTCCTCCTCGGCCTGCAAAGTACGGTCATGGAAGACCTCGGGTGTAGCGTCGCTGAAGGGGCATACAAAAAACCCTTAGGCCTTCCTGGAGAATACTTCACACCAACGCGAGTAGAACTGGACGTAAGCTGCAACATCGTGAAGACACGAAGAAGACTTTCGTTAGCAGAGACATCAATGACTGCACACACGTCCTCGTTCGGCAAGAACACCGGCGTAGCCTTCAACCGGCCTATACTGGTACACACCTTGTAGCCAGCCATGATGATAAAACCATGTTCATAGTGAAAGATAACAAGGGGATTCGCATTTTCTTAGACCACGTCAAGCCAGCTTATATGCTAGACACTGCCGAAAATATACCTGCACCAATAACGTCAGAAGAACAGCCAGCGAGGCAACAGATTGCTACAGGCACACCAGTGACCAAAGACTCCACCACCATACCTCTGCACGAGACGTTGAATGGCACGACGGTAATTTCCTCTCAAAAACCAAACAGGAAAACAATGCAACAGGGGTCACCTGCAAACTATGACCTATTACTTGTTACGACGTATCCTGTTAGGAACCACTGTGCTATAAGAACTTTCTTCTTAAATACCACCACTCTGACACACATAATTCTGTCTACTTTACCATGACCACTAACTACATCAGAAAACCACCCTCTACTCTTTATATTGTATACATATATATTGTAAATTGGTTATAATATGGTGTAAATTAATTTAAACAAATGTTAATAATATTACCAATCCACAATTGATATCAGCGTAAATATTGTAAACAATAAAAACGCAGTGGAAAAATCAGCTCAGAGGCAGGAGTCAGGTATACAGGGCCCGTGAAGAGGGGATGGGTCCTGGTCTAGAACATTCGGGCTTCATCCAGGCCTGCAATGCGGTTGGCAAGAATAAAACCTCCCTTTATAGGGTGGAGGCGATTGGCCAGAATAAAACCTCTGCCCATTGGCTACCTGGGGCTAACCTTATATATACCCCCTAGTTTTAGCCGATAATTCATTCTAACTACGGCTCGCCTCTGGACTGATACTTTGCAGCTGCACCGATGTTTCAAGATTTTAGCCTTCCTCTGCATCTCTATTTCCTAACCTCACTATGTTTTAGTCCGGCGTTGTCAGACCCCACACCTTCCTAGTGGGATTATCTGCCTTCGTCTCGCTAAAACTTGCACCTCCTTGGAAGAGATCTCTTCCTCGCGGACGAAGGTCGCGTGGGGCTCTACAAACTTTACCTAGTAGCGTCTCCCCCAATGATCCAGTCTGCCTCTTTCTGGTTCACACTTGCCTTGGGGATCCGGACCTTTTTCGCCTACCCTTAGATATCGAGTGTGAATTCGTGGCCATTCCAATACCAAATAAACTACCTATAATACCTACCATATACCTCTTCTCCTTAGCATAGTGCACTTTCGGGGCCCATACCTATCAGATAGTTCAGTAGTAAGACTCGTCATGAAGCAATTGTCCAGTTCATAGCCTAATCAACCCTCACTTCGTCACTAGGGCTAGGGTAACTAGGCCCCCTACGTGACGACCCGACATATATATATAAATCAGTTGTAGGTGTAAATACGTGATAATTTAGTATTACTGATTAATTTGTATTTCAGTTTTAGCTTTCAGGTTTCGTTGGGTTGGACGACTACATGTGATGATTCAAATACATAAAGTAAAATAAATAACAAATGAATTAGTTTAGTGGTAATTATTTAAATAATAACTGTACACTGTTAGTCTACTTTTGCAATGTACAATTTCCCGTATTGTATACTACGCGAAGGTCCTTTTTTGAAAAAAGAGGTAGAAGATTCGGTACTTACAGTTGACGTTGAGTTTCCATTTGTCCTCGAGAGCGGAGTCCGGGATCCAAGGGTTCTCAGCCCGGCAGGTCAGGTACTTGCCATCGTCGTCTATCACCGGCACGAAGGAGAGGAAGCTCACACTCTGGTTACCCTCCTCCCCCAGCTGCACAATACACATAGTAACAGAGACGCTTATAAAATGAATTATTCCACTGTATAAAAATCATATTATTAATCATATATAGAAAAAAGAATTAATATAAATACAAAATTAACATAAAAAAAATCATACTTCACCGTGGACATTTCACCCCTGCTTTTGTACATAATTATCTCCAACCTCACACAAGCACCATAAGAAGAAACAAATTATAAATTTAGTGTACTCTTATGAAGCTACTAATTTACAAAGTAATACTAAAGCCAACCTTGACATACTGAATAGAGCTATGGGGGGGGGGAAGCAAAAAAGTCGAACATCAAGCGTATCAGATCCTTTCAATTAAAAGTCCTGAGCACAATAGTCAATGTTCCTTATTACGTCAGCAACAAAACTCTTCATAACGATCTTAATAATCCCTACATTCTTGAACTAATCCCGTTAAAGTTCATTCAATTTCATCGAAACATACCCAACCACAATTCTCTAGCACGGTTATTACACTGGGGCACACACCCTCATAATCCCCCTCGGAGACTAAAGCTACTGTACTGGGAATGGCCAGTTTCTCCAATCATGTCCTGAGCATCTGTGGCTCTCACGCTCTTAGTTAGCCTCCACTGGCTCGTCTCCGGTGACGTGGTTGATACAAGTGGGACTAACCAAGACTTCGCTTCCTCTTTCGCATGGGAGGGAGGTGACAACCATGTGGATTTAGGAGGTCTCCGGGTTGTTCGTAAATTCTGTACGAATGAGTGAATCCTGTAACCTCAATAATATAAATAGAATGAAATAAAAATCAGCTGACTAGGATTAGTTAGGACTTTACAACTACTATAAAGTATAAAGTAATCATAATTGCATATTTAAATGTTATCTATACGGGATTTCACTTAAGTAACCTAAGACTTTAATTTAATTGTAATAATGTATTATTAAATAGTAAGACAAACAATTATCCATTCAATTAACAGTGTAAACAATAAAAATTGCTTTATTTTAAACTTGGATATAGGACAGTTCCCTAAAATTCATAATGCAGGAGCGGCTCACTTTATAAAGCCGACTTCGGGCTCAAAAAAATTAAAAACTCCGTGAAAAAAAAGAGCCTTTCGGGCGGTACTCTCTTTGAATCCTTTATTTTTAACTCAGAATATTTCGCTTTGTCTTACTGTGCTTCTGGATTCGATTAAACAAAACTTCATTATGTTAAAAAGCAGCTCTTTTTTTTTTTACGCTCTGCGCCACCCTGGATATTCTGACGGGTCTGGTGTGCGTAATTCGAACTAAGTGTTGGAACTGTGAAGGACATAAGGGATAGGTACATTTATTTCTGGTTATAAAAAAATGCTTCATAACCCTTGTGGCTCGTTTCCGACCTAACAAAGCTTTTATTTTAGCTTTTATTTCACTAGCTTTTATTTATTTTATTATCATCTTCATGTTGAGGTCGGAAACTTTTCAGACCACCTGTGTATATAAACATAACAGGATCATACAAATTATTCATTCGAATAGTAAACATTGTGATGGTATTTCTACCTTGGAAAAATGCTTGATAAATAGCTAGTTACGAATTCTCCTCTTCTTTTTTCATTCATTCATTCATAGGAGGGCAAAATATTGGCTTCGTTTGTTAAATGAAATAAATCATTAAACATTTTCGAATGAGCATGAATTGAGTAAATAGGTGTATCAGCTTTATATTCAAAAGTTGAGCATTGCAAATGTAACGCAATTAACAGCTACCTTTCGTGACTATTTTCTGTGACTTCCACATTTCGACCCTGTAAATGATGTAAACTGGACCATTGATATTGTATGGATATTGCTACACAAAAAACAATAACAACGAAACCGGGATGTAATTTCTTTATCAAGTAGATTAGCATTTAACTATGACATGTGCATTTGTAAATGGTTCTGTTCAAGATTGTGCAAGCTTTGATTGATATCACTTCAAACTTCGATCGATTATTTCTCACGTAGGTTTTAATTGATGGCCTAATGCCATCAAACGCAATCAAAAGTTATAAATTTCAATCAGTTTGTAACTGAATAGTAAACATGTTTCTATCATATTGCTTAGCGTGCCAAATTAATCTGTACTAATTTCGCAACTGTAACCAAATGCTTAATGGCGTGATTCACATAACCAACCTTAAAAGTTAAGGTGATACATGCACTGTATCCAGGGTTGGCAGCATTGATAGTAAACATTAACAGCAAATCCACTAGGGAAAACAGTAGCTTACCATAAAGATATCAACAAGATTTTTGGTCTGCGTTATTTTTAATAAAATTTGTATATATTAGTATTAAGTTTCAATGTCTTTTCTTTTGTAATTTTATTTTATTTTTACCTTTTGTATATAGTTCAATCTTCTTGTAAATTATTTGTAGTATATATGTATAATTTTTTTATTTCTTTCTATATATTTTTCTTTGCTTGCTAATGTTGCAAATATTTCTTATGTAAACTGATTTGAATGAAAACATTCGGCTTGCTGCTTTATAACTTTACCCCGTTCTTGCCATCTGAACTAGCCGGAAATGGCTGGATATTTTTTGTGTGGCCATTTATGGGTATGTATTTTTTATTTGTCCCCCTTATTGGAAGATGGCTTAAAGCCTGGCGCTCAACATAATTTTATTAAATTTTTTTTAAGTTAAATATTCGTCGTAGCACTTAGTAATTTCCATGTAATATAATATATTACATAGTATGTGATATACATGGAATGGAGTTTCCGTAGAATAGTACATCAATACGAATGGATTTTTACATCCCCGTTAATGTGAAAGAAATTTATAGTTTCTTAAATAAAGATCTAAAAATAAAAAAGACGGTCAAACTCATGTTATTCTCCTTGGGATACGGGAAGAGGCGATGTTAAATTAATTAACCATTTGATAATTTTACAAAAATGAATTTGAACTACTAACCATATCATAACGAATGTAATAGCATTATAAATTCTAACGCCAGCTACCCCAATAAACGTGACTCGTTATAATATAACGATAGGTCGGCAGTAAGTTGTCACGCATATTACGGCACTTTTAGGGAAATTGTTCCCGTGTATGCGCCGATAAATATTACCACTTGATGGCCTCTACGTTCCTACATTGCTTGGAGAAAAGTTAACTTGGATTTGAGCTGCTACATTCCGAATCGAGTATACAGTAGTAAAAGTGGCTGCCACAGACAGCACCGCGTGCACGGACCAACCAATCCAAGAATGAACTTGGACACTTCCCTCAACCCTTAATGCTCCCTTCCCTTTTAGTGTCGTCACATAAAACCCACCCTTATAAGGACACCACATTACTTTTCATCACTGGTTGTCCTCCAACGATCCCATGATAAAATTTTATTCCGTCGTTTTGAAGAACGGATTTTGTTTTTCTTAATTGATTTGTTCTCCTCAAATATCGGCGTTGAAGCATCGTAGGCGTTATTTGAAAATCAATAAACAACGTTTATAGTTATATTTGGCCAGGTGATGGGAGTCATCATCATGAATAAACTTTACTATTCTTGAGAATAACTATCCAAAAAGAGATGCATTTTAATTAATACTGAATAAAATAAATTTCCTTAATTTTTAAATGAAAAAAGGTATTCCAAAAATTCGAAAATCTCATTTTTTCAATTCGTATTTATTAAATTTCGACGTATCGCCTATTGATGCGTCTCCCAGGCTAAAACTGATCAAATCACAAGTATTCATATAACATATCTTATTACATATATACATAACATTATATATGTAATATACATGTACTACTTGAGGTTCTAAACAGATAATAACACGTGCCTGGAGGATTGCGGACTATTCTGACAGACAAAAGACTGCCTTTTCGGGTCAGAACCCAGGTTCTGTAAATTCCCGTACCTGATGTAAAAAAAGGTTTTTTTTTCTAGAAAGGTTTTTCCACTCGAAACTGACTAGAGCGTCAAAATCAATTGATTAGAAACGCAGTGATTTGTATACAGGGGCGTGGAACAAAGGATACTTACCACCCTTAAAAAACAAGTATGAATGTGGCAGAGATTTTGAGATAGGAGTGAAAACCTGCTCCCCCAGTCTAGAGGGCTGGTAGTAGCTTTATATATATATATATATATATTATTACGTTTTTTATCTTTTATTTGTTTATATTTAAATTTAATCTGAGGTTCTGTTAATATTAGAAAGAATTCTTCTGGCAAAAGGAATATTGTTTATTAACAAATTGATTCATACAGTTACACGTATCTTATAAGTTTACTATGTTATAAAACATATAAAGTTACAATGTACCTTGCTATAATATTTATTGGCCAGTTTTACTAATTTGTGTGGTACGTGTGGTCTTCTTTGTCTTCATCGTCGTCTTTGTCTCGAGCGTGGGTGGCTACCTGGTGCTGGCCTCGTCTTCTGTGTACCACGAGGCAGTACAGGTACCTGGGCTAGCGTCTCTCGCAATCTTCCTCTCTGTCCTGCAGGGTCAAAGTGAGCGAGCTTAACGGTGTCCTCTCCCTCGTACCTTTCCGCTGCCTTCTTGATATTTTAACTGGCTGTCCAATGCCAGTTGTTTTGGATATTATTAACTTTTCTTGTTTTGAAGTTAATAAATCCAATATTAAAATATTTATATTTAATTATTGATATTATAAATATTAATAATAGATATAACGGCAACAAAAACGTTCATTCTTTCATAGCCATGAACCACGGATCGTTTTTACGTTCTTTTACGCTCGCTAATTTCGAGTTTATCTCAAAGGCAACATCAAAACTCACATCAAATTATCACAACAATATATATCTTGTATTTCTACCTCTTCTCTTATTCATAAAACAGGTGACAATTCCTCAATTATTGCATATTGAATTGCTAATTTTTCTGCAAACTTTAGCTCAAGCAACACACTTTAGTCTTCTTTTTTTTCCTTTTATAGACACTGTATCAGGAGACAGTTTTACTGCATAATTTAAATAATGAGTTTTCTATCGATTATAAATCAGGGTTTTTGCTTTTTGTGCCTTTCTAATGATTCTTGAAACCTCTGATGTTTTGTGAAGAAATGTGATCACGGTGCATTCTCAGCTCATTAATCATCCGTGGGAGAGAGTAATGGAACCAACAAAAAGCCCTGGGGCACTCCACTTCCAAAAGATCGAGTGTCATTTTCATCGCGGTCGACATAAGGGCGACTTCTATCTACTTTCCCTGTAAGTTGTTCAAGTTGGCCAACTCTGATTCACCTCCACAAATTAATGGTAGAGTCCGCCTTAATGAGTCGGGAAATATACAGTTTTCTTGGAGTCGCTCTCTCGGCACCCTTTATTTCCCCCCTCCTCTCCCTGCAATCCCTATGCCAAATAATAAATTAAATTTTTTTCATTATTGCCAAGCCCGAAGGGAGATGTTATACTTCTGTTGTGCATGTGTGTGCGTATTTTCTTACACAAAACATCTTATTAAATAAAACGGATTTTATTTAAGTTCAAGAATGAGGCAATTTACAGTAAAATGTATTAATACAGGAGAGTTGTCTCACAGATACAGGGGGAAGGGGCTTATAAATAGTTTCTGAACCTCTGTTTTTTTCTTGTTATTATACGATAGCGGTAGCAAAAATAATTAAATTAGTAAGATATTTGTGAAACACCAGACTATAATGATTTTAGTTACGAGACAATAACGATAAGTAAAAAAAAAAATACCCATCATAAAGGTAATAGGTAAAAAGCTTCTGATTTTTTTCTCGCGAATTTATTAAGTTCCAAATCAGCATTAATAGGTGTTCTGTGCCAATACTTTAGCTGTTTATGATTTGTTCTAAACGCAATTTTTAGCGAACAAGTTAGTTCGATAAAGATGAAGAATTTTTGGGCCAAACATACCGTTTAGTAATTCAGACCGTTTACAATCATTTCATGAATATCTCTGAATATTTTTTTCATTAATATATCTTGTTATCTGGTTTAGTTTGTTCGTATCTATACATAAAATATAAAATTTAGTTCTTATTTGATCTAGACAATTTTCGCTATTTCAAAAAAAAATGTGAAAGATCTATAACTTGTATTTGGAAGAATTAATAAAAACTATTAATAAATCATAAAATAAATATATTAGATTTAAGTTGTAATCAGTTAAACATATAAGATTTCCATAAGGGATGGATTGACTTTAATCAAATCAGTCGACTGAATACTAATTCTGATAAGGGTGAATACTTAGGATAGCCCGTTGATTAGTTCTATCAGAGGTAGGTCATTAGTTAGAGCCATGTATGCCTACAACGTGCGCCACAGAAGTTTTAATCTCAGCTTAGATTTAGTTATCACCGGCCGAGCGACTTAATCGCTATTTAGCTGCGTGTGTATGTTTTTTAAAAAGGCTTTTAACAGAGAATTAATCGTAAAAAAGGGAGAATGGTTCATCAGTCGAGAAAAAAATACCTGTAAGCAGAAAATTCTAAAACTACTGTTATTACGAAACGTAACTTGGAAACATGTGAAAAGGCAGGTGATATGTACAGTACTTATTTTGTTTTCTTTTTCAAAACGAAAATCCTTATCTAGGCTCATTTAATGTTGTGTTTTAAGAAAAAAAAATATTTCCTATAGTAATTATTAGGGTTCCAAATTTAATAAACATTTATACTGGAAGTTTAGAGGAATATAATAATAAAACGTCACTGACACTTTCTTCATCTCAGTACGATTTTAGTTCTCAAAGCCTTAACGCAACCATTAATTGTGATATCACACTTGACATCATTTCAAGAACAATACAAGTAAAACTTGCTTTTTCTTGATCATCGGAATGTACTACTTTCTTGTTGAAACAGTATTATATTAGTTCGATTTTTCGCTCCTGACTTCAATCTCCAAAGTTTATCAAACGGGTCTCCCCTACGGTTCGACTTTCAGCTATCTCAGGAGTTTTTCTTGGAGGAGTGGGTTTTGTCGAATTTTATTTCACCTCATTGGGTGTGCCCCAAAGTAGAGAAATCAAAACATTCAAATTCATTAATTTTTGAACAGCCGCCAGATCCCAGTAACGGAATCGAGAGAAGGAACTGGACTCGACAACATAAATATAATTACAGAGGTGCACTTAGTATATAATATAAGTATATCCCAGTGTACTATTGACATTATATAGAATAATAATAACTGAAAATTGGTTCTGGAAAGAATCTACCAGTATACATCACTAACAAAATTAAAAATACTAAATATATGATGATAAAAATAATTCATTTATAAGCATAAAATATTTATTAGTAATAAATGTGCAATAGTACAAGTAATAGATACTTATAGTTTATATTTACAAGCTCCGGACGAGCGGTTGGGCGTCTGTTCTGTTTAATTCAACACAAAAAACTATTTACTGTCTTGAATGTCAACTGATTGAACAATTAAGCAGTCACAGAACCAATCTACTTTAAAACCAAATGTTAACATATTTACGTATTCACCGCAAGCTTAACTTAATAAACTATATAGTTAATATTTAGAAAACTTAGCCCCACAACTTGTCTCCTGTGTTGTCAGTCTAGACAAAGACCAGATGCCGCAAGATGGTGAATGTGGATTTCCATAGGCTCAACCTCCTAGGAACAGGAGAAATAAATAGCCGCTTCATTAATGAAGTTTTAGTCCCAAGTATACAGAACCAAAATTAAGGATTATAGACATTAGATCTGGTACAACAGCTGCAGTATCCGCTTCGAAGGCCTTGACACGTAATGGGTTAACGTGTCACGGATTTAATTTTGATTAATGGAGTATTTGTTCATACTTCTCTCAGCGCAGGCTAATCTTGATCCTGCCTACAGCACAGATAGGAAGAGCCGTACATAAACGTCAGTGTTAAGGTGACTAATCCATGAAGCCCAGAGGTACTTGAAATAATTTGCTTGCAAATCTCGGGTGGGGCAGGTGAGTGGTCAGATCTTGGCTTCCTCCGCTGGTGTCAGCAGTCAGAAATCATGACTGCCATCCATCATGTTCCCTTGGCCCCAGCATTAGCATGACAACGGTGCAATCCCCCCCCCCTCCCATATTGAAGCCTACCCGTACACTCCAGTTTGCTCAAACACGTGGCATTATATTCGCTTTAAGTAGAACCCAAAACTCTTGTTCGTTGTTAATCGAAAAATGAATTCATATTCATTATGTGATAGATGAATAATGACTCATTTCTGAGCCCGAATGAAGCGGCACCACTTTAATTTTGTTACTTATGTTGTTATTTTGTTTTTTTCATTAACAAAATGATTTTGTCAGACTTCTATTAACCTATGCATCACCATACTGGAATATGACATGTACTTAAACTCCATAGAATGCAGAACATATTCCTAAGAACAATAATAAATTCACCTAGGCGTACTTCCGACTTCCAAACACACGATACCTCTTACATTGACTTTATTTATAAAGTACTAAAATAAATCACTCAAAGGTTTCTTAAAAAAGCGTTTCATCAATAGTTTAGTAGAAAGTGTTGAATATAATGTTTCATGTAGATGCAGATAAAAATTAATTTTATCCTCAAAGGCAAGTAGAAATTAGTCTCATAGTTCTAGGTTCTCCTTAATATAAATAAGTTACTTATTGCCTTATAAAAGGCAGATTGTAATTATTGCACAATAAAGGAATTAACAATAAAAAAAAAAATATAAATAAGTGTATATTTTAATTGTACGTAATAATTGTATTGACGTTCTTCTTTCTACTCTCCATCCACAAGACCAGAGGATGCTCTTCAAGAGATACAACCTCCACTGTTCAAGATTTCTTAACTTAGTGACCACACAGTTTTATATTCGATAATACTCAACGTAATCGATTACATCCAAAGTCAAATATATGGGGGTTTTCAATTTGTGATTTTAAACTAGTTAAGTTTGATTGATCATTTTTTTGTAACATAATTTTTATTAATAATATTAATTTAGTCTTATATATTTAAAATTCACTTAATGTAATTAGCGAATTTCTAAGCATCTTATAAATAGTAATAATTAATGCAGTTTTTAATAAAGCTTCCCATAATTTCCTATTTACTCTTGAATATTATTAGTGCATCCTCTTGCGTGATAATTAACCCAAACTAAAAGCAAATTCAAATCAACTCGTCGCTCAAGGGACATATTCCTAGACGAACGATCAATATAATTATTAAACTAATTAACAAAAGTTATTTACAATTAAAAATTAAATTTCAGAAAAATTAAATAAGGGTGGAAATGAGGAGTTCATGTAATTACCCCTAATGTAATAACACATACATACGAATATATATTATACGTTATAAATTATACATAGGCATATATATATTCTATCAAAGTTTTCTGTTTTGAACCCCAAAAAGACAAAAACAACTTGTCAATTTCACAGAACAAACGATGTGAAGTCGTTTAGAACCCCAGGAAAATCATTTAAAATTAAAAAAAGGTTCATTCATAGTATTACCGCATTATTTAACACTAAACCGTTACAGCAGGATTTATATTTACTCTGATGAATGTAGATTTGATGATAATTTGATTCATTAGAGACAGGTGCTAACAAATTACGGACATAATAGAGGCTCCTTTGTAGCGTCTCTAAGCAAAAGCTCAGCTGAATGGCTCACACGTTGTCGGCTTTCTCACCTGAGACCTCAATTAATTTCCTAACAGCAGTAATCACTAGACTATTCATGTTTTCCCAGATAGTTTTAGTCGGATTCTGCTCACCGATAGTGTCAGGCACCACTTTCGGCTAGGAGCCACCAAAGTATTTCCCTCACCCGTTATTCCCTCCTAAAATTTTACCCCTGATAAAATTTTTATGAAAGCGTATAATTCATTCAATAAAATACATCCAATATTAAGTGTAATGCTCAAGGGTTATGTTACGTCTGACAAAAGTTTTATGACATTTTTAATGACTTTGTGAATCATTGTGTGGGTGGATTTGTAATAACATATTTTTAATTTTACCTTACCACAAGCTAAATCAGGCGGTTTGACTAACCATACAGACTGCTTAACAAAAACTCTACCCTTAGACTAGAAAAAAAAACTTCACATTCAAAAACTATTTGAGCTACAGTTGCTATAGCTTACTAAAACCGATTTGTCAGAGAAACCCTCGAACATCAAACGAATTCAAACATTCCAAAAAAAAGTCATTAGAACTGTAGTCAACGCACCCTTTTATATTACAAACTCATTCCTTCAGTGCTGTCTATGTGCCAACTTTATTTGACCTTATACAATCACGAGTCTCACAATTCCACGAAAACCTATCCGCTCATGCAACAACTTACCGCGTAAACTCATCCTTAAAATTCTGTGAATGTTGTGTAGAGGAGCTTTTTCTCACTTATGAGAAAACAAACGTTTCAAATGGGCTTAAGAATTTTTCCCGTTATAGTTCACCAAATGGGAAAAAATATAGGAACAATAACATAAGACATATACAACTAGGCATATAGTGAATTTATGACAGTGAACAAGCTTTATAATAAACTGGGAAATTTATTGTTTTAGAACAAACACAACTCCTAAAATATTGAACCTGATGAAACTAATAAATTACATATATAAAAAGAAACTATTTGGACTTATTAAACATAAATGTCACTCATTTTACCTGTATATACTTCTAGTCAGTGTTAAATAAATCCTTTATTACTACTCTCAAAACATAAAGGGTGTCCCAGAATTAACGAAAGATTTGAATTTGCCGCCATTTGTGCAGTAAAGTGCTGGCAACCCTAAAAAAAACCAATTTGACAGCTGGTATGGTCGGAATAGTGTTTTGACTTCATCAACTGTGAAGAGATTAATTGAAAAAATTAGGGAGACTGGATCAGTTGGAGACACTAAACACACTGGTCGTCCAAACACAAGCCGTTCAAATGTCAATATCGAAGCAGTGCGTGAGAGTGTTGCTGAATATCCAGGAACATCAATTCGGCGTCGTAAACACAGTTCTTTGTGCCGAAATTGGTTGAAATTGATGTGGCCAATATGTGGTTTCAACAAGATGGTTTCACATTCCATGCAGCCCATGAAACAATTCAAATACTTTATGAGACATTTCCAGGCCGTGTACTCTCTCGTTTCAGTGATCAGAATTGGCCCCCTAGATCGTATGATTTAACACCTTTAGATTTCTTTTTATGGGGTTATTTGAAGACAAAGGTGTATGTCAACAAGCCCACATCCACCCGTGCATCAACGAAATTCAACCACATTTATGTCAAATGGTCATGGAAAATTTCGACAAAAGAGTGCGTATGTGCCAGCCAAGTCGTGGAGGCCATTTGTTCGAAAATAACAACAAAAATACTAAAAACTCTGTTCTCTATTGAAATCAATTCTTGCATTAATTCTGGGACATTAATTCATATTATTTTATTTTCATTCTACGTGTTATACGTAGCAAATTAAGCTTTTACAATTATTTATCATTTCGTACGAATTAGAAATATACGCTGGTAGTCAACTGAAAGAACATTTTGCTGTCAATAAGAGCACTGACAATTAAGTGAGGCGGACTATTCAACACGGACAAACGTTAGTCCCTACATCGTTGCTCTGTTAAATTAGACCTATAGCTCCTGTTTTTAATATCCTGGTGGTGAAAATGTTTACCGATAGCAGTAGTATTAAGTAAGCAAAAGTAGAAAAAACGAAAGACAACTTGGTTTAATTACAAACTGGTTTGGATTCTGTTTTCGTCATTGTACGCAAACGAAAAATCAATACACACTTAGTGCAATGAGTAAAATATTACATTTCAAACTTCTTTAAAATGATGCTTGATATTTAATAATAAGTTGTCACTGTCCAGGGTTGTTAATTATCCAGAATAAATTGAAATCACAGTAAAACAGCTGGAAAAAGAAAGAAAAAGTGGGATGAAATTGGCCTTATGGACAAAGCTTCAACATACTAATATTCATTACCACTACTCATATCCTGTTTCCAATAATGAACTATCACAAAAAAAGGGATAATTTCACCAGAGGACATCAGGTACATAGTGTGAATGTGATGAAACATCGTCCATAAATAAGGACTAGGTTATACCTTGAGGTTAATAGTAGGTGCTAATACCTTAGTAATATCTTCTATGATATGGAGTTCATTTCAAAATATTAAAATACGTTTAAAGGTCTAGATAGTAAGTTAATCTATTGAGGTGGTTCCTGACAGGAAATCACTCTTTCCTAAATTGAACTGTAATTATATAATGTAATAAAATAAATAACGAATTATCAATATGATTTACGTGGAAAGGAACATTACCAAATTTTCATGAATTGGGAATTGGGACGAGGGAGGGGGTTTATAGGGTGTCAAAGGTATTAAATATTTCATGGTCGAAACTTATAGAGGTTTTAAACATAGCCATGCCTGATGTGTTGTAAAATTAGCCGTTCCCTTGGTAACCCGTGATGCGCATGACTATTGGTTAAGTATTGAGCCTATCTGTTGAGTGGGAATTATCAGGTTGTGATCATTAGCAGTACTTTGTCTTTAATGCAGGGCCTCCTTTGAAAAGGGATGCGCTGTAAAAGCATAATTATACAAGAAATACTCAGCGTATCCCTGTAAGGTTTTATAATTAGAGATGTTAATTATAGCGGAGGCACTCACAGTTTTGGCAATTCTTTTAATCTGCCTGCTCCCCTTCCACCAAGTGATGACTGCTACCGGCCTGGATCCTGTAGCCTTGCATTTGATCTCGTATCTCTTATCTGCAGATATGTGTCTCTCTTTTTTCAAAATTTCGACCGAGATAGGTTTCACTGAAAAAGACAAAAAAAACACATTTGTATAAACATATATTTCTTTCAAGATAACACAATTCGATGAGGATCATTTTCATTGCGTAAAGCGTACCTTGGCTGAAAAGTAAGGTTTATATTATTTATCAAAAAAAAAGCACTTTTGCTCCTACTCTCGGGGGCTGATTGAAAGGAGTGATTTGGTTGACTGATTTTGTGTGAAAGGTGAATGAATGAATGAAAACTGAACATTTGGACTCTTTCCCCATAGAATAATTATCATGAACTTATTCTGACAATAAAATAATAAGATATACGTTATAATAAGTTTAGAAAATAGTGTCTGCTTAAGGTATAAAGTGGCGATGAATGAGATGGTCTCTGAAAGTAGGAAGTGAAAAAGGAACAGGAATATAAACGGAAGGAACATAAGGCTCAGAGGGACGGGCTCGTGGTGTTTCGTTAGTGGACAGAGGAATTAAATTGAGAGTTGAAGATTTTGGAATTCTTCTATTATCTTTTTATAGTTGTTAGGATACATTATAATGTGAAATATTTAATTTAAAAATAATAATAAAGGAACGACTGATCCGTGGATCTAGAGGTAGTTTTAAAAATGCATCAATTACTATAGCCACCGTTACGAAATCAGAAGCGGGTTCTCACCGCAGATGGCAAACCTTGTTGCCGGACTGTGCACTACTTCTCTTCTTTCCACGTGGTCCGTTGACTTCGATAATGTCATTCGTTAAGCAATTAGCAAATTAGTGATTAGTCTCCCACCTGTCCATATGTGGCAACACCGCACCAAGTAGCCCCTTCATCTCATTTGTCTAACTTCATGTGACTATGGTACAATTTATATTTTACTTTAGTTATAAACAGTTTCTGCCATTGCCAATACGAAATTATTGATAATTTAATTCATTAACAAAAAAAATGACAGAGGAATGAGTTTTTAACTTAAAGGAGCCCTATGAAAAACAAGAACTCATAGACAATTTGTTTTCTACACTGTTTGAGCAGTGTATATAATAAAAGATCTTTGATTAATGATAAAATTCAGTAGACCATAATCATCATTAAACCATTTAAATCGTTTTCGTTTATACAACGAAGCAATTAATTATGACATACTCGTACACGCGTACGCTTTACTTGAATTATCTAAAATTATACCCTATGTGAAAACAAACAATTTTTTCAAATTAGGCAAATGCTCTCGAATTGGACCTTTTTGACATTATTCTACGTTTTCACAAATTAAGGAAACTTCAAGACTATGAATGATATAATATAAACATTATTGCTTGTTTTATTGTTGGATAGAAATGTTATTTCTTTTCTTAGTTTCCCAGGGAATATAGCAATTTAATATATAATGATAAAAGAATACGACAATATTATGTAAGCATGTTTGTAAAAAATTATATTGGCTCACAGCCCTGAAGATGTCTGATAATTAATTAATTGGAGAGACTTTAAGGACTTGTTTCATTTTTTTTCCCACGAGGTGTAATTTAAATGAAGGTGTTTCTTTTTAGAGTGTTAGCTCGTTAGAATATTATTTTTGAAATTAGTTAGATGCTATTGCCGTTTAATTATTCTTTTGAAAATTTTGATCATAGTAGATTAGGCATCATCTGCGTTACAGCCATTTAATGCTGACGCAATAAAAAAAAAAAAAAAAAAAGTAAAACGGACAACCTGTTGGCTACCGATGGTAGGATATTTAAATGTATACGGGAACCATGTAAAGCACGAGGTAAGCTGGACGGGCGTAAATCTCTATTATTCTCCCGGGCCACTCAGTTAAAACGATAATTGGTGAAGCTAGGGCAGCTTTGGTGGCCGTTAACAACCGAATCATCTTCCAGCCACTTTTATCAACTCTTGTCCGACCTGTGCTCGTGAACCCACGCTCTGTGTGAAACAAAATTGACTGAAACACAGGCCAACAGGTGTTTTGGTGCCGGAGTAATTGGAGCTTATTTCATACGAATTCGATGCCCTGGACTCAAATATGGCATTAGTTTTTGCCTAGGAGCTCAAATTTCAAAGATAAAACATTTTAGTGTAATATACGATACACTAAGCAGTTAAATCCATGGATTGAATAAAAAAAACTAAACAGGGAATTTCGATTATCATATTATACAAATATTATTTATTATATGCACATATAGAAGAAAAAGTCAGCGATGAAACCAAGTAGTCCTGAACACTTCGCAATCTTTTACGTGACATTCTTGAATGCATTTTGGAACAGCCCCTTTTTAAACTCCAGCAGTAATCTGCCATCATGTGCGTATCCCATCTACGAGCAGTTTTTGGACGTCCCGAACGTTCATCGTCTTCCAAGCTCTTACGACCACGTTTAAATTCAGCTGCCCAAAATTTCACTGTGGTAAATGATGGTGCAGAGTCCCCATACACAGAATCCAACTCATCTTTGATTTGCGTAGGCGTATTGCCTTTCAAAAACAAATATTGAATGACAGCTCGATATTCGATTATGTCCATTTTCATAAAAACACTCACATCGACTCACTCAAACGACTGTTACACAACAACTGCGCGTCCAAAATGGCTGAAACTTTGGCGAGTAACTGTCAACAGATGAACAACGAAATTCACTAGCTTTTATTTACGACTGCTGCTATCTTCATGTTGAGGTCGGAAACTTTTCAGACCGCCCTCGTACCTTGGTAGTGGGCCTCCGCAGTTTTAATATCCTGGTGAAATATTTCACCTTGTATTCTAAATTTTCTGGAAAACAGTCTAAGTGGCTGTGTAAACAGTGAACATTAATACTCATCTTACACCCAAGGGATTTGAAACTGTTAATCATTTCGTTTAAGTTCGAGATAGTTTTCAGCTTTGCGTTTGCCAAGAAAATTTTCGACAACTGCAACAAATGAAGTCCAGGCTTTTTTCTCAGCCTCCGAATTTACGAAGGCAGGATCCTTAATGAGTTGTCTTATTTGTGGGCCGTCAAATATTCCCGCTTTAATTTTTTCTGTTCTCAACTGAGGGATTTCCACCCCTAAATATGCAAAGCATGATCCGTTCTTATCAAAAGCCTTTACAAACCGCTTCATAAGGACCAGCTTTATATGCAGTGGAGGAAAGATGATTTTCTCTCGTTCAACTAAGGGGTCGTTAATGAGATTTGTTTCCCCAACGCCCATGTTTTGTCTCTTAGGCCACTCTTTTCTAACCCAGTGGTGTGTCTGCTATCCCCGAGGGACAAGAAGCAAGGACATTTGGTGTGCAGAAAGTTTACGATTTTTAAGTCCAGCCAAACCAGCCATTGATGTTCATGATTCAATATCTTATCCAAGACCAAAGCTATGTGCTTCCTTTATTTTCGTTGAGTGAGCAATTGGTATTGAACCATATTTATTCCCATTGTGTAGAAGGACATGTTTCAAACATTGCTTTGAGCTGCCAATAAACAGGCGCCAACCATCTGTAATATATTCAGGAAGACTTATTTTTTTCAGAAGTCCTCAAACTTCATGACAAAATACAAGATTGCCTTCTTGAGAAAAAAAGGGATATTTAGTATACAATAACCAATCCTTTTATATGTAGTTATGGAGTTGGAACTGCACGTTAAAAAAAACTCTGATCCAAAAAAGTTGATCAGTGCCATAAATATAGCTCAAATCAGTTTTAAAATACCAGGCTCCTGGGATTTGGATCCTTCATCAAATATTTTCAAAACTAGAATGTTTAATTATTTGCTAGCACAAATATAATGTGTAGTGGCAGTAATAATAACAATTAAAAGATTACTGTTATGTCTCAACTCATCATTTTTTTCAATATCACGGCCATAACTAATGCTAGTGTTGATTTTTATTTAACTCTTATTACATTATGCAGGTTACTATTAAGCATTAGTATGTATATTTGCTTAGGTGATATTTATATTTTTATGTGTAAATCTAAGTATGTATGTCCGTATTTATGCGTCATTAAGTTGTGTAAGTGTATGTAAACACATTTTATTATTATTCCTTATCCAAGTTTTATATTTTGTCTTCATTGTGCTTTTGTCTAAATTTATTTTATTTTATGTTATCAATTCTCTATAAATATGTGTCATTTTGAAAAAATGCATATTTGTCTTATTTCATTTTATTTTTATTTTATTTCAATGCTCATTGATAATTTAGCCAAGACTGATACTGTCAAAGAGTGACCGACTGTTTAATCGTACGCGACAAGGTAATAAAAAAAAAATGTATAAATACTTAATTTTTAATTACTAAGTAATAAATCAATGATCCTCTTGATTGGGTTTGATTTTATTTTTAGTATCGTTGTGCTCTCTTATGGATCTACTATCGGGTAAAATATGTGTCAAATGAATCACAGACTTTTAGTTAAAGTAGCGAACACAACGTTAATAAGAGTTTTAATGGCTTTTTTAATTATAAAAAAATAAACAAAAATTAGATATTGTCAGGAACTCGACTCATTTAATTAGTTTCACTTCTCAAAATTATATACAAATACAATTTTTCGAAAGATATGAAACAAGTAATTTAATGACACATAGCCAGATTCTTTTTTCGGATTTTAATGTCTCCCCATTATCAAATGGTACATGCTAATAAAAGTTTATGTTTCTAACTTGAGCACATATGCGAACTAGTTTGAAACAAAATAAACAAATCGACAAAACCTTGAGAATTATCTTGTAAGATGAAATTGTCTTTCGAGTTATACTAATATTTTAATTGTAATAAAATATTTTCATTCCGCTTAAGCTCAAACTAGCAATGACTGCGTGACATATAATTAAATTATATGTAATATGGATGTAATAGCTGTATCTGCACACGTAATATTATGGCAAATTGGCTGGTTACAGATTACTGTTAATCTGCTCAAGCTTGTAAGCCGATTGTAGAGCAATAAGCTGGCTACTAAATTGGTAATGCCCAAGGTTTTTAAATATATCGGTGTGCACACTTTGCACTACAGGAGTCACCGTTTAGATGTATTTAATTTCATGTACTGTAAAAAAAATTATTATAATCTAAGATAATTCCGGAAATGTTATTTTAAAATTATTTACAACAGTTTTTCATGTAATCAACCAATTAAAAAAAAATGAGTTAAAATCGTGTTGACTACGATCTTACGTAAGGTATTCTAGTCACTATAAGGTAACATAACTAGTTAATTCTTCGCCAACTTTCAAAAGATGCATGCGGGCTGCTTAAGAATTCTTTTTGGTGGATGGACATGGCTAACTCAGCCTCGTATGGCTAAACTGAGTAGGCACCTGATAACACAAGTAGCCATCCCGAACCGAATTATTTGTGGGTGTGGGCTGATCCCTGATAATTATGTGGACCAAAATTTGTCTGCCCGCAGTTTTTTATTATTTTTAATATTGCAAGCTGTTTCAATGGCTTATAAGTACTACAACATGAGGAAATATAGACTCATATACATCAATCACTAATTTCAATTAAAATTCAACATGTTAAAAGACTAAAATTTTTATCTGTCGTTTTCTTAAAAATCAATGGTTGATGTATGTGGGTCTTGCAACATGAAAAATAATAAAAAAATTTGGAAGACAAAAGTTGTTTTAATTAATTATAAAGCCGAATTTGTGATTATGAGGTATCAACAATGACAACGTTTTGTCGGTCATGAAGTTATGGTGAGTTTTTACTCCACGGACTCATTTTCCACAGAGTCTGGCTTTTAATGAAACTCGTGTTTTGTAGTTTTAAACTCAAAATGAATTAATTATTGTAGTTTTAAAGCACAAGATTTTTCGGTGGAGGGGTCTGGTTGGGGCTAACTCATTATTTTGAGAATGAATGGGCACGCATACGGTTCGATGCCACTACGGGGCCGAAGCAAATCAATACGCACATGACCGTGAATAGAAGCATGGACGCATTCTAATGCCAAGGATTGATGTCTATCGTGGAAAAAGTGTTGTATTTGATACCTAATGTACAATATATTTTGTGCATATATCTGTCGTACCTCAAGCCGTAAATGCAGCTCCGCAGCCGAACCGTACATTTAAAGACCGGACGTGCACACGTGTAAATTAAGGCTGAGAGGTAACATTCAACAGCTATAGTCGCCTTCATGAAAATAGAAGCTTGGGATGAAGGGACTACTTGGCGCGTTGTTGCCACATGTGGGCGGGCGGGGGACTAATCACTAATTTTGCTTATTGCTTAAAGATACTTTTTACTCCTCAGATCAAATTGGACCTCCATGTAAAATTTCATACCTCTAGCACGTATAGAGGGCTAACATAAATGTTACTAATTTTGAAAAAAAAAAAAAAGGAACCCTAAAAATTACCAGAAACAAGGCCTCCAATTCGGTCATATCGATTGAGGAAAAATGAAACCTTAATTATTCCAAACATTAAAGTTTCGATGCAAACTTCCAAAGTAATAGTGCAAATCAGATGTTTTTAAATGTTTTTCAACTTCCTATTAGCAATTATAATGTCAAAAGAGCCGGGCTTGACATGTATGTGTCACGCATTGCGGGTGTCCAGTTTCTAATTACGTGACGGCAGGTTAACATGCGAATGCAGAGAAAACCTTCAGTCGACCTTTCGTTACGCTATGAACTTTTTTTTTTTACAGTAATAACAATTCGAAATCACACATGTTAAAAAAAAGGGTGGAAAAGGGCAAAAGGAGGGCAGTATGGAGCGATTGCGGCGGTACAAAAGCACATAGAGAAGCGCCTATTGGAGGAGAAGCTCATTTAGTACCCAAGGACCAACCTTCATAGAGATCTGCAGGACAGAGCCTGAATACCAACCAGCATTGGAGTACCGGCCGCGGATATATTACCAATCATCGACTCACAGGAGTTGAACGTCGTGTATACTCATCTCTCCCCTACCTTATATATAGACCATAATACGTTCCTATTATGCTCTACCAACTTGCGAATAACAACCTTTTTGTCATTGTACAAATAAAAAATCTTGTTTCATCAGGAATAGTTAAATATTTAGCATATACTAATCAACATCCTATAGTTCTATTATTTACATATGTTATAAGGTTTCTCAAAAAGCTCAAGTAAATCGATAAATGCTTTGGTCAATGAGGCCGTATACACTATATAATTTAAAAAACTAATGTAATATGTAATGAATTTAAGAGTTGAATAAACACCAAAAGCCTACATAAGAAAAAAAAAATAGTAACGACGTAATTAAACAAAATTAATTAGCTTAATTAATTAATCCAGATGTGCGTTTGAGTATATTCTTGTTCCAATTACCTGTTTCTTTTATTGATGTGTGTTTCCGATATGGAAGTAAGAGAAAAGAAATTCTCTGTATGATTGTGTACACACTGCTGGATTGTGGGTAATTGTAGGTCTGTTAGCATGATGGCTATCATAACAGATCGAGCCGTTAATTATACGCATACTGACGTTTTGTACGACAAATTTTCAGTAATTTGGAGTACAAATGTAACATCAAACCGGTGCACCAAAAGTCAATCTAGGTTGGTTTGTTTTTAGGCGTCAATTTTGATGTTGACAATTGGGTGAAAGTCTTAATAAAAAGGGTTTTGATTTGGTTGCTTTTATTGTGACTGAAGGGGACGGTCTGAAGGTACTCATAGGTAGTGAATCGATTAGGACAAGTATAGTCGGGAACACAATTATGAAATAAGAGCTAATATAAAGTATATATATTAATAGGCTCCTAAATACTTCAAAATGTAAATAGCCAATAAAGTTACTATATTAACAAAATTTATGGTAGACAAAAAAACATCGTCAAATTCATGAAACCTCAATAGCTAAATCAAAATTGTATAAATTCAATTAAAAATTAAACTTCATATAACCTTTATGTATATCTAATAGAGCATGATATAACTAAATAATCATCAAATAAAATTTTAATCACTGTAAAAGAAAATGCTAAAGGATAACTATTAATTTCCAGTTTAAGGAATGTATAGGAATTATTATAAAATCAATAAAAGAGAAAATTCTATAGCAATCGTTTGGCACCGTCCTAGAGGGAAGGGGGTGGTTTATCCAACTTGGTGAAAATTAGATCTTGTTAATTACCACTTTAAGATCTTTAATTTGTTGCCCTAATTATTGTTTTTGTAATTATTTGACGCTTACTCTTGTTTTATTGAGATTCTGCTGTATTTTTTTTTCAAATTCATACAAATTTTTTTGTTCAACCCAGGAATTACCAATATCGGTAGACAAACTAGCAGGTCTGTCTAATACGAATTTGTGACATTAAAAAATTCCCGAAACACTAAAAATGATTTAGTCGGTTCGAAAGTCTAAAGTTGTACTTAAAAAAATCTCTGAATGTGAAATAGAGGGGAAAAAATGAAGATACGGGCCGGTCTACTATAAGAATTTCTCATATCTCAGCTCAAAAGCCATTTAATGTTTAAAATGGTCATTTCCCCCGTAAAAGTCATTTTTACCAAGTTTTGAGAGCCAAAATTTAAAATCTTGTTTTAAGCACGCTCCAGTTTTTTTTTTTTTGTCAATATCTCAGCTATTCACAATCACCTTTACCACTAGTATAGGTTTTTATTATTTCGATCTAAATTGTGGAACATTTGTTTCACGATCATTTAATAAGTTTAATAATAAGCGAAGACTACTGTGGTATGCATAGTACTGGTTATTTAAATAAAAATTTAAGTTATATTTTGCACAGGTATTGTGGATACTGGCTTGCATTTTGGTATTAACAGTATATTATTGCAGTAATTATTTAATTATTAACAAATTATTTGTTGATTGTAGTCGCAGTGCACTACTATTATTATTTTTGTTGTTTATTTTACTTACAGTTCAGATCTAGCTCGATGTACTTGGTGGATGGTGGTACCAGGTTGGTGTTGGATGCTTGACAGACCAGTCTCGTGCTCAAGTGCTCTCTGCTCACTCTGGGGAAGGACAGGTGGTTTGCCGTTAGCCCGTCCTGACGCAGCTCGTACGAGTCGTCGATCATGACGTTCTCCAGGTACCAGATCACTCGTGGCCTCGGTCGACCTGCAATCGTAGGAAATAGTGAGTAAACAGTTGTATAGTAAAAGCTAGCTACTGAAGTTATCATATTGAACGAACAAGAAAATAAATAAGTCTAAAGCAGGACTTCCGTTCTGTGCCTGCTCTCGAAGACTCTCAAATGTTTTCAAATGAATGCTACTAAAACGTCACCTGCCCTTAAAAGAATGCAAACACATTCTCTCTGTCCATTAATATGGATTCTACTCAAGACACTCCACCACTCAACAAGGCCTCTACGTTGTTGAGTGTACCCGTATCCAGCTCTTGAAAGCAAGCTCTATGGGATGGGTGCTTTCAGGAAATAGCTCAGGCTTTTGTCTGGGTATGGTATGTCGCATTCTTTGCGAGCTTAAAACCTTTACCGCAAACCAGTTTTTTAAATTTTCAATCCTATCGGTCCAAACCTTCCTGTAGGAACGTTGATCCCGTCTGATTCCGCAGCATATTTGGACGGCTTCATTAACAAAGTCACTTTGTGAATCATCCACTTTCTACCTTCGAAATCGATTCAAGTTGAACAATGACATTCATGAGTTCAAACTCATGACATCACAAAAACGTGGAATGCTATTACAGCGAATAATGATCCAATCCGACCATACATTTGGAGTGACATTTTTTACAATATTGACGGCTCACCTAAAAAGTAATTTAGTTTTTCAGATCGAAAACATACCCAATTATTAAGCACATTCACGAAATGCTTGCCAAGTGAAGATGAAGTAGCAGGTACATCATCTGGATTAGAAAGTTTACACAGTACAAGGTCTGGACGAGAAATCAAAGAAGCTGAACTAGAGCCTCAAAAAATTCATTTATTTATTTTATGAAAAATATTGAAGGGGGACAACTTAATGATTTGACCCACCAAAGTGTATTTAGGTAAGAGTACATGACCACTAGAAGAAATCAGCGATATCACACCCTCCTGAAAATTATTGTTATTACCTAATAACAAAATGGTAGTTTGTATTAGACAGGGGACTCAACAACACATTTACTTAATAGTAAAAATAATTATGTGATTGAATAGTGATTTAAATTGTCCATAATACCTAACAGGCCAATTTGACCCAGCGTTCCCAATGACGTCAATATTATTTACGCTATTGGTGCAACCAGTGGTGAATCAAAGTCAATGAAGGAAAATGTTCCCACATAACCTTTACCCTCTGCCGCAAGTCCTGTCCGCCAGTCTTTTTAAATTCAATTCCTCTCCCTGTGTCTGAGACAGTACGGTATTTAGGCTTCCATCTCGACAAAAGACTGACATGGAACCCTTACACGAGGCTAAAAAGACAAGAACTAAACAGACGCTTTGGACAACTGTACAGACTACTTCGAAGGACATCCCACCTCTCAATAGAAAACAAACTACTTATTTACAAGGTTATACTTAAGCCAATCTGGACATACTGAATAGAGCTATGGGGGACAGCAAAAAAGTCGAACATCAAGCGCATCCAATCCTTTCAATCAAAAGTCCTAAGAACAATAGTAAATGCCCCTTATTACGTCAGCAACAAAACCCTTCACAATGATCTGAATATACCCTATATTCTTGAATTCATCCCTTCCAAGTTCATAAAATTCCATAGTAACCTATCCAACCACCCTAATTCCCTAGCACAGTCATTGCACTGCACCACTCACCCCTATAATCCTCTTCGGAGATTAAAACTAAGTGATAGTGGGAGTTCTGGCAATGGCCAGTTTCTCTAATCATGTCCTGAGCGTCTGTGGCTCTCGCGCTCTTGGTCATCCTCCACTGGCTCTTATCCAGTGACGCGGCTGACGTAGGAGCATGGGGGACTCCCCAAGACTCCGCTTCCTCCTTCGCATGCGAGGGAGTGGACAACCTTGTGGACTTGGGGGGCCTCTGGGCTGTTTGTAAATATTGAATGAATGATGAATTGTAAATATGGTATGAATGATGACATTTATCTCAATTACTCATTGCCTAATAAAAGGCAGATTGTAATTTTTTCTTAATAAAATTGATTGAAACCGGAAAAAAACAACAGCCAGATTAAGTATTAGGTAAGCATCAGAATCTACAATCACAACCGAATAAAAAAAATATGTAGTCATGAACCTATTTGCTTCCACAAACGGATCGGGTATTCGGATCGCGGTATAAACTGCTATGAAAGCTTGTCGCGGATATCGCCAGAGCTAATGAACGGAAGGAGGGACAACTGAAATGATTGTCCCCACTCCAAAGGTATCCGAGATCAAAGTGCGACCAATCAGCGCATTCCTCCTGCCTCTGGCAAACGGCATTTTATGTAATTGCCAATTTGTACCCACGCCTAGCCCCTTTGATTACTGGACTCCGACGATTTTAGCAACTTCATTTCTTTAATATCTCACTACCGCTCCCGATGTAATCCGTTTTAAGAACTTTGTGTGATTCGTCACAGGTTTTGTTTTTCATTTTCCACACAGAGTATTTTGATTATAGAGACTCATCACAAATGGTTGCCGAGTTTGAAGGGAGAGGCTCCACCCTATTTGTTGTTATGTATACCCCCTTATTTGTTTATGATTAACATAGGATCGACTGCACTGTTTACTGGCTATGACTCTATGACTCTTGGGTGTATAAGTCGTTGACCATTGATTTTGTAGCCCTTCCAACACAGCGATAACAACCCTATAATAGGTACCGTCGACCGTCTTGGCCTTTCTACCTTTGTATGATAGCTTTAAGTGTACATTTAGTTTACATCTTCATCTATCTTGTTCTTGATCTGGACGTAGAAAATGGTATCTAAGTTTTGATTTCATTCTTTGGTCCATTTATGTATACTAGGCATGTGAGTGAGCAAGTGTTCGACTGTGAGTGGGGCGTTACTGCAAGATTCACATTTAGGCCGGTGGAGTCGCTACTGCCTCTTATTAACATCTCCAATAGAGGCGTTCCTGGCATGTTGCGATTCTCGAAGCTTCGCAAACCATTCAAAATCCATTTTCTCCTCTTAGCATGTTTTATCTTTTGGCTTTTGAGGAAAGTAAGAAGTTTGAGCGAGGTAGTCATTCATCGATAAGTTCTTTTGCAGCTTTGTGAGCTTGTTCATTGCCTTCAATTCCAACGTAGAAAGGTACCCAGAAGAACTGAACATTCTTCTTCATCAGAAGTGGTCGATTGGAACTATTTAATTAATAATGTTTCGGAGACATTGTAACAAAATTTTGTTGACCATTGATTTATTAGCCCTTCCAACACAGCGATAATAACCCTATAATAGGTACCGTCGACCGTCTTGGACTTTCTACCTTTGTATGATAGCTTTAAGTTTACATTTAGTCTACATAGAGACACATTACATTTAGTTTAACCGTCGGTTAAATGGTAATGTAAGTATACCTTAGGGGTTGTAATTCAAATGCACAAGGGTTTCGATGACCAATACGCTGAGAGTAAAGTTGACCTTTTGAGTTGTTATCTCCCATTAGTGTGACCATGTGTCCGTGTTCTTTTATTTTATTCAGTAAATTATTGTGTTGGTTAGATTCTCCTGGTGCACAGTCGTAAAATATTTCAAGTCAACTGTGATGCATCACACACCAAATTGCTTCGTCCCAGCTGAAGAGCCCTCCCGCATCGATGGCAACGGACTGTCGGGGAAAAATTAGGATAAGAATTAATATGTAAGTTAGTTTTAAGGTTGATCAAAAATGTGAGCCCCATCACCTTTATTAGTCAGTTTAGTCCAGTCACGTATAATGTATATCATTATACTTGTTTATTCATTATATAATTTCTATAAAATAACAAAACCTGTAAATAATGTAGTGATGCTACAGGAAATACAAAATAATTTGTAAATAGATTCACCTGAGGATCTATAATTATATATAATTATCTGGAAATTTAAAGGGGCTATGAAAGAAAAAAAAAAGAGTGGGATTACGAATTATTGAGGGTGAGAAAAAGAAAAGAAATCAAATGAACGGAATCATCAGTTTTTATTAAAATCCCATAAATGTACCCTGTTCATTTTAAACAAACATTGTCACGTAAAGTCGCGCTTTCGCCAAATAGTTCATTTTACTGCTTGAAGGAACTCCAGCGGTGATCTCTCTCTTCATTGAAACTGATGTAAGGGTAGATGAAAAAGTATTAAAGCGTTGTGTCACATGGGTTTTTTTCTCGTCATCGGCTTTAATCATCTCCTTTTTTGCACTTATCGGTACGCTTTGAGCTCATGGTGGAACCGTAGTGAACTGAAGTAAAAATAAAGGATATTGAATTCGATGTAAACAGAAAAAAAAAAACTTGATTAAGACAATTAAAGAGTGGGAAGAAGTTTTTTTTTCAAATAGACGAGATTGTCACCAGAGTCTTACGAATTATAAGACGTCTTGCTACAAAAACCACTACGTGTTACCGAGGGGACCGAAATTCATTGTTTTTTTTACGAATAAGCGCTACTTTTCCAGGGAACCCTACTTTCATATACTATAGTCAAAATATACTTTTCCAATATATTACGACTAAGCGGGGTTTACGAATTGACGGGATACGAATTACCAAGATTATACTGTAATATGTTATATTCGTCTAGCTCCTTATCAGGAACACCTCGCATAACATTTGAATCAAATCGGTATTTATGTCCACGTGCACCGGAGAGAGTAATCATGCTTACTGCCATTTGGAGTAAAAAATTAGATCTTATACTGCAGTCTGTTTTTACGAAGGAATCAAAAGAACAAAGAAACATGGTTGTTAAGTAGAAGGTCATGGGTTATACTATGTACGAGTATGATGGCCCAAGGCTTGTCCGGTTATGCAAGAATCCAAGCTCAAGAACGTTTGGAAGGTCACTCTGTTCTTTGTCAAAGGTAGGCTGGCAAATAAATGTTTATCATAAACATTTATATGGCATCGAATAGTTTATGAATGCTCTTCGTTGAGGAGAATAAATACATACATAATTTCTCTTGAAATAAATACTGATTTTTCGCAGAAGTATTTTTATGATCTACTCTAATGATAATCAAAAAAAAATTCAAATGTGATGCGTCACACTTTGTTTTGACACTTTTTTCAATTTAAGTCTCATAACATGATATTAATGTAGTTGAGATATTCCCTGCCAGAAGTGATAGGAAATTCTGCATTTTTTCATTCCCCTCATTAAAATTTAGTAAACTGGTAATTTCATTATTGATCCTTCATTTTTCATCGAGTTACTTTTCTATTTTTACATCCCTGGACCGTCAATTAGAAATTCCATTCGAAATGTCATCACGAAATTGGGGTTGTGGAAACAATTTTGATGACAATTTTAAAAAATTTTGGAAAAATATCCATCTAAATTTACAGCACAAAATGCATGTCTTAATCTGGAAGCAGAGATCTTTTAAAAGCCTTTTTGTATGAATGAAACCAATTACTGGTTCATGCTTATTATTAATGTTTGGTTATTCCAGAGAGGTTTAAAGTAGTTCAGAGGAATGCACAGTTATGACTCCAATTGTGCTGATTATGCTTTGGTCAAGCTACAACATCAGTATTCACGAAACAAATTAAACGTGAAAAAGTTGGTCTCATTTTGCTTTCCGACAGATCAGCAGTTACGGTTAGAAAAGACGCGTTACGGATTTTTTCAGCTATTATTTTAGTTTGATGAGTATTACTAGCCACTCGTGATAATTATTATTGCTATTATTAAGTTTTTAAGCAGTTAATTCGGTACTGTATACGGCGAGTGTCATATTCCTGTGGAACTGTGAACTGGAAAAGTTTGCCAGGAGGGATCCCCTGAATGGCACTTGATAAATGGATCAAACCGGGGACCAAATGAGCTGGCAATGACAACCAAATTGATTTATCAATCAACCTTTTCCCATTTTATCAACAACTGGTCCAGCTAAACAGTAGCCAGGCCCTCTTTGTTGGATGGGAAATTTTATATTCTATTCATGGATGAAAACGTTTTTTTTGGTTTTTACAAATGCAATTGATTGAATGTAGAAAAATGTATATTCTCTCAGTGAAAAACTTTTGATTGGTCAACAGATAACAGTAACTTTTAAAGTTTTATTAGTAGTAGGTAATGTTTGATGTTAAATATAAATTATAGGTAATTAGGATCGGATGCGAAGGATAATTTATTGTGTTATGTTTCTATTGTTTATAAATATTTGGAAAAATAATACTTTTCTTAGTTATTTGTCATTAATTGTACTCCAATCAAGATGTTTTCGCAACGATGATTCTCCACTTTTGTAATCAGGAGGTGTATTTATATAAATCCACGTATTATATACCGATTTAGACATACATGTACTTATGACATTGCTTAATTTCGTATGTCAAACTTTCTGCAAAAAAAGAATTAATTCTTTTCAATGTGTAATTCAGAATATTTTAATGTATGGAGTGTCTGGTGCCTCGCATGTGGTTTGAACAGTAAAAAAAACTTCAGATTGTTCAAAACCAATGTCTCAGAATCATAACTACAGAATAAATCCATTCCATGACAAATTAAATATTACTATCATTAGGGTGGTTATAACATATTTTATTATAAGCATTATAATAATTGAAGATATATTTTGTGCTAAATAAAATTATAGAGGTTAGCGACAACTTTTTATCGAATGCCCTTTTTTGTGTTTCGGGCTCTCCAAGGAACAGACTCAAAGAAACCGTCTCATTTGACTTCCTTATGCACTGTATTCTTAAAATGTATTGTCTTATATCACTGCGATGCGGCCTGTATTGGTGAACATTATATATTATTTGCAAGTAAACATTGATAAACGGATCGACCACCGCCAATGAGAAATAATCAACAACAGAATCGATGTTATGCGCACAAAAATCTTACTTATCCAACCCGAGCCATTGATGAACCAACGAGCGACACCCGTAGAATTTACCAGGGACACTAGACGTAAATTTAATACTTAGTTCTATCAACGGCTCAGCGCGGACTGTAACCTTGTGAAACTGCAGCGGCACGTTGCATCGAACATGCGCCACAACAGAGTCACCGCGCTGATCTCCCTAGACTGCACGAAGGCATTCGACTCAGTCGACCATCGTACACTCCTGCAACGCCTGAACGACCACGACTTCCCGGAGCAACTACAGAATATTATGTCCTCCTACCTGGCAGGCAGAACATTTTCTGTACGCATAGGAGCCACGTTAACTACCAGGAGGGATTTCGTTGTCGGAGTTCCCCAAGGGTCAGTACTGGGACCCCTACTCTTCAACATATACACCGCGCATATCGTAGGAGCTTCATACTCCAACTGTAAGGTAGCGGCATATGCGGACGACATAGGGGTCTACAGTACCAGCCTCAACCCGACGAGAGCTCTAAAGGCTGCAGAGGGCGCTAGTCAACTGATTGCTGATAGGTTGCGAGCTGTCCACATCCAAGTAAACCCAGCTAAGACTCAGGGGATCATCTTCTCTTTCCAGCATGGGAAAAAGAAGCGGCCACCCAGCTTTACCATTGATGGGACTCCGTGTAAACTAGCCAACAACATCTGCTATCTAGGCATCAACCTAGGTAGGCACATGACGTTCGGCACACATTTACAAAAGAAAGTGAAACGGGTTCGCAAAACATATTACTCTCTGCAGCATCTTATCACCAGCCAGGCCATATCCCTCCGACTAAAACTCCTCATATATAAGAGCGTCCTGAGGCTAGCTCTACTGTATGGGACACCACTTTTTCGATTTTTACATACCAGCACCATCACCAGACTCCAGAGCTTTCAGAATAACATCCTGAGAACGGCACTGTGACACACTCCTTTTCGCGACATAAAGGCATCCGACATGCACGAAAAATTTGAGCTCCCCACCATCACCGAGGCCATCAGACGACGGCACATCAAATTCTTCGACTCGATGAAGCACAGTCTCAACCCGCTCTTCCGAGACATGACACCACCACCGGTGGTGCTACCGGCACGATGGCAACTCGCAAGATCGGGTAGAGCAGAGAAGATGATAGACATTACGACGCCGACCCACTGACAACAAGCCTCTAAGGGGCACCCTCACTCTGACATCAGACTAACAACGACAACACATGCCTGGAGAGACTCTAGGCCCAGCCACCGGTAGACTCTCACTACTGTACTGACTTAACCAACCTCCACCGAGGATTCCCACATCCCTAACTCCTCTCAGACCACCTTCAAGCAGGTACGCCTAGTATAAGGTTCCTTTTACCCCAAATATTTTATATTTTTCCTACATCCTAAATTCGACCTAGAGAGCTTCAAGAAAAAAAAAAAAAAAAGAAAAAAAAATCAATTACAGTACTGGCCAGTTAGAAATTTACAAAACCTAATTATCTGTTTGGCGACAAACATTTTTTCTTAAGCATAACTCATCTTACCCTATTCCACACTTATCTATAAGGACGTCTGTACCCAAAGCGGTTTCTTTTCCTCAGGAGTCATTTGCATCTGAATGTGGACGGAGAAGAACTTCAAGACAGATGCAAGATGATAGCGTCGTACCAGTTTCAAAGTACACCCTCTACCGTTCGGGCTCTGCAATAAGTGAACATACAATGTGACTTCTTAAATTAGTTAATGTTTCCGTTCGATCCCGTCCTTAAGACGTCCAGCAAGCACAAGCTGAAAAATTACGAGGGGCAGATATGCTTTCTGCGTACAAGAGGGTCAGAACGAAAAAGAAGAATCGAGATTAATAAAGTTTTACAAGTGAATGGAATGGGACGTCGCAGACATGGGGGGAGAGGGGTTGAGAAACCACCCCCACCCCCGCAAAAAAAAACGCAAGAAAAAAAAAACGTTTTAGGCACGTAAGAAGTTTTTAAATAAACAGTAGATACCGGGGGAGGCCCACGAACCGCGCCTTGAATACCTAAATGTGGCTGATCCACATTTAAACAGTTTGCTTACTCAAGACAAATATAATATTCGGTTGACCTCAAACCTTTCAGCTGGCAACCGTTTTCCAGCTGACCCCAGCCTTCGTTATCTATTCCGTTTTAGTAACAAGCATTTCCGGTTCAACTTCTCAGCCGCCATATGTCGCATCGACGTCTTTCATATCGGAGTGGAGGTAGGGGGGGGGGGTAAAAATATGCTAAAACCCCTAAATTAAACTCCCTTTAGTAATGGCAGCCATGAACATAATATCATACAGTATATTTTACTATATCGTATTACAGGCTAGGATCCACTCAAGGCTAGATAAAAACATTATGGAGGGGGAAGAGATAAATATCAAGAAATTCACAAACCAAAAACAAATTAATTTGAATGAAATTTGACATATGTAACATATTATTTGATTGTCATAATTATTTTTAGCGTTTTGCCTGTTTTCAAAACAGGAAAATAGTTCAATTTTATTTTTTAATATGTAAATCTAGGTACATACCGACAAATTCGTTCACACCATTTTATAATGTATGTCATCAACTGGATCAAAGAGAAAAATCATGCCTGTTTTTTTTTTTCAAAATGTCTCATCAGTCTAAATATTGTTATAGCATAACAAATATTAATTTAGATGTAAAGATTATTTATTAAAATAATTATCAAATGTATTCATCTGAACTACTTATGCATGATATAAATTATTTTTCACTCTATTCATACAATATTTACAGACAGCCCAGAGACCCCCCAAATCCACCGCGAAGAGAAAGCGGAGTCTTGGGAAGTCCCCCACGCTCCTCCGTCAGCCGCGTCACCGGATACTAGCCAGTGGAGGCTGACCAAGAGCGCGAGAGCCACAGACGCTCAGGACATGATTGGAGAAACTGGCCATTGCCAGAACTCCCACTGTCACGCGTTTATAGCAGGTCACGAGGCCACTGCCGTTTCAGTCTCCGAGGATGATTATAGGGATGAGTGGCGCAGTGCAATGACTGTGCTACAGGATTAGGGTGGTTGGAAACCTACTGTGGAATTTCATAAACTTGGAAGGGATGAGTTCTAGAATGTAGGGTATGTTAAGGTCGTTATGTAGGGTTTTGTTGCTGACATAATAAGGGGCATTTACTATTGTTCTCAGGACTTTTGATTGAAAGGATTGGATACGCTTGATGTTCGAGTTTTTTGCTGTCCCCCATAGCTCTATTCCGTATGTCCAGATTGGTTTAAGTATAACTTTGTAGATTAGTAGTTTATTTTCTATTGAGAGATGGGATGTCCTTTGAAGTAGTCTGTACAGTTGTCCAAAGCGTCTGTTTAGTTCTTGTCTTTTTAGTCTCGTATGTGGGTTCCAGGTCAGTCGTTTGTCAAGATGGAAGCCTAAGTACCGTACTGTCTCGGATACAGGGAGAGGAATAGAATTAAAATAAACTAGTGGACAAGACTTGCGACAAAGGGTGAAGGTAATGTGGGAGCATTTTGCTTCATTAACTTTGATCCGCCATTGATTGCACCAATACTCGATCTCGTCAAGGTGTTTTTGAAGGTTATGGGATGCTATGTCGGGGTCTGGGTGGGATGACAAGACTGCAGTGTCATCTGCAAATGTGGCCAAGAAGGTATTGGGAGTAGAGGGGACATCAGCGGTGTATAGGTTATAGAGGATGGGGCCCAGGACACTGCCCTGTGGAACTCCTGCACTTATGGGATAGTAGTTAGAGTATTCTAAACCACAGCGGACTTGGAAGAAGCGGTTTGAAAGGTAGGACTGTAGGATTAGGAAAAGGGTCTGTGGTAAATATCTTTTGAGCTTGTAGAGCAAACCTGCGTGCCAAACCCTGTCAAAAGCTTGAGCTATATCGAGAAAGGCAGCAGTGCAATACTGTTTGGTTTCAAGGGCTGAGGAGATGTGATCAACAACGCGAAGGCCTTGTTGAGCAGTGGAATGTCGTTGGCGGAAACCAAACTGGTGTGTGGGAAAAAGGGTTTTGGATTCAACAATTGGAAGTAGACGTTTTAGTAGGAGTTTCTCAAATATTTTTGAGAGGATAGGGAGTAGGCTAATTGGACGGTAAGATGAGGCTTCATTGGGTGGTTTACCGGGTTTGGCGAATAGGACAATAATGGAATGTTTCCAGAGGAGAGGAAAGTGCGTCGTTCGGATAATGCAATTGTATATATAGGTTAAAAAGATTATGGCTTTAGGAGGAAGCTGTTTGAGAATTTGAGGAGTAAGGAGATCATATCCAGGGGATTTTCGGTAAGGTAAGTTTTTCAGAAGGTATTTGACCTCAGAGGGATTAACGGCTTTTGGTGGAAGAGAGAGAGGAATAGGTGAAGTGAGGAAATCTTCCACAGTTGTGCTGTGAGTATGGCTTTGATGAGAAAGGTGAGGTGTGAAAGTATGGGTAAGATGCAGAGCAAATTCCTCCGACCTATCCCCATCCGAAGCCGCCCAGGACCCATCATCACGACGGAGTGGATGTGAAACAGGTTGATACTTTAGGATTTTTTTGGTTACATTCCACAATGAGTTATCCCTGGTAGACAGAGAGGAGAGGTAGGAATTGAAAGAATCGGAACGGAAGGATGCCAATCGCCGCTTTACCAATCGGCAGTACTGATTGTACGAGCGGCGATCAGCAGGATGTCGGGATCTTTGCCACACTGTTCTGGAGCGGCGTTTGGATTGGATTAGGTCTTTGAGATGCTGAGGTAAACGATTATGATTATGGATTTTTGGGTGACGATGGGGTGACGATGCCTCCCAAGCCGACCTCTGGACCAGCGTAGTGAAAGAATGCACTGCATCGTCTAGGTCTTGGGATGTTTTCAGGGACAATTTGAGGTTTACGGACTCCGTAAGAAGCTGGCGGAAGTGGTCCCAGTCAACTGGGCCCCTAATAAATGAAGGAGGAGGCAGTTTGTGAATTGGTCTTAGGGAAATGGTTAATAATAAAGGACTATGATCAGAGGAGAGGTCATCGAGTCGCGTGAGTGAATAGTTAAGTGTTCCTAAACTATTGTAAAAAAAGAAGTCAAGGAGATCAGGATTTCGGTTGAGATCAGATGGCCAATAGGTGGCTGTGTCAGGAGTGATAGTGGAGCAATGTTTCCGTGTGAGTGCAGACAGCAAAGCACGTCCTCGTGTATTAGTGGATCTTGACCCCCAGTGTAGGTGCTTCGCATTAAAGTCCCCACCCACAAGGAAACGATGTCCTATGGAGTCTAGAAAGGAGATGAATTGGGAGTCGGAAATGGATTTATTGGGAGGGCAGTACACTGATGCTAGTGTAAGGGGAAAAGTGAAGGTGGTGATTGACACTGCAGTGGATTGAAGGAAATCATGTGCCACCAGAGGAACTATGTGGTGGGATATGGAGTTATGGACAATGACAGCGGTACTTGCATGAGCTGTTCCATCTGGGTGATCAGTTCGATAAGTCTTGTACTGTCGAACAGTAAATGGTCGTTTACTCGTTAGTCTTGTTTCAGTAATGAGAGCTACGTCGATGTTTTTGTCGTGGAGTAGTGCTGTCAGTTTGTTAGTGTGGGTGCGAACACCATTCGCATTCCAAAGGAGAATGGATAAGGAGTCGGAAGGATCCACTTATGGATTTTGTTTAACGGGGATAAGGTAGGAGACAAGATTTGTAAGAAGGGAAATGAGAGGGGTAATTAGGGTTCTGAACTCTGTAAGGAATGAGGTTAATAGGCTAGTAAGATCCGAAGAACTTGAAGGTGGAGGAATATGCGAGATGTGTGGTTGAGGATGGTATTGAGCTTGAGGGTTAACGGGATGAATGGAATGCTGGGAAAGGTGATCTTGTGGACAGGGAGTGGGCGGTGCCTGTGACTGCTCTCTGTTACAAACGGCATCGGCAAAAGAGACAAAAGGCCTCAAATTTCTGGCTGGGCCGCTTCTTGCTGCAAGTTTTTTCTCTTCTGGCTGTCGACGTTGTTCTGTCCTGGACTTCAGCGTTCTGTATGCCTCGCAGCCCTTGTAGTTGGCTGGATGTCCTTGCTGGCAAAGCACGCATACTGCAGGCGATTTAAGGGGCTTTTTGCACAATTCGGTTTTGTGCTGCCCACTGCACTTAACACACCTGGGAGGGTGGTGGCAGTAAGATTTTGTATGCCCATACGCCTGACAGTTATGGCACTGGACGATATCGCGATTGGGATACGGTTTTTCAACCTGTACCCTAGTGTAGTACAGGTTTGTTAGGTCGTATATCTTCTCAACTCCAGGTGTCCTCTCGAGATCAACAAAGAACAGTGGCAATGCCGTTTTTATTGTTTTATCCTGTTGCCTATCCTCGCGCAACACGTTTGTTATTTGGCGAACCTTGTACCCGAGAGCTGAGAGTTCTTCTTCTATTTCGTCAGCTGGATGATATAAATAGAAGCATTGTTTTTTCTTTTGCTTTGCCACTAATAAAAAGAATATACCTGATAAAAAAAATAATAAAAAAACTGACCAAAAATCACCAATAGAAAACTGTTCATAGGAATAATTTGATACGAGTACTTCCAGTTCAAAGAGGTAAACACACAAATTCGAAATCTTAAAAAACAGTTACTCTATGACAACTTATATGAGTTGTAAAAATATTTTGTCCCCTATTGATTTTTTAAAGGCGTATGCCTTACTTTCAAAATGAGTAAACAATGACATGGGAGTCAGATTAAGAAAGGACATTATTGCGAGCTAACCACTTTATTGAGGCATAAAACTCAATTTGACCTCTGTTCCGAGGCTCAAGTTGAATTGACGACAACAAATTAAAGTAAGATTGTAAGCACTTACCTGATGAGACTTCACAGACCAGGTTGACATCTGTGCCTTCGTTGTATGGTTCTAGGAACTTAGTTTTATCCCTCCGTTTGCCATCATATATCACAGGAGGGTCCGGGGGCACTGGAACAAACAGGCGGGATTAATAACCTCCGCATTAATTACATATTTAAAGCAATAAATTACCGCAGTCAAACATTATCTATAAATATTATCTCTAATTAATTACTTGTGCTAACCTATAGCGCCAACTAGGACACTTACTGATTTCATTTGCCAAGATAATAGGTACAGAACTCAGACGCAACCTAAATACATTGATTTCATCTAATAGTTTTCAGATAATGTTCCTCGATAAACGACACATTTTATTTAAATTTCATACAAATGACCATTGAATAAATAAGTATATTTTTTGTTTAAATTCCTTTAATGCAGAAATAATAGGAAACTTGGACAAATCAGAAAAAAATTAGTGAATATAAAAGCAAATGACATTAATTTACTTGAAAATACTGTCGTGTTAAGGTAAAATAACCCAATCACACCGTAAAGATTTTTTTTTTTTATTCATAACCCCTATTTTACTTATTAAATTAATTAAATCTATATATTAATAATAATATAATGAGCGATAGATGGCTCCTTGTACTGCAAGCCAAGTCGTCTTTAAAAAATAACTCTGATTGTAGTTAAAAATTATGAAAAGTAAAGGCCAGTTGATGGGGTTCACCTTTGGTATACAGAAAATACTTTTTTTTTTCCTTACCCCAAGACATTTGTAAAAAATATAAATATATATAATGGGCTGTAAATTGCTCCTTTTACTACAATACAATGTATTTTAAGCAGTGTTTTTTTATAAAATACATCTGTCTGATTACTATTTAAAAAATATACAATGTAAAGGGAATGAATGATGTATATGATAACACAGTGATAATGTTTTTATGCACTGAGATACACAGTTTGTAGTATATTTTTTGTATTTTCAATTCTTGTGTTTCATTGTAATATAGGCTAGGTAAATATAGGCTCACCTTTGTACTTTATTTCAGGAAGGGTCAGGAATTTATGCAATACCATTCTATTGTACCATCCATAAAGTTTGGAACATGGTTCTCATGTGTATAACTATAAATACCGTTTATTCAAATACTGTACTCGAATATTTTACAATGCACTTGCTAAATAATTACATTCCATCTTAGTTACGTAGTTTGTATTTAGGCACATAGTATGTTAGAAGGTTTTTAGCACTTTCGGCCCTTAGTGCTTAGTTGCCTATCTTTGTGATAGGGAGCGCTTAGTGTCTTCGAGAGGTAATACCGGGCTAAAGAATTTACCTTTACAATAAAATGCGAAGAATCCGTTTATTTTTAACGTTTGTTAATTGGAACTCTTAGATGAAAATGTGGTAATATGAGCCCCCTGATTATCTGATCACACAGCACACATAATATAGCGAGCTTGATGCAAACTAGTAGTTTAGAAACTCCTGTTCCCACCAGTGGGTCCTGGTTCAGTTGCCAATGGTGGTTGATGTATATAGCGATAGTAATATGTTTTTTATAGTTTTTAAATACTTTGAAAGTTAAGTAATTTACTTATAATTAAGGTAACAAATCGCGTACATTATACCTAACTGAAAGTATTATAGTTTGTTTTTAATTGTTTTTATGTTGGTAATTTGTAATTTAGAAACTACTTTTTTCTATCCATGTACTTCATTGAGTTACTAAAGGGGCTCATAATACCAGCTTGGAACATTTTATTTTCCAAATATTACATATTTAGAATTATTATTGATTTTTTACTTTCTAGTCAATGAAGAAAGGATTTTTTTTTAATAGTATAAAAAATGTTAAAGTTAAAATTCCCATAGCAATTTTATCAAAATTCAATTAATTTGTTTTGTTTTTTACGATTACGACAATGAAGGAACATATGGTATTATGATAACACAGTGATAATGTTTTTATGCAGGTATGTTTAACTAACTGAGACACACAGCTTGTACTATATTTTTTGTATTTTTAATTCTTGTGTTTCATTGTAGTGGATATGTAAATATACTGTGATCATTTGTATATCATTTTTATTTCCAGAATGGGATCATGCGAAAAGTGGTCCGACATACCTCTCTCGAGAGGTTGAAGAACGCTGACCTGCACCCGTTGCTTGGTGTGCCATCCGTGGGTGAGTTCATCCGCCGGAGACACATCAAGTTTTTTGACTCGTTGCAGCACCTAACCAACCCAGTGATTAACACTATGACCCCACCACCCCTCCCGCATCGATGGCAACAGACTGTTGGGGAAAAATTAGGTTAAGAATCAGTATGTAAGTTAGTTTTAAGTTTGATCAAAAAGGTGAGCTACATCACCTTTATTAGTCAGTTTAGTCCAGTCACGTATATGTATATCATTATACTTGTTTATTCATTATATAATTTTTATAAAATAACAAAACCTGTATACGAGGATGGTCTGAAAAGTTTCTGACCTAACAAAGCTTTTATTTCACTAGCTTTTATTTATTTTATTATCATCTTCATGTTGAGGTCGGAAACGTTTCAGATCACCTGTGTATAATGTAGCAATGCCACAGGAAATACAAAAATAATTTGTAAATAGATTCGCCTGAGGATCTATAATTATCTGTAAATTTAAAGGGGCTATGAAAAAAAAAAAGTATATCATTTAAAAAAATAATAAAATCCGAGCATTTAAGCCGCTTGCACCGCATTTATTGCAGTAGCTATTGAGATATTTAAATCTAGTCATTCGAAAAGGTGACTGTAGAATAAAAATTAAAATATCCCATAAAAAGTAAGCCTTGATACGTCAGTGTAAATGGAGGAAATAACTGAAATGAAGCGATTATTTTAAACGGCAACAAAACGGAAATGGTAGTTCTTTCCGTTTGGAAGCAGCTACCTGATATGTCTGTGTGACGGTGGCCAACCCCGGATTGTAAGTTAAAAATTAATTTTATTATTAATAATTAATCCTTCAAAAATGTTAATACAAATAAAAATTTAAAGATATTAGACCATCAATATAAATCTTAAAGATAGTGTTTGCAAAATAGTTGTATAAAATCCTTCTTACATATTATTCATTAATTTCCTATAGTGACGTTTCGGACCATTAGTCCATGTTCAGGCATACACAACCAGAAATGGTTCCAAGCAAGTTAATAAATTAGCACAAGGATTATATCTTGATATAGTATTTTTAATCTCAACTAATTTATTTCGTTTACGTACGCATAAAAAAATACGATTTAATTGATAATTGTTGTAGAAAAAAAAAATATAACGAGGTTACTGATCCATCAACTTACTAATTACTAAAATATATGCGTAATATCCTTCCTAATTTTATAATTTTGTTAATTATTAGTTTCTTGCAACTTTTCGGACTGATATCAGCTCATCTTTGGTATTAATATCCTTGCAATTTTGCTTAATCTTTTTTTTTAACAATATTCCATTTAATACAAAACATCTATAAATAAATACTTCAAAAAATATTTTCTGGCGAGGAAATCGTCATTTTTGTTCAAATTATTTTTTAAAATTCGTGAGGATACCATGCACGTATTTTAATCATCAACATTTTCGTCCTACGTAATGTCATGACTGGATTAATTTTTTTTTATTAGGCTCAAGAGTGCTTACGAAAATAATTTTAATAGGAAAAACAAGTAACCCCCCCCCACACAAAATCCGTGAATTAAAACTGTATTGTATCCAGTTGTTGATAGGATTAGTAGCCGCGTCGCCTTCTTACTCAAGCTTTATGACGTCTCAAAAGGAAAGTCTCACTAATTTATGTCTGGCTTGAGACGGTTGTTCAAGATTAAGCCCCCGACCAACTTGTCTGACTCGGAACCCGTTCCCCCCCCCCTCTCTCTACATCTCAATGCTAAAACTTATATAATTCACTGGATTTTGCATTTAAGTGGCAATGATATTTTGACACCGACTTGTAAGTTTGGTACATAACGGTTTCCTTTCACTAGGAAATAGCCTTTATCCTCGGGCGAATAAGTTAACCTCTTAAACATTACAGAAGTTTATAAACGGACGCTCATAAAAATTTACTCCGTTGCCGTCCAAGTATGAGACTGTTATTTCAACTCGCCGGGTTTATTTAGCGAAAATACTCATCTCCTATGTAATTTTAAATGAATGGCACTCTCACCAAGTTTATATTTTTGGAAGATGTTAACTGAAACTCCACTAGCCATAACCTAGAATTTTATAATTTCATAATTTAAAATATCACAACTCATAAATTAACAAAAACATTTTAATTAATGCTGTTTAGGCCCAAACCGTGTATATTGAAATGATATTCATACGATTCAATTTATCTGTTATTACTTTTAATTGTTGTTGTTGTTAATTGTTACTTATTAATAATTTACATGAATATTCAACTAGGAACAATTGTGATATCATAGTACCAACTTTCAGATTGACTGCAACCCATAATAGTTATATATATTTGGATATTTCCCTATTTAATAAGTTGCCATTAGATGTAAAAAACTTAAGCTTTGAACAATTTAAAATGAGAACAAAAAAATTATTAATTGAATTATGTCCTTACTCTGTTCAGGAATACTTTATGTTTTATAAATAGTAAGGAAGAAATTGTTGTAATATAGCTTGGGTATTTTCTGTTAAACTACTGTAATTGTTATTTAAAAAAAAAAAAAAAAAAAAAAATTGTGAAATTTAGTATAAATTATAATATTAATCTTAACTCTGACGATGCAAAAACTTTTGTTATAAGTGCAAATAAATGTTTCTATTCTATTCTATTCTAACAGAGTGAGCTTTCGGTTGGAATCCTTCTCATACTTAATCCCATCCCTTCAAAGTTCAAATGTTTCACCAAAAGTCAAATCATACTATTCCCCTAGAACAGTCATTATAACGCAAGCCACATCCCTATAAACCCTCTCAAAGATTAAAGCGGCAGTGGCCACCTGAAATACTGTAAGTTCATGACAGTAGGAGTCTTGGCAACGGTCAGTTTCCCTGACCATGTCTTGAGTGTCTGTGGCTCTCGCGTTCTTGGTCAGCCTCCACTGGCATGGATCCAGTATATCCCCATATGGGGGATGAGAATCACGTGGGGTCGGGTGGGTCCATGGGATGTTAGTACTTGTACGTATCGTATGATTGCTGAACTATCTAGAAATACGGGTGAACGAGATCAATGATCGCGATTACGTATTATCCAAATAGGACAGATTGTAATTTTATCCCAATAAAGAAATTTCTAAAAAAAATGTTTTCCAGTGTTAAGGTATTATATTTGAATATTTCGGTTTTATATTAACTATTCGGTATGGATCCCATTACTATTGATCCTAACCGTTAGGCCTATTATTGTTGTCTGGAAGGAATACAAGTGGGAAGGTAGTAAGATAAGCTCGTGGTAAGGATTGGAGTTGGCTCCCTCCAGTAGTTGGCAGTAAAATATGACGCTTTATACCCGTAGCCCCTGATTCGGTTTGTAGTCGGCGCCGTCAACGCTAACCAAAAAGGGAAAAAAACAGACCAGGGCTCCGACAATGGAACAGCAAGTCGGTCGTAAGGAACTTGGACAATGGATCGGATAACCGAGAGTGGACGCTATATCATCCAGATTAAATTAAATTTCCAACTTTCGGCACAGATCCCAGTTGTAGGAGCTCTCAAAAGGAATTCCCCCTCCTCTCCTTGTTCGACCTGAACCGGGCTGCAATTCACTAATTCACCTCTGAGCAATTGGATGCCCCATTTTGCACAACTTACCACCTAAAGATCGCTTTGTAACAGCCGGAAACTTACGGTGCCGTTCACCACATATTTTATGCTCAATTCACCAATAAGAAACTTTTCATTGTCGACCAACTTGCTCATAATTAGAAGTGAATAATGAGCACATTTATCAAGGGAATCCAATATTGTTTTTATCGTGGTTAGAAGAGTGGAAGTACTAGAAAATAGTCAAGTTTATCATAAGTTCAGAGTCCAGACCATTATTGGCTCCTGAATCATTATTTCCCTAATATCTTTGACATTTTTTTGAGTTATGTATGTCATGTGTCCTTAACTATAGAGACAATTTTTTTTTTTTTGATTTATACTCTTTATTGGGCTATAATTACAATCTGCCTTTTATAAGGCAATCAGTAATTGTGATAAACGCTCTCATTCATACCATATTTACAATTCATCATTCACTCACTCATTCATACAATATTTACAGACAGCCCAGAGACTTCCCAAATCCACATGCGAAGAGAAAGCGGAGCCTTGGGAAGTCCCCCACGCTCCTCCGTCAGCCGCGTCACCGGATACTAGCCAGTGGAGGCTGACCAAGAGCGCGAGAGCCACAGACGCTCAGGACATGATTGGAGAGACTGGCCATTGCCGTTTTAGTCTCTGAGGAGAGAGGATTATAGGGATGAGTGATGCAGTGCAATGACTGTGCTACAGGATTAGGGTGGTTGGAAAGGCTACTGTGGAATTTCATAAACTTGGAAGGGATAAGTTCTAGAATGTAGGGTATATTAAGATCGTTATGAAGGGTTTTGTTGCTGACATAATAAGGGGCATTTACTATTGTTCTCAGGACTTTTGATTGAAAGGATTGGATACGCTCGATGTTCGACTTTTTTTCTGGAATATTAGTTATAAACAGTGAAGTGGTTTTGATTAAAGAGATATTTTTCTCCCAAAATTAACGAAACGGAACACTGACGTTCAAATCATTGCTTAAAATATTAGTGTATTGATTTTCATATCAAGAAAGAAAAACTTTAATACATAATTTAAATAAAGAACAGCTTTCTATATCGGGATATTGAGAAATATTAAAAATAGAATAACGTACCTGTATTTTTCACGTTAATTTTTTTTTACCATACTTGTAATCTCATTCGCATCAGAAAATAATCAGTTTATATTGGGTGGAATCGTGAAATATAACTTTGATATGTCAGTTTGATAGGATCGTTTTTAGAATCATTATCATAGAATAAAAATAGAGGAAAAAAGCTTGACGAAATACGATGAATCTATGTTTTTATATTATTTTTACATGTAAATGCAGGTATCTAATTATTTACCTATTTATATGTAAATATCCAATTGTAAAATAGTGTTAGTTTTTATTTGTATTTTTAAAGCATTACTTTATTTTCTTCATAATGTTTATATTTATATTTATTTAATTTTATATTTTTCATTCTTGAAGGTAATTTATATGTATACCACATTTTGGATTATCTTTACTCGTATATTGTGCTAATTTTATACTATAAAAGAAGAAAGTTCGTATTAAAATGACGTGCAACGAAATAGGCTACGTTACGCTTAAAATAACTCATTTATAATACTTAATGCACTTGTTTAAGAGTAATAATAAGGAGTTTATATATAATTGTGTTAGCTGCTTACAATAGTATAGTTGTTTGTAGTCGTTAGGGGCAAGGAGGGGTTGGGGGAGAGTTGGAGAACGGGGGAAACTTTCCAAGTGCATAATTAGTTTCATATTTCTGGAACAACAGGGAGGGGATTCGTTGAGTCTGCATCAATTATTAGACCCAAAGCACAAACAGAATATGCCATTGTCGGTTTCATTCGGCTCACGCAGATAAGCTTAATTTCCAAACGATCCCGTCCAAACTGCTATGAAACAGCCTCAGACAGATTTGATACATTTTTCAAAATTTTTATATGATGACTTTGAATAATAATGAATATTGTTCAAGTGCCACTTATTTAAATTTTAAACAATACTAAGAAGTATATTTTAAAATATCTCAATCTTCAAATAATATGGCTTTATAATTATTCCGAACATACCAGATTTAGCTTATTTTTAAGATATGTAGCCATGGTTTTATTTGTTGGTATATGAGTGTAATGTATTGTAGCGATAACTGTCAAGCAAAGTTGTATTGGATAATTATATATTCGCTCTATAACTAAAAAATCTCATGCAGATCACGTTTCAAACACGAATTAAATAACCAATGGTGATTCATAGTATTATACTAATATAAACAACGGGAAAACATGAAACTAAATAAAATTAATTACAAAATAATAAGGGCCTGAGATTGTGAATATGTTACTTACACGTAAATTAGTAACTAATACACATTTTATGATTTACCGATTAATTTAATTTAAATTAAAATTAATTAATTATTAAATTACTTTTAATTTAGAGGCGATCTGGTGTCAGGCTACTATAGAACGGGTATACTGTAAGTATAACAAATAATAAAGTAGCTCCAAATTCTGGTGAATTCAAGGATCTTATATAAAAAGAACTTTTTATAAACGCAGGCTGGTGCATAGGTAATTATAACATAATTAACATACTTTTTTATTGTTGCGTCGGTTAATTTCATATTGCATAATTATTCCTCATACTAGCACCTATACAGCGGGAGAAATGTGTTTCTCACCCGACTTGCTTAAATAAACTGCACTGGCTTGAGCGTGCATGGTCACAATCAGAGGTCCTTAGTGTTTTGTTATAAATATTTGTTTCTTGTATGACTATTGTTTAATACTGTACTACCGCTAGTTTTTACTACTACTAATTGTACAACAACTTTATTGTGATAAAATTACAATCTGCCTGATTGGGCTATAAGTAATTGTGATAAATGACATCATTCATACCAATTTACAATTTTCATTCACCCGCTCATTTATACAATATATACAAACAGCCCAGAGGCCCCCCAAGTCCACATGGTTGTCACCTCTCTCGCGTGCGAAGGATTGGGAAGTCCCCACGCTCCTACTTTTTTTTTCCCTTTCATAGCCCCTCTAAATTTCCAGATAATTATATATAATTATAGATCCTCAGGTGAATCTATTTACAAATTATTTTGTATTTCCTGTAGCATCACTACATTATATACAGGTTTTGTTATTTTATATAAATTATATAATGACTAAACAAGTATAATGATATACATTATACGTGACTGGACTAAACTGACTAATAAAGGTGATGGGGCTCACCTTTTTGATCAACCTTAAAACTAACTTACATACTAATTCTTATCCTAATTTTTCCCCAACAGTCTGTTGCCATCAATGCGGGAGGGGTGGTGGGGTCATAGTGTTAAGCACAGGGTTTGTCAGGTGCTGCAGCGAGTCAAAAAACTTAATGTGTCTCCGGTGGATGAACTCACTCACCGACGGCACACCAAGCAACGGGTCCACTATTTTGAAAATCTCGATAATTTCTAATAAACCCTCGGTCCCTTGGCATTATGAATTATCGGGATTGTACTGTATAACTAAATATATTCTATAGAATATATAGAATTAGAAGTATAGAGACTGATTAAAAAAGGCATTTAATTAGTTACCTGTAACATGATGATTTTCTTAGTCATAAAATGTTTTTATAATTTGAAAATTTTTTTGTGTGTTATGCAAAAAATTTCATGTGTTGCTGCAAGCTTTTGAATTGAATAGTATTGATATCATGATTATCAATACAAATACTGCTTAAGAATAAAGTTAAATAAGTCGTAGATAATATACTTCAGTCAAACTCTCAACGCGTAATCCAGGGGTATGTGGAATATATATTCAAAATTGCAGATAGATTAAATTATTTTTAGAATTCTTTTGTTGCTTTTTTTTCATAATTTGATATACTTTTTCAGGTGCTTACGTTTCTCAGGTGCTGCAACGACGCTCTTACATCAACCGCGTCACTGGATAAGAGCCAGTGGAGGCTGACTAAGAGCGCGAGAGCCACAGACGCTCAGGACGTGATTAGAAAAACTAGCCATTGCCAGGACTACCACTGTCACTTATTTATAGCAGGTCACGAGGCCACTGCCGTTTTAGTCTCCGAGGAGGATTATAGGGTTAGTAATTATAATGTGACTCACGTACCTATTAAATATTAAGTGATCTGCATGTGATTTTTTGTTTATAGAGTGAATATTAATCTAATAAAACTTCGTTTATTTGTGATTTGTTTGCAGTTATCGCCACAAGGGTATGAATTACACTCATATAACGCGCGACCCAGACCGAAAACAAATAAACCTGTGTCTAGTTATTTATCTAGAGAATTCATATGATAGCAATTTTTACACGTTTTTCATGTGGCTACACGTAACGACGGGCTTCAAAACCAAAAGACATTGTACTGCTAACCATCAAACAGCCGAAGTTACCGGGAACGCTATAGAGGGTAAGAAATGAAAATCAATTTAATGCTACGATTAAAATAATGATTGATAATTATCTCTCGATTTGACTTTTTAATTCATGACATTATGATATGCAAACAATTTGAAAACGATTGATACCAGAATTTAAGATTTGAATGATTGATTACTCAGCACCAGTGTTTACTAAATGACTTAGGTAATCATTTAAATCTTTAAGGCAAAGAGATAAAAGTATTTGTTGACCTCATAGGCTATAGTGAACTATAGTACTGTTAAGTCTTTAGATTTTTGTTTTTTGTCTTTTATTGTTTTTGTTTTTTTAATTATTCATTATTTAAGTACTTAGTAACAGTTTTTTTTATTCCTAACGTTTTAATGTCAAATCATTTATATTCTTACCTAAAAATTTTAAATATAATACAATTAACATCTAATACATGTAGAATGCTGTTATTTTATTTATTTACTTTTTTTTTTTTTAATTTTTACTTGAAATTGCTTTGCTAATAACGTGTGATTCCACTTCTAAAATAATCTGGGCAGCTTATGATCCAAAAAAAAAAAAAACTAGAACCTTATCTATGAAATATATTTGTTTTTTTGTGAAACTTCGTGAAAGAAAATTTGTTAGAATGATAGAAAATTGTGACACGGAAACTCTCCCTTCCAATAGTGGCGCCATAATAGATCGGCTTGTCCTCCAAAACTTGGCTCAGCCGAAAGAGATTGTTTTGCAACACCCACCAATGAGAGAATTGACGAATAGTTTAGTTAAATTGATAAGTGTTAGACTAATTAGTACAAATGTGGGTGCTTTGTTTGGGGATTGGTAACTTCAGCATACAAAATTTATGTTCATCTGACTACTAGTTAGTTAGATTAGACTTGAAAAAAGTATTTTCGGCCATCTTTTAAACCTCAAGTCAAATCTCAACATTTATATAATATAAACAAATTCCATTTTTTGTCCTACGTTCAAGGGCACTCTAACGGAAAAATTATTTCAAAGATATGACAAATTATGTTTTGAGAGCCAACTTGAAATCTTGTATTCAACGTCGTTTTTGCACTTCCTATGTCATTTATTTCGTTTGAATGTATTTTAAAAATAAAATTTAGTTCGTAAATGAAATATTGTTTGACATAGTAACGCTCCGAAAGTGACACCTGCAAATTAAAATTATATCAATTCAAGTTTCACCTAATTCTGAATCTTTAGGACTACAATTGGGACAAAAAATAAATTTACATCTGTAGAAATAATTGCACGTAAATTACTTATAAGATAATAAATAATAAGATTAAGAACAATGAACAGAACTTAATGACACAGCTGTGTATGATATTATCTTTAAATTCATATTCATTCATTGTTGTATACCAAATTGATAACCTTTCTGTGAAAATAAATCAATATTACATCAACAAGTAAGTAAGTGTAATGTGTGTAATCGTTTTGTCTATAAATTTATGTTTTTTGTTGGAATTGGAGTTCTAAGGATGCTTGAATAGGCGCAACTTTAACTTTTACTTGATGTAATATCAATAATAAAAGATAGTTTAGAGAAGAGACTTTTTTGTAAGTTAAGATGAAGGTTTTATTTTTTTTTTTAGACCAACTAATTTTCACCCAATATATATATATATTATTGTGATATTATACGTGATTCGTTATTCCAAGAAAAAATGAAGTTCAATTAGACAGTGACGACGAAGTAGCTTCTTATGAAGGCTTATGTACTGTTGCGTGGTGAGTTTTTTAAAAAGAAAACGGAGAAGGCATTGGTAGATGGTGTCGTTGAATGAGTGTTGATGAGGATATTATACTATACCTAAATATAATACTGAAACTAATAAAAAATATATACTTAAATTAAGCTGTATACGAACCACTCTGGCATTGTATAATTCGTTCGTGCCAACCCCAGTTCTTCTACTATTTTTTACCTTTATCACTAACTTCCTGAAAGTAGCGATCATATGTTGTTTCTTTTTTTTAAGTTCTATCAAAGAACACTTCATCCTAATATTATTTAAAATACGTTTCCAAGCACCATTGACCTGTTTTCATTATTGATTCCTTGGCGTTGTGGATTTCATTTAATAGGTTCTCTCTCGTAAAAATCCAGAAACTCCATAATAACTACAAAGTCAATCTGAGTACTTAGACCATCCTCATTTACACTTAGTGGAATGAACTCCGCCGTAGGGATTTCGATTAAGAGAGCCCTGAGAAGACTGCGGCCTGGTGGGGGTCAAGACTCGGGTGTTTAAGTTATCCGATAGCCGAGGGCACTTGCAAAAACCCCTCACCGGGCCGGATCGCCAGTTAAGATAGTCCTTTCTCTTTCCAACCATCCTTAATTGACCGGTGATTATCGTACGGGAGATAATGAGTATAAAAGTGCTAAGTTCGCATTCGAATTGCCGGTGAAACAATTCTCTTTGCTTTGGCATACATCAGCGGTGATGAAAAAAACTTATCCGATATGATATCTGAGGAAATCGAAGAAGCAGCTTTTAAAAATTCAAGTGGGGGGGGGGGTTAAAATATCGCACTTAAAAACTCAAATTTTCGGTCGCTTTAAAACATAATAGAGACTAAAAACATTATGTAGGACCAATTAATAGTCCTCGATGAATTACAATGAAGAACAGATATCAAATTAATATTAAGTAAACAAAAAATACATCATAAAGACATATTAAAAAAAAAATGTAAGGTTCTTTAAGAAATAAACAAAATAAAATATTGTTTAGGAGCATTCTGTAAATAAAGATCGACACAAAAAAACTAAAAAAATACAATACAGCAGTAAATTTTTTTTTTTTCTTAGCTCTCAAACTTATAAAATAGGATGTGGGAAAAATAAAGGAAAATTATTTTGGGCTAATGAGTGCCTTTCACTAAGGGGAGTCCCCCATTTGAAGGATGTATGAGAAGGATATAGGGTGTGGAATGCCTAAAGGAGGCGGGTGGAATCAGGAAGGTAGTGAGAGTCTACCGACAGTAAATAAAAACACTTAACTTAATATATACAGAATAACATACAAGCTGTATATCATGAGATGTTAGCCAAACATTTGGATATATATATATATATATATATATATATAAGTGCAGTAAACAATGAAATACAATTAGAAATTTAAAGGATAACAGTATAATGAAGAAAACCTTCCCAAATTACCTATCGTCTGGCTTCATTCAACATCGCAATTCAATACAATATTAAACAAAATATAATTAAATTAATATGAAAGAAGAAATAAACAGCTATATGCAGTAAACAATTGAATACAATTATTAAATAAAAAAATAAAAGCAAAAGTGTATTGTAATGAATGAATTGTTCCTATACTGCCAAGCGTTTAGCTACACTAGTTAATGAACGTAAGAGAATTTTGGATGAGTCAACACATGAAAGTTAGCCCAAGAAATATTTACAGCATGATATTATAATAAGTTAACACTTTCCATATTTGTCATGGAATTTTAATCAGTCGAGTGATTAGAGAGAATTTTCAATGGAAAATATTTTTATTGCTTCGGGGAAATAATTTAAACTTCCCTTAATGATTCCAAGTTGAAATAATTGGCAAAGTATCTCGGATAAGTTTTGTTTACTTTTCTTCTGTGTAATTAATTGTCTTCAAGAGCCTGTGTTCGTTTGCTTAATAATTCAGCGATTATTATTTTGTAACTTCGCTAACGGGCTCCGATAACAATAACGATAACTCATCCGGTTGTGAAATTGGCCGAGGAACCGTTTTCTCCAATAACAGCAGCCAAAATGAATTTTAATTAGCAGTACATATTATTTGTATTGGCTTTTGAATTCATTTTCACAAACACGTGGGTTTTCTCAACAGAAAGTGGAGAATCATCTATAAAATAAAATTTCAACCAATGGTTCTACAGTATTTTACATGATCTTCAATAATGGTTTTCATATAACGACTATTTTTAAATAGCATATGGAATAACACTTGAAAAAAAACATGGCTTAAAGACAACCAAGTACTTAACGTAATAATAAAACATTTGTATTGGTTTTGGGACTGCTGTCTATTAAAGGAATTACAAGAAGGCTTTGGAGCCTAAGATATATTCTAATTAACAAATGATTCATAATAAAACAAAATTAACAAATTATGTAAGCAAATGATTAAAAGTTGTAAACTACTAGTTCAAAAACATTATGAGTGCATAATAAAGCGGTTATGATTGTAAAGCTGGAATTCGCGTATGCCAGCATTGTATGCATGTGTATAGGAAGACATTGAGTTCGAAAGGGCAGTTGATCAAATAGGGAAAGATTCCCCTTAAGTTGCCCTGAGATTTTCAGGGATGCACAGGACAGAAGGATATGAGTGGATGATTTAAAATAACGACGTTGACGAAGATTAAGAGGGTAAAGCAACTTCAACTCAGTGTGAAACCGAGAAATGGCATCATCCCATAGGATTCCGACTATCATTTGAGTATGCTTTCAAGATCCTGTTAAACACCACCACTGGGATAAATTAAGGAGGTGATTACAAGTCACGGGGGATAGGACGGGTGAAGATAGCAAATATTCCAGCCTATTATCGTATATGGATCAGATCTTTGGGGATGTACGGTCTTTTCAGAATAATGAGTCGTACAAGAAAAAAACCCAAGGTTTTTGACGGAGGAATCGTATTTAATGTTATTCCGTTTTTATTATATAGATGACATGATAAGAGGACATGGTTTTTAGTAGGATAGTTGATCCTATATCATCATAGGATAGGATCATAGTATCATTGGAGGGAGAACTCCTCAGTTGAGTTGGCACAAATCTATTTGAGAACTCCTTGAGCTTTTCCATGGCTTGTAATAGATTGGATGGTGGCTGCTAACTTCATAAAGTAAATACACGAAAGTCATGATCGTCATTTCCTAGAGCAACAATGGGGATACACCACATCTATTTACAAAACAAGATCCCAGGCTAAGAAAATACCGCAAGATACCACTAGCTTCTGCACATTTACTTACTAACAGCCAATTAATCCTGACTTTGTCTTCTAACGCATGGTATCGTGCAATAGATGCTTATTTAACCAAGTCAAGCTATTTCCAGTGATGAAGACGTTTTCTCGGAAACAACTATGAAAACAAAATGAAATTGGCATACAACGGTGCTTTATGTAAAATCCCATATTCAGGTGATAACGATTCCGTTTGATCTCCTCTGTCATGTAAACTAATATTGTTTTGATACAGCGATAAACCGTAAATAACGATCTCAATGTAAAAATAAAACAGGACATTTAATCGCCTATTTTGATTTTCTGAAATTTAAAGCCCTTCTTAATTTTACTGGCAAGGATAATTAAAGACTAATGATCAGTTTTCTTTATGTATAATTTACGAAAAGGACTATCCAAAGAATTTAAAAGCTTTGGTATGAATATATTTAAATTTTAGCTCAACTTTAGTCACCATTTTTTGTTTCATACTTTTTCAAAACGTTTTCGTTAAATCGTTAGATAAAAAGCTCTTTTATGTTTCTATCGTATAGTGAAAATAATTAAATTAAAGTTCTGTTTCTCTCGGCCACGAGCTAGACACGTCAACCATATGGAAATCAAAAGACAAAATAAATATTCATTTTAAAATTAACGTCAGGTGATATTAACATTTAGAAGACTCGTGAGACAGGTTCTCCTAGAATGGTTTGAAATCCTTTGATATTTGACGATCCAATAAACGACCTGATATTTAAAAAAGTGAACGAATTTATAAAGCATTTTAGTAAGCCAAATTATCTATAAATAATAGTTCTTGGATAACTGGTTTTAGCTTTGTTATTGGAGAACATATTGGATAATTGGCAAGCATTCCAGCTGGTGTTTCGAAGATTATGGAATGTTGTCATTCCAATAAGAAAGGATGATTTTTTAGCCTGACGCCCTTATGTTTTAATTCCAAAAAGTATTCGTAACGTAGTAAAAAACGATATTTTTTTAAACCAAATTGATTACACCATGAAAAATTAAAAGATAAATTTTGGTTATTTTATATTTAAAAGCTATTAAAGATTTTAAGTCCTCATATTTATTTATGACTGAGAACGTTAACGAAGAAATAAATTAAATATATTCTAAGAAAATAAGGGCAACAATAGATTTAGATTTTTTAATACGATCAATAATTACAACTCGGAGACTATCACTCTTTAAAAAAAAAACTTTATTAGGGTTATATAACTTAGCCTAACAATACACAGCATAAGGTGGACAGACTGGAAGGAGTATTTGTACTATCAGGGAGGAATAGTTACTGCTTTGTCCCAACATGTCATATAAAGAATGCTTCATAAGGACTTTAAAGTCAATATCTATTTGCTTATTATTTAATCTATTAAGGGACCGAAAGTGTCTAAAAATTATATGATGAATTGTATTCAGCAGAAAGTTAGTTTTTAGGGTTACATTGTTTTTAGTTTATTTTTCTCGAATAATCGACTAATACAAATGAAGAAACCACAGGACCAAATATATTGAAACAGCAATAACTAAAATGTTAATATATGCTAAGTACTAAATAAAAATTGCAGAGTATTAACGATTGCGATGCGGCTTTGCACAATATTAATAAAAAAATTCGAAACGATTAACCCGGTTTAAATAATAATAATACAAATTATTGGTTGCGAAGTCGTCTTAACTCTGGATGACTTTTTGGAAACCAATTCACCCAATTATTTCAGCCAAACCATTGCTCTAGTAAGTTTTACATTCGCAATAATTCTTAGGTTACTAATGGTTTAAAGTTTACTCACATGGTTAGGAATATTTTTTTAAGAATTAAAACTTGCATTAAAGCGCCTTTACTCGAAGAGTAGTTGTTCAGTAGGAAATTACCGATACAACAATAAAACAACTTAGCCAACGTAAATTAAGTTGCTTAGTTCAATATCTGCAGATCTAATGCGATCACCTTCCTGTGGCCATTATGGATATTAAGTAAATGGATGTTAAGCATAAAGAAGGAAACATAGGCCCTTTTGATGCCTGTAACTACTTTCATAAAAAGTTTTTTTTATTTCGTAACTAAGGGAAGACATGTGTTACCTGGAGTCCTGGCTGCATAGTACTAACGTAAAGAAGTCACCGAGTGAAGGTACATTATCAAACAAGAAGACCTTATACCTAGTCCATTAGTCTTGATGGAGACGGTTATAACCTCACACTTTTAATCAACGTAATTCTCTCAGATGAATGTTTTTTTATTCAATAAAATTATTATATATTTGAATATCCCAAACATATAATAATTCTGATTTAGAGCCACTTTACTGCAATAAAAAGTTTGTGAACTCGACTACACCTTATTTATTATTGGAAATGGTTTCGGTGATCATGGAAGCAAGTTCGGATTTGCAAATTACTGGGATTGATCGTTAGGGATTATTCCTACGCACTTGCAGGGAGAACATTTCCACCATGGTCAATTGCTGCCATTACACGGCTATACTCAGCTCTCGGTGGTAGTGATAATAAAAAAATTCATCGTCTCTGTTTAAGGTAACATGTTTCAAAGGAAGACATTTAAAATCTAGTTATACCCGTGCCTTCTTCCTAGTAACGGAGTAAAATAGGGGGTGAAAAGTTAAGGGCTAAGATTGATTAGCCTGTAAATCATTAATTTTGATTAATCCCAACTTTTCCTGTTGAACCATTTTGATAAATTATCACAAAGCATAAACTCCTCACAAAGGTCGTTTCCTCGATGTATGACAGACAAGTACCAGTGACTTCTGAGAGTAAATAGTAGTCTCATAGGCAAACAAATAATACACTTTAATGTAACCCTGTTTATTGTGCACAATGAACATCTTCGAGAGAACCTCGTCCATTTTTGTATCAGCTGCCTCTAGTTCAGCCATGAACTCGTCGAATTTTACGAAGTGATCTTGAAGTGCTGTTTTTTCACCACACTTTAATTGGATTAACTTTCGACATAAATACAGTTTCGACAGTACACTTTTACGTTAAAAAACGTTCTCAAAACATTTTATCTTCTCATACGATGTGGAAGCATTTTTCAAGTATTCAATATGCTTGTCGGATACACCGAGCCTTGGGGTCATTCACCTTTATTGTCTTGTCCTCGTTTGATATGTCTTTCTTTTTTAACCACATCCAGTATTCCTTTATCCTCAAGAATACTAAATACCCGAAACTTCCAGGTTGTGAAGTTAATCTCACTTAATTGCGGGAACGGAATCTGTGAAGCCATGATGCCGTCAATTCACGCTCGGGAATTTTTAATGATCACACTTCCTAATACTGTTAAACTAACACCCACTGGGTGACTGGGCCCGAAACCTCTTAGAGTAAATAGTAGTCTCATATGACTAAGATATCACCGGTGAATGAATCCCAGCTCGTAATTACTTCTAGATGGGTACGATTTCCCTCTCAGGTGGGGGACAGGGGAGGGGGGTTGGAAATGCGCGGAAAACTTAAGTAAAAACACGATTGCTTATGTCTACCATCACATACTGATTTCTTCCTAAACAGCTATCACTGAAAAGGGAGAAAATGGTATGAAAAAAAAGATTTTTCTCGGTTCAAATGATTGAAAAAGTTCCGCGACTTTTCGCGAGAGAGAGAGAGAGAGAGAGAGAGAGAGAGAGAGAGAGAGAGAGAGAGAGAGAGAGAGAGAGAGAGAGAGAGAGAGAGAGAGAGAGAGAGAGAGAGAGAGAGAGAGAGAGAGAGAGAGACTTGCTCCGAATTTTGGACTATACAGGCAGGTTAGAGGCCGGGCTATGCCCTCTAGTGAGCTTAGGGCGTGTCGTGAACAAGTTCCCCTCTCTAACTGACGCCTAACGTTTTTAAACTATTACGTTATTAAAATATGACGTATGTGGTTTATTTCTGGTACGAGAAGCTAGGAACTTCCCTTTATTCATAGCGATGAAGTTTGTACAACAAGATGAATCTAACGAGATTTAAAAAATGCTGTACATTGGTATTTTTGTTATAAAAATGTTATCTGAAGGAACAGACACTGTCGGGCACTCACTAGGGGGCTCAATTTATACCTGAGTATCCCCAAAGTGGTGAGAGACGTCTGCCGCGGGCTAGGGTCGCTACAACCTCTTAGACCCCGTCCGGCGAAAGCCCAGAAAGAGATAGAGCGGGTGGACCTATGGTCTTTCACACTGGCTGCCAACCTAGTTGGCGGGCAGCTTTAATTCGCTTTGATCTGACTCCATAAGATCTTTAGAAAGTGTGTGTGCCCCAACAAAGCACTGTGTTCAGAAGAAGAGTTACAGGGTAGCTTTATAGTTAGTTTATGTGGTCTTGGAATGACCACGAATTCACACTCGGTATCTAAGGGTAGGCGAAAACCGTCCGGATCCCAAAGGCGAGTGTGAACTGGAGAGAGGCAGACTGGATTGCCGTGGGTGACACTGCTGGTAAAATTTGCAGGGCCACGGCAACCGTCGTCCGCGAGGGAGAGGTCTCTCCCAAGGAGGTGCTAGTTTTAGCGAGACGAAGGCTGTGATTCCCACTAGGAAGGTGGGAGGTCTGACAAAGCCGGACTAAAACATAGCGAGGTTAGAAAAGAGAGATGCAGAGGTAGTTGAATGAGAAGTCCATGGTTTTGAGTAGAGCAGCAGGCACCAGTGCAGAGAGAGAGGAGAGAGTAGTGTTCCAAGTGTAGGTCCGATTAGTTATACTAATTTTCTGGGAGGCCCGAGCTTATATAGGAGGCTAACCAGTATGGTGGGGGGTAAATCCCCACCTACGGCTGTCTCCCCCACTACTTCCACCCCCACTTTCACTGACGTCATGACCTTTATTAAACATATGAAAACAGTGATAGATATGATTTGATCGAGAAGAGGGTGACTTATAATTATTTGTAATTAAGAGGTGGCCACAACAGACACCTTTATATATGCGTGATATGATCCAGTAACTTTCAAAATCGGTTTTGAAATTTACTGTATTGTTTATGTGGTTTCTCTCTATTTAAGAATGTATTTTGCTACTTTGGTAATACCGTTTAGTACGGTTTTTCGCTGACCGGAAAACATATTTATGCCAAGTCTGTGATTGGGAAATGCAAGGAAGCAAGATTATGTGTGTTACTGATTCTACAAAGCTTTAATGGGATCTTATACAATGAGCTATTGTATCGGATGATATAGTATAATTTAGGTTTTGAATAACACCAATGTTTCTCATCATAAGCATATCTTTAATTGAGATGCACTTCATCCTAAGGTTCTATACAGCGATCTACAACCCTTACTACTACTATTTATTATTTATACTACCCACTACAACCTATGGAGAACTGCTTTACCTATGTTTGCTCACGAACATTGCTATTATTTTAAACATAAATTATAGGGTTTCGTTGGTTTTATCAAAAACACAAAATGGATCACTATCAATTATGATGTAAATTTCTAGAAATATTACTCTATTATGTATTGAAATTTTATTACGTTTGTTATTATTCTTTAGAGCTAACAGTCAAAAAAGAGATAAATGTATTTTAAAGTTAACACTATGTGAAAAACAAATTTTATAAAAAAAAAAAAGCTTTAGAGTCTCATCAAAAATCTTTTGTAAATCTCTACGTGACCAGTCGACTTCAGAGCTATGAATGATATAATTGTTCAAAATCGTTGTTCCAATAATCCTCTATTTCATAACGAACTGGCAACTTTGCCAAGATAAATAATAACTTTTTAATAGTGCAACACTGAAAGAATGCTTTTAAACGTGTTTATGACTGTACCCTTTAAGACTGCGGGTAACGGTTTTTTTAACCTTTAAACCTGCCCACCCCCGGACTGGCCATTTTTTAGTTTAAAACAGACTTAGACCTCAAGCAGTCAACATCTCTCAGTTACGAGTTTATGAGACAGTGCGTTAAGGTCAGCCAATTAGTACCCGCTAAGGTAAGGTTAGGTAAGCCGCGTACATCTAGTTTAGGCGTATGTTGACCCGTGATATAAAATTTTTGGAGATGCTCTAATGCTTTTTTATGAAAATTTTATTTTTTTAAAACACGGTATGAATTAGGTTTATTGTTGGATCAAACCTCATTATTACTTGTGTGGCACAGAACTAGTTAAATATATCCGCTTATAGTTTATCGTTGATTGAGTTTCGTATTTTTATTTTCATAAAAAAAAACGAACAAATGGGACAATCGTATTTATTATGGGGATTTAATACAATGTGTCGGCGTATTGGGAGGGCAGGTGTGAAGGGGAGCTAAGGATGAGATAGGAGCAGTGTAATCATGAGGTCTCGAAAGTTTTCTGGGATCTGGTAGTGGGGGGGTAGGTGGTGGGGGGTAAACGGTCCGGTACATTGGTGAACCCGGTCACGGCCATGGATTTCATTCCTTGTTGCTATAAACAGTTTTAGCGCCTGATCGGATACTTAGGCTGGCACACATTGCTTGCGTCTCTTTGTGTCGCAAGGGACTCCACCAACAAATACAAAAATAGACAAAATAAAATCACCTCAATTTGCCCACCAATCATCGGCTCCACCGTATTCCGCGGTATTTATCGATAATAATTTAAATTACAATAGCTGTAAGTATACAGCTATTAGCTTTTTATAACTTGCTGACTCGATCTTTGTTGTTTTTACTTTTTTTTTAAGCTTTTAAAATTGATAGATAATTAAAATAATAATAATAATTTAGATTAAAACAAAGATTAAGATAATAGCTTAGAGCAAAAAAAAACCTTTAATAATGATAAGATGCAGTAAAATGCTATTTTTATGGGTTTAATCTTCTATGACAGCATAATAAATATTTACATAGGGCAAAATATTATATTTGCAAGAATATGTTTCCACAATTTAAACTTGACTATTTAATATTTCAATCGAATCAAAATTACTAGCTACCCCAATAATTCTTTGTACCGTTATGTCATTTACTCGCCCGGCAAAAAACTATGAAATTCCTGGAAGTTTTGCATTGGATTCTCATAGGAGACAAATTCTCAATAGAAAAGTTAGGATAAGTACACAAGCTTTATTTCAACTTGCGGTACATGAGCTCATCACATACAGTTTCCAGTAAACTAAAATACAACTGGTAGTTAAAACTAAATTAATTATGTGTAAAATAACCGAATTAAAAAAAAAATTAAAAGACTAATTTCTAATGACACTTAAAGACAAAACGGATATCTTTATGAATACTGATACCAGTTCAAACATTACGCACATCAATTTATACAAAATTGTTGCTGCACTCGTACAATTTTTAAGAAACTTTCTAGTGTTTGTTTTTAGCGCGTTATAAACGAAGTTAATGTCAGTGTTATCATGTAGTCAGGAGATGGTAGTACGCCTAGGTTAATTGCGATTAGGTTATTGCCAAGACCTTTAATTGTCGTCTTTTTGTATCAATGTTTTACGAATATCGTCGTTGAATGGTTTAATTTATCGGAAAGTTTGATTGTATGTTCTACAACCCATCGGAATATACTGATTACTTTTTAGCTAAAATCTAAAAATAAAAAGAACTGGAATACTTAAAAAATGTTTGCTCCTTTTAACTTTAAAGATTTTTTAAGCCCCTCCTATTTTAGTGAAGTGTTTAAGAATCTAGATCCTTTAGAAAATGTTTCGTCATTCATTTATTACGTTTATATATATAATTATCAATATATAATTAATACAATTGAATATATAACAGAAGACAAAACTTGTAGAAGCCTACATTCTATCGATCCTTGGACCTACCATCCTTGCATATATATTGTAACATTCATGATATTTGAGAATATCATGTCCTGCAACCCTTCCATCTGGTCAGCATCGCCCCTGGTGCTCTTAGGAGGGGGGATGAGATAAAGGGCCAGTCTTAGCCTGACAGCCAGAGAGCGAACCAGAGCAGGCTCCCGATGTGGCGGTAACCAACAGAAGAAGAGGAGAAGAAGAAGAAGGAGAGATCAACAGTAACGTTGATTGGATTATACGGAGATCATCGATTGGGTGATATTGATATTGTTTTTTTATTATTATGGATCCATTAAAAGAGATTGAGCTCACATCTCATGTTTTATATGATCAATTAGTAGTAACTATCCTTGTTCAAAAGGAATTGAATATTTTTTATATAATTTTTGTCAGCACTATTTATAATTATAATTATTTGTTATAACCATTTTATTGTATATATTTCACAATTCCCAGTTTCTCAATTTATTAAAAACTATAACATTAGCCTTGAGATCGGGCGATTCAATCGGGATAATTTCCTATATCGAAGACATAAAAACAATTTGAATTAAAGATCTCATGACGGACCTACCGAATTAGTTAAGGTAAATTGATCAAATAAATTAGAAAAATAAATGGTAAAAAATGAGGTAGGTTTCAATATATATATATATATATATATATATATATATATATATATATATATATATATATATATATATATGAAAAGTCAGTATTAAAAATTCTTTCTACTAATGGACCTTATTATGAAAACTTAACGCATACTTATTTAATACTTAATTCTTCTTGTAGTAAGCACTCCCTTTATCGTTACAAACACATCTCTTCAAAGTGAGCTCCTTGTGCGAACTGTCCTTGACCTTATTTGTACCATATTATTTATACAGTATGAAGATTTTCCAAATACCACGAAAACCTATCTTCTCATACAAATCTTCTTCTCGACACCTTTTCCCATAAATACATCGTTCCAATCCTCTTGCTGTCAATTGCAAATTTAAATGTATACCACTCAGTTCTGTCACTGGCCAATGATGGCTCCACTCATGAGGTTCTGTGGCTATTTTCCTTTCTCTATATCTCTCTCTGATCTTCACCACATGGTGAAACGGTAGAACCAGTATGCTGGGGAATCACCTGTGAGTGGAGGGGGGTGGAGAACGTGCATGTATATCTTGTGTGAATGTTAGCCTAAATCTGAGTGGTACATAAGTATGAATGAATTCTTACTTTCCATATAGTTTTTTTTTCAAATAATTAACACTTACACAGGCAATTTTATGTGTTTTATTTTACGTGTTCCTTCGTTTGTAAACGATCACTATGATCCCTTCAGGAATACTGAGAAACTCTCAGTGAGATGGAACAGCTCTGGGAGCAAACTGAAGGGAAAAAATAAAATGTAGGAGGAGGGGTCCTAAGGCAGCTGGATCAGTCTGGATACTGTTTTCGGTTTTGAAAAAGAAGCGGGCTCCACCACTCCGTGAGGCCCACTTTTGAACTTGGCCCGAATTGATGACGTTCCGGATCGAGGAAATGGAACAGTTTTTTTTTCCCCGCCGGTGGGGATGGGGTTAGGGGAAATGATCCCGGATCAATGGAACGCGGGCTAACTTCTCCAGATATATGTGCCATTCTTGGAGACAAATGCGGCGTCACCCCCACTCGACCGACCCTCCATAACGCCCCCCCCCCTACCAACCGGTAACCTTTAAATGACTATTTTGAAAATATCAATCCCTTTGCCAAGAGCTTCCCACTTTTACTCTACCTTACGCCTCTAGGTCACAGTCCCGGAGACGCCCTAAGTCTGTAACCATTCTTCACGTACTCAAATTTTAATAATAGCTATTTAGAATACAATATAATAAAAAAAAAAAAAAATAATAATACTTGATATATTTAACATCATGAGATTACTATTTTAAAAAATAGAAATGCTGTACCTTTAGCCAATCGTTAACTATTTATAGTCGTATAATTACACTCGACATGCCAATTCTTCGATTCATTAGCCAGCTTCTACACTAAAATTGAATTAATCGTTACAAAAAAATATATAAATAATTTTAAACTCTAACTGAAACTAAAGTCTTAGAAACAATTTAATCAATCGCTGGAATTTAAAGGTTATTGTCCATACCTCCTTAAATATGCTTTTGTAATGATAATTATAAACAGTTAATTAAAAAAAAATTATGCTTGAAAAAATGTCGCCCGTTTCGCTAGAATTTACGTCGCAGATCTAGAGCTATTCAAGATTTAATGTTCTAATTTTTCCTCATGATTAAGGATACTAAAAAATCAGCAAATATAGTAGAAGTGATGCTCAATTGACATAACTGCATAAAGGATTTCAGAACTTTTCGTAAAAATAAAGTGTCGAGACCCAACAACAAAGGTTATTATCTAATGTCGTTCAGTATTGAGATGTGCAACATCTAGTCTTTATGTATTAAATAATTAACCGGAAGGATGTGTCTTTCTGAAAATGACCGGTAAACCGTTTTGTGATTAAATTGCTTTCCATTTTATATTAATAGATAACTACAATATAAACAGATATATGGCTTATATAATAATATAATAATAATAATAATAATAAACTAATATAATATAAACAAATATATTATTGGAACCTGGCAGCCCTTTGGGTATATGAAATACTATCTAAAAAGGTGAAATACAGGTATATATATAATATATAAATATATTAATTATATATGATAATATCTAATATAGTAATTTTACGAGTGTCTCTCGATATTTTTACACACTTTATATGTCTAGCATTATATTTTTTATTTATTTAGTCAAATGCTATTATTTAGTTCATATAATCGATATAAAGTAATTTAAAGGAAATAAAACAAAATGATGAGACTACTGATTCTTGGATAACGTCGTTTTTACTTGTCTGGTTAGCAAAGTCAACCGTAAAGTGCACCTACTGTTATAAAATATTATAGGATGGTTTGTAGTCCTGTGTTTCTCAATATATAGTGTAAAACGATTTTTTTGATTTTTTTTTTTTTTTTTAAATAGGAACTAAATACTAGAAAAATATAAATTAAATCATTAATTGTAGAATACTTTGCACTCTTAGTAAGCATTAAAGGACTTTACTATTTCTAGGACTAACTTCGTTTAAGTGAACTTACTGTTTTAAATATTTTGGGATGGTTTGTGGACGATTAGTGTGTCTCAGAATTTATTTTAAAATATTCGTTCGATAACCTATATTCTAATTTCTTCCTAATCTATCTATACCGATCTTATATTAAACAAATAAAATAAACAATTTTCGATGTGCAGTGACAAACGATTCTCATCGATAATTAAAAACTTTCGAAGAATGAATAACCAGCAATGCAGATCAGGACGAATCGGGCCACCAGGAGCGTGGTGGCATCTAGCGGTTCCCGCCATAACTAAATAAGACCCGCGAAACCAACTATCCCCATCCGCAAGACTCGGAAAGTAGATTTAATTGTTATTTATTTAATGTCGCGTCAGCATTTATTAGAAATTTCATTACCTGTTTAACATGTTGAAAAGTTTTAAAATTTATGCTACTCGGTGATGCGACATACGGTTCATGTTGCATTAACGCTCTCCATCCTGACGGTGGGTGATCATTCCACAGGCTGAGAATGTACATACATATCCGTTGACAATAAAGCAAACTTTCAACTATAAATACATTTACTTGAGATATACGATGATAAATATCATGTAATTGCATTTAAATCAGATGTGTTACACTTTATTATCAATAATAAAGTTTTATTCTCCTACACATACAAATTGTATGTTGCAATCAGATTCAATTCCGGAAAAAATCTCTATAAATTGGAGTAAAAAAAATAATTGGAGTAAGGAAACTATAAATTTATTATTACATACTGGAAATAAGTGAGAGGAAATAAGGTTTAACAATGGTCAATACATAGAAGAACGACTATTTCAGTGGCAAAGAAACATTCCTGTCAGTATTTGTGGAAAAAGGGTACGTTTTTCTAGATATAATTCTCTATTTATGAATATAATAATGTTCAAAAACAAAAAAAAAATCTTTATTGTGATAAAACTGCACTCTACCTTATTGGGGAATAATCAATTGTGATAAATGTTCTCATTCACACCATATTTACAATTTTTCATTCACACGGCCATTCATACAGTATTTACAAACAGCCCCGAGATCTCCCAAATCCGCATCGTTCTCACCTCCCTCCCATGCGGAAAAAAAAGAAGCAGAGTCTTGGAAAGCCCCCCACGCTCCTCCATCAGCCACGTCGCCGGATACGAGCCAGTGGAGGCTGACCAATAGCGTGAGAGCCACAGACGCTCAGGACATGAACTGGCCATTGCCAGGACTCCTACTGTTCCATATAGCAGCTCATGAGGCCACTGCCGCTTTAATGTGCAAGGAGGACCATAGGATGTGTGGCGCAGTGCAATGACTGTGCTAGGGGATTAGGGTGGTTGAATAGGTTTCGATGGAATTTCATTTGGAAGGTATATGTTCGAGAATGTAGAGCATATTAAGATGGTTATGTAGGGTTTGGTTGCTGGCGTAATAAGGGTAATTAACTATTGTTCTCCGGACTTTTGATTAAAAGGATTGAACACGCTTGATGTTTGACCTTTTCGCTGCCTGATGTATGTGATAATAATCACAGCCCATCTTGGATATTGAATCTTGGAACTCCTGTCGTCAACTCCTTTTTCTAACTGCTAAACTATTTGAATGTTACATGAGTTCTTGATCCAAATCAAAGACTGAATCCTATTTTCAAACGGATAATCCTTGCGGTTACTTTGCTGTCGTTTCTCCAGTTCTTTTTATCCCATTTCCATAAAATCAATATGTTTCTTGATCGTTGTCAAACCATATTCCACCATCGCATTACTGCTGTGTGTGTTTCTGTCAGTTAGGTGCCGGTATGGATACTCATTTTTTTGGGTATAGAGTTTCAGAAGCAGTTTCTCTGGTACCTTGTTCGGCTAGCTCGTGTACATGTGTTCTTGTACTTCAGGCCCGCCAAGGGCTCTGAGGTGTATACTGTACGTGTTTCGGCAGTAGCGGCAAATTGTTTGCAATACGCAAATCTACTCACCTTATATAAATTACTTGCTGGTTCTTCCCCTGAAGGACTATAAAATTAATTGGTAAAACATAAATGAGGGAAGCAAGAAATGGTAAACCAAAATAATTTTTCCAATAAAAGATTTCCAGATTTATTGTCACACCATCCTTTCTTTTTATACATAAATAAATTATCAAAAAAAAAACAAATGATTCTTCTTATTCTACGATGTTGATCAATAATTATAATTGCTTCCGTATTATTGAATATGTACATATTAAATTCATAATTAATTTGATTCAAAATGGATACGTATCTCAAATGACGAAATGAAAGCGTAAATACTTATTAATTTTGTAGGCCTACGTGAATTTATCAGATAGTATTTAACATAGTTAAATAAACAAGTGTAATTGCAACAATAATTATTTGAGCAATATAATTGTTACAATTAGCAATTGAATCGATCAACAAAAATGTTGATTTGATAAATGAAACCCAAATATAATTTTATCTTGCCAGATTGCTACATTACAAGTTAAATAACATGAATAAGTGTTAAGGTTCAATAATTGTTTATTCAGAGCTCTTTGTTTCCGTTGTATGTCGTGACAAATAAATTTATGTCATGGCCAAATAATTGACTGAAATACACGGCTCACGAGAATTTGAATCTCATAATTTCATGTTCCATATGAGAATGCAGAAAATTGACAATAGTAGTAAATATGAGTACGACCTGAAGACTGGAGATTTGCAGTAGGTGGATGGCCGATGTCGACATGGAGGTGAACAATACTTCGACGGGAGCTGATGACTGATGATGGTCTGTGAGCGGTCGTCTCTTGAAGTGTCCAATAGGTGTCTCGGTCGAGAAATGTCGTTCCCTCAGGATCTCTTCTCGATTAGACGTAATTAAATTCACAGAAAAAAATTACCTTTTTACTTTAACGCACTGACTTAGTTTTAACAGTCTAGCGGTCGTGGGTTTCGGGGCCGTGTCTAACATACAACTGGTGTTGGTTAAGTAAGAGTCCGAGTTAATCCTCTTGATGTAAACAAAGCTTGCACTGAAACACTTGGTGTTATTCGAGTTTACCGATAACGCAATTCTAAATCTAATCTTTAAACATTCACGTTTTGTAACAAATAATAATTTTTCTCCTTCGTTCTTAACATTATGACATAATTAAAACTGTTAAAGTGTGAAAAAAATGTTTAAATTGCTGTTTAAAATAAAAAATAAACCAATTATTAAACTAAATTTATATATATATTTTTTATTTATTAAGAGCGCTAACAATACGTGTATCATTTGCGCATGCCAATGAGTCACAAAATATCATTAGAGTCAGAAGCTATTCGTCAGCAGTCAGTGGAAAAATTGTGCACTTTAGTCTAATTTACAAATGACAATTTTTATCTGGTTTAAAAAAGTAGTGTTCTTTGTTGAGTGTTTTACAGACAATTTATTAAAAAACATACATAAGCACTCCTTAAGTGCAGAAAACGATCAATTGAAGAATATCATGGCAATTTTCAAAAGCGGTTTCCAAAGTGTACAGCATTAAAAGACACCATGACGCAATTTATAAAAAAAAAAAAACAAATAGGGAAGCTTCGTGAAGATAAATTGCTAGAATTATGGTTGATACTTCAAGTACAAATCACATTCACCAGACCTATTGAAGATAACAGAGCTACTGCAAAAACGAGCTATTAAATGATATATCTCATTTAATTGCTACCAAATTGAAACCATTCCCAGGGGAATCCATTAGTGAAGGTACGATTCACCCAGTGAAACTATTGGGCCCAGAACAATAAAAAAATGTTACCTCGACAAGAAATATCATTCCAGCAAAACTGATGATATAGCCGAAAATCTACGTAATAATAAACTAAAATCAATAATTCTAACACCTAAAACTTATTCCACTGCAATTGACAAACAAGATAAAGCTCAGATGGTGGGTTTTATTCTCGGATGTGATGGGAACTTGAAAGTAAGTGAAGAGCTTTTGCTCAACCGCTAGGTTTATTTTCTGATGGTGACAGTTCGGAATCAATATAAATTATCATTACAAAAACTGGTTTCTCAATCAACCGATGGTGCTCCTTCTATGACTCTAGTGTTATTACACATGTGAAAGAAAAATGCACAAAACAAGGTAATAATTCTCTTTAACACTTTCGTTGTATTATTCATAAACAAACATTATGCTCTAAACTTCTAAATATCGGGAATGTTTTAAAAAATGTTAGTAAAATTGTAAATTACGTTGGTGCACGTGGACTTCAATTTAGAAAATTTCTAAAATATATATTACGTTGGTGCACGTGGACTTCAATTTAGAAAATTTCTAAAATATATGACAAGTGGATACACCGATCTACCTTATAACGCAGAAATTCTATGTCTTTCCAGTCATAAAGATTTAAAGCGATTCTTTTAAATGTTGAATGAAGTCATAATTTATTTAGAATAGAAAATTATTTTAATTTTTAAAAGACTATCGATCAATAGATGAAATATTTCTTGTAGTTGACGAAACAAATCACCTTAGTCAACCTAATCTCAAACTACATGGCTTTTTATGGCTACCACCTTGTTTAACAATATCAATTTTTTCAAACAGAAACTATTACTCTCGAAAAAACAAATTCAAAAAAAAAATTTGTCTCACTTTGAATATTGTCATTCATTGCTACAAAAATAACTACAATTGAAGTTTTCGGAATATGTCAAACAAATTTATAAAAAATGGATTTGAAAGAAGATTTTGTGACTCGAAGAAATGTGAAAATCAATTTCAATTATTTACTTCTCTTTTTTCCATTGATGTTGAAACTCTTGATGAAAATTTACAGCTAGAATTATCCAAAATTCAGTGATATTAAAAATACATGGATGTTACCGTTTCTATAATTATTTATCACCGGACCGATTTCCTAATGCTTTATGTCCAACGAAACATATTTTATGTATGTTCGGAAGCACATATTTGAGTGAACAACTATTTTTCTCTTTTAAAAATAAGGAAACTGCCGAAAGATTAGCAGACAATCACGTGCAAGAAATTCAAAAATAACTGTATATCTACAAATTCAACCAAATTTTGAAGATTTGGTCAATGAAAAACTTTTCCAAGTTTCTTTAAAGAAAAAAAAAATATGTTATATTTTATATGTGATATACGATATGTATTTTTAAATATGTTTATATTATATGTATTATTATTGTGTATGTACTGATTTGTTTATAATAAAGCTACGCTTCATCTTTATTTCCATTTGTTTTTTTTTTTGTTTTGTGGCCATTGATTTAACTTAGAATACTCAATATGGCCTCGGTGGTTGACAAGTTGGACTTTAGCTGTACGGGATTGGAAGCCAACACAATAGAATTTCACCTGTTCCGGTTAAGAAGCTTTTGTTGATTTTGTATAGGTATAAATATTTAATCAAATACTAATTATATATATATATATATATTTATATAATATATATGTTTATATATAAATAATATAAAACTTTAAATACATATATAAATATATATATTTAGGTAGGCTATATATTTTAAATTGTTGGGTCTTGTATTGTTTTCTATGGACTCCTTTATACTATTTGATTTTGGTTCATTGGATATCCAATTGTTTATATTTGGTGGTGCTTACCTAAATTATATAACAAAATCTAGCTTTTTTGGGGCGCCTTTGTATTAGTTAACATGGTTTTTGAATAGTTTTATTCGAAGTGGGATTGGAATGTGGATGTAGCCGTTTTAATCGATATTTGTAGTGCTCACATGTCAGTAATCCTTGGTAAAATTTAAGGCGATGATTTATTGAACGTAAGGTGGATATTATTTTCTGGATTTTTGAACTTGAGTTCTTAATAATGTATTCTTTTAGCGAAAAGTGTTTAGCATTAATTTAGATTTAATGCACAAACTCAGCTGATTGATCATTTTTTTTCTCGAAAAAACTGCATTCAAAGTTGAATAAATGGGTATATGTGCTGTTTTTTATTAGGGTTTTATTTTTAGGGACTACTTTCTTATAATTTGTAGTACTTAATTGCGTAAATCATTTCTTTTAAGTAGTAAATATCTATGAACTCGTTTTTTACATTGGATGGAGATTGCAATTCAATTGGATGTTCCAAGGATTATAAACCCAGCCATATTTTTAATTTTTATTACTTGTTTTTACTTTTATGGGCTAACTATCGGTTGTAAAAAAAAATTGTATTTTCACATCTATACATAATAACAATAAAGGAAGCTGAAATTAAAAAAAAAAAACATTAAAAGAAAAGAGGGTCACGTGACTTGAAGTTAGGAATGAATAAAAACTTTAGCAAATTTTATGGATTAAAACTATTTCATAATAGTTGAATAAATACTATGTGTTTTTAAATGGTATTTTAACTTAAAACTAATCAGCATATTTTAAGTTGTTAAAAATGATACCTTTGAAATTTCAGATCGGTTACATATTTTTTTTCCACCACTATCGCTGAACAAATAGACACACCTAAGAGCCCGCACTAAATAAAAGTAGTGTCTTTCCCTTCAGACTTAAAAGTTACTATCCATAGTCAAGGAAATAATGATATTTGTCTTTTCTAATTGAGTAACTTGAAATTAGAGAGAATAATTTTTTCTTCGATTAAACCACTAGGAAAAAAGTACTAACTTTTAGAAACTTTAAGAACTATAATAAAACCTCCTCCACGAAAAACTTCTCGACATTGAGTATTTCATTCTGTCAGGTGAAATGCTCAAATTTAACCTCACCCAAAAGTTTTAGACCGGTTGAATCAAAAATGAGTTCGTAGTTGGTTAGATTTTCATTTTGACGATTAAAGAAACTTATAAACGAAAAAAGTATTTTTGGAATGAACGGAATATTGAATGCCACATTTAACCTTTATAATAAATTTTCGTTCGGATTACTAAGATTCTTAAACAAAGATATTAAATAACCAAAATATAAATATTCTAACTTTTGTCAAAGTTTTCTATTCGAGATAAAACTCGAAAATCTGTTGTTTCGCTAATAACTTGATAATAACCTTATCATTTAAAACAGTGTTACAAAAATTGAGTAGATAATAAGCTAGAAAGTAAACCAATAAATAAACAAAATATAAGCTACGAAAACTGCATATAACAATAAAAAACCCATTGAAACTGGTTGTACTAACATTAAATAATGGATTTCTATTGTTGAATTACCGAACTATTTTTTTTAATGAACGTACGTAAGGCAAAAAAAAAAATGATTATTTATTTCGTAGTTCGGTTGGTAAATATAACTTTAAAAACAGATGGCTTGGATCATGTATAATGGCTGCAATCGTAGAAAACATAAAAAACGATTGCTCCGATCTGTTTAGACAAATATGGAAAAAATAATAGATAAAAAACTAAAAAGCAGATGGTAATAGAAAAACATTCCTTTACAAGGTATTTTGCTTTAAGCTTTTATGTTTGGGTTATTTATTGAAGTTAGCAATATGTTAATGTAATGGATTTCGGCTTTTAAACTATCTACAATATAATCAGCTTTGGATACATCCTGCTACTTAACTATTCTAGTGTAACTTGTTTTGTCAGATATTATTTTTAAAAACTTATTTTGGATCGTTGAAAGTTTTCTGATATTGGTATGACTGAAACAATATGCAGAAGTCTGTACAGTATGACATTAAATAAATACAAAAGAACGCCAAAAAAGTCACATACAAGCTGGCAGCCAACATCTATCTATATATAAACAATTTAATAAAAATAAGAAAATATAATATAATGAATGAATCGTCCGCAGACTAACGAGCGTCTGTTCGGAGAGCTTTGAAGGTTCGTAAGGTATTGAACGATCGTTTGTTGCAGTTTTGTGGAATGTAAACGTCAGTAACCTCTTTCTTTGGGTAGACAAGAAAATATTATTAATTGGCAACACTCCTTAGTTTTTTTTTTTTATTTTCCTTATTTACATCATTTACAATTTTTCTCAGAAGCACGATAAAATAATACATGCTTCTGTCACTGAAACCGTAAGACAACTGCATTATTTTTTTACCACTGAAGTAATTAGTGACGGGTTTAACGGTCGGAAATACTTAAAAGAAACCTACACATAAAAGACGAAAAATAATATCCCCAATTATCAATAAAAAGAGAAAGTAAACAAAATTTAATTTAGTTAGTGTGATTCCAACAGTATATGTTTTTGCGTTTATAGACGTATCTTTTGAGGCTATGTTTCCTGTAGTTGTCTATTTCTCTTATTAACGAGTTTTAGAATATGAAAATTAGAAAAAAGGATTTCTCGGTCTAGGTGTGTACACAGTGCTGGATTGTGGGTAATTGTAGGTCTGTTAGGATTGTGGTGTATCGAGGTCAGTTGTTAATTATGCACATACTTATGTTTTGTACGACTTTCAATTTCCTGTTATTTAAAGAAGAAGCCCCAGTGCAGTGTATGCCATTGTGAGGTGGCACTGCCTTATGTAATATTAATTTGTTCTCAGGTGTCCGTTTTTATTTTTTGTGGAAAGTAGGGTGACATTTTACTGATGGGTTTTTTAGTTTTGCTGTATCTATTGTTGAAGTGTTTTGTGAATGTAACGGTCTGACGTTACTCCTAGGTAGTGAAATCAAATCAATCCTCTCTATTCCCTGCGTTTTAAACTGAGAACAACTTCACGAAAATTGTACAAGACGTACTCACCTTACGCAAGCAGTTATGTGTATAATGAAATATTTACCTTATTCTTCAAGAAAACACCAACATGTTATCATCCCTTCAGATGAAGGGTGTGTTTGCGGTGGCAAAGTTGGTAACTGTGGAACGCAGAAAGTATCAAGCCCCGAGGCCCACCTACTCAGATATTCAGATTCCTCAAACTTCCTCCAAAGATTTAACTTTTGGTTTAAGGTTTGTCTTAACGTGATAATCTTCCTTAGAGATCAGATGATTATTAAATCAAGAGAATGTAACAAACAGTTATTTCCAAGTTTTAAAATTTAATTCACTCAAACTCGACTAAAAAACCATTTAAACTTAGGATGTTATAATATATATAGGTAACTGTTTAACAATATGTATTGTTGATTACATAGGAATCTGTATATTTATAATTATTGATGATAACTGCAATTAAGTACCTCATTATTCATCAATGGTATTTACATCATTAATATATTTACAATTTGCTTCTGCAGCATTATTAATTGGGGTGTAACAATTCATCCATACTTATGTACAAATTCCATTCATACAACATATACACACACATTCTGCCCATGAGCCCTTCCCACGTCAAATCAGATTCCACCAGCTTGCTTGTACAAAGGTCGAAAGCAGCGGGAGCTCTTTGACCGTTTCCGGACTAGAGAAAGAGGGAAAGAGAGCCACAGATGCTCAAGACATAAGTAGGGACGATGACTAGCGTCAGGGCCTACATGATGACTCACATTTATATTTAGGTGACGAGAGGGGTTGTAAGAATGAGTGTTAAGGATTTATTGCTAATATATTGATAAATCAAAAATCATATTGACTCGGATAAAACAAGCTTTTAACAAATTAAAAGCTTCTGTGCACATCTTAAAAATAACTTTATTCAACAATAACCAGAATCCCCCACAAGATAGCTGGAGCGTTCTTCTATATCACCAACCGTTCATGTGATCGCCACATCCCATTCTCTTTCAATTATCATTATCACCTCCATATCCATCCTAATCCATATGACAATGCTATATACTCCCATCTCATCCCCGGCAACCCAGTGCCTTAGGCGGGAGTGCCCTTGTTACTTCTCCTAAACCCACTAGCATTTTGTTTGTAGTTAGCTCTGTCGTTACTAAATGGTTAAGTGGTGTTTGGCTAGGGAAACAAACCCCAAAAGTGACAAGAATGTGTCAAAAGACGTTCTAAGCACTACTTAAAATACTATGTATTGATTTCATGTTCAAATTCGCACAAGGATGTATAAATTAAATTAGCAACAAACACTTGATCCTAATAACTAACATTTGAATGCTGAGTGTGTAACTGTTTCTTTGTGGTTGGGCGTTTTACAGGCTGAACCACCAGTCGAGGAAAGTAGACATTTTTAATAAGAACCGTCCTTTAAGCTGTCTGAGGTAATAATTACTTTCTTCTGATGGAGACTAACCGGGTACGCTTACCGTCCCTGCGCTATTATTGTGGTCTGTTTGCAGAGAAGAGGGCTGCCGGGGCCCCGTGGGAAATATGTACGCAGGAACACGGACTCCGATTCACTTCCTCCGCTTGAGCACTGAACCCTCTTCAAACTGACTGGATCGCTTCGGTATTATCCGTGATTCTACCAAACTCTTCTTCCTGCTTTATGTCAGTCCTATTTCTATAACGATGTTCAAGTCACCCCAGGTGCTCCGGTATAAAGGGAAATCGACCCCCGAACATTATAAACAGGCTCTTGGAAATTAGAAGAAAAGTTAAAACCTTTATACGGACCTGAGGAGTTAGCGGAAGTATTAAATGGTGTAAGATATCGGTACCTTATTCATACAGAATAGATGAATAAGAATAGAAATATTACTCCTTTTCTAAGTCACCCATAAATAACATTAATGTTTAGATGACAATTCATATATTGCAAATAAATAAAAATTCCGATGTAAAATAAAGTGTAAACCTCTATAAGAAGGTAAAAATAATTATAAAAGGAAATATAAAGTTGTTTTGCAGCATTTAGAAATAATGTCATAGAAGAATCCATATATAAAAAACAACAACAAACAGAACATGTACAGTGTCATCCGGCAATTAATGAATATATATATATATATATAAGTTAAAGTTAATCGAACTAAAAACTCAGAAAAGTTGGTAATCAGAACAGGTAGAGCGTTGTTACAAGACTGCTTTATTTACTCCAAATCACCTCTATCTATACGTTTTACATGTACAGATAATAATATGTTTGGGGATTAAGGCTGGGCACTAGCGGCGCTTGGACTTAACTCCCCCCCAACCAGTTTACGAACACCCATTCGCAAACTTTGAAGTCCAACACTCGGACGTCTTAGTCTATTCAAATACCACTCCGCTAATGTTACAAGGGAGCAAAGGCCAGCCCCGCCCGTACACAGCCTCTAATCCCTTACTTTAAGCTCTAATCCTATGAAACTTAAAGACCAACTGTCACTTATAAAAAAAACATAAAAGAAAACTTTGACTTTGAAACAAAACTTGAAACTTTGAAAAAAAACAATACTTTTGTGGGAAAAATCACATAACTATTACTGTTTACAATGTTCCTCGCGTGTATGGTCTGAGGACACTCCAGCTCATTCCTGATCTACAACCTCCCCCCCTGGTGGAAGTTCTATGTGGACATTTCGCCCCTTCTTAGGGGGTCGTAGCCTCTAAATTGTCACGACGTTGTGTTCCCTAATTACGACCACTTTAAATGGGCCCTCATATCGCACCAGCTCTTGCTCCTATTCGACCCTAGTTTTCTATAGACGATAGTCCCAATTTTAAGTTCCCCGATTCGATCCCAGACTTTGAGGTTTTCCCGTTCCACTCGTCTCGCTTTGTCCCTCGTTAACCTTTCTCGGACTTTGTCCCACATTTTCCTTAAGCCGACTGTGTTCCTGGCCATTTTCTCCGCCATTCCCTTGTCTGCTACCGTCTCTGCCCCATTTCTCCGTCTTCCACGCAGCCTAAAGAGGATCTCGAACGGGGAGAACCCCGTCGCGGTGTGGATCGAATAATTGTAAGTGGCCACCGCCTTCGGCATCGCCTCATTCACCGGCAGACCCTTTTCCACGTGATATACCCGCAGGTGGTCACTCAGGGTGCTGTGCAATCGTTCTATCCCTCCTCTACTCTTAGGGTGCCCTGGGGCATTAAGATGCCAAGAGACATCCAGCGTCTTCATTTCTTTCCGGATGTTGGCACTGTCGAATTCTCTGCCCCCATCCGACGAGATCCGGTCTGGTACTCCGTAAAACTGGAACCAGGTATTCAATGCCAGCATTACCGCGTCTGATGACCGTTCTTGCACCGGGTGTGTCATGGCCACCTGCTAAAGATGTCGATCGTGGTGTCTTTGAATGTCTCCACCATCGATGTACACCGAATAAATGACCTATCCACTCCAAGCTGTTCCGTTCGCCAGAGTCTTTGAATTTTCTCCCAAATAGTGGCATTCCTTAAAAATAAATGATGGGTCTTTCCTGGTTCCGAGGCATCTTTCAGTGCTCGGCAAATTTGGTTGTTCCTAACCCCTGGTGGTGACCAAATCGTCGCGATTTTACTTCTCCCATAGTTGTCATATGCGATCTGCAGCCACCCTGAGGTCTTGGATTTCCAAATTATCTGCCGTCTTTTGTTGTTCAAGATCCCCTCTATTACTTCCATGCCGACCGGTCTTTTTGCGGCGGGAACTTTCTCTTCAAGGGTTTGCTCGCCCTCACTATCTCCTCGCGTACCGCGGCTTCCAACCTCCCTGAGTGTCCATTCCCAGAGAAACTGTTGGATTCCCCCGGATGGTTCCCCTTCTTCCAATGTATTAACAGTAATGGCTTTGGACAGCCAGTCTGCCACTACGTTATATAAGATCACCATATTGTACTGGGACAAAAACTCTTTTCACCTCGTGACCCGTGCCGAGGACTCCTTGAACTTTCCTACCCATTGTAGGGGTCTGTGGCCCCTTTACATCTGTGGGCACTACTATCCTTCTAATCGCCTCGACCTTCGTAGAGTCTGGCTTAACCCCCTCCCGTGAGATGGTGTGGCCCAAAAAATTGGTTCTTTCCTTCCCCAATAGAGACATCTCCATGGACAATTTTAACGGGAAAATATTATAATCTATTCTAGGATTTAAGAAAGCTTTTAAGTTAAATAAACGTGACCAAAATATTCCACATTTTTACCATATAGTTTACCTTTATGGATTATTTACTAAATTTTGTTTAATATAATTGGCGAGGGAGCCCTCAAGAGTGAGTAAATTGCTTATTATATTTAGAGTGAAGTGAGAAAAGTGATATCGGATTGAGTAGTCGGCCATTTGCAACGCCCTACTCGACGATCACTAACGATCGTTCTCTGAGCCATTCGGTCTAGTGGCTCAGAGCCAAGACCCGTGACTCGCCACTGGGAGTTGTGAGCTTGAATCCCACGGCGCTACGTACTTCTTTTCCGAATAAAAAACCGTTGTTATGATAAAATGAGATTTTATCAACAACTAATGTCTCAAAATAGGAAAAAAAGATCTAGATCGCTAGGTCCAACTCCAACACCGTCGCCTGTAAAGCGAAAACCAAGAAGGTCGAATAGGAACGTACAAATGACCTCCTCTGCAGCTAGTTCCATGGAGGAGATACCTCCACAGGCCAGCACATCCAAAAAAGAAACAGCCTTAGAGTCCCCTTTTTTCACGCCAAACACCTTTGAGGCTTTGAAAAATATCCCAACAGAAGAAATGGAAGTCAACAAAACTCCAACACAGCCCAAACCGCCTGCTCTTTTTGTACGCAACATTAGCAACTTCAAATTACTATGCTCACAAATGAGCAAAATTGTTGGTACCGGAAAATATACGTGCCTCAATCGCTCTCGGGATACAAAAATTTCCCCAGACACTCCCGATACTTATCGAGCGATTGTTAAATATTTAGATGAAACCAATGCAGACTACCACACCTACCAATTAAAGCAGGAACGATCACTCCGAGTGGTGATCAGAAATTTGCACCCGACCACACCAGCTGACGAAATAGAAGAAGAACTCTCAGCTCTCGGGTACAAGGTTCGCCAAATAACAAACGTGTTGCGCGAGGATAGGCAACAGGATAAAACAATAAAAACGGCATTGCCACTGTTCTTTGTTGATCTCGAGAGGACACCTGGAGTTGAGAAGATATACGACCTAACAAACCTGTACTACACTAGGGTACAGGTTGAAAAACCGTATCCCAATCGCGATATCGTCCAGTGCCATAACTGTCAGGCGTATGGGCATACAAAATCTTACTGCCACCACCCTCCCAGGTGTGTTAAGTGCAGTGGGCAGCACAAAACCGAATTGTGCAAAAAGCCCCTTAAATCACCTGCAGTATGCGTGCTTTGCCAGCAAGGACATCCAGCCAACTACAAGGGCTGCGAGGCATACAGAACGCTGAAGTCCAGGACAGAACAACGTCGACAGCCAGAAGAGAAAAAACTTGCAGCAAGAAGCGGCCCAGCCAGAAATTTGAGGCCTTTTGTCTCTTTTGCCGATGCCGTTTGTAACAGAGAGCAGTCACAGGCACCGCCCACTCCCTGTCCACAAGATCACCTTTCCCAGCATTCCATTCATCCCGTTAACCCTCAAGCTCAATCCCATCCTCAACCACACATCTCGCATATTCCTCCACCTTCAAGTTCTTCGGATCTTACTAGCCTATTAACCTCATTCCTTACAGAGTTCAGAACCCTAATTACCCCTCTCATTTCCCTTCTTACAAATCTTGTCTCCTACCTTATCCCCGTTAAACAAAATCCATAAGTGGATCCTTCCGACTCCTTATCCATTCTCCTTTGGAATGCGAATGGTGTTCGCACCCACACTAACGAACTGACAGCACTACTCCACGACAAAAACATCGACGTAGCTCTCATTACTGAAACAAGACTAACGAGTAAACGACCATTTACTGTTCGACAGTACAAGACTTATCGAACTGATCACCCAGATGGAACAGCTCATGCAGGTACCGCTGTCATTGTCCATAACTCCATATCCCACCACATAGTTCCTCTGGTGGCACATGATTTCCTTCAATCCACTGCAGTGTCAATCACCACCTTCACTTTTCCCCTTACACTAGCATCAGTGTACTGCCCTCCCAATAAATCCATTTCCGACTCCCAATTCATCTCCTTTCTAGACTCCATAGGACATCGTTTCCTTGTGGGTGGGGACTTTAATGCGAAGCACCAACACTGGGGGTCAAGATCCACTAATACACGGGGACGTGCTTTGCTGTCTGCACTCACACGGAAACATTGTTCCACTATCACTCCTGACACAGCCACCTATTGGCCATCTGATCTCAACCGAAATCCTGATCTCCTTGACTTCTTTTTTTACAATAATTTAGGAACACTTAACTATTCACTCACGCGCCTCGATGACCTCTCCTCTGATCATAGTCCTTTATTATTAACCATTTCCCTAAGACCAATTCACAAACTGCCTCCTCCTTCATTTATTAGGGGCCCAGTTGACTGGGACCACTTCCGCCAGCTTCTTACGGAGTCCGTAAACCTCAAATTGTCCCTGAAAACATCCCAAGACCTAGACGATGCAGTGCATTCTTTCACTACTCTGGTCCAGAGGTCGGCTTGGGAGGCATCGTCACCCCATCGTCACCCAAAAATCCATAATCATAATCGTTTACCTCAGCATCTCAAAGACCTAATCCAATCCAAACGCCGCTCCAGAACAGTGTGGCAAAGATCCCGACATCCTGCTGATCGCCGCTCGTACAATCAGTACTGCCGATTGGTAAAGCGGCGATTGGCATCCTTCCGTTCCGATTCTTTCAATTCCTACCTCTCCTCTCTGTCTACCAGGGATAACTCGTTGTGGAATGTAACCAAAAAAATCCTAAAGTATCAACCTGTTTCACATCCACTCCGTCGTGATGATGGGTCCTGGGCGGCTTCGGATGGGGATAGGTCGGAGGAATTTGCTCTGCATCTTACCCATACTTTCACACCTCACCTTTCTCATCAAAGCCATACTCACAGCACAACTGTGGAAGATTTCCTCACTTCACCTATTCCTCTCTCTCTTCCACCAAAAGCCGTTAATCCCTCTGAGGTCAAATACCTTCTGAAAAACTTACCTTACCGAAAATCCCCTGGATATGATCTCCTTACTCCTCAAATTCTCAAACAGCTTCCTCCTAAAGCCATAATCTTTTTAACCTATATATACAATTGCATTATCCGAACGACACACTTTCCTCTCCTCTGGAAACATTCCATTATTGTCCTATTCGCCAAACCCGGTAAACCACCCAATGAAGCCTCATCTTACCGTCCAATTAGCCTACTCCCTATCCTCTCAAAAATATTTGAGAAACTCCTACTAAAACGTCTACTTCCAATTGTTGAATCCAAAAACCTTTTTCCCACACACCAGTTTGGTTTCCGCCAACGACATTCCACTGCTCAACAAGGCCTTCGCGTTGTTGATCACATCTCCTCAGCCCTTGAAACCAAACAGTATTGCACTGCTGCCTTTCTCGATATAGCTCAAGCTTTTGACAGGGTTTGGCACGCAGGTTTGCTCTACAAGCTCAAAAGATATTTACCACAGACCCTTTTCCTAATCCTACAGTCCTACCTTTCAAACCGCTTCTTCCAAGTCCGCTGTGGTTTAGAATACTCTAACTACTATCCCATAAGTGCAGGAGTTCCACAGGGCAGTGTCCTGGGCCCCATCCTCTATAACCTATACACCGCTGATGTCCCCTCTACTCCCAATACCTTCTTGGCCACATTTGCAGATGACACTGCAGTCTTGTCATCCCACCCAGACCCCGACATAGCATCCCATAACCTTCAAAAACACCTTGACGAGATCGAGTATTGGTGCAATCAATGGCGGATCAAAGTTAATGAAGCAAAATGCTCCCACATTACCTTCACCCTTTGTTGCAAGTCTTGTCCACTAGTTTATTTTAATTCTATTCCTCTTCCTGTATCCGAGACAGTACGGTACTTAGGCTTCCATCTTGACAAACGACTGACCTGGAACCCACATACGAGACTAAAAAGACAAGAACTAAACAGACGCTTTGGACAACTGTACAGACTACTTCAAAGGACATCCCATCTCTCAATAGAAAATAAACTACTAATCTACAAAGTTATACTTAAACCAATCTGGACATACGGAATAGAGCTATGGGGGACAGCAAAAAAGTCGAACATCAAGCGTATCCAATCCTTTCAATCAAAAGTCCTGAGAACAATAGTAAATGCCCCTTATTATGTCAGCAACAAAACCCTTCATAACGACCTTAACATACCCTACATTCTAGAACTCATCCCTTCCAAGTTTATGAAATTCCACAGTAGCCTTTCCAACCACCCTAATCCTGTAGCACAGTCATTGCACTGCGCCACTCATCCCTATAATCCTCCTCGGAGACTGAAACGGCAGTGGCCTCGTGACCTGCTATAAACGCGTGACAGTGGGAGTCCTGGCAATGGCCAGTTTCTCCAATCATGTCCTGAGCGTCTGTGGCTCTCGCGCTCTTGGTCAGCCTCCACTGGCTAGTATCCGGTGACGCGGCTGACGGAGGAGCGTGGGGGACTTCCCAAGACTCCGCTTTCTCTTCGCGGTGGATTTGGGGGGTCTCTGGGCTGTCTGTAAATATTGTATGAATGAGCGAGTGAATGATGAACTGTAAATATAGTATGAATGAGAGCATTTATCTTAATTACTTATTGCCTTATAAAAGGCAGATTGTAATTTTAGCACAATAAAGGATTATATATATATAATATAATTGGAGCAAATTGTGTCTTGTGTAGTGTTGTACGACCACTATTGTTGTTTATTTATACACAGTTAAAAACGAAGAAGATTTCTTAGTATATTACCACATCAAGTTTTTTGACTCGTTGCAGCACCTAACCAGCCCAGCGTTTACTGTGTGTTAACATAGGGGCCCACCACCCCTCCCGCATCGATGGCATCACACTGTCGGGGAAAAATTAGGTTAAGAATTAGTATGTATGTTGGCTTTAAGTTTGATCAAAAAGGTGAGCCCCATCCCCTTTATTAGTCAGTTCAGTCCAGTCACGTATAATGTGTATCATTATACTTGTTTATTCATTATATAATTTTTATAAAATACCAAAACCTGTATATAATGTAGCGATGCTACAGGAAATACAAAAATAATTTGTAAATAGATTCGGCTGAGGATATATAATTATCTGCAAATTTGAAGGGGATATGACCATGCCCAATACTGTTAGATACATAGGTTTTCACCTGTACAAAGGGCTGACATGGAATCCTCACACTAAAAAACCAGGTTGAGATATAGAAAAGGTTGCTGAATCCAATTTGTACTTACCAAATAGAAGTATGTGTGATTTACAAATCTTTGGACAACAAACGATTACAAATATTGCAATTACAAGTCCCAAGAACTTTAGTCAATGCTCTTTACAAACTCATCATCCAAATCTTATTTTCATCTCTTTATTCAGAAAAACTCATCTTTTCAATCCTCACCTCACATAAGACGGTGGTGCTTGCTATGTGTTGTACGTAGATATGTAAGTCATAGGGTTCTGGCACTGCCCATCATTTCTACAGAGCGTCTGTGGCTCTCCGTTTGGTCTTGTACACACAGTGAAAAGGTTGGAAAAGGAGGCGGGGGGAGCCTTTTATATTTCCTCGTTTTAGGGCCCTTACACACCAGCTTGCTAAGGGATTGCCATGGGGCTCCTGGGGAGACTGTGAATGTAAAGTATATATTGTATATATGTTCGTATGAATGGGAAGTATTAACAAATTCTCTCATCCCAATTAATAATGCTGTAAAAGCGAATTGTAATTTTCGAATAAAGATCTTATATATGTATTAATAATGAAATAAATAAATTAATACCTTGTTCAATTATGAATTGATGGGCTTGGTTATGGAAACGCTTTTCTTTTCAAAAAAGAGACATCCAAAAATCATACGAAAAAGAAGTTAGTAAAAACAATAGAGGGTTGAACTGTGAATTCACGACGGAAATTTTATTATAGCTCAAATCAACCATGACGGTATTATCGTGCTAGAGGGCATTTTTGTTCAGAATTGAACTGTTTCTATTAAATCTAAACAGGGTTTACTCGTATTTTCAATACAGCAACAGTCCCACGAAATTTACATTACTATACAATCCCCGCCTTAATACAATCAATCTTTTGTACACGGCGGCCACGTGGAATAATTGATCGAACTGAAAATAATTTACGGAATAAACTTTACATAAAAAGATTGAAAAATATTTTTTAATTTATCTAACTTTGAACCTCTACTAACTTCCTTTTAACTGATAGCTTTTTTTACGCCAAAATAATTCTAAGGCTAAGACACAAATAAACAGATTTTGCTTATTTAATAACTCACAAGTACACATAGTTTTTTTTTTTTAGAAAAAAGCAAATAGTCAAGAAATTGTACAGAGAAATAATCGAACGAAAATCTGCTTACCATGCATAATAAAACATTAAATAGAAGCATGGAATAATATAAAACGAATAAACCAAGAGAGAGAGAAACGTTTACACAAAGGAACGAGGATGGTTTATTAATAGCGAATGTTTCCTCCTATGATGAAAGGTAGGTTTATTTTGGAGGGGGGGGGGGTGTAGATTGGTTTTGATAACCTGGATCTTTCAGTTTCCCGATGAATATTTATTTCTCTGGTATGGGCAGCAGTGTAGTATTCACAGAGTCGTTTGTCTTTGAATTTCTTTTTATTTAAATTTACATGTACGCTTCTCATAGATGTTACGTTAAGACTCAAACTTGGGATCACGAAATCGTAGAGTAAATCATCTGAAATGTTTTCTTTTAAAAAGAACGTTCCAGGCTTCGTCCAGAAATGTACATTTATGTTTTTTAACATAAAAAAAATTGCCTTCGAATTAACTTCCAACTAAGGTTTTAGTGAGCAATAACTGAAGCCGTGCTTTGTTCTACGGAAGCTAGTTTTTGGAGCGATTTCGCAATATGAAATTAACGATACAGCAATACAAAAGGTTAGATGAATCTAGTATAATGTTCTGCTTGTGGCTATCAATTATGAGAGAATATATAGAGAACAGGAAGTGATTATGAAATGAAGAAAGGACGCTTTTGATGCCTGAAAACTGCTTTAAATCAAACCGTGATGTTTAAATTGTACTGAGAATACATAATGCCTGACGGTCTGGCGAATTCTAAACCAAACCGCAATCAAAAGAGGGCAGGGGTTCGCATAGGACCAAAAATGTCTAGAAGAATTAAAGTTTCCAGGCGGTCTCCTAAAGGCACCTGAGCTTATAAGGAATATTGCCTTATAGCGAATTTCATCAGTTGTTTTTTTTTTTGTTAGTTTTAGATAAGGTGTCAAATAGTTTATTATTTCTTTGAATGTGACAAAACTCAGCCAATATTACGACCAGTTAGGATACTTTGTTCCTGAGATTCCTAGTTTTGTTGAAACATACTCTACTGGGTTTAATATTAATAAAGAAAAAAAAATACGTTTTACGGTAGAGCCCCTTTTTAAATTAAGTTTCATTTGATCAAACTCTGTCGACTGGAAATGTTTGGAGCTTTAGCCTTGAGAGTTTGTTACGCATGTGATTTCATCCTTGATAAATAAAGATTTAGTTATTCTTATATATTTTGGATTAAGAACAATCTGGACAGTTCTTAATCGTTGATCTAGCAATTTCGAGCATGATTAGGTATTAAGAGGGTGAAACCCCTAAGGAAATACCCTTCCCCAGAGTACGGTGGGACCTGTCAGATAGCAAAAACGTTTTTTTAAAGGATGAACTGAAAGCTATTTGAAAACCTAAAACCGGTATACACTAGTTGATACATGGATCAGTAATATAACCAGTTGTCTTTTTTCACATTTTTAATGAACTAAATGGTAGTGAGAAAGTGGGAGAGAGTAAAAAAAAGCTGTATTATAACTTAGAAGCGTCTGTGGCTCTCGCGCTCTTGGTCAGGCTCCACTGGCTCGTATCTGGTGACGCGACTGACGGAGGAGTCTGGAGGACTTACCAAGACTCCGCTTCCTCTTTCGAATGCGAGGGAGGTGGCAACCACGTGAACTTGGAAGGCCCCTGGGCTGTTGGTAAATATTGTATGAATGAGCGAGTGAATGATGAATTGTAAATATGGTATGAATGAGAACATTTATCTCAATTACTTATTGCCTATTAAGTATTAAATAACACAGATTGTAATTTTATCATAATAAAGTTGTTTATAATAATATAACTTAAAATGAAAAAAAAAATATACTCTCCATCCAATAAGAAAACCAGCAATCTGTGTTATGGGAGATCGTATAGACTATGAATCTTATGAGGAGTTGCCGATTTTGTGGAGAGTGGAACAATGATTTGAAAAATATGATCATTGATAATTCCAACGATATAGTAGAAATTAATAATATATCATACATTTGGAGAGACTTTGAAAAGATTTATCACATAGTGTCAATTTTAGTTAGTATTTTTTGTGTTAACTCTATAGCGTAAATTCCGTCATTCTTATCACTGATACCGGTCACAGGAGAAGCAGTAGTAAAATTTTTAGGCAGAGGGGTAGGTTTCGAGCGGTTAGGGGTCGGGAGGGCCAGCGTTTAGCTGGCCAGGCGTTAGTGTAGCACTTGTGCACTTTCTTTTATAGCTGCTCATACATAGCTTTTAACCATGTAGCGGGGGTAGGAGGAGGCTCGCGGGAATATTCCACAAGTTACACCGTAAAATGCAAAAGGGTATAAAAGACGGAATGAGGCCGAACCAGCTTTATACTCCGGCCCCTCCCTCCACCCGCTTCTTAGGGCATAAGCCCTTTGTGAAAATACATTATTCATTTGCTCCCTGATATTCGCAGTTATCAAGTACCTACTTGATTGCTTAGTCAGTCACGTGTCAATAATACAAATGGGCTAGTGCCGACCGGGTAACGATCCTGGCCCTATCACAGTCTAATGATAAACTCTCCTCAACGCACTCCTCTGAATAAAAAGTATGCCGAAATGTTCATTACTTTCACAAATGGTCGGCCTTAACAATTTGTCACAAAAGTGGCAGTGTTTTTGACTTTGTTATATAAAAAGATCTTTATTTTTATCTCTATTATCGGTTGAAATGTAAGACTTCATTTATACTTATGCGCAATACACAACCATACAATATAAACATACACATTTTTCCTAGAAGCCCTCCTCCTCTCTCAATTCACCCTTCCCCCCAGCAAAGTGGTGGGTCCTCCAAGGGGACAAAAACTACTTCTCTTGTCACTTCGGTAGTCACTCACTTGTCACTTCAGAGCGTACTAGTCCAAACCAACTGGTTTGGAGGAGGTGACGATACCACCTCAGCCTCAGTTGTCGCACTTAGTTTTCCGGGGATGAGATAGAAGCATAGAACATTAGTATACAGATTTGTATCAGGATCTTGAAAGAATCGGATGTTGGTATAGCTCAAAATATATTTTAATTAATTTATTTTAATTAGGAAAAATCTTTACTGTGGTAAAATTACAACCTGCCTTACAAGTTTTATGTCCTTAATGTTTCATTAATATATTTTCTATACTGGTTTAATTTATTATTTTTGTTAAAGTTCTTGTAGTTTCTATTTTTATCCATTTCTTCAAGCGTACTAGATACTGAAAACAATTGGCAAATGTATGAATATTTTTACTCATAATGCAAATGTGTGTAATATTCATAATTTCTAAATGTATGAGTTACTCGGAAATAAACAACATCTATGGCTACAATATTGAGAATAAAAGAGAGGAACTAAAGAAATAAACGTGGAATTGTGAAGAAATCTGACTAAATAATTTATAACGTCCTCTTTAATATTATACGTTCTAGACGTCCATACGAATCATCACGTTTCAAAGTTTTTGTGTAAGGAAACTACTGCAGTGTCTAATCGTACAGGGGTGAAATTTCATGTATAGTATTTTCCTCTTAGATAGAAAAATTCTAAATTGAACCCTAAAAAATAATGAAATGTCAATAATTAATCAATTATTCAGTAATTTATATATATATAATCCTTTATTGTGCTAAAATTACAATCTGCCTTTTATAAGGCAATAAGTAATTAAGATAAATGCTCTCATTCATACCATATTTACAGTTCATCATTCACTCGCTCATTCATACAATATTTACAGACAGCCCAGAGACCCCCCAAATCCACCGCGAAGAGAAAGCGGAGTCCTGGGAAGTCCCCCACGCTCCTCCGTCAGCCGCGTCACCGGATACTGGCCAGTGGAGGCTGACTAAGAGCGCGAGAGCCACAGACGCTCAGGACATGATTGGAGAAACTGGCCATTGCCAGGACTCCCACTGTCACGCGTTTATAGCAGGTCACGAGGCCACTGCCGTTTCAGTCTCCGAGGAGGATTATAGGGATGAGTGGCGCAGTGCAATGACTGTGCTACAGGATTAGGGTGGTTAGAAAGGCTACTGTGGAATTTCATAAACTTGGAAGGGATGAGTTCTAGAATGTAGGGTATGTTAAGGTCGTTATGAAGGGTTTTGTTGCTGACATAATAAGGGGCATTTACTATTGTTCTCAGGACTTTTGATTGAAAGGATTGGATACGCTTGATGTTCGACTTTTTTGCTGTCCCCCATAGCTCTATTCCGTATGTCCAGATTGGTTTAAGTATAACTTTGTAGATTAGTAGATTATTTTCTATTGAGAGATGGGATGTCCTTTGAAGTAGTCTGTACAGTTGTCCAAAGCGTCTGTTTAGTTCTTGTCTTTTTAGTCTCGTATGTGGGTTCCAGGTCTGTCGTTTGTCAAGATGGAAGCCTAAGTACCGTACTGTCTCGGATACAGGGAGAGGAATAGAATTAAAATAAACTAGTGGACAAGACTTGCGACAAAGGGTGAAGGTAATGTGGGAGCATTTTGCTTCATTAACTTTGATCCGCCATTGATTGCACCAATACTCGATCTCGTCAAGGTGTTTTTGAAGGTTATGGGATGCTATGTCGGGGTCTGGGTGGGATGACAAGACTGCAGTGTCATCTGCAAATGTGGCCAAGAAGGTATTGGGAGTAGAGGGGACATCAGCGGTGTATAGGTTATAGAGGATGGGGCCCAGGACACTGCCCTGTGGAACTCCTGCACTTATGGGATAGTAGTTAGAGTATTCTAAACCACAGCGGACTTGGAAGAAGCGGTTTGAAAGGTAGGACTGTAGGATTAGGAAAAGGGTCTGTGGTAAATATCTTTTGAGCTTGTAGAGCAAACCTGCGTGCCAAACCCTGTCAAAAGCTTGAGATATATCGAGAAAGGCAGCAGTGCAATACTGTTTGGTTTCAAGGGCTGAGGAGATGTGATCAACAACGCGAAGGCCTTGTTGAGCAGTGGAATGTCGTTGGCGGAAACCAAACTGGTGTGTGGGAAAAAGGTTTTTGGATTCAACAATTGGAAGTAGACGTTTTAGTTGGAGTTTCTCAAATATTTTTGAGAGGATAGGGAGTAGGCTAATTGGACGGTAAGATGAGGCTTCATTGGGTGGTTTACCGGGTTTGGCGAATAGGACAATGATGGAATGTTTCCAGAGGAGAGGAAAGTGCGTCGTTCGGATAATGCAATTTTATATATAGGTTAAAAAGATTATGGCTTTAGGAGGAAGCTGTTTGAGAATTTGAGGAGTAAGGAGATCATATCCAGGGGATTTTCGGTAAGGTAAGTTTTTCAGAAGGTATTTGACCTCAGAGGGATTAATGGCTTTTGGTGGAAGAGAGAGAGAGGAATAGGTGAAGTGAGGAAATCTTCCACAGTTGTGCTGTGAGTATGGCTTTGATGAGAAAGGTGAGGTGTGAAAGTATGGGTAAGATGCAGAGCAAATTCCTCCGACCTATCCCCATCCGAAGCCGCCCAGGACCCATCATCACGACAGAGTGGATGTGAACAGGTTGATACTTTAGGATTTGTTTGGTTACATTCCACAAGGAGTTATCCCTGGTAGACAGAGAGGAGAGGTAGGAATTGAAAGAATCGGAACGGAAGGATGCCAATCGCCGCTTTACCAATCGGCAGTACTGATTGTACGAGCGGCGATCAGCAGGATGTCGGGATCTTTGCCACACTGTTCTGGAGCGGCGTTTGGATTGGATTAGGTCTTTGAGATGCTGAGGTAAACGATTATGATTATGGATTTTTGGGTGACGATGGGGTGACGATGCCTCCCAAGCCGACCTCTGGACCAGAGTAGTGAAAGAATGCACTGCATCGTCTAGGTCTTGGGATGTTTTCAGGGACAATTTGAGGTTTACGGACTCCGTAAGAAGCTGGCGGAAGTGGTCCCAGTCAACTGGGCCCCTAATAAATGAAGGAGGAGGCAGTTTGTGAATTGGTCTTAGGGAAATGGTTAATAATAAAGGACTATGATCAGAGGAGAGGTCATCGAGGCACGTGAGTGAATAGTTAAGTGTTCCTAAACTATTGTAAAAAAAGAAGTCAAGGAGATCAGGATTCCGGTTGAGATCAGATGGCCAATAGGTGGCTGTGTCAGGAGTGATGGTGGAGCAATGTTTCCGTGTGAGTGCAGACAGCAAAGCACGTCCTCGTGTATTAGTGGATTCAGTAATTAAAATACATTTTCTCATCATATTGATAAGCTAAGTGCTTATTAACAATGTTTTTTTATGACTTTCATTGCATGTATATCGTTGATTATAATTAGATAATGGTATTATCATTGCAATTAGAATTTTTCGGGTGATACAGTTGAATACATCGTACCCATAAAAAGACCTGTCCCCTAGGGTGAGACGATTATGCTCTTTGTTAATTCTCTTAAAAGTGTAATAAAAGTAATAAAATTGTAACTAGTTGTGACAGTTTTATGTCGTCAAGGTGAATGTAAGCTTGACTGCCCCTCCCCTCCCCGGATCAAAAATATGTAGGAACGTCCACAAAAATGTAATTTCCGAATTTTTTTCTTACGGGACAAATATACCTTCCAGGTCCTGACTCCGTTTAATTATAGATCCCGCATGCTTAATTATAGAATCTCAATATGCCTTATGAGACAGTTATACGTTTTAAATACTGTCCAAACCACTGAAGCGGTCTGAAGCTCATTTTATTTACCACAAAAGGCGCATTCATATTTGCACAATAATGAGTCCATTTGTATTGTGTCCAGTTATTATAGAATTTCTTTGGAAAATTTGCAGTTGAATGACCCCCTGAGGCTCTTTGTGGGCCCGAATACTCTCTCCATCAATGAGTGGCTGTTTCTTTTTGTAATTGGCTTAGGAATATTAAAAAAAATATATAGGTTGGACGTACCACGTATGTATGGTCCTAATTGCAAATAGGGGAAATGTTACAATAAGTGAAATTGTTAATAACAGAATTAGTAATAAAATATGCATAGTTGGAGGAAATTATGTATGTCCTATATGTCAGTTGATAAGAGTAAAAATAATTAGCTTTATTCAGCGACACCCATTACATACCACTTACATTAGTTACATGCGCAACCTAATCCTCTGAGCACCTTCATCATGTATTCAAAATATAAATATTCCAAATATATATTGTTGTGATATTTTGATGTGACCTTTGAAGGTGTTTCTGTTATAAACTCAGAATTAGCGGGCATGAGTGATCGGTACACGACTCCTGGATCACGGTTCAATTATGTTTTGAACACTACTGTTGCATTATGTCAGAGGGCAATAGTTAACAAATAAGAAAAAATTATCAGGAATTAAAATACAAATGATTTATTATTGTATTGTTAAATTAAATCAAGAACAGTTCATCGTATATATTCATCATATATGAGACAAACATTGGAGGGCAAAAGATATCAATATGGCGGAGATGGTAGTATAAAGGGCTGGGTTCGAGCCAGACTCGGCCTCATTCAATTTTGACCTACACAAGGAGGAGACGCTACCGGAAGAGGGCCACGCTCGACACCAACCAAGCCGACAACGAGACGTATGGAACCACGCGCTGCAGCTTAGAACAAAGGAAGCACCACGAAGAACTCAATCAAGAACAGCTGGCCAGCCACGATAGTTTATATAAGCAACCATTTTAATTTTAGATTTAATATTATTCTCTTGTTGCGTACGTACTTATTTGTATATTAATTTTAATGAACATATGTGTAATAAACAATTATTCCTTTACCAGAAGTTTCCTACATTTTATTAACAGAACTTTAAAGATAAAGCAAATATAAAGTAAATATAAATAAATTATATAAAAGATATAATAGATATTAGAATAATATATAAATCACCAGTACCTATGACATACCCCAAGTAAATAAGTTAATCACTCTCTCATAATACCATCACTACATCCCCTGTAAGTACTCTACCTGAGAATTTCGTAATGTAGTATTGGTCCTTCTATTATTTATGATCATTATTAATTAACAACTAAATAAATCCTGAGTTTTCAGCCTGGTAGATCCCCCCAGCTAGATATTAAGGAGGTCCCGATTTCAACAGTCATTTTTTCTTTGAGTATTATTTATTAATAATTATTTTATACTGTTTCACAGTTATCAACTCTTCATACGAACCTAGCAACCTAAATTATTCCTTTTTTCTTCAGAAGTCGGAGGGAGAGGCTCTAATTTCATTCGTGTACAGAACATTCGTTATTCGTCTGTCAGTCAGTAACGATAATAGCTTTCAAAAAATAAAAAAAATAATGATGTGATCCTTGGATCAACTAGTTTCTTTGTGTATTGTATAATAGTAGAGGTTGGATAGGGTTACTTATTTTGCTAGTTACCTTTTGCGGATGCTTTTCTATAAGCTCTTGAAAAATTCATTGCCGACGAATCAACTTGAAAAAAGTACAGAAAAAGTATAGGGTTGGGATAATGCGGAAGGGAAGAACGAAAAAGGGGGTGAGATGGTTGGCCAACCAATTGGTGAATAGCTGCCGACAGGCAAATATAAATCGGGATCCGCAGACCACAGCTCAGGTAAGGTAATCCTTTTATTCTACGATCTCGGAGGCCATGGAGCACGCTCCATTGACCCGGTCCATTTAAACCTGCTGGGGTTGATCTTTATTGCTAGGGCAAGGTAGGCACACTCCCCTCCCTACCATTGTCTTGTTAAAATTCACTTAACAAAATAGTTCGAGGGGCTTGCGAATTCAATTTTATCGCTGTTTCGATGGGACGTGGGCAGTAAAACACTTGCTGTGGCAATAAAAAACATCCACGCATATTTCCTTCCGGTGCCGGATGTGATATGATGTCATAAATGTCTAAAGTTTTAAAAAATATACTTAATATTTTCATGTTAAGGATTCAACAGCCTTGCCAATATTCATTTTTTTCATCACTGAATATTTTATGAAATATATTTATTTATTACTATGCCAACTATTTTTATTAAATGTGTTCAAAACAATCGTTTAATGATTTTCTATATCAAACAAATGAATAGTTTCATAAAGTGCTAAATTATTTAAATTTAAATAATCAGCTCATTTCAATTCAGCCTGAAATTCAATACATTTCAAGGTAATGTGAAATGTAGCGGTAACATACATCCTGTTGTGACAAGGGCCGAATAATGAGACACATTTCGATTAACTGAATAACATAACATACGTTATTTACACAACACACTTTAATGCGTAAGAGACAAGAGACATAGGTATAGATATCTGGAACACATACTAACTAACTAAAACCTCCCAAACACAGGAGAGGTGTTTCGGAATACACTGTTATTTATAACGGTTCTTCACTATAATCTCCCCCACTTATTTAAGGAACTGGACACATATTGGAGACATAATCCTTGAGAAACACAGGCTTTTTCCGGCTCCTGGTAGGCCTAGGCGATGGAGGCACAGACAGACCAGGCTGAACAGGTGGTGGACTTGGATGACATGGACCAGGCAAGTCACACTGTGTACTTGGCCGACTCAAATGTGACGAAGGAGGTGTTGCTGGTGATTGGTGGTCTAGTGGCAAGTTTGCAGTTTCAGTTTTGAATGGCACACCCATTCTGTGCTGTAGAACCAAAGGAGTGAAGGATACTTTCTTCATCGGAACCAAGGTGGCGACCAGCTGATTAATATGGCGTTTCAGGGTGCGACCTGCATCCTACTCGACAATATAATGGTATTGGTAGAGTTTCCTCATGATGGTGCCAAACTTGAAGACTACGAACCCGCAATGCAGTAGGCGCAGTTGGAGCCAGAGGTTTGCTGTTGGGTAGCAGAGCATCGAGACGAGTACGCATCCTTCTCTTTAGGTACAGTTCCGAAGGAGATAGACCTGAGGCTAAGGGTGTCGCCCTGTAGCGGAACATTATGTTTCGCAACTTGGAACACAGCGGAGCAGGATCATCAGCAGCAGCCTTGAGTCTTCTTTTCAATGTCTGGATGCTGCGTTCTGCTAGACCATTCGTGGCTGGATGATTTGGCGCGCTAAACCTTTGGAATATCCCACGATCTTTGCAATACTGCTGGAACTCTGCACTTTTGAAGATGGCACCGTTGTCTGAAACCATTACCGAGGAATAAAAATGCACCGAAAAGATGCCTTCAAGCAGAGTGATTGTTGAAAAAGAAAACGGAGCATCACGGATCATGCGAACTTCTGCCCACTTCGACTTTGCGTCCAGACACATCATCAAGAAATGGCCATCAAAAGGCCCCGCATAGTCGATGTGCACTCTCTCCCAATTCTCATCAGGCTGATCCCAGTGATGAATTGGCGCTTTCGGCGGACTTTGATGGACTTTGGCACAGGGTTCACAGCTCTTCACAAGACGTTCTATGTCCTTGTTCAATCCTTTCTAGTAAACGTATCTCCTGGCGAGTTGCTTTATCTTAGTTATTCCCAAATGCGATGCGTGAAGCTCTTGGAAAATTGGCACTTGGAGAGACTCTGGAATTACTGCTCAATCGGAACGGAATAACATGTTGCCAAAGACAGTGTACAAGCTATCCTTGTGGCTGGTCTTGAGCTCCTGCAGTAATGCTTGCAACTTTGGGTCTTTCTCAGTTTCCTTGGTGACTGTGTCTGCAGTGATAACCATACTGGAGATCTGGAGCAGTGTTTCAGCATACAGCACGTTGACTTCTTGATCAATCGACATTACTTGTGACTCACTAGCTGTAGAGACTGTTGCCCGGGACAGACAATCGACATTCTCGTTCTCATTCCCTTTTTTGTATCTATCCGTGTTGTCAAGCCCACCGAAAAAAGAGGCATACCTCAGTAAACGCGAAGAGGTCATCTGCGGCAGTGTCCGGTCTGGATGAAAAATCCTCCAAAGTGGCTCATTGTCTGTGACGAGAACGAAAAGTTTGCCGAGTAAGTAGTTAAAGAAGTGTGTTGCTGCGTAAACGATAGCCAGGCCTTTTCTGTCGATCTGGCTGTAGTTTGACTTATCCTGCGTCAGAGCTCGTGAGGCGTAGGCGATCGGACGCTCGTGACCATCAATTTCATGGCTATGTACTGTGGCTATCCCGGTTGGTGAGGCATCAGTTGTGAGAACAACTTGTATTGAAGGGTCAAACGGAATGAGCACTTTGTCTGAGCACAACTCTGTCTTGAGATTCAGGAAGGAGGCATCAGCAGCTGATGACCCAAAGAATCGTTCACCCTTCCTGAGTAAGCAGCGTAGCGGGTAGGACTCGAAGAGAAATTTGGGATGAATTTGGAATAATATGTGCCTAAGCCAAGGAATCTCCTTAATTCATCCACATTCTTCGGTAGAGGCATCCAAAAAACTGCTTGAACCTTAGCTGGGCACTTCTGAATCTAATTGTGTGACACTACATGACCGAGGTCATTTATGCTTTCCTTGAAGAATGAGCATTTAGCAAGATTGAGATGGAGATCATTTTCTTTGAGCTTTTCCAAACATGCAATGAGATTTCTGGTGCACTCTTTGAGATCTTAGCCATGACAAATGATGTCATCGAAGTATGGCTCGATCTTTGGTAGGCCGTTCAGCAATTAACTCAGGACCCGGTTGAATTCTGCTGGAGCAGTCTTATACATCCAAATATACATTTCAGAAAAAAATGGTAGAAAGAGAAACTATGATTACACCATACCAGACTAAAATTAGTGCTTCTCCATTAAGGCTCCGCAAATAAATTATATTGATATATTCTATAGGTAACCTGTAGTAATTAATAGTTTGGTAGATGTGATCTGTGCTCTGGCCCATGGGCATATCAAAAATACAAGTTTACATATTAGCCGGTTAAGGGAAAGGGGATATCTCGTCGCCATCCATCACGGAGTTAGTTACAGCTAATCCCAAAGGCTACCTTTTAGACAGACAGACAGACATGATAGATGAGTGAGGAGACGTCAGCCCTGAGTTAGGGATGGTTAAGATTTAGTAACAAGTATTGTGGGAAGAACAGGCTTAATTCGGCCCTTGTCTTAATGTTGTCAGCCCCCCCCCCCCCCAAGCCCCATCCCACAATCCTCAGAATATTTGTTTCCCCCTTCGGCTCAACTTTAACATTTTCCATCAAGTAAATAATTGAAAATATTATAATTTATTGTAGAAACGCTCCTGTTCGCTTATAGATTAAATAGCACTCCAGGCATATTAGAGAATAAAAATGACTTACTTACAAGCGATAGCATTTTTAATTTGCTATGTGAAAATTAGTTTTTTAAAAAAATGTTAAATGATCTGCGAAAATATCTTTTATTATTGATATTACATTATCAGTTGACGTTTTGACACTTTCCATGCTAAATTGTTAAATAAGTTTATCACATACCATAAAAAAGTTATGAGGGAAGGCCTGAAACAATTGATAACGCAGTAATCACTCGTGGGGATGAGTTTTAAATCTGAAATAACTTCTAAGCTAAGATATAAAGTTAGTGAAATGGGCTTGACCCTTTTTTATTACTGTCCGTTGCTGTATTTTATCCATTCTTCCAAAATTTAATAAAGATATTTTAAGGGAGCGTAGAACATATTAAAATTTCTTAACGATTGATTTATTTTTACATACGTGAATAATTAGGAACTCCTTTAGTAAGTATTGGTCATATATACGGTAGCGTCTATTGAATTATCATTGATGATTAATTACTGTTTTTATAACTTACACTGATTACTTAGGCGATTTTCAAAATAGAACACCTAATGCTAAAAACTTATTACATACTTTTATTAATATAGTTTTTTTGTTTTTTTTTCAAATATAAAATAGATCTAACATTTACTTAAAATAAATTCATTAACTTTTAAAAACTAACCGAAAAAAGGAAATTTCCATCTAGTAAACCAAAGTTGAGACTAGACAAGTCCGAAGGGAGAGGTTTGGAAATAATCACTGGAAAAGGAGCCGACACTTGTCTGGAATCGAATACACGAAGAAGGGAATGCTCACACGGGGGAGAGTGAGAGAAAAAGAAGGAGAAATGGAAGTGGGAAAAATGTTGAAGGCCGGCTGATGTGTGCCGAGATATCGAGATCATCGATCTGTTTCCGAGAGTAGCGGCGCTGACTCAATGGCACTAATGGATCTAAGTGACCATTCCTCAACAGCCAATGCATTATCAACCTTCTCTTAGACCCCCTCCACCCCTTACCCCTTTTCTTAGCCAAATTGACCCCTAACCGTCGTAGGAATGGTGGATCTATATAGAGCATTCACCTCTCTCCCAATGATAATGATCTAGCCATAATCTATCCTAGAGTCAATAAATTCTATGCCGAATCTGTCCAATGTAGTAATTAAACTGGTTAATAGCGACATAAACAGGGTGTGAACTGTATCATAAAATTTCAGAAGCCTCAATTCATTCAGCCGAAATTCATAAATTGGACTTATTTTCTTAGAATATCAAAAACGAACCGATAATGACGAATATTTATCCAACCACGTAGTGCACGTTGGGGTGACGAACTTAAATAAAAATAGGCAAGATAAATCACAATTAAGTAACAACATACAACACATCATATGGCATAAAACTAAATTTATAAATGAAAAGTACCCAGTTGGCATAAATTAGGCTAAGGAACGGTAGGCAGGAATAAAGCGACACTTTATTAGCCTTTGTAACTACTGTCAGCAAACACGCAAATAGAACAAGCAAGGGGACAGGGTTATGAGTTGTTTTTTTTTAAGGATTTGTTAGTTAACGTTCTGCTCACACATAAATCGTACTGATACAAGTTCTTCACTTACACTAAAAGATACACCAACAACTAACATCATACTTATCGTATCAGGGGCGCCTCGACCTCTAGGTGTAAAAATATCGAACTTGCCACTGACTAGAAAACGTGACAAGCTTCCCTCTTTGACTGACTCTGTGTGGTCTGAACACACAATGAAGGTGTAAACAAATATTCGAAAGGATTTGACTTTCAACTCTATCTACCTTGCATGAGCTCTGCATCCGAAAACAGTAAAATAAGAGTCAACACTTCCTGATATAAACAGGGAAAAACGCTGCAGTGCCACATTTCTCTAACCCGAGAAGTGGCTAGAAATACACCTAAAATTTCGTACTACAAATACTCTCTAAAAACATTATAATATCAAACTTAATTGTATTTTTTTAATATATACTGACAGATGAAAAATTCCACCCACTTGTAAAAAAATTGTATCTGTATATGATACATGGTAATTGTATATAATACTTATTATTTATTGAATTTATAAAATATTTTTTACCTTTAATAACGTTTTAACGTTTATTAAATGAGTCTTTGTTTAAAAATTTAAAATCAAAATGTGAACTGCTAAGAAACATGAAAAAAAAATAACCATTTTTATCCTAAAAGAAAATAATGACAGGATCATTTAATAGCGGGTATCTCCTCCTCTTGCCTTTATTACTTCTTGAAGACGCCTCGGCATACTTTCCCCCAGTCGGGAAATGTCCCTTTGCTGGAGTGTAGCCCATTCTTCCCGAAGAGCCCTCTCAAGGTCCTGCAGTGTATCAGGAAGTGCTGAACGCGCTCTTATTCGTCTTCCGAGCTTATCTCATAAATGCTCAACAGGGTTTAAATCTGGAGAACGCGCTGGCCAGGCTAAGACCTCAATGTTGTGCTGATGAAGGAACGTCTGTACTATGCGAGCGACATGTGGACGTGCATTAGAAATGAATGATCGCTGATTTCGATGAGGATAGGCAACACATGAGGTTCCGAAATCTCATCTACAAAGCGAGTGGCCGTCAAAGACCCTCCACGAACAACAACGAATTCTGTGCGGCACTCCATTGAAATCCCAGCCCACACCATTAAGGAACCACGTTGAAAAGGTTGGCTCTGGGTGAAATTACAGGCTGCATACCTTTAATTTCTTCTTCTCCGCACCCTTTCACGCCCGTCTGGAGATCGTAGAGCAAATCTAGATTCATCTGTAAAAATTACAGCACACCATTCGTCCATAGTCCAATGACTGTGTTCTCAAACAAAAGCCAGCCGTGTAACTCTGTGAGTTCTGGTCAATTCTGGTCCTCTTACTGGGCGAAAAGCCATTAGTCCATACTCATTTAATCTTCTCCAAGCAGTACGTTCAGAAATTTGCACACCTTGAACTTCTTGGATGGAGCTGATGAATCGCTTGAACAACGGTAAGGTGCCGGTTTCGTAAAATTCTTAAAGTAAGAAACCGGCCATCCTGTGGTTCTGTTGCCCTAGGCCGTCCAGAACCGGCCCTTCTATGGCAAGACCCTATTTCTAGAAAACGCCTGACGACGTCTCATAGAGTTTCATAAGGAACTCCGATGGCATTAGCTACATATCTAATGGAACGTCCATCATCAATAAGTGCCACACCACGCGCAACATCCTCAGTACAAAGAGGCATTTTTAAACGTAAAATTAAAATATCGAAGCCGAAAACTAAGAAATTTGCTGCACCAGAACGCAAATGACACTGAATAAACATTTTTAATTCCATGGAAAGTAAAAATTGGGAACGACAGTCCTTTAATTGAATTAAGGATTATGGGTTACTATCCTCTATATTGACATTTCTGATTGAAAACAGATAAAAAAAATAAATATTTATTCATAAAAAACATTGACCAATCCAAAGCAGTAATATTTTGAGATGAAAATATCAGGTGGGTAGAATTTTTTGCCTGTCAGTGTATATAAAGGAAATAAAGTCGAAAGTAAAGAAACATTATGAAAAGACAGCTGAGGGGGTTTCTTGAAAAGTTATTGTACGATTGTGGATCAACTTCTCGGTATTTTATATATTCTGAAGTGGGAGTTCTGATATCTTTAATGATGAACAAATTTTTCCTACTTATAGGGATTACATTTTCAAGCAAAACTATCCAGCATTTTTGAGGTGTTATATGTACAGTATGGTTAGTCAACTTTTAGACGCATACAACATTTCGGTACGATTGAATATTTTTACGTAAACAAAAAAAAAAATGTTTATGATCATTATCGTAGAACATACAGATAGACAGACAGAAGACCTTAGCACATAGCAATAATGGTTTAAATTCTTAACAACAATTATAAACTTCGCAGAATTCTTATAATTATTAGCTAAAGAAAACATGTGATGACAGGATCAACCAAACTATGCTGCACGAGTAATGATATTCTCAATATGAATTATCCTAACTCTTAATTTATAATAGTAAAATGTATAGCACTACCCATAACTTATATATTTATATGTTATGGCTAGGAGTAAGACAATGTTAAGCCTAATACTACAGGGCCTAATGTTAACAAAGCCTGTGTATAGATAGAGGATAAGAAGATAATAAAGCCAGTTAACAATCGAACCTGTGTGTAATATTACCATCCTTATTCTCTATTTTTTGATCGTCTACAGCCGGGAGACGATAGCTTGTCTATACATATATATGCGAGTATATACGTATATATATATTTATATGTAGACAAAATAAATGGCATAGAATCAGTGTTAAATGATAATTATGGGATTTATTCCTTCAATACTCGTTAAGGGATTATAAAAAAATCCTCGGTTTTTTGTTTGGTTTGAAGAAACACATAATTTTAATTATTAAACCATCTCAGGCACTCAAAACTATAAGTTGATTAGTCATCATCAATTAGCTATCATTAATTTAAAAAGATAAATTCACCAAAAAAAAATTCAAATAAGTCACTAGGCTATATTGCAGGTGTCATTTATTTTATATTATTTTTTCTTTTATAACTTTGAAATCCTTTTGTTGTTTTTGTGTCCTCGGCCATGACGAGTAAGCCAAAACCAATGTCTGCTACACAGCAGTGAGTCAAGAAATTTAAAAGTGAGAACCTAAATATGTGGGGAACAGTTTTCACGACTAATCCGTGTTGGGATTGGATAATTATCATTCTCTGGTCTCAAAGTGGAGTTCGGGTATATTCTAGATGTGGAGTATTTAGTTTGTATCATAAACTTCCCCAGCCGTTAGCGTAATATGATTATTTTGACATTTATACAAAGTACTTAGTAATTGGTATTCTAATGGAATCTAACTAGAAACATGAACCATTTCAAAGGGGAGTTTGTGATCAATAAAATTTATAACTGTAGCGACCATGATCCCCGAACTATCATAAATTACCCTCTATTGTAGCGAGTTTGCGATCTATATATTATAAATTAGTTAAATATACAAATGTAAATAATATAACCAAACCACAAAGTCATATCAGTGTAAATATTATAAACAATAAATGACGTAGCTGCAGACGAGTTCACAGGCATACCCTAGAGAGGGCCAAGACACAGGTGCCTTCTGCAAACCGTTTGGGCAAATTAAAACGCTTGCTTATTTCTGCTTTGGGCTATATATACCCTCCTGTTTTAGACAACAATTCATTCATACTACGGCCCGCTTCTGAACTGCTACATGCAGCAGCACTAATGTTTCAAAATATTGCTTTATCATTCATGAAACCCTCTAAACTTCTATATCCTTTACGTTGCTATCTCTAGTACGGTGTTGTCAGACCCCAAACCTTCCTAGTGGGATAGTGCTTCATAGGAAGGGAAATTCTTCCATGCACGGTCTCTAGGGCCCTTCAAACTCCCCCAGCGATCCAGTCTGCCTCCTTCCCACACTCGCCGTTGGGATCCGGACGGTTTTCACCTACCCTGAAATACCGAGTGTGAACTCGTGGTCATTCCAATACCACGAAAACTACCTCTTATACGTAGCCTGTACCTCTTCTCCTAAGCATGGTGCACTGTCAGGGCAAATACCTATCACATATAGAGTCAGATAGCTCTGTAGTAACACCCGGCACTAAGCAATCGTCCATGTCATAGATTATTCAACTTTCTCTCCGTCACCAGGACTAGGACAACTAGACCCCCTTCGTGACGATCCAACAATAACAAACTTTTTTTTTTTATGTTTATTACTGTCATCTGAGGAGCACTTTTGGGGTGATCTGTGAAAACCATGTGGTGATCTGTCATTTACTATTTTCTTGTACTAAACGAGGCTTGTTTTTCTTGAACCATCACACATATCAAGTTCGTGTATTCAAGATATAATAAGCATGGGACGTGGTAGAACGGATCAATAATGTTTTGAGATCGTTAGATTATTGCGACATTTTCTTGTTATGTTTATGTCACGAGTATACGAACTCTCTACCAATCATATTGTGGGCCTCAGTACTAAATTCGCTCTCTTTGGTCCACATGTGCATGTAGTGTGACAACCATTCTATCAATGTCTGTCCACAATTTACATCCCAAATCCTCTCCGACCATTCTCATGCACTCTCTATCTCTGTTTCCTACTCCTTTGAGATACCAGGTAATTGTATTTTACATTATTCAATTTGATAAAAGGTATATTTCGTTAATATATTCGCTTTACATATATATTCAGTTCTATGTCAAGGCAGATATCCAATGCATTCTTTTGTACCGTATGCTACAACCGTACTCTTCACGCTCAACAACCCATTCATTCAATATCTAGCCACCTTGCGCAATCAGAATTTCCGTTCCAGTGAGGCGATCCTAATCCATTTGGCAATGCTGTATTCTTCCATCTCATCCCTGGCAACAGCGATGTCTAAGGTGGAGGTGACCTCCTCCAAACCAACTAGCATTTTGTTTATAAGTGAGCTCTGTGGTGACTACTGAAGTGACAAGTTAAGTAGTTTAGCCTTTTTCCCTATAAAAAGTCCGTACTAACTGAAGTTTTAAACACTGTATAAAATACTAATGTACTGATTGCATGCAGTCATTTCAACAAAGATATTAAAAATACAAATTTATTTCTTGAATTCTTCTTGCGATTCCTAGTCTTTTATTACTAGAGAATCGATTAAGACTTCACAACTGTAAATAAAATATATATTGTTGCTTTTATTGTTTATGTATGTTCCATTACAATGATATTATTTACTTCAGGGAATCATTTGTTTATTATTGATCAACGAAAGTTCGAACCCACAATCGGTGTGTGTAACTTGGCATGCAACAAAGAAACATTAGTGGCCTCGGTTCGTCCACTCTCTAACTAGCTGAGGAGCAGAATTAAAATAAATAGAGAGCAGAAGCGAGGAGGCAGGAGTAGGTAATTGCAATTGCTACAGCGGACAGGCCCTGTCGGCAGGGGGAGGGGAGAGGCCCTCGAGCCACAGCTTGATTTTCGGCCAAGACGGATCTCTGAAAGCAGCTCACGAAAACCCCCTTGTCAGCTTTTACTTATTCTAACAGCGTTCACGGCTGAGTGGAAAAAACAAGTAACAACGGGAATAGACACAACGATCCTTCCACGGCCCACCCTTTCAACGCCACTTCTTAATTAGGCAGTCTCACGTCAGCCATACGTCCGACCAAACATAACCTCCCATGATATGTACTATAATTCTACCTAGTCACTCAGGGAGAGGCTTTACTTTGAAACTGGTTGAGGAGAGAATCGTTTTTGCATTTCTGTCTTTATGTGATTAAACTTTATTTTAATAACTTCATATAAATATATACTACTAACTCACGATATGTATTATCATTAAGAATATCAAGATGTTCGATTTGATTCCCTACTCAATATGATAGGAAATACTTAGATAAATCGTTCAGTGGCGGGAGATCCATCTTCGCAAGATGGGACAGATGGACTTTGATTGCCCTGCATAGTCAGTTTAAAAATTAACAAGATCTTGATTGAACCGTTTTAGATCTGTGTATTGCTCATCCATCATTAAAGAAAAATTCTTTCTGGCTCAGTAAAAACTCTCCGAAAATCCCCTAACGTAGAACTCACAGATGAAAGACTACTGTATAAAAAACCTAAACATAAATTTTGATCAGATTTGATTACAAACATAATACAAACGTTAGAAAACCCTTCTGAAACCTGGCTGTTTAGGGGAAGAAATGAAAAAAGAAACCTGTCCAAAGTATTTATGTTTCTTTTTTTAAATGTTATTACCAAATCGTGTCGTGGATTTTGTTTGTATCAATGTTATAACCGTGTTAAGGCTAACATGGCACTCACACTCAAGGCTAAAAAGACAATAACTAAACAGACGCTTTAGACAACTGTAGAGACTATTTCAAAAGACATCCCATCTCTCAATAGAAAATAAATTACTAATTTACAAAGTTATAATAAAGCCAGTCTGGACATACGGAATAGAGCTATGGGGGACAGCAAAAAAAGTCGAATATCAAGCGTATCCAATCCTTTCAATCAAAAGTCCTGAGAACAACAGTTAAAAAAATCTTTATAAAGATCTTAACACACCCTGCTCATTCCATATGAATTCATGAAATTTCATCGAAACCTATCCAACCACCCTAATCCCCTAGCATAGTCACATTACGCTACACCACACACTCCCTATGATCCTCCCCGGAGATTACAGCGGCAGTGGCCTCGTGACCTGCTATAAATTCGTAACAGTGGAAGTTCTGGTAATGGCAAGTTTCTCCAATCATGTCCTAAGCGTCTCGTGCTTTTGGTCAGTCTCCACTGGCCCGTATCCGGTAACGCAGCTGGTGGAGGAGCGTAGGTGACTTCCCAAGACTCCACTTTCTCGTTCGCAAGCGAGCGAGGTGACAACCATATGGATCTGGGAGGTCTCAGGAATGTCTCTAAATACTGTATGAATGAGCGAGTGAATGAAGAATTACAAAAACTGTGTTAAAAGAGCTCTATAAAGTACGATAGGTGTTTGTGAACATTTTTTGTCTTTATCCGTACGCTTATCTCTCTCCCAAGCATAAAATAAAACCATCCCTGACCAATGTTCCCATAAACGGATGAAATCATGTTCCTGGCAGGCAATGGGCAGGAATGACCCTTAATGTGACATCAAGGTAGGCTTTTAAACGCAAGTAGAAAGTTGAATTTATAAACATGTTAAGTTAATTCAATTAAGTATGAAAAATACCTTTTAACTTAATAATGAGAAATTTTGAAGGCCCGTACCGTATTCAATTTAGCTGCTCTAAGACTTTGTTGACAACTTATACAGCCAATGACATATCTCCAGTAAATAATTTTATTATTATGAGCAGAGATTTAAGGGGGAATCTTGAGTCACTTCAGTCAGGTTTAAGCATACAAATTAATTTTTCCAACTCGCTAGATAAAAAACAAACAATTAAATAGGAATTAAAAATATAGCTTAAGCATTTTTTTTTTACAATTACTAATCTACAATTGGCTAACTAATCTAGAATTTCTTAGTCATTTTCAATCTGAAACTTCTTTATTGTGCTAAAATTACAATCTGCCTTATTAGGCAATAAGTAATTGTGATAAATGTTCTCGTTCATACCATATTTATAATTTTCATTCACTCGCTCAACAGCCCAGAGACCTCCCAAATCCACATCGTTGTCACTATCCCCGCGTGCGAAAGACGAAGCGGAGTCTTGGAAAGTCCCAAACAATCATCCGTCAGCCGCGTCACCGGATACGAGCCAATGGAGGCTGACGAAGAGCGCGAGAGCCACATACGCTCAGGGTATGATTAGAGAAACTGGCCATTGCCAGGACTCCCATTGTTACGCATTTACAGTAGGACACGAGGCCATAGCCGTTTCAGTCTTCGAGGAGGATTATAGGGATGAGTGGTGCATTGTAATGACTATGGGATTAGGGTGGTTGAATAGGTACTATGGAATTTTATGAACTTGGAAGGGATGAGTTCAATAATGTAAGGTATATTAAGATCGTTATGAACGGTTTTGTTGCTGATGTAATAAAAGGAAATTATTATTGTTCGCCGGACTTTTGATTGAAAAGAGTGGATACGCTTGATGTTTGTAGATTAGTAATTTATTTTCGATTGAGAGATGGGATGTCTTTTGAAATAGTCTTTACAGTTGTCTAAAGCGTCTGTTTAGTTATTGTCTTTTTAGCCTCGTATGGATTCAAGGTCCGTAACGGCCTAAGTACCATACTAACTCGTATACAGGGAGAGGAATGGAATTAAAGTTGTGGACAAGACCTCCGGCAGAGGGTGAAGGTAATATGGGAACATTTTGCTTCATTAACGTTGAACCGCTTGGTTGCACCAATGCTCGGTCTCATCAAGGTGTTTTTGAAGGTTATAGGATGCTATATCGAAGTCTAGGTTGGGTGACAAGACTGCAGTATCATCATCAAATGTGGCCAAGAAGGTATTGGGGGTAGAGCGGACATCAGCGGTGTATTGGTTATAGAGGATGGGACCCAGAAGACTGCCTGCTTTTATGGGATAGTAGTTAAAATATTATAAGCCACAGCGGGATTGGAAGAAGCGGTTTTGAAAGTAGGACTGTAGAATTAGTAAAAGGGTCTGTGGTTCATATGTTTTGAGCTTGTAAAGCAAACCTGCCGTTCAAACCCTGTTAAAAGCTTGAGGCATGTTCACAAAGGCAGAGACCTCTCCCTCGTGAACGATGGTTCCCGTGGCCCTACAAACTTACCTCGTAGCGTCCTCCATGGCAATCCAGTCTGCTTCTCTCAGATTCACACTCGCCTTTGGGATCCGGACGGTTTTCGCTTACCCTTAGATACCGAGTGTGAATTCGTGGTCATTCCAAGACCACACAAACTACCTATAAACCTACTCTGTACCTCTTCTCCTGAACATAGTGCTTTGTCGGGGCACACACCTTCTAAAGATCTTATGGAGTCAGATCAAAGCGAATTAATGCTGCCCGCCGACTAGGTTGGCAGCCAGGGTGAAAGACCACATGTCTGCCCACCTTATCTCTTGCTGGGTGCTCGCCGGACAGCGGCTATGAGGTTGTAGCGACCCTAGCCCGCGGCGGGCGTCTCCTCCCCACTTTGGGGATACTTAGTTAACCTGAGCCTGACACCATTATAAATGTAGGAAGATTATGGCTTTAAGAGGAAGTTGAATTTGAGGAGTAAGGAGATCATATCTAGGAGATTTTTGCTAAGGTATATTTTTCTGAAGGTATTTGACCTGAGAGGGGTTAACGGCTTTTAGCGGAAGTGAGAGAGGTATAGGTGAAGTGAGGAAATCTTCAACAGTTATGTGATGAGTATGGTTTTGATGAGAGAGGTGTGAATGTATGGGAAAGGAATTCTTCCGACCTATCTTCATCCGAAGCTTCCCAGGACCCATTATCACGACGGAGTGGGTGTGAAACAGGATGATATTTTTATATTATAGGTTTTTTTTAGTTACATTCCACAGGGAGTTATCTCTGGTAGATAGACCGGAGATGTTATTCACTTTAAAATGATTTTTTCAGTTAATGGCCCGAATAAAATTCACCATACTATTTCCTTTAGTATTTCTATCTGTAATTATTGTCACCCAGGAAAATTTTTGTATTTATATTAATTTTTAGGCATCATAACTTATTCTTATATTTTGTAGACTTGTAACTCCATTTGATTATATCTAACTCGGTTTGTTTATTCGCTCCTCAATAAAAATTTTTTTTGGGAGATTTATTTAGTTTAGATAGGAGAACTGTATTTAATTAAATAAAGTATCAAATCCGGTTTAGAATAATGTAATAGGTGTGATGTAGAGCTGCTGACCTGATCCTGCTCGCTCGAGGGTAATGTCATATTAATTAATTACAAAAATTAGTCTTATTTGAGCAAATGAAAACTCGTATAGGGCGCACTAAATTACTTGAAACAAACTAGACTTCATGATCTATTTCTCAACGGTGTTCTCGGCCTAATCAGCAAACACTTAAACGACATCAAACCTCAGGGAGTTACGAGAAGAGCTTGAGGTATATTGCAATATTTACAGGGTGTGTACGTACTAGTTGAGGAGTAATTTTGCAACATAAATTAAAATACCTGCGATAATCATCTGTTAAAAAATAATATGAAAGCAAGAAGCTGAGTACTAAAGGATTAAACGCGTTTGATAACTACCCAAGTACACTAAAATCAAGCTTGCACTAAGAAGACACGTGTTGAAGGGTATTTTCGAATACAACATACCAAAAAAATAGAAAACGATTTCTTCTGCGAACCTGTGTAGTTTATTCTGTACAAATATTTTAATAGTTATTATTAAGAACCGCCTAAAACATTGTCTGTGATGGTGATCTGCCGGCAGCAAGACAAACGCAGGATCCGCTTAGAGTGATGACAACAAGATGGTGACACTAAATGACTACCACACGTTATACTATGAGAAATAATGGACGAGTGGGGAGTTAATTGTATGAGAGGAGTGCTGTTAAGAAGAGAAATGTCGGGACCGACATAAAGGATAACTTATGCCCCTCCCTAATATGGTGAAAGTAATTTCATCCTATAGCGGTTGGCCTGTGGATTCATGGCTTTGGAAGAGTGGTGTGGGGTTAATATTTATTTAACACTGGATTGCTAGTGGGGGTGGGGTAGCGGGGGTACAAATTGCTGGTGGACCCTTGCCAACCGTGCGACCTGTTACGTCAGCGTTCCACCCGACCGCCGCAGAAAAAAATCTTCCACCAGGACCGTACAAATAGAAATAAACACACCCCTGTCATAATTGAAATAAATAAGTGTTTTCGTGCCAAGATAAACACTTACTCCTTATTAAATTTTCCGACACATCTACTCCCTAACTACCCGTGAACTAGTCGGGAGTGTTTTCGTTAAGGGATTTGATTTTACACGTTCTTCTGTGAATTCCCTTACGAAAATTTGAAGATTGGATTAATTTACAATAAACTAGTTGATATATAAGATCAGATATATGCATACCTGTTTGAACACCTGTACCTGTTATAATTTATAGGGCCAATGAGTTTAAAGTGACCTTTTTCGTGTACTCTAAGTGGTTTTATTTTATTATTTGTTCCTTTCTTTCAATTGTTTTCCATCTATTTTAACCTCCTTTTATCCGTTTCCATTTTGTACCTGCTGACCTCCTAGTCACGAGAATTAATCGTTTATGTCTCTAGGTCAAACACAATCTACTCACATTTGTTTGCGCTACAAATAAATACATGGTGTAACAAATAACGTAGAGATATGGGAAATTTCGGCGCTGAGCTGATGCCCATCAAGCTTCATTTTGGTTTTCTAAACCGGGTTCAATATTTCATAATATAAGTAACTGCTAAATTTTCCATATGAGGCTAATTCCTTCCACACTTATGAAAAAAAATGGAGTAGATCAGTAAATGAAATACTGGCAGATGTCAGGAACAGTTTCCATTGAGCTATAATGACTGATTAGGATTAAATAATTGAGAATGATTTAGTTTACACAATCAACAATAAGGCTTATGTTATAGTAAGGAAGGATTTGGTGGTATACCGTTTAATGTTGTTCAATTATTGACAAATGGATGCCTTGTACCTTGAGTGCTTCGTTGTGTTCTGATGTATAGGCGTGGTGATTCATGAATCCTTAAATAGTCTTATGACATTGGACGCATGTCAGGTCATGTGAATCAATACATTACTATTTCAGGAGTGTAGGCTTTTGACGTTGAGAGATGTGATCCCCCCCATATTATCTATTATAAGAAGCTACACTTTTCCATATAGTGACTAGATATTTAAAATCAGCATCAAATATTGTCCAACGGTGTCATCACAGATTCCAACTTAATACTAATGTACGAGTATACAAATTTGATCTTAGTGGACCTTAAATGGAATTGTCGTTAATTTTCATTATAAATGCACTTGTAGCGATTGCCAACCACACATGTAAATTACCCTATACTCTGGTGCATAATTATTGTAATATAAATGCAAATCTTTGTAGCTTCTTGTAATAAACCAGGTGGGTCCATGCGGCAGTTGTAACAAGGCAGGTAAACAGAGGGTCGAAGGCCGCCTGCAATAAACCTGAGGGTAGGCGACCTGACCCCTCATAAAGCAGGATCTGTAGACCTCTGGTCGACTTCCGACGGTCATAAAATCTAAAAGCCATGCCATAAACAGTCCTTTAGGGGACGAGCGATCACGTATCACCGTAGGTGTGACATCATAAAACATACCCCGTTCAGCCGGCTCCACCTTCCACTAGGAAGAGGGACCAGTACTTAAATCCGGAAGTTAGGCCCTGTAGGTCTCATTCACCAGCTAGCATTCATTGAGGAAGGACCTATTCTTACTCAGCGATTTGTTTTCAGTAAACTTGTTGTTGTGTTTTTCAGTGAACTTAGTTACAAAGTGTTTCTCGAGAAGACAGGAAGTGATAGGAGGACGATGGAGATGGAAGTGGATACTTCCAGGAAGCGGCCGGCTTCCAGGCCGACAACCCCGGACAGTGAAGAGGATTTTACTTTTCCCAAAATTACGGTGAAAGCCCAACGGCCTGCGAAGAAGAAGAAGACGAAGGTCGAAAATAAATTTCAGTTACTCGCTAGCGAGTCAACTGAAACTTTACAACCGACTATACCGGTGACCGTGAAAAAGCCACCACCAGTTATTGTCTCCGGAGAAACAACTACGACAATAGCCCAGCTGCTTAAATCCAGCAATATAATGCACTTCACCCTGAGGAAGACGAAAGAGGGGGTAACGATTTACCCAGAAGAGGAGGAAGAGAGGATTAAAATCCTAGACATACTCCAGCAGAATGGTAAACTATTCCATTCCTTTGCTCCTAGGGGTAGACCCAGAAACAAAAAGTTTCTTATCCTAGGATTAGATGTCCAGGAGGACATAAACTTAATAAATGCCGCAATCGCGACAGCAGAGCCCGACGTCCTCGACATAAGAAGATTGAGAAAGACAGACCCCAGTGGGAGTAAAACAGATATTGCCCCGGTCCTAGTCACGACGAAACCCTCGGTGACCCTTAACGATTTGAAAAAATTGAAAGCCATAAACCATGTGATAATCAAAATAGTCACATACAACGAACAGCGGGGAGTCCCGCAGTGCTATAAATGCCAGGAGTTTGGGCATACCCGGAACCACTGCGGCAAGAAGCAAAGATGTGTGGGATGTGCGGGACCCCACGAGGTGGCGCAGTGTCCCAGAAACAACTCAGCCCCGCTAAAGTGCTGTAACTGCGGTGAAGCGCATCCCGCCTCTTACAGAGGCTGCGCAAAGCGACAGGAGATCCTCGGCACGAGCCAATCATGAGACCTGCTCTTTCACCATCTACAAACGCTTGGCAGAACCCGCTCTACAAGCTGTTCCAGGACAGGAATGAAGACCCAGCTGCCCCCTCCACGTCGAGAGCGGCCCCCACCTCGTCGAGAATGGCTCCCACCACGTCGGCAGACACATCAGGAAATTCTAGACGTAAGTACCTAGATCCTAGGCTAAAGTTTATGACAAACGGCCAGCGCCAAGACCTGGAGTGTGGACCGAAATGGGTAACTGCCCTCGTCGATTTTTTTATGGCTATAATATCTGGTAATCATCAACAATGGTAGATCACCAAATATTAAATTTCAACGTTGATGGTCTCCTGACCAAAATAGATGAGGTAGAAGCGCTTTTAGTGCTCTACCGACCAGATATTGTAGTTTTGACAGACTCTAGGGTATCTACACAATCGATCCACATTAAAGGTTATTCAACTGCCATTGAAAGGGTTAACGGTTACGGAGGCGTCCTCGTTGCTATACGCCTTGGTATCAATTGGAAGATAGTGGCTTCACCACCGACAACAACTGATCCCAAGCTTCACCACTTAACAGTTGAGGTAAATTAGAGGAGACCCAGTTACCTTACCGCTCTATACAGGAGACCGTACGCGTCTCTCCAGGAGTACTCAGCCCTGCTACAAGCATGTTCTCAGAGATCTAACCACTGGGTGGTGGGAGATCTCAATGCGAGACATACGATGTGGTAAACACCGCAACAAACATGGCTGGCAGTCTCCTGTTGAGAACGCCGTTTACGGTCGTTCACCCCCAGACTTTTACTTTTCGACATAGAGGTAACCCACAAGCTACCTCGACTACTGACAAAACAACCCCACCACATCACTAGTTGCACCACCCTTGACTTTATTACCTCTGACCACAGGCCAGTACTGTATGCAGTGGATGGCAAAGTGGCGACCCCTCACCCCACGAGATACGACTACCGTCGTGCCGACTGGGATCTGTATCGGTCACAAATTTACCACAACCTGCATATGGTGCCAGTTCTCCGCACGAAAGAAGATGTAGATCTTCAACTAACTTTCATAACTGATGTGATCATAGACGCAGCAGACACTGCGATCCCGAAGTTCACCCCCATGCCACCGTCTCTGCGACCGCCTCCATACCACATTCTTAAAATTATTGCCTTGCGCAATAATTGGAAGAATAGATGGTACAGGACGAGAGATCAGCAAACCAAGGTCGTTATGAATTCTCTCACAACGCAAATCCGGGGCTTGATGAAACTCTGGAAAACATCGCAGTGGCATCAGAGACTTCGTAGCACTCATGGAGATCACAGAAAGTTTTGGAAGCTGCTGAAGACAACAAAAGGAAAGACAGCCACTGTCCGTCTTCACGAAGACGACAATGTTCTGACTGCTAAGCAACAGGCAACAAAACTGGCCAACCACTACGCTAGGGACATTACAACTAGGACGGGATACTACCACATGCCTCCTCCGGTAGATACTGAACAGAAGCACATGTTTGTATCACCGAAGCAGCTCAAGGGGATTCTTCGCCGGTGTCAGGGAAACTGAGCACCAGGGCACGACCGGATACAAACAGTGCTGCTCAAACAAATGTCGAGGAGAGGGATAGTACAACTAGCAAACTTATACAACTTTTGTATGAGATTGCGGTACTTTCCTGACACATGGAAACAACCAATATTGTTCTCTTTATTAAAGCCAGCAAAGAGCGGAGATCTCCCATCCCATTACCGCCCGATCAGTCTGCTACCACAGATGGGGAAAATGTTTGAGAAAATTCTTTTGAATTATCTCAAAGATTACTGCTCGGGAAACGACATCATTCCGCCAGAACAGACTGGATTTCAATCGAGTATGAGTGGATAGCACCCCCTTCTGAAGGTACAGTCAGAGGCTAGCCATAACATGAATAGAAACATAGCCGCGGCTATGATTTCGATTGACTGCACTCAAGCATTCGACTCGGTGTCTCACGGGACACTGTGTCAAATGCTCTGCGACCGGGAATGCCCGGAACCACTCTATTCAATTCTGGTTAGCTTCCTGAAAAACAGATCGATGTGGGTGCGGGTGGGTGATAGCTTCTCCGAAGCTGTCCCACTGACCTGTGGAGTACCCCAAGGAGCCGTCTTATCCCCAGTACTATTCAACGTATACACGTCTGAGATTGTCGGAGCCCGGTACAAAAATACCACAGTTACTGCTTTCGCAGATGACATAGCGGTGTACAGTAGCAGAATGAGTGCCAAGGTAGCTCTAAGACAGGCTGAAGCAGCCTGTAACCAGATCAGTGAGAGATTGGGGAGACTCAATATCTCTGTAAACGCGGGTAAGACTGACTGCGTAATTTTCTCTTTTCAAAAGGGAAAAAACCCGCTCCCTACTAGTTAAATAGTAGGAACGGAGGAAAATTCACCAACCAACAACCTAGTATATCTGGGAATCAAAATGGACAGACACCTCCATTTTAGCAACCACTTTACGAAGAAGTTGAAGCAAACACGCACGAAGTCTTACCGGCTTACGCATTTATTAACCTTCCCCAATCTATCACTGCGTCTGAAGCTACTGATCTACAAGAGTATACTCAGGCCTCCTCTGCTGTATGGTGCACCGCTTTTTCGTCATCTGACGTATACGACAGCTCGGCGACTCCAACAATTTCAAAACGGTATACTGATGAAAGTGGCCAGAAATACTTCATTCGAGCAGCGGAGCAACAGGGAGCTTCACGAGATCTTTGAGCTGCCTACGGTGGATGAATTCATCCAACGTAGACATAACGTTCCCCCATCGATGGCAAGACGCTGTCGCGGCTGGAACAATTTAGTCTTAGGTTCTAGGTATAGGTTTTAGTTTGTTTTGTTTTGTTTGTTTTTAGTGTTTGGTGCCAGTAACAAGCCGAAGGTGAGCCTCATCACCTAGTGTTGTGGATATGGTTATGACTTTTTATGCCACAGATTGAATGTATTTATATTATGCCCTCCTTCGAATGCATCAGTGCATCGCAGTACGAGGGGCAACTTGTAACTCTATAAAAATTGTTTTTTTTTCATTGTATTATTTTTGAGGTTTTGAAATAAAAAAAAAAACCTGTAGGTCTACTCTCTTGGCCACTCCTCTGCGCAGTCATCCTATCTCACAGCCCCCTTGCAGACGGTCAGACGCCTCGCTACTGTTACACTGCCGTGCCCCGTTCGAACTCTGAACCGATCTTATACTTTATGAAGCCTCTGTACCCCTTTTCTTTTGAACATAGTGTATTGTCGCGACACATACCTATCATAAATGGAGTCAGATATTAAATGCCGACATGGAACAATGGTCCTGCAAGTCAGGATGGTATACATTTAGCTAAGCTGCACGACCAAGTCCAGCTTTCTAAATCGCTATATACATCGGTTGTCTCTAGGTACTGGACGTTAGCTGTTCTTTGTAGCCTAATGTAGTCGACTAAATTAGGAATGAACCTATGGTACCAAGAGGTCAAACAAATCAATTTCATTACTGCGGCTACATCGTTAGACGAAAATTATTGTAGTTATTCTACTTTTCCAAGGTATTGATAGTATCGACTTTTTAAATGTAAAATGAATAGTTTAATAATAATAGCTGTTAGCTTCTATTTTTGTATTCATATTGAAAACGATTTGGGCATTTCTTCAAAACAACATATTGAAAATATATTGAGTACTAACTAACAACTAAGTATTAACTAAATTTTAATCACAAAACACTAAATCATTATGAATCTTTAAAAATAAAATAAAACGGGTAAAGACCTAGCATCAATAAATTAGACAATCTAAATATAAGAGTATTTACGCCTTAACACTTACCAGAAGGTATAAAATCCCCAGCAGCAATGCTATTTTTATTGTTTTATAAATTCATGGAGGTTCTAATTAAAGTTTAATTTTCTTTTTAGAAGGGATATACTTTTTATTGCACTAATTTAATTTAATTCACTAGTTCCAATCTGACTCTTTTAATTTTAACTGCATAACTGTTAAAATCATTTTGAGCTTGGAATACATATTAGCTTGCTGAGCACAGTTCCAGCTATTCGCTATATTAAGAGAAATTGTTAAAAAAATTTTTTGTTTTCTGTGGGAAGTCATTAAACATTGTCTAGTGACATTTTACCCACTCAGGTGACATTGGAGTTGTACCTGATAGGCTGGTGCCTGGTGGCAGGGTAGCTATGCAGGAAGAGCCTCTGGATGGAAATTCCAGGTTGAAATCCCACCCCTAAAGCGTTTTTTCCATTCCGCTAATATTAGTATGGTTTAAAAGTGTAAATACACATGAAAAGAAATTTCCAATCCATGAATGCGACGTTTTAATTTCACTTAAGGCCCTACTCCTTTTTTGTATGTCATTCCTTCAGTATGACATACAAAAAATGAATGAGCCTGTAGAGACCGTTGCGGTAAAGCCAAATATTGAAACATATAAAGCTATTTGTTCACTTAACGAAGAGCAAATATAAACAAATATATTATTTTTAAAAATTCATTGGTCTCATTCTATTAGATAACTGGAAATTCATTTAGAGAGAAAGTTAAATTGAGTTTAAATATGTGTATATATCACAATATGTAATGCCTATTTCAAGACTGAAATGAAAAAAATAACATTCAACAAACAAACTACGTATAAACCTTCAAGCACTGTTTATATAGAATACTGAGAACTCAAAAGAAACCAAACAATGATCATTGTAAGGATTTAAAATTGTATCCAAGTTTCTTCTGTTGTTTGCCCATTATAAACTTGTTTTACTTTATATAAATTTATCGAAATTAAAAATACTTTGAATCTTTTTTTTTTAAACGATCGACTTAGGTCGACGAAAAAAAAATTTTATATTTATGTTATAGGTTATATTTATTTTACTACAAATGTTGAAATGTTGAAAATATATCGGTCTCCAATTCATACAGTCATGAGCAGTAAAAAAAAGGTCACTATTAAGAATAAAATTGTTTACTTACTAGTATGAACTATCCAGATTCTTCACAAACAAACATAAATGGAAACTCCTTTCTCGGGAAATGTTGCTTATCGGTCAATTCTCTTTTAGAGCGCAATTATAACGTCATTTTACTGGAAAAAATAAAAACAAAATAGAATTTATCGCTCTTCGAAGCTTAATATTCCCTTACGGTGTAAATTAAGTTCGGATTATCCACGATAAAAATTAAATAACGACATACATCATTAAATAGGCCGGGGTGAAAATATATAAAATGAAGATAAATTGCCAAAATGAGAAAACACTCAATAGTGTTGGTGCCAAAGGTACTTGAGTATGAAAAATCTGAGGACTGCATTGTCGGATTGAATAAATTCATAACGACTAAAATGTTAATATTCTGGATGTTGCCGGTCCTTTGATAGTCCAATTTTTCGTTATTACCCCTCCTCTCAGGTACACCAGAAATCGATTGAGCACATGTTTGATTACTTTTTTTCTGATGATAAAAATTATGATAGGCTACAAATCTGCATCTTAACCTATTAACTGAACTCCCTGAAATTTTTAACCAACTGTTCATAAACTAATTCAGATTTAATGTTTTCATTTGTTCCTGTGGTTGACATGGTTATGAAAGAAGTATAACATATTCCAGATAATTCTGGGAGCACATAATAGACGTCATATGTTTAATTTTCTATATGGTTTAAATAGCACTCTTTTGTCGATGTTATACTTATTAAAATTTCTTTATTTGTTGAAAGTGTGATTTCTCGTGACTAAATGGTGTAACTAATAAAATAAACTATTTTTGGTCAAAAATACTATGTTTTTTAGTAGTAAAAATCGAAAATTTCTGTTCAGAGCAACTTACACAAAGAATACTTTATGAGTTGTAATTTACTATAGATGTTGCCAAAAAGTAACAACTTTGCACACATTTTAAGTTCTATTTCTAGAGGCTAGTAGAGAAGGACGGCCTAATGTTTTAGAATATTTGCTCCATAAATTTCATACAGACCTTTTCTTATTAGTCTAAAACATAATCATATTGTGGGTCTCCCCACCATTGTTCTCCTAGATCAACCGGTGCGTCAAGTGCGACAATCACTCATTGTCCAGCTTACAATTTGTGCCCATTTGCTATCCGGCCTCTGTCTCCCACCCCTTTTAACCCCATTCAAATACAAGGTGAATATGTTATTTTACATTGTGTCATTTGATAAAAGAAATATTTCGGTATTTTATTTCCATTTAAAAATTTCTTGAATTTATTTTCGCCTTTCTCTTGTCATTTTTGATTTCATGCTCCTCTGTAAAATTCATCAGGTCGTCACAATTATTAATTTTTTTTTGTTTCAATGTGATTGAGGAAGAATGATATGGATTTTCTCCTACGATAAAACGATTCGTTAATCAACGACCAAATGGGGATGAAATTAACTAGGATGGGTTGGGGTGACTGGGGTGTGGAATACCGTCGGATATATGACACGGGGAGGGAGTGACATGCACCCAGTCACCCTCACTATGACACAGCTGCCAGCTGTAATGCTACCCTAGGGAACAAAAAGTCCAGCCCTTAGGACGGACGTGAGACAAAGGAAAGGTTTAAATGTTTTCCATAGAAGAGGAATTGCCGAGGTGGGAAGCTTTTAGGGGCTCCGGTTACTCACCCCTATCCGTTCCGTATAAATATTTACCAAGGCTGGATCTACCCCAGTGCAACCACCCTCCCATTAGCCGCCTAGTAGTTTAATTAGACTCATATCCTCCCTCTGCCACAGGCGAGTAGGTTTCACCACCATCTTGTGTCGACACTCGACACATCTCGTCCGTAGATTTTCCAATTCAGATTTATTTGTTTACAATATTTACATAATGAGAATACTCCTGTGCTAACATGCCATCCATCTAGTCTAAAACAAAAAAACACTAACATCATCGCTCTTGTTTATGGATAGAATCTTTAGATACTACACTTAAATACTACACACTACATTTTCCTATTTTTAATCTGGTCGTCGCACACTGGTTTCTAACGACGAAAAACGGGACAAAAGTCCATTTTTGACACTTTCGTGGCCATAAAATGGTATTATAATTCAGTTAGAGAGGTACCTAAGGTATTCAGAACCGATGGTTTCTAAGCTCTGGTCGTTATATTGCAAGCTCATCTACTTGAAGAAAGAGTAAGGGGTTAAGAATAAACGAGAAAATCGCGAGGAAAAGCCAAGTTTTGTAATGACGGATAAAGATATTTCAAGCTTATTTTAAAATTGTCTTTCAGTGGTTTTCTTTTACAGGGCAAAAAATGAAGCTAGCACGTTATTCACACTCGGGAAAATGTAACGATAACGTGCGCTTAGATCGTTTAATATAAGAAAAATTCTAGTTTTTATACATTATTTACGCTTTTAGAAGCTTATGAATCTTCCGCTTCCACCCGTTTTTTAAAATGAAGTTGATTCGTGTTCATACAAGTATGGAGAAGTGATTAAACACAAATTAGCTACGACCGAGTGCGACCCTTCATTCTAGATCCTTATTAGTGGAGACAAACGCGTCTGTTTATTTACATTCTGAGTATTTGACTCGCTATTAAAAATGAAAGAAATATACAAATGTGGTCCATTCCTTGTTGATCTTCTGACTCAGTTGTTACCACCATTCTAAAGATAATAATCTTGGTTTCTGCCATAAAAGTGCCGTATTTAGAGTTCGAACGCGAAGGTAAGGAATTGAGTGAGTTATATTCAATTTCTGAACATCAATATGCAACGAAGTATAGTTTGACAAAAAACGGGCTCACACATCTTTTAAAAAAATGTCAGAGCTTATAAGCAATGTAGGAAGCCTTTCAAATTTGTTCGGGACCGAACCGAAGAAGGACGAATGTGATACGCTATCAAAAGAAGAAGCCCTTGCTCTGTTTGTCGAAACAACAAAGTAACATTATAATAATCACGAACTCTCTGGATTTATGTACGAAGACGGAATTGAAAACTGATGTTTACCAACTTTACTACATTACTCATCATGTTGTTTTTTTCAAATATAGCCATTAATCGGGGTAATAGTTTTATTGTGAGGACCTACCTATGCTTATGTGCTGTCTACCTACATGTATTTATTTCCCAATACATTTTTTCACACTAAAAACAATGATGACTATGTGGAAAACCTAATATTTTCTTGGTTGTTGAATAAGTCGCGTAAACTAACACCATTGCATTCAGCGTAAAAAAAAACTTTGAAAATCATGGGTCACACTTGATTTTTGTGAAAGTTTTTTGTGTGTCTATTTTTGGACTATTTTTGCGCTATTTTTGGAAAATTTATCACCAGTTTTCCATCAAGGGCAATCTATACCTTCATTAAAAATTTACTGTTTTGCAGACTTTTGTCCCGTTTTTCGTCGTTAGGAACCAGTGTGCGTCGGTCTAATAATTCTTCAACCACAGTCCTATTTCTTGAAGCGGCCCCCACCGCTATGTTAATAGTGGAAATTTTCTTAATTTCGTAGTATAATTGTTCTTCAATAATTTTAAAATAACCGATCACTGTGAACGGAAGTACGTCCACTCAAGGATAGGCGTGTACTATATATATATATCCGGAAATGCAAGAAGACGCCTAAAGCATGTCATTGAGTGGCAGCACCCTGAAACTAAACGGTCTGTTGGAAGGCCCAGTGTATTCTTTATGTTGGTAACATTGGACCTTCCCCAATCTATCTCATCGCAAGCAGATTTGGGCTTCTGAAGAGCTCTCTTGGTGTTTGAGCTGATACTGTAAACCGCAATGACATCACCGAAGAGAGCAACTGTTGTGTTGTTATACCGGGCTCCAACAGTTTCATACGTGCACACGTTAAAAGTACTGGCTACAGCACGGCTCCTTGAGGTACTTAACATTGTAGAGCTGCTCCTGGCATCTGACCAAGTGTACCGTGGGACGTTGAAGGCGAATCCTTACGCGCAGTCGTAGAAAAATAAAAAATCGTAGCCGTGCCTAAGCTTCTGTGCTCTGGTGGAAAGATGTCGTTGTCCCCACAGCAGTATTTATGGTAAAGTGGCTACTAATTGTGTGAAGACGAAGATATCTCAAGGGCATTAATTCATTTCCGCACCGTGCTATGGAATTCTCGTTGACTTTGGAGGATTATTTCACTCCTTGGATCCCTCTTTAGTCCTTTAGTCCTGGGGTGTAGGATAGTGTTAGTTATTATATCCCATGTGTTAGTTGCCGGTGGTGCTTAGTAGTCAGGCCTTATGATTGCCTTCTTCTTGTCTGTCTTCTGACTTCGTTGGCCATTTTGTCGCTCAACACTTTATTATCCCTTTTTCTTTTTGAGCAGCTTATGTATGAGGATGTATGTTCTTCACCACAGTTGATTCATTGGCGCCTTTTCTCGTTGGAGACGTTGTGTTGCATGCACACCTGACACAAGCAAACTTGGTTTCGTCCCACAGAGTTTTTTTTGTTGCAAAATTATTGGTATTGAAAAAAACTAAGGGATCCCCCTCTCCTTCTTACAGACTACCACGCGAAATTAGTCGAGTTTTATTGCCCTTACTACCTTGAGGGCATTTATTGTACAGTCAGGTCGGACTATGGCTAGGGCAGGTAGAAATTTCCCTTTTTCTCCTTGGAAAGTTGTTTTTTCCAAGTCGTCCTACGTTAAGGACTCCGAGGTTTTCTTTTGTTAATGTTTATGCAATTAAATTGATGTCATCCTTGTCATCAAGACCCTATATGTTAATTTTTTTGTTTCTCCGTTCAAAGGAATGAAAGCCTAGCATTTCTCTTCGTAGGAACTTTAAAATTTTCTGACAGACGGCTTTTTTTTGGGGGGGGGGGAATTGATACGCTCTCTTTCGTCTTCCTACTTCCTGAGACCATGACTTAGGGGTGGGGTTAGCTTCTTGTGAGCCTCCGGCCTCGCTGGCAGTATGCCCAAGCATCAAAAATCTGTTTTCTTTGGGCGCAGGAGCTGCTTCCTTTACCCTATGGGCTTCAGTTAGATGTCGTTGCTGTCGGAAGCCTTCCTAATCAGCCGAAAGTTTTAAGGTGACTTGTTCTACCTCTATCTTCTCGTGTTCTTGCTTGTTTTTTTTGGAACCACTGGAACTGGCCATAGTCTCCTCGGCCATGATGTTTCACTGCACTAAGCAAAGATTGAAATTGTACTCACTGCTTTTAAATTCTGAACTCAAGAGCTCCACGATGAGGAACAGTCCTGGGCTTAAGAGCTTCACGATGCCGACCCAGCCTTATATTTTTATTCTCTCCCTTTTGTTGTTGTTCCTCTTTCCACTTTTTGGTTTACGACCTCTTATTTTGTTTTATATATAGGGCCATATATTCGCGAACTGGGCGTTTTTTTTCAGTAGAATCTGGATGAGATAACGAGAGGAGCAGACTATCAATCTAATGTCGAAAGCGAATTAAAAAACCGGTTAAAAATAAGTGAAACGAAATACGATATTGTAATAAATTATGCCATAAGGCTTATGTTCGGGTAATTTGTCCATGTTAGTGATATTTAAATGTAACAATTTCTCGATGTGTTAACGTTTATCTAATAATTTTGTTGTTTTGCTTCAAAAATATCTAGTATATAATCGGGTTTGGATACGTCGTGCAACTTTTCCATTGTAGTGTTCTTTGCCAAATACTTTTCCTAAGAAATTATTTTTGGTTACTTGAACTTTGTTGGTATTGAAATAACTATTAAAGCTTCAACAGAGTGCTGCGAAAGTTAAAATGGGCTTGACTTGCAAATTGCAACTAAATAATTTAGTCCTGGTGTCAGGCTTAGGGTTTTATTGATAAAGGAGAAGAAGATAGATATATGGTGGCCCATTTATGGTTTATATGTTGAGTGAAAAGCATTCAGCGATTTCGGTAAACCCAAGTGTTTTTTTCCAAGAGGCTGCTTCTAATTTTTTTCAATTTAATATTTATTTCTATCTGAAATATTTAATTTTGTTAAACATTTTTGTACAGGGCGTGCAATACAATAATTTATTTTTAGACAAAAGGTTTTTTATTTATTTAGATACGGGGCAGTATTCTTTTATATGTTTGTACTTTATGCGTTTGTGGTAATCAAAATGATTCAATTTCTTTGAAAATTTAATGATTTATTGCTTATTTCATTTAAGGACCTGGGGATATACTGGTTATGTTTCGTTTAATATACAAAAACGTTAGTACAGAAGAAATTGAAATTAACGTAAAACGAGTGAAGCCTATTTCTACCGTTTTTAAGTCGTCACTTAGAAAACATTTAAGAAGTGATGTTTTCTTTAATAAAATTTAATTATTTTGTATTAGATATTTATGTTGTTATTTTAGCTGTTTTCTTTGTTTAAAATCGGAATGCACATATTATTAATCAGGCCGTAAAAATCTTTAATTTGATATTTTAATCAATAGGATTAACACATATTTTATTTAATATATTTGATTGATGACCATTTTTAATGAGGTAGCTTTCATCGTTAGCAGCATGACATCAATTGTAACTATCATGATAATTGAAGTTGTTAACACGACGTTAAAGGCGGATTTCATTCTTTTATTCATAATTAAAAACATTTAGACAAGTAAGGACAATTATCTGAAGTAATTAATTAATTAATTGAAAGTTAGTTGTATTATATAGGGTTCATAATATTTGTCATGTCGTTGTTTGTTGTACCTCCTTGGTAAAATTTCAGCTCTCTTGGCAAATATGAAAACATGTGGGTAGACAGACACACCAGATAAAAAACAATGAAGTCCTAACTAAAAATAGATTACACTTTCAGACCTTTTGAATCCTAAAAAATTAGGAGAAATGTTTGTTCATTGTTTAGTTCATAATTTATGGCTGTGGCATAAAAGTTATGAGAAGGTTGTTAGTCACTAATTAAGAACCGTAGTGATTTAATATTCTTCAGAGCAACATTTAAAATCAGGCACCTGTATGTTGATTAACTTACATCAACAGTTGACTATTCAACTATTTTGACATCCTCAGGACAGTTTTCCATAAATTAAAACAATCACTGAATAAGTTCTTTCCTGAAGAAATGTTTAACTTAATAGAACTGTTTGTTAGGGGCCCAGGATAACTTTAAACGAAATTTTAACACTACGACTGTAAATAGCAAGGGTTTAAATAGATCAAGAAAATAACTTGACTCCCTTAAAGTTATCTACCTTTTGATTTTATATCAAACATTTTAGTTTTGTAAGATTCTTGAAGCTTTTTTTTTTCAAAAACTGATGTTAATAAATAACATAAAGTGTAACAGATATAACATTAAGCGTGAGTTAAATTTAGGTTATTTCGGCTCCATTATCGCAAATAAAACAGACTTTGAAATTTTCCATGCCAATGTCAGTTTAATGATCACTGTACATTGGGTTATATCAATATATACATTATGTGAAGTCTATAGCATGTATCCTTATGCGTTAGTAAATTGGTGTTTTGAGAATATTCACCGTTTAATATTGGTTATAAAAGGCTCCCTTTTTGAAATTAGCTCTGCTTGAATTGGAGAGGACCACTATCACGGAGGCTACATAAACATTTTCCGGGAACCGGTTTCAGAGAACTTATGTTAACTGATGTGCTTTAAGGGTGGCCGAAGCTACCTTCATCGATCATCCCTTTATTTAAATTGAACGCCCAATCATTAGTTGAGTGGGGTATTCTAACCTGAAGAGGTTACTTAGTGATAGGGAGGGCCCACCACCCTATCGTGCCAGAAATGAAGGATGTAACTCGAAGCCTCTTCGAATTTTTATACTCGATTTTTACCCTTATACCGATGCTCCAAGAGGCCTTTTCCAAATTATTTGTACCAAAGATCTTTTCCGATGATGATGCCGTTGGTCTTCTTTTAGCGTTCCAACACTGATTAAGTTTATAAAATTTTCGCTGCCTCCTCAATCACCGAACTTTCCATCCAATGGAGTGTTGGGTTGGGGAGGAACGGCGGGAGTAAATAGAATTATCAACTCATGGAGTTCAGCAAAAAGCTAAAAAACAATACCAAGGACTGAGGGATCGGAAAATTTGCCAGTAAGCAGTTGGACAGTTAAACGAAAGGAAGAAGTTTCTGGAGGGGTAAAATGTTGATTAGTCTATTTTTACTTTCTAAATATATTCAATATCTTATCAATTAAAATTATGCTAACTATATTACAATGTCCTATCACACTAAGCAATACATCGACGAGTCAGTCGGAAATGTTAGACAAGACCAATCAAATTACAAAAAAAATTGGTCTTCGGCATTATATAATATCCAAAGAATAAAAAAATGCTACCATTTATTTAAAAATGCTAGCCCTAATAGCTCCGTTCCACTCCATCGTTGGTTTAAATATCTCAAAAACTAAGTCGTAGATACATACTGTAAATGAGGGAAATGTTCAGCATTTCTACAGCTATAATATAAAATTATTGGTTGACGCGACGTTACTAGAGAGAGTTTAGGGATGGAATGAGGAACGATTCCCTTAGCAGGAACGATTAGGAACGGTATACGGCCTGGATTTTTCACCTTCCCTGGTCTTCGTTCTGTTATGTTCTGTCCGGCCGATATATCGATATTATTCCCGGTCCTTGACCCACCCAAGCATCTTTTCCATCCCCAGCCTTATCTCTGTCCGGTTCTGTTTCATCGGTATTTCGACTTGTTCTCGGTCCGCGATTCCCCCGACCATCTTTTCGTAGTCCCGTCTTCCTTATGTTCTTCCCAATCGGTCTTTCAACTTGTTTTCAGTCCATGATCCGCCAAAAACATTTTTTTATTGGCCGGCATTGATCCTGTCCTGTTCTGTTCCATCGGTATTTTAACTTGTTCTCGGATCTCGAATCACCCGACCATATTATCGTTTTCCTTTCTTTGTTCTGTTCTGTTCCGTTGACCTTTCGACTCGTTATTAGTCCTTGATACGCTCAACCATCGTTTCGTAGTCTTGTCTTCGTTCTGAGCTGTTCCAAAGGGTTTTTAACTTGTGATGGTTCCTCGATCCGCTTTACCCTCTTTCCGTTTCTTGGTCTTCGTCCTGGTCCTAATAGGCCCGTTCCACTCAGTCCCTCTAACCTCATATTTGTTTCACAAAGTTAAATCATCCTATATCCCTAGCTCACGTTCTTGACTATGTTTTTTCCACCCTACTTAACTGTCAGCTTGAAAGTTGCTAACCTTTTTATCAATAACTGTACAATCAGTATAGCTTATTTAACTACAAATCTATTATAAATGTTGGGCTAGGAAGGGGGGCTCCCGCCGCGGGTTAGGGTGTCTTCGACCCGGCCTCTGCATGGTGGGCGTCAAGAAAGGGATTGTAAATATTTTTTCCAAGTATAGGTGATTGCGTAGGGTACAAACAAAAGCCGGAAAGGTATAGTTGGAAGTTGGATCCAAGCGAGATCTGGGGACGATTAAGAACGAGTGATATATATAATACTTGTCAGGAAACAGCAAAGTCTAACGAAATATCAAGGTTGCTTGGAATGAAAAAGGCACGGAACGAATAAGATATCCGTTCAGTGTCCCTTAACCCTCCCTCTCTCTCTCTCTCTCTCTCTCTCTCTCTCTCTATATATATATATATATATATATATATATATATAATTTCTTGGATAAATTAAATTTTAAAATTTGCAATACAAATTACACTATTAATTGTAGACCAATATCTGTTTCCTCGTACATTTCATAAATTTTAGAGAAGATAATCTTAACTCCGCCGTTTTTCCACCACTTCTACCCTGAACTGAACTACTTGAATTGGTCTTCTTGGCCACATCTTGTGTGATTGAACCTTTATATTTAATGAACTGGTTACCATTTCCATTTCCACCACTATTTTTCTATGCGAAACTGCTTTGGTCTTTTAGAATGACAAGGTCTTACCAATCTGAAGTTCATTATTATTTTTATTTTAGATTAAAGTAAAATTTGCTACGTGACGTCTGTACTACTCCACATTAACAGTGACTTAGTCACAATTAGAAGACGTTATTAAATCGGTCATTAATCTCGTCATCTCAGTCGTAACGAAGTATTTAATTGTGTAGTTTTACTTTTTGTTTATGTGTCTATTCCTGGAAAATAACTAGTCAAAATGAAACTAATAAAAAAGTAAAGGTTATATGTAAATATCAATATATACGTTTTTAATTGTTTATTATTTGCGTAATTAACAATTTCACTCATAATGCTTACTTTGATAACTGAGACTAGATGTGTTGAGTTAATTTTTTTTTAGCTTATAATGTAATAAGTAATGCATTTAACAGTAGAGAATACCTACACCGTAAAACAAATATATTCATTATAGTAATAAATTAAATTTTATAATTCAAATTTGTGAAAAAATTACAATCTGCTTCTTTTGGGCAATATGCAACTGTGATCAATGCTCTCATTCATACCATATTCACTCGCTCATTTATACAGTATTTACATACAGTCCAGAGACCTCCTGTTGTCACCTCTTTCGCAGGCGAAAGAGGAACTACTCTGCATTTAAGTCGACATGCTAATGGAAAACGAAAACCCTTATATTGACTTCATAAGCGTTCAAAGCGAAGAAAAAAAAAAATGAAACATAAACTAACGGCTGGCAGGTACGCGCTCTATTTATTTTTTACCAGCCTTACGGGCATATAGACGATATATATATATATTTATTCTATGGACTCAGTCGTGTTTATAAAGGGTTTGGGGGCGTTTGATCCGTTATGTAAACACCTACCGTGATTTTCCCAGCCGCTGCTGCTAAATACGGAGCCGAGGGCTCAAAGAGAGAAAAGCAACTCTGATCGCGAGCCCATGACAGAAATTTAAATTAAAGCACTTCCTACTACCCGTCAGGGCCGAACCTAATATACGGAGCTGCCTGCACTTTCACATGGCGTAACTGTCTGAGCCTACTTTTTCACAATCCACCTCCTTATTCCATAATTACTTAATTAATCTTGGATTTTAAAGCAATCAATAGTTAAATTAATATGCCCTCCTTCTAATAGGTTCATAATTTATTTTCAATGATACGAGCGCTTCTGGGGGGCTACGCCAGCTTTCTCAGATATCAGCGATCGAATAGGACATACAATTTATAAAATAAAAATGGGAAATTTAATTTTCTAACACTCTATTGAATATATATTGTAAACAAATGTAAATAACATTACCCAAATATAAATCATTGTAAATATGTTAAACAATAAAACATACTGCCAGGGCCAATTAGTTATATGAGATGGGACAACAGCTGTCAGGCAGGCATAAGACCTAACCACCAGGAGACCTTCCCGGCTCTGTCAGGGAACAAAGGAACCGCACATCATTGGGTACTACAAAAGCGATTCTTATTGGCTACTGACAAGGCCAGCTGGGTATTTAAGGTCGATGGTTTGGGTCCTGTATATCATTTTCCTGACAACTACTGGCTCGTGGGTGCCCTGCTTGAACTCTGAAACTTGCTGCTTCTTTATGAAAAACCTCTGCATCTCTTTCTCTCCTCGCCTCGCTACGTTTTAGTCCGGCGTTGTCAGACCTAGCGAGTCACCTTCCTAGTGAGAATATCTATTGTCCATGAATTGTCAATATTGTTATCTATAACTAATATTATGTAACATTAAAACGTAATTTCTTATGACATTTATTGGACTGTTGTTTTTATCGGAAGACATAATGAGGTACTAGTTACGCGTTGTTATGTTTTATTATCGTAGTCGTATTTTATTATCATAATTTACGAATATGTTAACTAATTTATTGGTGGTATTGTAATTTCGTATATATTATCTTGTGTTATATAAAATAAAATTTGCCGTATAATATTAAACGATCCAACAAAAACAGTTAGACATTGGAAAAGTAATGCGCTTATCTTAGTGTTTGATTCTCAAGCTTAATCTTCTACCTGTGGTAATAATTCGATAGACAGCTCTTTAGAAAGAAAGGATGTGGGTATTGAAGGAGAGTTAGACGCTTCTGATATCTGAAAACCATTCAAACCATTCTAATAAAACAGTAAGGTCTAACTTGTACTGAGAGAGCACAGCATGCTGCTTTGGCAAATATCTAGTGAGTTGTCCATTTTTCTTGCCAATATGTAGTTTACCACCATGTGGCGAAAGTAATGTGTTGTCCTTTCGGACGCTTGGTACCTGAACAGGCCATACAAATTCTGAGCAAGGGATTTCAACCAAAAAGTCTCTCCTTGATAATCTACATATTTCTAATAAATACATTTCGCTTGAATAAAAATATTTCATTTTGGGCTGTCCTGAACAAGTGACTTTGTGGGTGTTACTTGTATTGTAGTAGTGTACTTGTAGCTTAGTGTGTGAACACGATACATTTCATTTTTAATATACATTTTGTTACATATTTCGGAACACTTATTTTTCGTATTAAAAACTGAAAAAAAAACCTTTGGTAAGGATCGTTTAATCTACTTATCAACCCACCCTTAAAATTCTGCTTGAAGGCCACCACAGAGGAGGGGGGTTCCTTTTGTGGCATGAGCTGAGAGGCTTCCCCCCCTTGATGGAGCGGTGACATAAGGCGACCGCTGGCCACGTGCCCATCAAGTCTGGCCGGCCCATGTCACCGCCACGGACCTCCATATTAATTCTCACGCTAGCTGCTGGCTAGCGCCATTGAAGAGTGATGAGTTATCTATAGGGATTGCCCGCAGCCATTCCCTCCGCTTTTGTTTTATTCACGGCCGACCCGATAAATTTATAAGTGGGCTGTTCTGCCCACTACAAACGATCAGCTGACCATTACTCATTATGCACCCTTATTAGTGAAGGAAATCTGAGTCGATGGCGTTCGACCTACAAAAGCATGTCATAAGCAGAAATAACGGCCGGCTAGGGGCTGTTTGTTTTGCCAATGAACACTCCAACCGTGTTAATTATGTGTTAATATGTACTAAAAGTACATTTTGTTATGGCGCTCATAATATATTGTCAAGTTACACAGCTTGCAATTGTTTTTTGTAAGTTTTGGAATTCGACAATCTATCTGATATATTAGCAAGCCCTCTTGCTTCCCGTCGTTTTTCTACCACTCTCCAAGGGAGACCGACCGAGGAAAATTCAGTTTTTCTACGAAGTACTGAGTAAATTTTTTTTTTTTTGAGTTATGTTAACATTATTTTGGGTTTCCCTATCGTTTTATAATATTAAGTTTCCCATATCCCTTCGTCCCAGTTCCTTAATTCATTCTAAAAGGTTTTAACCGTTCCGTCTTCTGCTGTACCTGATACATCAAGACATTACTTTTTACATTAGTTCATATGCTCTCCGCATCTGAGTCAGAATGTTATTTATTTATGTTATTTCATTCTCCCCTTTTTTGATTTCTTAACTTCTATACAGTTATCTCACGTGTGTTATTCTTAATGATGGTTTATTGGTGTTACGGAACCTCTAATGTAAACTGCCTAAAAACCAACTACAGTATCACAACAGACTCTCTTTGGCAAAAATAATTAGAAACAGTATTAAAATAGTACAATAAAAAGAACAGTGACAATTTTGGAAGCATCAAAATAACGAAAATGCTGTAGGAAAATTTGAAAAGTTAAGTTAATTTTTCCATTCATTTTATTATTATATTATAAGGGTTGGTATTTATTTTCGAAGTCAAATATAATTTTTTCAAGGCATTGCTTTTGTTGTAGAACGTAATTTGTAAACAAGAACTAAGCAATCCACGTAAAATAGATGAATTTTAGAAACGTTACTTTTTATTAGAGACGTAACTGTAACATTAGTATTTATATCCAAATATGTGACTGGATTAATTAAGATTTAATATTAGTAGTTATAAAGATGTTATATTTTATAAGATTAATTTTCTAAATAATATCATGTCATAAATATTAATAAATAAGGATCAATGAAAATATTTTAGCATTAGTCATATATAATTTTCCTATTGGAAAAGTCCATGAATATATTGTCGGACACAGACGCCGGGAAGCCTGTAATTTCTGTGCGAAGCCAATGAAAGGCCGGTTTATTACAACCAATCAGGAAGGCCGTTATTCTGACCAATCAGGGTTGACTACACCGCCTCTAGCGATCGCTCGCGGTGTTGGTATCTTGAACTGGTCCCATCTCATTATACTGACGTCATTAGTTTTTTTATTTCAAAACATATAGGTGGTCCTTGAATCGGGCTACTTTTACTTCTCCAAGATGAAGTTGGCACAAAATATGAACATGTTCTAATATGTTAAATATACTCTGTAAGATATAGACATGTAAGCAGCTTATTGTTTTTAGTGTGACAACCATGGTAAGGCTAATATGTAGCTGGAAAATAGCGATGGCTTTTGGTGTTTATAATCTAGTTTTGTTAATTTTTTTGTATTTTTTAATTATATACTGTTTTTCATTAACTTGATTCTTTTGGTCTTCCTACCTGGTTCACATATAACATAATCATTTCAGATGTGTAGATATTTTTTCGAATCATTGTTCAATTTGTGAAGTGCTCTGGTGAACTTATTTATAGGAAGATGAACTTCCCCCCCCCCTACAGATGTTGCAGTCTTCACAGGTTCATCATTGATAAGAAAAAACAATAAAAAAATAAATAAATTTTTTCATGAAATAACGTCATGAAATAAAGCTTTTTGTTTATACTAACATACCACTTCAAAGCAGAATTCTTAGATCTATTTGTAAGCAACCGAAAATCTATTAAACCTCAAGTGAAACTAAGTCAATGGTGAGCCACGCTTGTGTGATCAAAGCTCATACATTAAGCATCGCCGCTTCCTATGTACGCTGTATATGGTGAGTATGTTGAATATTGTGCCATGCATTATAGATAATTCTCTTCCACCACAGCCAAAGTGGTCTCTCGCTGCGATAGGACTTTTTGCAAACTTTTTGAGAGATATAGGCCCCTTTGTAAAAAACATTAGGCACATGCCATTTAGCAACGTCAACGTCAGTTTAAATTTTTGAACGTTCGATTTACATTCTTTAACCCAAATAAATATCATTATTAAAGTATCTTGAAGTAATCAAAAGAATGACGAACAACACAGTATTTGCATTTATTCTGCACTGTTTCCAAAGCTGGGATGAAACAGTCATGCGAGAACCCTGGTGGCACCCCAGACCATCAGTTGTGTAGGCTAACTCATAAAGTCTATTGGTATGAACACATGCTGAAAATTTGGGTAGAAATATATAATATGTGTATATAGTGTGTAATGTAAATAAACACAAAAAATGTAGCATGTTTTTTTAGATAATCTAATATTTTCATGAAATAACGCCATAAAATAAAGTAAATCAACTAAGTAGTTTATACCAATAATAAAATGTTTTATTTTTTTTTAAACATAATTTTTATCTTCACTTAACTGTTTATTTTTGTAAACTAATATCAACCACTCTCAGTAGACATATTTATATCATGGAGTTATGGTCAAATATGCACTGGGTTGATTTTTTCAAGCAAGAACTGACTCCAGCTCATAATTCATTGTTTAATATTTCTTAAAAACTACATAGGTGGCTAGAAGAGACTAAGAAGTTGAACAATTGAACCCATTGATCTAATAGACATTTAGACATTATTGATGAAAAAAAAATATCCTGAGTTATTTTACTGTGTGGTGAATATTTTAGAGAATTTATTTTTGCGATATAAAATAAACCGATGCAACAATAAAACAGTTAGAGACATTGTCAAATTGAATCTGTTAAAATTGAATCCTTTGTGTCTGATGCTCTAGCTTAATATTCTACATGTAATAATTATTAGGTACGAAGGATATTTTAAGAAACAAGGAGATGAGTATTAAATCAGGGTAGCAATCTGCCGTACTGAAAAACCGTACTCTAATAACCAACTAAAATTGCTTAGATGAAGATCTGAATAACTTTTGTTTGGTACATCTAATATTTACTAGGAACATACCCCCACCACCATAAAAGCTGAACTTCCAGAGGTCCTAGGGTAACCCCTTGTTACCTGACAAGGTCCTAAACACTCTGTACAAATGATTTCAACAGAAAACGAAGTGAGTTTACACTCACCAACCTAACTATAGTAAATAAATTAAATTGGATCGCATAAATATCATTCAAATTTATATTGATGTGGTCTAAACATGAGTTGCAAACCCATTAAAATTGGAAACACCTTTTTGGCTTTCGGGACATTTTTCAATTCAATTTTGTGTTGCCGTCTTTCCGTTACTGGAGGAGCCTTGAATTGAATAGAAACGGCACCGACAATTTCACGTTGTTTTTGTGTGTTATATAATATGTGACGTCGATTACAGAACGATGACGAATATTCCTTAACGGTATGAAAGTAAAGCCCCACCCTTATATAACCTTTCGTTTAGATTTCTCGCCGTGGAGCGTTGAAAAAACAGGACGGTTCCCCAGCCTAGTTCTAGCGATACGGTTATTATTTTTCTATTTACAATCCAATACGTACATTCACTTCACGTACTGATGGTCTCAGAGGAGATGAATCTCTATTTGCTCCGATTCAATTTCACCTAGTTGCAGAAACGTAATAATTTGAGTTTGCCTCCTCCCGCATCGACGGTTGATGAGATTTCAAAGATTGATTTTACTCTTTGAAAAATAAACAATTGCAAAGCTCTGTGCGGAAACACACTACATTTTTAATTAATTAATCGGTTTTATGTTTTTATTTATATAGAGATTAACAAATAAAATCTATCTGAGTTGTTAGAAATGTATACTAGCTCGAGTTAAGTTCCTTTTCTTTGACTTTCAAGGTGCAATTCGAAATGGTAGTTAGGATTTAAGCAGTTATGTTAGTTAAGATTTATGAAACTCGTCAAGCTTAAATTTTGAATGATCTTATTTATTTTAATATTTTATTCCTTATTTTATCACGCACTTTGGAGTTAACCATTATTTAGTGTTTTATTTTGGTTTTTACAGATTAAATTTCAAAAATATTGTTCTTAAACCGTTCTTCAATATAATAGTGAACAGTTTAATAGTGGCATGTATATTGGTAAGTATATATTATGTATCTTTTTTTTTTTAAGATTTGTTTTACTGTGAATGATTATTCATGAAAAATAATTAATATTAGCCGACACTAGGTAACTATAAAAAATTATGCTTACGTAAAATACATCAAAATATAATTCAATAATTGATAATTATTTTCATTTACATATTTCTAATAAAATAACCATGCAATTTTAAAGAAATAAATATAAGTGTCATGCTTGGGATTATTAATTAGAAGAAACAAGTTTGGGTATAAATACATCATATGTGTGTATTATATAGAATTTTATATTTTTTTTTTATAAGTTTGAGAGCTTAGAAAAAAAAAAAAAAATTATATAGAAAATAATTATAAATAATAGCAGGTTTATTTTTGCTTTTTTATATAATTGTATGTAGATTCATCGTGAAGGCTTTTCAGCTGATTTTCCCGTAAGCACACTGAGTAAATTGCTACTCCCCAACATACACAATTAATTTTCAACTGGATTTAGGTCAAGTGATTTAGTAGGGTGTAGTGGATATCGTCAGTTAGAGTGTGCATTATCGTACATTAGTCGACAATCACATTTTCATAGCGTTCGGAAAAACGTTGCCAGTCCTACCTCCATTGCTGATTTCACTCCAGCATATTCCTCCTTAATATTCTTCCACGGAGCACCGCGAAATGCAAGAAATTTACAATTTTCTTCATTATCTTCCTTCTAGGTGGGTAGAGAGCGAACTTCAATTAATCAGCAAACAAGGCGAGCATCCATTCCGGTGTTCTTGAGAACATTGCAATTGCACTAACCCTTAAAGGAAGTCCAGCAATCAATTTGTGAAGTCTTTAGTAGTTTGGTGGTCGGTGTCCTGCAGCCAGTCAGGTAATTATGAAATTCTTGAATTTCACTAGTTGCTATGTAAATAATTTGTTAAAATTACTATTATCTTAGTGTCTCAACCAAATACGATCCATTAAACTTTTTGAAGTAGGTAACAATGTACCGAACTAAAATGAAGTCTTAACACTGAACTAAACAAATTAATAAATTATAAACCCTCGATATATGTCTGCTATAACCCTCAAGATTAAACTGCTGAGGGCTAATTGATTTTTTGGTAAGGTTTTGTTTTATTTAATGACAAATTGTAAAACATAAATTCAAAATATAAGTTCTTTTAATTGTTATTCAGCAAAAAATAGAGAAACATTTAGGAGAAAACGTCTATCTCGAAACGAGCTCTCAAGAGCTATAATCGCTTACTTCTCGACGACCCCAATCACCCTCTTGACCCAATATTGTAAATTAAGGCATAGTCGGGTCTAATACTAGTAAGGGTAGTAGTAGGGCCTTAATATTTGAAGAGACTAAATACTTTAAAACATACAATGTACCCTATGTACCTAATTACAAATCATATAAATAATGTGAACTTATTAGAGAGCAAGCACATTGTAAAATATTACCGGTGATCATTTAAATACACTCTATTCATAATTATATACAAAAATGGCATAACCCAAACTGTGCTGCCTCTCGCAAGCATGGTAGGACATAAATGTGAACCGAATGTCAAACCTTTCATGAAATAAACCAGTATCAAACTTACAATAAATAAATGTGACCTCCGGCTAGCTCTGCTCTCTCAAGACTCTCTCAAACACACTGACGAGGAAAATTAAGATTTTGTTTGTTGTATGTAAGTTTTACGTTTTATGACCATTTTATAAATTATGGAGTGTGCCCCATCACCTTTATACCTTTGTATAGTACCAAAACATGTTCAATAAGCAAAATATTAATAATATTTAGTAATAAAAAATATAACAAACTACAGTACATATAAATACACTGTATAATTTAAATAGATTCATTAATTTAATAAATTAATTAATTTTATAACAAAGAGATATGAAAAAAAATGAACCAGGTCCGAAGGTGAACCCCATTAACTTTTACATTATACGAGTTTTAACGAAAAAAAAATAGAAATGTTAAGTTTATAAAAAAATGCTTACAATCCATAGCGTACAGTACAATGAACCATTTACAGCTCATTATATATCATGTTATTGTGTATATTTATTTTTTTCAATCAATATCAAATTAGGGTGTCGGGTCGTCACAAGAGGGGATGCCTAGCCCTGGTGACGGAACGGCCAGAAATTTGAACAAATGCTGGTAAGCTCACTTACCTATGACTGTGAGGTTTATCTTGGAGTTCCTGGTCGGAGAATTCCTGAAATCGACCCTGCATCTGTACATCCCTTCGTCGGCGAGTTTGAGGTTGTCGACCCGGAGCTCTGCCACTTCCGTAGCAGTCCTGAAGAATGCTCGTTCCCCGAAGGCGTCCGGAGAGCTCCATAGCTTTGCTTGACCGTACTTTCTCCCACGCACGTCAAAGCTGAAAAAATAATGTTTGGTTAAAATTTGTACTAATCCAATAAGTAGCATACAATATTTGCACCAACTTTCATGACTCTCCTTATATATGAAATATTCTATAGCTCAAACCCTCAGTTACTCCAGAAATAGAAGATCCTGTCTTTTTACGCTGCATAGTCCTTCGCAGAAAACTACAGGTTACATAGCTTTCTCGCTCGCTCTACTGGGTAGAATTCTGGAACTCTCTCACTCCTACTATCCACCATACTTCATCCTTACAAACCTAAAACCCTCCTATTACAGCACTTCCTCGCCATCCCAGACATACGCTTACTGAAGTTTGGGAACGATTTATTCATTATACTATATTTTCATATTAATTACTACTAATTAAATACTACATAATTATATTTATCTAATTTTTATTTTTTGCATTTATTTTATTTTCATTGTTTATTATATTATGCTAAATGTTTGGCTGGTGCCTTTCTTGGTTTTCGCAATTGTACATATAGCTTGAATGTTATTTTTCAATTATTAATTTAAAGGTTTTCATTTAATGTTGTATTATACTGACTTTTTCATTGTAATTTTTCAATATCGATTCATTTGTGTTTTTATTTACTGAATGCTTTTAAACATTTTTTTATATAATTCATTTCTTATTGAGGTTTACACTTTATTTTTCGTTGTCATTTTTCTTTATGATTTATTGGTTATTCGTAGGGGACCTGGTCCCATTATAACATTTGATTTTCTTATTATATATTACATTCTAAATATGTATATCATTCATACTGGCGTGAGAATCAGGTTATTATTATTAGCAAAACCTTGCGATATTTAAATCAGGGTCCATACAGTTGTAAAAGTACCTACGCTCTAAAGGGCGTCATGATGCCAACTGACCGTTTCCTTGCCCATATCCCTTTATAAGTATTGATGGATTGATAGAATGAATAAAAAAAAAAATTAATATTTCCGATTGTGATCAAAAATTTAGTCTACTTTTCGTGCACCGAGAATATATCTTCGGTATATAGATAAAAAAAGCATTTATTCAAATACAATAAATAATTTAAAACTAACCATATCTCTTAGGCCTTATTAGGCCTAGCATTTATTATCATCTAGTATTTAATAAATATCCTCAATTGATAATTAATATACTATTACCTATTATTAGGTCTCGCTAAGGTATGATAGAACAATAATATGAATGGAAGTGCTTGAGGAATAAATAAAAACATAATATAAGAAGAAACATGAACAATAAAACAAATGAAAAAAACATTTTACGATAATTAATATCTACTGATGGAGAATTTCAAAACGAGCATATTCTTATTACGTGAAGAAAATGTTACTATTCATGACATATTAAACAACAAAATACTGCGATAGCTATTGCGGCCTGAATGATAAATACTATAAGAATATAATGCGAGGAAATAATAAATGAAAATATTAATTTTCTTTCGAAAGCACAGGGAAAATATCAGCATGCAGCTTAACAACTTACTTCTACCTTATATAACGAATAGTAAATTTTAGGAAAAAATACTTTGACCATCAGCGATAGCATACAAGTTGTAAAATTAATTAAATTCCATTTTATTAATAGAGATAATTTTAATCAAAGACGGTTCTTCCAAAAAAAATTAAACACGAGTTATATAGTTTTTAGTCAAATTATTGCTGAAGCCGAAAATTTCGAGAAGTGATTCTGTTTGAGTTTAAGTTATTTGTATTCAAAGGGCTGAGGGAAACTTCGTTAATGGATTAAATACTTAATTACAGTTTAAGTTGCAAATTAAATTAGACGATAATTTGCTGTATCTTGTATACAACCATTTTTGTTCGTTATCATCATTTATGCAGCGAGCCATAGTGTAAACAATATCGACGACATGTTTGGTGCTTCATTAACACCTTTTGTTTGCGTTATCAGAATAAACGACAAACTGCTCTTTTAGGAACAAAAAATAGTTTTGAGCGATGGCCTTATTAACATTAAATGACGTTATAGTCATTGTTTCCATGTATATACGTACGATACACAACAATCTATATATATATATATATATATATATATATATAATAACTTAAACCCTTTAAATACAAATAACTTAAACTCAAACAGAATCACTTCTCAAGTTCGTTTCAGCAATAATTTGACTAAAAACTATTAAACTCGTGTTTCATTTATTACGGAAGAATAACAAAATTATACAAGCATTGAAAAATTGGTACATATAATGATGTGTATTTCAGAGTGAAGGGCAATGATTGGCATGGATTGTCTCGAGCAACGATATAATGGAATACAATAGATATTCCTTCTATAACTGTTTTGAAAGATTTATTCGAAAAACCGTTATTTTTTAATATTTATATACATATATCAAATTTAAATAAAAATAGTAAGTAATTCACGGAATATGTCCTTTACAGCGGTAAAATTGTTATTGTATTAAATGGTACGTAGAATATTACCATTATCAAGAAAAGGGGAAAATAAACCTGACCCAGTCAGGAATCATAAATATAAATAAACTAATGATAGAGTTATAAAATTTATAGTACTAAATTCTTCTGCGCTTATTCCTGTACATTATATAAACAACTAATAACCCAAACCATCTCGAGAGTAATTTGCTATTCCATTTAAATGTTCATAAGGGATTTTAGGGTACGGTTCAAAAGAATCTATTGTAAGTTAAAACTTACACTTACTTCCTAAAATTTACAGATTAAATAATGTATTACCATGTATTTAGGTGATAAGGTTTTGTTCCCATTTTATAGTCTCGTATTTTATCCTCGCTGCTCATATCTATTTGATAAGTTGAATAAATTTGGCTTTGTTTTAATTAATATGGGAACACAGCGACTCACACATTCGCCCAAACCAATTGAATATTTTCAATGTTCACCCTAGTATTTATTAATACATCCAAACAACAAAACGCACAAGTTTATGAACCTTTTAGTAAACAATATTTTATATCATAAAGTCCCCTTTATGTATTTATCTGTTTAAACTGAAGGTAGTCTTATTAAATTATTCATGTTAATGGTTTTGTAATCATAATTGTTAACTACAAATCCTAAATTTTGCATTATGTTTATCATCAGACACGTCTTTTTTTTAGTGGGAAATAAAAAAACAAACAATTAAGATGCTTTCACTTACAACATAAACTGTTCAGATCAATCAATTTGATAATCCTTTTAATAAATAATTAAAATTTAATTAAATGCTCGAACATACTCTGAGATAAGATTGAGACAAGCTGAGTCTCTCTGAGGATTTTGTAAGCACCCTATGTTGTACTACTACTAACTAATGAGGCCCTGTGTAGAAGGCCGAGAAACCGGCGGTAAATGAAGTCTATGCCAGGCAGATTTATTATTATTAAGAAACGGAGGCTGGGAGGAAGATGTGGAAAAAAACAAAACATGCCTCTACACAACACACTATAGTAGTACAACAGTATGTGTTACTGATATTTGGAAAAGTGGATTCGAGGAAAAAGTCCAAATCTTCCTGGCTTTTGGATGTGAGCACAACAAATAAAACAAAATCCAAATTCTCCAAAACCGCAGTTTTAGAGTATCAAGATCCAGTGACACGGCTAGCGGAGGAGCCTGGGGGACATCCCAAGACTCCACTTTCTCTTTCGCATGCGAGAGAGGCAACAACCATTTGGAAGGTCTCTGGACTGTTTATAAATACTGTATGAATGAGCGAGTGAATGAAAATTGTAAATATGTCATGAATGAAATGGTATATCACAATTACTAATTTTCCAACAATACAGATTATAATTTTATCACAATAAAGAAAATGTAACTGCCGCCAGCTAAAACACGGAGTATCTAATCGTCCGCACATCCCACTGCATGTTTTCATAAATCTTTCATATTATCAGCAGTTTGGTTGGGGAGATTGGAAGGGCAATGATATATAGGGACGTGTGGACGGAGGGATGAGAGAAGTGGTGCTGGCCAAAGGGCGGCTTATAAAAGACAAAAGGGCGGGAATCGGCGGCTAATGAACGCACTGATGACCCCTTTGGCCAATAGGGAGCCCTCATTAACGCCATCCACTCCTGCCAGGGGCCGATAAAATGATTACAGTCCAACGTTAAATGGTGCCAGCTCGGTTCAAAGTTCAATTTGCGGCCCATCAGTTGCAGTCCCACCCTCCCGGCCAATCCCTAGCACAGAGCACTATTCGGTTGGCCATACCCGATTGTTCAACAGTGATGAGACCATCACATCATCTGAGTCAAGCTGCCTATCATATTGTAAATTCCTTACTCGTAAATGAAATAATGATGTCAAGAGGAGTGTATTTAATATGCCATCTAGATCTTCCTTGACAGTCGTGTAGAGGAGATAGTGTCTCTCCGTAACTGATTGAAAGTAGAACCTTTCACTTATTTGGTAGCTTGGTAGTTATTCAATTCGTACCAAAGATTATCTATCCAGTTGAAGCAGATGACTATTGACACTGATTTAATTTATTATTATTAAGTCAGTCTTACCAATAGCAGCAAACTTTAAACAATCCAAAATAATGATGACATATTCCTTGTTTATGAATCATATAATACTAATGAGCATTTATTAAGTAAGAGCGTGGGAAAAACAATTTTTATTCACCTATGAAATATAGTCAACCTGGCACCTAATCAGACCTAAAGCAAAGGGCTCCCGGGAATGAACGTTGATCTCAAAAACCTTGGTTGATTTTTGGAACTATTAAAATCTTTTTTGTTTAATAATTACAAAAAATGGTGCTAATGTTAAATTCTAAGTATTTAGATTGTAATTAAGTGTAACGGTAGATATCATTTTTGATCATTTCTCAGAAATTAAAGTTTTATTGCTGGTTTTTGAACTTGTGACTATGGGTTGGCAATGTTAAGAATCCAAAACAGATTTTTGAAGGACCTCAAAATAAGGCACAAATAAATGATATCAACTAAAGTATAGGTATCTTTTATTCTCATGATTAATATGAAAAATGAAAGGAAGTTTAAAAATTAATTTTGGCTATTCATATTGATAACAAAAATGTATTGACTCTAATAAAAAAGTATCATTTCGACGGATGAAATTTACTGGGATAGTCAGCAAAAGTCATCATTTTCGAATCCTATTAAATAGTTATGCTACCTTGGTACGCCTATTTTTTCACACATGGTGTGTCATAGGTTTTGAAGGCACTACTTTAAAAACAGATGTGTACAGAGCGTTTTTGTACTTAAAATATACAATACTATAGAAATATATACTGAATGGAGTATATACTTTACAGTTTTTGAGGCTATATTATATTTAAATTTGGGACTTAGCGGCGAAATAAAAAAACGAATTCTGACCACATTCTTAACCAAAACGTTTTTAGAGCCGGGTATAGAAATTGCGTATTATTAATTTACCACAAGTTTAATACTTTTTTGTTCAATATTTCATTTATTTAAGTGGTTTTCAGTTATTGTCAAGGAATAACAAGTGAAATGAACTATTTTCTGTTCATTGGTGGTTAGTTTTTTGACTACCATTTCATGAACTCCAGCACTCTCTCGTGATATAGTTATTTCACTTAATATAATTGATGACTCTTATGAGAAAACACTCCAAAAGGAGACAACTATTTTAAAATCACGACTATTTGAAAAATATAATTTTTTCAGAAAAAAAAGGCTTTAGGCCTCTCCAAACATATTTATACCATTAGCCGACGTAATTCTAGTAGTTTTATTCAGGAATTTTTAGGACTATGAATGAGTAATTATCAAAATGATTCTTCCACTACTCCATACCGAATTGTTTAAATCTCTAAGGAATATAAAAAAAATATTTTTAAAACATTTCATTTCTCCATGCCTAGAGAAGAAAAAAAGCATGTATTTGTGGTAAATTTTTATATTTTTTTTACAAATTGTAACTTAAAATAAAATTTACTTAATAAGTGATGAAACAAAGCCTAATAAAAATAAATATACCAATTATTGATGCTATGAGAAGAAAACAGTAAACAGCATTGCTTGAACACTGACCCTTGCATTAACTAGTATAATTATAGTTTCAAATTCCCGTTAAATCATGAATGGTAAACATGTTTGAAAGGTGGGCCAATTGAAACGTCAAACAATGTTTATTGCTAGTTAGTAAAGGCGACGCTTGGCTGGTCAGTCGTCAGGGCAAATAACCACAAATTACCCTTCACCTAAACATCCTCGCTAACCTGATCCTGTAGCAATCTGATCGCAACTCGATTAACTCGTGTTTAATTAGTAGTAATTGGCTAGTTCAGCACTATATCACCCTATTTTATTTTCTCTCCACTATTATAATTAACATTTTATTTTTTGAAGGAAAATAAACATTATAGTTTAAAAAAACTAATATAAATAACTAATATAATGTTATATAACGTTATGAAAATTAAATTATTTTTCGACTGGAAACAGGCAGAAGCGTACCTAAGGGGGGATGGGAGCGGTCCGCGTTGCTATTTGGGGTACCATATTTTTTAATTTTTTTGTCTAAATTGTATAAAAATGAATATAATAATGTTGTTATCATAAAAAAGCGATGATTATAAAATATGCAAGCTAACGAAAATGCATCAAGAGGAGCCATTATTCTGTCAATTTGTTCATATGTCTGTAAAAATTTAAATAAAGGGGTTTAAAAACAAACAAAAAAACATTATGAATATAACCCTATAATCGGAGACTAAAACTGCAGTGGCCTCTTGACCTGCCATAAATAGGTGATAGTGGGAGTCCTGGCAATGGCCAGTTTCTCCAATCATGTTCTGAGCGTCTGTGGCTCTCGCGCTCTTCCCAATTCTTGATTTTTATATTCTACAAATAATCATTTTATTGTTTTTATATGTTATTGCTACCAAATTATATTTAGTTAGGGGTGTATCTCAATCAGACCATTCCCCATTCTGTTCAGTGAAATTATTATATTATCTGTTGTATCCATGTATAGGTGTTAAGCCAAGCTGGATCGAAGAAAAACGGTTTCGTTATAGATTAAAAAAATGTTTTATGGCATGAATGGTTTATTAAAGCTGTACCGTAACACATAATATATGTTATTAATCAAGACATGAACATATTAAATTTTATAACCTACTCCATGTTACAAGAAATGTTTTTAAATTACAATTAAATAATGATTACATTTACAATTAAAAGTTTGTTTTTACATTTATTTTCCAGATCGGCTTGATTAGCATAACATGAGAACATGCACGGACAAAAAAGTGCTAACATTAAAATAGTGATGGCATAGTCACACTAGGTTACACCTGACCTTACAACAATTATTTTTAAAAATACTACCGATTTGATTTAATTATTAACTAAACTGTCCTTGAAACATTAAATCTTTTAACAGTCAGGGCTATATTTAAAAGTGAGGGGTTTCTTAACCTAAGTATAAAGGGATAAGAGATGTTTTTCGCCTGCGCGATTTTCCTTCCCCTGGCACCATAAGCAATAGGTCGGAGCAAGGAAACCCCGAGTTCAACTAGGGATTGGAAAACAGCGATCGGCCAGCGGGGATGACGGACAGTATACGGCAAGGGAGGTCCCATTGTTAACAGGCAGGGACGGAACTTGGACAAAAGAACTAACTCGGTACTGTCTGAGTGCCGGATTTTTCCTTTGTCTCGAGGACAACTTGCCTAAATAATACTGTTCCTTAGCTCCGAGCATTGTTTCGCCTATCTGCCTATAACACCGCCAAAACTTTTCCACTTCTTTCCCGACGAGCCAATCCGTGCTTGATCAGTTTTAGCTGAGCGCGAAGGGAGAGGTTCTACTTTCATTTAGGCAGGGGTGATTGCCTTTTGCCCCTCTGTTCGTAATCACAATTGACGATCTCAAAACAGATTAGACTTAAAAATACTTCATTCATAAAAACAATTCTCAATAATGGTATAGTTTATAGCCCGGTGACGCGGCTGACGGAGGAGCGTGGGGGACTTCCCAAGACTCCGCTTCCTCTTTCGCATGCGAGACAAACATGTGGATTTGGAAGGCCTCTGGGCTGTTTCTAAATAGTGTATGGATGAGCGAGTGAATGATGAATTGTAAATATGGTATAAATGAGAACATTTATCTCAATTACTTATTGCCTAATAAGGCAGCTTGTAATTTTAGTACAATAAAGAAGTTATATATATAAAGATTATAGTAAATACTTCATACTTGATGAGACGTATTGAGATATGTATGATATGTAATTACGAAGTTGTGGAAGGAGCTCTAAATCTGTTTTTCTCCAAACCCACGTCTATTTAGTTATTGATTGAAAATATATACAAAGGTGCATTCTGGTGCCAGAAGCCTATGGTCAGCATAATGTACCTTTGTATATGTTTTCATTCAATAATTAAATACAAATGAATTTAGAAAAGATCTAGATTCATTAAACACTCACATCTTTATGTTAATATCCATTAAAAAATATTCCATTATTGTTTTTATGAACGAAGTATTTTTAAGTCTAATCTGTTTTGAGATCGTTAATTGTGAGAGGAGAAAGGCGATCACCGCTGCCTGAAAAAAGTATAACCTCTCCCTTCGTATTCAGATAAAACTGATTCATCCAGTATTGACTCGTCGGGAAAGAAGTGGATCAGAGCTTTAATAAGTTTAAGGTCAAGCTAAGAAAATCTGTTAACGATAAAAAAAAATGTTTTGCAATGCTAGCAGGACAAGGTAGAAGATACCTGAGCGAATGCGCGGGTCGGTATTGTCACTACTGCTACCTCGTGGGATAGAGGGATCTTAATGTCCGATGTTTACTTCCGAAGGTTTATATCGACAATTGTGTTGTTTAGTGGTTTGACCGCTGACTGTACTTTTTACGACATCATTGGTAAAAATGATTGAGACGTTCCGAAATATCACATAATTAAAATTGCATTATCTTATCATTTCTCTTTTATCTCATTTAGCTGAATTATAGGACACCTCAAATTATTTGGAAGCAATTCAAAATTTAAGAGTCGGACTTCTTACCCATTGTACAGTGTCTAAAATTATACACAGAGACTATAATAATTATTTTCAATGTCTACGCTATCAAAAAAGCAGTATTTATTAATCCATCCAAACAACAACATGGACAGGCTTATCAACCTTCTAGTAAACCAAATTTTAATACTAGTCCCCTTTGTGTGTTTATCTCTTATTAAAGTATTCATGTGAACATTTTAGTGAGTTAAGATTCTCTAGCTGATTTTTGGTCATTTTTAAACTCAAATCCTACATTGTTTTAATATCTTTTTCGTCACGTATGTCTTTTTATTACTGGAAAGAGAAAGTAAAACTAAGTAAGGTGATCCTACTTACAACATACATAAGTAGTTAAGATGAATAAATTTTACAGTATTTTAGTAAATAATGCATACATCTAAATTAATATATATTTTTTTTAACCGTAATAATGGAAGATTTACCACAACTGAAAATTCGGGCGTGGTCTTATAATTTAGTTGACTATGGATAGGGAAGAACATGAGTAGATGAAGCAAGGTCTTGAATAATAAATATTCAATTTTCCTGGTGTAGTTACCGCAACCATTAAACAATGAGGTTACCTCTCTTATCGAAAGCTTCTCGGTCACAGTCTGGCTTTAATATATCCATGAAAATTCAGCCGCGTTGTATCTACTATAGGGGTTCCAAAATTAATTTAAATTAGTTTAATTATAAAAGAAATTTTGTAAATAAAAATAGGAGTACTTATTTGAAGGAACCAAAATAAATAAACCAGTTACGCTGGTAAGCCAACCTGGTAAAAGTTGGTAGTCTGGTTGGGATCATTTACGCATTTGGACGCTGGTAACAAGTAGTACTCATATTTTTTTTTTTTTTTTTTTTTTTTTCATAGCTCTCAAACATATAAAAAATAGGATGTGGGAAAAATAAAAGGAAAATTATTTTGGATTGATGGGTGCCTTTCACTAGGGGGAGTCCTATTTGAAGGATGTATGAGAAGGATATGGGGTTTGGGATGCCTAAAGGAGGCTGGTGGGTTCGGGAAGGTAGTGAGAGTCTACCTATGGTGGACTAGGCATTGGTTTGTAGTCGGCCAGGTCATACCTGGCCCGCCCCGGCAGGGGCCTGCACTAAGTCGGCCTATCGGCCGGGAGATCGACCTGCCCTTAGTAGGTAGAAGGGGTCATATGGCTTCGGTTGAGTCGGCTGGGAGATCGACCTCAATCTCTCGGCTGGGTGTGGATCGTTCAGTCCCCGTCAGGGGGCTCGGGTTCGATCAGGTCCATCTGTCTCCAGGCTTCTGCGGTCCAGCAGTGCTTCCATCTGACGGGCATTGGTGGTGGTTGAAGGTCGGAGAATAGTGGGTTGTGGCTGTGTCGAAGTGAATCGAAAAATTTGATGTGTCGTCTGTTGATAAAATCTTGGATGGAGAGCACTTCAATTTTTTTGTGGATCTCGTCTGCCTTCATTCAGTCGAACGGGGTATGTTTGAAGGAGGTGTGGAGAACTCCGTTCTGGAATTGCTGGAGCGTTTTTAGAGTGTTAGGAGTTAGATACTTGAACAGTGGGGTCCCGTACATCAAAGCAGGTCTCAGGACGCTCTGGTAAATAAGCAGCTTGAGGCGTACTGATAGAGGTACTCATAATTTTTTTTTTCTAAGCTCTCTAGTTAGAATTTTAGGATAAGTGAGAAATATAAAATATTTAGGGTGATCGGATCCTTGTACTAGAAGGACCTGCTTGAAGGTGGTGTGAGAGGAGTAAGGAGTGTGGGAATCCTCGGTGGAGGTTGATTGTTACGGTACAGTGGTGAGAGCCCACTGGTGGCTAGGTACTCATAAAAATAGTTTTTTCTACTTTAAATATAAATAACCAGATATAAAAGGTGGGATAGGGAACTAGTCACTAGTTAGTATATTTTTATTCACGTATGGAAAAGGTTTGTTGTATTATCAGTTTGATGTAACAATTTTTACGTGTAAATATTAGTATGTCATTTATAGTAATAATTTGTCTAATTTTAGACTGGAAAATGCACGTTGAAATGACTGGATGAAACGTTGAAATAGATGCTATAACAAATCATTGATCAATCTGAAATTTATTTTTATGTCTGTTACTAATTTTATTATATGAACCACCTACGTGACTCCATCCAGTCAGAGTCAGTGTCCAGACATTCCAATCCAAAGGCCTCAGAATTGTAGTCATCGCGCCCTTTTTACATGACAAACTCATCCCTTAAAGTGAGCGATCTTTATGTGCCTACTATCCTAGACCTTATACCCTCAAGAATATCATATTCCACAAAATCCTATCATGCAAATCCTCTTGTCAACTCCTTATCCAGAAACACCCATCCTTTCAATTCTCCTCGTCACATAAAATGGCAATTGCAATATTTTCTAAACATATATCCAAGTCATCGGGTCCTGGCACTGGCCATCATCCCCAATCATGCCCTGAGTGTCTGCGGCTCTCTTGGCCTTTACCCGGCCTTCACGTCATGGAGAGGGAGGTGGGGGTGCTTCCGGCCCCTCCACTAGGTTGCTGAGGTGGTTCCTTTTGATTAGGGGTGGCTAATGGAAAGAATGTATATGGATATATTGTATGAGTGTTGGTATGAATGAATTCTTACATCCCAATTAATAATGCTGTATAAACAAATTGATTGTTTTTTTCTAACAAAGATCTTTTAATGTTCGGTTCCAATAAAATACATTTTTCATCACAAGAAAAGTTTCTCTGTTACTATTAATAATATTATAAATAACACAGGGCAATTCAAATCTGGACAACTTAAGTCTTCTAAATACGAGGCAAATATCCGATTTGTCAAGTTTACTCCAGCTTTTTTAATAACGGAAAAATATAAGATTATATTGAAAGAAAAACAAACTTTTTTTTGGTAGGTGGGAATTATTTAGCTAAATAATCTGTTATTATTTGTTTATTTAGAGCCTAATAATTTAGTGGAAATTATGTGTGTGTTTCCAAACGCGTAGCAGGTTTTAACAAAACAAAATATATAGTTTTGAAAGCTCAATTTTTTTTATTTATTTATTAAAATATACATAATCTTTTATTTTACAATAGGAACGGAATAATGAATGACAATAAAATAGATTTTATCAAAATAACCAAAAAAAAAATAAAAAATATTTAGTCAATTTGAACTGAGTAACTATGCGTCGGGGGCCGGCGGGCACTGATCATGGTGGTGAGGCTGCTGCAAATTAATCTACACCACTGTATTGCAGCATGTGGTGTTCTGCAGCAGTATGTGAGAGGTAAGGGTATTGATATTATTCTAATACAAGAACCTTACCTGTATAAGGGCAGGATGGGGGGGCTGGCGATGCGTGGGTATGAGATTATTTCTGTACCTGAGCGTGCCAGAGCCTGTATCCTGCATAAGAGTAGTCTTAAAATGCTGCCTCTATGGCAATATTGTTCTAGAGATTTAGCAGCAGCTCAAATGGCCCTCAACGAGGGAAATCAAGGTGGGAGGTTGACGATTGCATCGGTCTACCTCCCATATGAAGAAAGAGTCCCGACCGAGGCACTTAGTAAGCTAACGGAAGGGACTGGCTTAAGGGGCGAGCTTATAGCATCGCTTGATGCGAACGCTCACCATCAGCTCTGGGGGAGCAAGAACAACAACCAGAGAGGTGAGTGTTTAGTAGAGTACATAACTAGTAATGACCTAGACATTCTAAACAGAGGCAATATTGCCACTTTTAACAACAGAATCAGATCTGAGGTCATTGACATAACCCTTAGCACACGTGCTATAAGCCTAAGGGTTAAAGGCTGGCACGTCTCTGAAGAAGAGTCATGCTCAGATCATAGATCCATTAGATTTGATCTAAGTGGTAACATCACGTCCGAAGCTGTGTATAGGAATCCCAAACTTACAAACTGGGAAACCTACTATACACAGCTTGAGGAGGAGGTCAAATGCTGTCCTAGAGTGGTGAGTAGCAACTGGCATTTGGAACATTTAAACTCAACATTGACTGAGGCAATGATTAAGTCATACACTGATAATAACACTGTATGTAATGTTAGATCCAACAGGAACTGTCCCTGGTGGAACAATGAACTTGGCAAGTTAAGAGCTCTTACACGTAAACTCTTTAACGCGGCCAAAAGATCAGGCAGATGGGACACTTATAAACGTGCACTCACTGATTATCACAAAGAAGTCAGAAAGGCTAAAAGAAGGGCGTGGAAGAAATTTTGTAGCGAAATAAACGATACAACTTCCATGTTTAGAGTAAATAGGATCTTATCCAAGCAGTCTGACAGGGGAGTATTGGGCTCCGTCAGGGTGGGAGGGGGCTATACAGATTCTGAGGAGGGAACCCTCGGTGCCCTGGCGCGCGCACATTTTCCTGGCTGCGGACTGATGGATACGATTAACAATGACCCTACCAATTGTGAACACACTAGTTGCAAGGGTAACTGGGCAGAAGCAAATAAAATTGTCAATTCTGCAAGAGTGGAGTGGGCAATTAATTATTTTGCTCCTTTCAAATCACCTGGTACTGATGGGATATTCCCAGCCTTGCTACAAAAAGGCCTACCAGTAATTAGGCCCCTTATACTTACCTTGTTAAGGGGAAGCTTGGCACTGAGCTATATTCCAGTAAGCTGGAGGATGGCAAAAGTGTGTTACATACCAAAACCCGGGAAAAAGTCCTATGACGAACCCAAGTCTTACAGACCAATATGTCTGACTTCATTTTTAATGAAGACCTTGGAAAAGGTCATAGACAGACATATTAGGGATGGAATACTGGTAGAACGACCGCTCCATAGCGCTCAATTCGCATACCAGGCAGGAAAATCCTGTGAAATTGCTCTCCACCACCTGGTTTCCAGGATAGAGAGATCCCTAGTTCATAAAGAAATAATGGCAGGCATCTTTGTTGATATAGAAGGTGCCTTTGATCGCACACCCTATAACACTATGGCATCAGCCTTAGAAAGAAAGGGGATTAGTTCCTTAGCCTCTAGCTGGATAAACACCATACTAGAGAATAGGATTTTACAATCACAATTGGGACAAACCAAACTGTGGATGAAGCCAGTGGGAGGATGTCCACAGGGAGGGGTGTTATCTCCATTACTGTGGTGTTTGGTCGTTGACTCATTGTTAACAAACCTAAACTCTGCAGGGTTCTACGCACAGGGATATGCTGATGACATTGCTGTGCTCATAGGGGGCAAGTTCTCAGAAACCATTTCTGAGTTGCTTTCCGCATCGATGGATCTTTTGAGGGATTGGTGTGAAAAGAATGGTTTAGGAATCAATCCCCAGAAGATAAATCTCTGTATCTTCACTAACAAAAGAAATGCTATAGTTAGACCACCCTATATAGGGGGGACACAGGTAAGCATTTGTAGTGAGGTAAAGCATCTAGGGGTTACTCTGGATAGAAAATTGGACTGGTCTAAACACATCAGGAATACTACTATGAAGGCACTTCGATGCCTCTATGCATGTAAAAGGGCTGTGGGTAGGACCTGGGGACTACAACCCAGAATGTTATTCTGGCTATATACCGCAGCAGTTAGACCAATGGTGCTCTATGCCTCTATGGTGTGGTGGCACAGAGGTAGTATTAGTAAAAATAAAACTTTGCTTGGCAAATTACAGAGGCTTTCATGTCTCATGATCACTGGTGCCATGAGTACAACTCCTACTGCTGCAATGGAAGTCTTATTGAACTTAAATCCACTGCACATAGAAGTAGAAGCGCAAGCCTTGAACGTGGCTTACAGACTTGCGAAATCAGGAACAAGATCCAAAGTCATGACTCGCATGGGGCATGGGAACTTGTTCAGAAGAATTGATGAGGACGAGGTGCTGTCAATGCACTCTGACCTACAAGTTAAGAAACACACAGACGTTTTGTACTGTGCGGAAAACACAAAGACCAAACCACATAAACTGTGTAATGGGATTAATTGCTACACAGACGGCTCACTAACAGAAAACGGATCAGGGGCCGGCATATGGAGGAAAGATAAACCAGAATCTGGGATTTCTATTCCTTTAGGTAGACACACCTCGGTCTTTCAGGCCGAAGTGATGGCGATCAATGTCTGTACCCAAACCTTAATTGGGGAGGGTGTAAGAAACAGACTGATCACAATTTTCACGGATAGCCAGGCAGCCATTGGCGCCCTGAGAAGCTATACGACCAGATCTTATTTGGTTGAGGAGTGTAAAAACAACTTAAACACACTCTCGCTAGCCAATAAGGTTAGAATCGACTGGGTGCCAGGACACACAGGCATCACAGGCAATGAGAAGGCAGATGGCCTTGCAAGGGTGGGCTCAGAACAGACACCTCTTGCACCTGAACCCATATGTGGTATCAGCCTCAGCTACGCTAAAAGGCGTATAAAATTAGCTTCAGAGGACAAGGCAAGACTTTCTTGGAGAGAAACTAAGAAACAGGAACACTCGAAACTGTTTCTTAATGGACCCTGCAAGAGAAGAAGCTCAGCACTTCTATCAATGGACAGGTGGACACTCAAAAGTGTGACAGGACTCTATACAGGTCACTGTCGGTTAAATAAACACCTCTTTAATTTGGGGATAGTGGGATCACCAATCTGCAGATTCTGCAAGAAAGAGGGAGAAACGGCACGTCATATAATATGTGACTGTGATAACTTAGCTAGAAGGCGATACCTTCACTTTGGTAGTGATCGCATTGTAGACCCCAAACTATGTGAACTGATCGATCCATTCAGTATCCTCAGATTTGCAAAGGCCGTGGGCCTGTCACATATATAGGACAGGGACATGGACGGCGCACAATAGGTCTCAGTGAGGCCGCGGTGCACAAATGCCGGAACAAATAATAATAATAATAATAAACTATGCGTCGTGTACCTCAGTACATTAATGTATCTAAATTCACTCCACTTGTCACAATAAAATAGTGTTTTTTTATTCCCCAGTGGAATGGAATCATGTTTATGTTTATGATGTATATAAATATATCATAGGTTGCAGAACCTTTACAAAAAGCCATAGTTTTCATCTATGAAATGGTTACCTTTAAATTATTAGAGCACGTTACCTTGGAGGTAATATGCTTGGAGTAAATGGATCTTTCCATGTTTATGAAATTGCTGATGTATTTAAGTTAGGTGGTGTACGTAGTATTTATCTACATCCTCCGATCGGACCTTGTGTCCTATAAAATATTTATAACCACTGCCTTACATGTAGGGCTGGTGTGCCTCCTGTTCTCTAACAGACCCCTAGAGCCTTAAGGCTTTGCTCTCGTCCTCGCAGTAGTGGTGGAGTATTCATGTAAGTTTAAACAACGGCTTTGTCGACCCGGATGTTTTATGCTCAAACTGACCCAACCAGCTTAAAATTATTACAGTTAATTGGCATGAAATCAGTTGTATATTTTTGACACGTTCCGAATAACGTATTGAATCATCATTCCATTATTTTGTTAACTATTACAGTTTGTTTTAGGGGATGTCAACCACACGTTGATACTAACCATCCTATAAGTTTAATTTAATCTTATGTATTAGTACTGACACTAGTCCACTATTCAGACAGTTCTGTAGACTGACATTCCATTTTTCCAATAATCAATAAACTACACATTTTAGGACATAATTTTTCTATGCTGTTACAAAAGTCCATGCCCAAGAAAACATTGTTGAATTAATAATAGCTGATATCATATGAAAACTTCTGATTTGACTATTTTGTTTTTATAACTTATATCATTGTTTACATTGACTACTGTTAATTTTTGTACCCCAACCGTTATTGCGTTTTATTTATTATTATGTATTGCAACGAAAATGTTCAAAGAAAAAAAATACGAGACATAGCCTCATAAGAAATTAAAAGAGTTCGGATACAGCCAAAGAGTCTGTGGCTAACCGGAAAATGTTTAGATTCCATCGACTTCATTCACGAATGAGCTGACATACTTACGAATGAATCGGAATTCAAATGATATAAATTGTCGATTTTCTGGTAATCCAAGGGGATTTGTTACACTATTCACAGGATAAACTGTTGGAAACTGCAGGGATCAGTAATTCCTCTCCCCACCTTTACCGGGAAGTTATGTTAAAGTTGTGGCGCGTTCCAGGAATTGTTTCATAGGCTTCATCTCCAACACCTTCTTTCTCAATGGACTACTTCAATCATTTTTTTATTAGGTGCAAGTATTTTAAAGTTTTCGTATTCAGTGTACTGTAGCGTTTTCAGCGCTTTTAATAATATATTATAACATAGGATTATCTGTAACCTTGTGTGATATTGCACATCCGCTGTGTGATTATCAAGCGTGAATAATAAACATTAATTTAAAAATAATAAAAAGTATGGATATTGCTTTGGAGCAGGAGAAAATGTATATATATATATATAAGCTGGTATCTGATTTTGAATTGAGGGCTACAATAGCGAAATCTCGGACGGATATAACAATAGATTCCCCCCCCCCGGATCCACTTCTGGCTGCCCAGGCATCATGAACCAGCTCGTAAAAAAGCGGAGGGGTGGATAACCAGACAGGCTCTAATGCATGACCTATAAGAAATCAGTTTTCCCCCTTGCCGAGGTTAAGCATAAATTAAACAAGCCGAACCCGCCGTCTTTATACCATATATATATAAATTAATCCCGAAACCTAGCCCCTGCATTCAACAATTTTCTCATCCATTAACCTTGTTCAATATCCGGAAAAAAAAGAAAATAAGATAAAAAAGGATTTCTCTTTGAAAAATTTTCTGTAATATATTAGGGTTGGAGGATGCCAATTATTGGGTTGAGTGGGGAAGTTCCCCTCAGTCACTGGCAGTATTGTTTAAAACCCGATGTGGGAATTCCCCTCTTGAAAAATCCCCCTTTTTTTTTCCTTCGAAAGGGGTTGGTTTCTTTTTTCATTCTTCTATGTGTCAATAATAATTTTTTTTTTGAAATCGAATACTTCGCTAATTAGCTAAAATATATAATGAGCTGCATTATTTAGTTTTTGTAATTATCAAATATTAGGACCCTCAAATTAACATTATCTGAATACGTATTCTCTGTTAAACCAAAGAATTCTGGTGGGTTCGGTTTTCAAAACAAATTTAAACAAAAGCCTTTTTTTATTTAGAATTTTTCTAAATAGAATTAAATTATTATTTTTAGATTCTGTCCTTCCTTAACCATCAAATCGGTATCGCTTTCCAATACTATTGGATACCTAGGTTTATATCAAGGCAAATGGCTGACTTGGAAACATCAACCGACACAAAAGACAAGAATAGAACTGACGTTCCGCGAATTTTTAAAGACCACTTAACAGAAAGTTCTAACCTCACAAGAAAACAGTAGAAAACAAACTTAACATATACAAACAGTTGGTCAAACCGATTTGGACGGAATAGAACTATGGGGGACAACCTAACCTTCAAACATTCCAATCCAAAGTCCTCGGAATTGTAGTCAACACAACAACACATCCCTTATATTGAGTGATCTTCATGTGCCAACTACCCTCGACCTTATACTCTCAAGATTGCCATATTCCACAAAAACCTATCATCCAAACCCTCTCGTCAACTCCTTATCCAGTTAAATAATCCAGTTATCCTCCTCGTCACCTGAAACGGGGGTGGCCTTGTGCTCTATTGTAAATAAATATGGAAGTCATGTGGTCGTGGCACTGTCTATCGTCATGACTCATGTCCTGAGCGTCTCACTTGTTTTCTCTCTGGTCTTCGCCTCGTGGACAGACGATGGCGGGGGGAGCTCCACTGCTTCCGGCCTTTCCACCTGCCTTTGAAAGGGGGGGGAGCTCCTAGGCACAATGTGTATATATTTATTGTATGAATGTTGGAAAGAATGAATACTCAATCCCAATTAAAGAGTATCTTCAAGCTAATTGCGATTTTTCAAATAAATATTATTATGTAATTTGATCTGGCCAATTAATAGACATTAAATTTTGAAGATCTAACTTTATTTGAACCTGTTCTCTTATTTTTATTAGTTTTAATATTTTTTGTTGTTCCTGGATGGTCAGTCTTGTATTGTTATTTATTTCAGTTCTAAATATATTTCATTCTGTGCCAATGGCGGTGTAACGTTTTCATTTTATGAACCTCCTTGTATACAGTCCACAATTTTAGTTTCCTTTTGTCTCGATCTAGGCCACTGGTTTAAAATAGCTTGTTATCTTCTGCATAAACAGATATTTTATAAATAAATTATTATTAGAGGAATTCCAAGCTAGAGGAAAACGACGCCTAGATGCCTCCTCTAAGTGTACTTCGTGTCGGGAATGCGTGCTTTCTCATTCATTGTGGTAATCATTCGGTATGGATAAAAACAAACTGACTTCCTTTCTCGTATAAACAGATTATAAAAATAAAAAATATTACTTTACCCTGTAATCTTAAACAAAAAAAGTAGTAATGTTGTTTTTACCAGTATTATTGGTGAGTAATCTGTCAAAGAGGTTAGAATTACATCCAAAAATTTATTAAACGTCATTCTATTTAAAAAAAAGCGGTGTGAATGCACCAGTTGAATGAGAGTACTGTGCCACTTGCCCTAGGCCAGGTTCTTTTCCACCATGTGTTACTAATTCTCACATAGCAAGCAGAGAGTTTGATATTAACCTGACGATATTGAACCTCTCTTTACATTCTGGACACGAGTGGGTTTTTTCTCTCGATTAAACAGGCAGATCGTGGCATTCCGTGATTAATTCACTTGAATTTGACCAGGGTCAATATATACGTCATAAATAAGCTCCGGAAATACAAGATTACCCTCGATTAACAATGATTACAAACTAATGAAATTACCCCAAAGAAAAGTACCCTTACATGTTTTATAAAATATTTAAAATAATAAAATTGATTATTACTGAATAAAATATACTTCTATACATATTTTACTAAATTAAATTTGTTATATAATTCTATTTTCAAGGAATAAAGGGCAAGGAATGGTAAAATCATATATGGCAGATACTTATGTAATTATTTAAAAAAACTCAATTACTGAAAATTGCATGTAGCTAAAATATTCACCAAAACGTCAGGTGGAACTGGGTTGGTTAAGGGACACGGAATTCGTAAATCTCATTTTTATGAAGCCATATTTTCCATTATGATGTCATAACCAAAACATATACAGTGTAATTTTTAATTCACATTAATATATAGTTATAGTGCACCCGTGCTAACATTCTAAGAACTATGAATCACCCCTTTGCTGACTCTTATTTAAACCCCGTGAGAATCAGAGAAGGAGGTCAGTCTATTGTATCTCATTAGCCCGTCACTATGCTAGATTAGATCTGTATATTACCATGTCATTTATGTTTGTTATTCAAAATAAATCTTTTTAAAAAGTCTTGTGTGCTTTGAAGATATTTAACTGGCGCCCGAACGTGGGACTTGGGAGGAATTTTGAAGGTATTTAAAGTAACTTTGCGGAGCTTAGAATCGTGTGTAATACCGAAATCAAGCAGCATAACTACTTCTCTCCGTCTTGAGGAAGATTGCCACTGCGTATACAAGTATAGCAAGCATTCTCCACGACTACAGAGGTATCTTTCAACTTTCTGAAGATTTTCAAATCTTATCACCCGAGTTTCAAAACTATTTGTTGAGACTTCGCAGCACCAAGGAAGAAGATTTTTCCACTGAAGACAACATACTTGATGGTAATTATAAGTAATTATAAGTTTATTGTATGTCAAATTTACAGGATAGATTAAACCAATTAAGACAAGTATATACAACTTTTAATCTAGATAATATTGATCAATTACTATTAGAAAATACAAATTCAGAGATGGCTATGGAAATAAAAGATCATGATTTTAAATTAATTCCGGAATATGATGGTGATCCTTTACAATTAGTAGATTTTATTAGAAATACAAAATTTGTGTATGACTTATATTGTAAAGATAATAACCAATATAAAGATATAAACCATTCAAAATTAGTATTAACTTTATTAACTAAGCTAAAAGGAAAAGCAAAAATTGCAACCTATGATAAGGAATTCACTAGTGTGACAGAAATTTTAACATTCCTTAAACGTAAATATCAAGATACGCGAACGAGAGAGCAATTAATATCAGAAATACTCAATACTAAATCGTACCATAACGAAAACCCACATGATTACTTAGAAAGATTAGGTAAGAAAAGATGCGATTTATATGCTCGCGTGTATGCCGACTCGGAAATAGTGAATAAACAGTCGGAAATGGAAAGATACGACAAACAGATATCACATCACACCGTTCATAATTTACATCCCTCGCTTACTGATTTTATTTATCATATTAAATTCGAGACAATCGAAGATATTGACGAAATCTTAAGAAATAACGCTGCGCACATTGTGCATCGGGTGTACGGTCCGGGTAGTCGAAAAGACAAACACCACCAACCACACCAATCGAATTATAAAGGCAAAAATTTCGATCCAAATTACAAACATAAATATGAAAAACAATTTCAAAAACAACCTCATGAACAAAAACAAGATTATCAACATCAACAAAACCAAAATTATAAAAGTTATCAAAATGCACAACCAAATTATCACAATTACCCAAATAATCAACAAAATTATCAAAAACCTATTCATAATCAATCATGGGATCCAAAATCTCAACATAGATTCTTTAATAAACCTCCATCCGGAAATTGGAGAAATAATCAACAAAAAGTAGATCCACCACAACAAAATGATTCAAATACGGTTTCGATGAGAACTGTTTCTAATCGCGTACATTACGCCGAGGATGAGAGAGATGAACAAATTAGAATATTAACTGAAAGAGTAAAACAACTTGAAACTAATAAAGATAATTTTTTAGACCAAGGTCCGAACAAAGGAGAACCACCGGATCGAATGTAATTAAAATAAGTGACGAAGTTAATTTTTTAAATAATTTACCACAGCTCTTGGATAAAGAAAATAATAAATGGTTAATTGACACAGGAGCAACAAAAAATTATATTTGTCCCCAAGCAATTCCGAAAGATGCTAAAATAAACATAGAAAACTTCGCGATAAAAACCCCTACAGGACGAGCAGAAGGAACACAAAGTGTAAACCTCAACCTGCAAAATCTGATAGGAATTAATCAAGAAGTAAAGTTCTTAGTTTATCCTATTAGTTCACGGTTTGATATTTTACTTGGGTACGAAACAATGAAAATGTTAAAAACTAATATAAATTTAGAAGACATGGAAATAAAAATAATGGGAATAAAATACAAACTTGAAAGAGACGAAATGTTTCATATCGAAGATACTAATGAAATTAAAAATGTTATAAGACACGAACACATAAATTCGGAGATAACGGAAAAACTCACAAAAATATTAAGTGAAAACGGTGAAATATTAAAAACAGAAAATGAAAAATTAAAACCGACTAAATTATTAAAACATAGAATAATAACTACGAATGAAAATCCGATTTATACACGAAATTATAGATATCCGGAACAATTTAAAGAACAAATTAACGAAGAAGTTGGAAAATTATTAAAAAACGGAATAATTAGACCAAGTAAGTCGCCGTATAATTCCCCTTTGTGGATTGTTCCAAAAAAAATGGACGCATCGGGTATAAAAAAAGTTCGCATGGTAATCGATTATAGAAAATTAAATCAGGCTACCATAAAAGATAAATTCCCGTTACCCAATATCGAAGATTCGCTGAATCGATTAAGAGGTGCAAAAATATTTTCGACTATTGATTTAACATCGGGATTTCATCAAATAGAAATGGATGAAGAATCTATTCCAAAAACAGCATTCTCTACTGAAAATGGTCATTACGAATTTGTTCGAATGCCATTCGGAATAAGTAATGGACCGCCGACTTTTCAGAGAGCAATGACAATGATGATATCAAATATTCCTAATGCAATGGTTTACGTTGACGATATTATTATTTATTCAAAAAATGAAAACGAACATTTAAGAGATTTGGAAAAAGTTTTCAAAGCATTAAAAGAACATCAGTTATCAATTCAATTAGATAAAACTGAATTTTTCAAAAAAGAATTAAAATTTCTCGGCTATATTGTAACTGAAGAAGGTTTAAAAACAGATCCGAAAAAGATAGAAACTATAGTAAACTTTCCAGTACCTCATGACGAAAAGTCGACAAGACAGTTCTTAGGTATGACAGGATACTATAGGAAATTCATTAAAGGATATGCAAAAATAACTAAACCTATTTCAGATTCGATTAAAACAAAAATTTATAAAACCGAAGAGATAAAAAGGGCTTGTAAGACATTAATAGATTTAATGGCAAATGCACCAATTTTAAAATACCCCGATTGGAATAAATCATTCATATTAACTACAGATGCTAGTAATAAAGCAATTGGAGCAGTATTGTCCCAAAAAGACGATGATGATATTGAACATCCTGTAGCATTCGCTTCACGAGTACTACAAAATGCGGAAAATAATTATAGCACTATCGAAAAAGAATTATTAGCAGTTGTATGGGCGACTCAACACTTTAAGCCTTACTTATACGGAACTAAATTTTTACTTCAAACCGATCATAAACCACTAACTTGGATATTTTCTATGAAGAACGGTAACACCCGAATCATGAAATGGATTTGGAAGTTGCAGGAGTTCGAATTTGACATAAAACATGTTAATGGTAAAACAAATTATGTAGCAGATGCTTTATCAAGAAATATAAATGAAGTAAACCACACGGAACCAGAGGATATGGATATTGATGATGTAAATATTGATATTGATGTATTTATTGATGACATATTACAAAATCAAGAAGAAGCTGCTGAAAAAACAACAGAATATGAAGCAATTATGGAGGAATTAATAAATATTCCATCTACAGCGGAAAATGCAGAAAATCAATCAGATCTAGAAACTATTCATTCACAAGAATCCAGCAATGAACAAACTTGGATATGTGAACCAGATAAATGTATAAATGTAGAAAAAAATCAAATTATTATCATTAGAGGAAACAAAGAAGACATGAAGTTCTCTAAGCCATTTGGAAACAAGAGAAGATACGAACTCATCATTAACAGGAAAGATGACTTGCAAACTCTACTCTACCAGATCGTAGAACCGGACAAGACTTACGGAATTTTCTGTTCACCGAACATAAAAACTTTAGAAAAAACTTACGATGAATACTTTAAAGAGATTCAAAATATAATAGAAAACGAATTCCCTTCTGTAAGAATAAAACGTTATTTTAACTTTATCAATGACGTAGAAAATGTAAATGAACAACGCGAAACTATTGAAAACTATCATTTAGGAAAAACTAAACATCGTGGAATATTAGAAACTTTTGAAAAATTAAAAAAACAAGTTTATTTCCCCAATATGAAAGACAAAATTACAGAATACATTAATAAATGTGAAATTTGTAATAAATCAAAGTATGATAGAAAACCTATCAAAACTAAATTTCAACAAACCCCAACACCAGAAAAACCTTTTCGAGAATTAATGATTGACATTTTGAAGTATGAAAGGAAAATAATATTTACTGCTGTTGATACTTTCTCAAAAAGATTGTTCGCACAAGTTATTCCAACACACAATGCAATCAATATTTGTGATTGTTTACAAAATTATTTATCTCATTATCCTACGCCAGTACAGATCTCATTAGATCAAGGCACAGAAATGAAAAACAATTTAGTTAAACAATTTTGTGACCACAATGATATTTTATTACATTATACATCCACTAATCACTCAAATTCTTTGGGATTATTAAATAGAGTTCATTTAACACTAAGCGAATTACTAAGACTTATCTCGCATGAGAGAAAATCTTATTCATTTGAACAAAAATTAAAACTTGCAATTATTGCGTACAATAATACCTTAAATAACAATCTAAAATTAACACCCAATGAAATCACTTTCGGATTTATAAAAGAAAATAACAACAACAAAAATATTAGTATAACAGAACTATACGTACAAAAGTATCATAAAGATTTACAACTTTTGCATGAATTAGCTCACACAAAAATTAATGAAGAAAAGATAAAGCGTACAGAAAAATTAAATAAAAATCGGGAAGATCCACCTGAATTAATAAATCAAGAATTTATCAAAGATACTCAATCGAAGATTAAAAGTAGAGACAAATTCAGAAAAGTAAATGTGTTAATCCAAGGCGCTAGGCAATTAACAACACATGTTGATAACGTTAGGAGACCCAACAAACGTAAAAAGAGGAAACATTTTGTTTCAGATGAAGATTCACTACATGTCAATAATTCTGATACTTCATCTTCAGAAGATTCTGACGATAAAAGTAGTAGATCTCACTAACTCTCCAGGAATTCTCCATTATTCTGTAAATAATATTAGAGTAGTTAATCAATATTGTGAAACTTATCATTTTTATAATTTAAGTTTATTAGAAGTAGAAATAATAAATATTGAAGATCATGTTACTAACTTTAGATCACATAAAATGTATCATTTGCTAAAAGATTTAACAAACGAAGTTTTTGAACAATTTCAATTAATGCAACAAAGAGATATTAAAAATCGTCATAGACGAGGCTTGATAAATGGTCTAGGTAATGTTATTAGTTGGATAACAGGTAATATGAATAATGACGACAAGGAATACTACGATAAAATAATTTCAAATGTAGAACAAAATAATTATAAGATTGAACATAACATCGAAAATTCTGTCAATATTAATAAACGTCTGATTGAGGATTACCAGAATGAAATCAAAACAATTAATAAAAATTTCATAATTAATAGACAAAATTTCGAATCGCTAGGACAAAATGAAAAAGCTTATGACTTATATATTCACATCATGCATTTATTAAATAAAATTAAAGATTTAACTTTATCTTTAGAATTTTGTAAGCTTGGCATTGTTCACACCAATTTAATGATTGATGTAATAAAAAATCTACCAAGTAACATAAAACTAATCTCAGATAATACTGAAATTCTATGGACAAATAGTAAAATCTTTTGTTCAACTCATCACAATATAATCCATACTTTTATCAAATTACCAATTCATGATGAATCCTATAAAGGATATTTTGTGATATCAGTACCAAGAATTATAAACCAGACAATTTACGAAATTGATTTAAAAACTGATCTTTACTTACAAAAAGGAGCCACTCTCTATCAAGGAAGTTGTATTTTTATTGACAATTATTACTGTATAAATCTTAATAAAACAGAATCAAAATGTGTTTCATCTATTGTACATAACGGAAATTTAAAAGAATGTAAACTAGTATTAAGTAATCAAAATAATATAAGATATTTAGATCATATTAAGCAATATATCACTGTAAATATTAAAAAAATAACAGATTGTCATAATAACACTGTATTTTTACCAAATGTAGGATTAATTAATATTAGTAAGGAGGATTGCTTTCCAGAATTTAATAAAATTTATACTCATGATTTTAACACTATTTTACAACCATTTTATGAAAATGTAATATTAAATACAACTATGTTAGAAACAAATAATTATACTATACCAGAATTAGAAATATTGTCCTTTGTAGACAACGCTAATATTTATCATTATTCTTTTGTATTATGTATTATTCTAATCATTGTACTAATTAACATTTTTATTTATAAAAGAAATTGTAAAAAGATCCAAAATTCAAATTTACCTTTAAATAATGTAAAGGTTTCAACAACACCTATTACTATTGATGATCATAAAGTAATTTTAAGTAAATTGTATAAATCAAGTTTTTAAAATGTAAAAATTAAATGTTTGTTTTGACCAGAGTTCAAAACTTAAGGCTGCGGGGAGTTATAGTGCACCCGTGCTAACATTCTAAGAACTATGAATCACCCCTTTGCTGACTCTTATTTAAACCCCGTGAGAATCAGAGAAGGAGGTCAGTCTATTGTATCTCATTAGCCCGTCACTATGCTAGATTAGATCTGTATATTACCATGTCATTTATGTTTGTTATTCAAAATAAATCTTTTTAAAAAGTCTTGTGTGCTTTGAAGATATTTAACTATATATATATATATCACATTAATATTTCAGATCAACTGTAACATTGACAGACAGATGTAAAGAAGATCCAACCTCACCTATTGGAAAGTAAAGCTTCTCCCTTCAGAATCGTATACCAATATAATATTTGTGGATCTTGTTAATTTAATTTATATGTTGTTAATCTAAAAATAACTGTCTAATTCATTTATTTTCAAAATGTTGGTAGCAAATTTCAGCATTAAACTTTTCCGATTCCAGGTACCCTTGGGCTATAAAAAAAATATGTATAAGACATGCCCAATGAGCCCATTTACGCATTCATTCACAACGAAGTAAATCCAGTAAAACAATATTAACAATTATAATTTTTATCATATGCTACGTTATATTGGTGATTTAGTTATAATATTCTAACACCATGTGGCCTCGCATAGTAATAGGAACAATATCTTGGCAATAAATCCGCATCATACGTAATAACGCCATATTTAGCAAAAATGAATGCTAAAGTTAACACAGATTAAAAAACTCACTTTTCTTTTGCACGCCAAAACAATTAAAACTAGTTGTTTATCTCCCTTCAATCTAAAAATGCATAATGTGCTGTTATTATTATTAATATTTGTTTATTTTATTATTATTGATAGTCATTCTCTAGTTCATTATATACCAGCTATTTTCCCCTGGATATAATTCAATATAAGTTACAATTGTTAGCGAATTTCATTTACCTTTTCTGGTTCATGTTTTTCGTTTCAATATTATGCTGTTGGTCAATAAAAGTAGCCTTATATAAAAGTATGTGCTTTGACCTATAATTATAATTTATTAGCTAATCACATGAGTGATTATTTATTTATTATTATTTTATTTTGTTAGCTAGTCATTTTTATTTGCTTCATTATGTTATTCTTAGCGGACAATGGCCTAGGATTAAAAGTTTTTTTTTTATTTCGTTTCGAAAACAATGACATCCAAATTGATACCACGGTGAGTCACGAATACTCATAATTTACGTTCTATGGATCAATCAACTATCTGAAAGCTTTGTCTGGCATACGAGTGATTCCACGTAGCACCATCAAATTTCTATAGAAACCTTAGTCGTCCTATTTTTATGTTTTGATGGAAATTTGACCAATTGTGAGTTACTATGTGCTCGCGAAGAATTAACAAATAATAGTGTCCTTTCAGATTAAGCTACCAGGATCCAATGTTTAACACGTGCCCTTGTGCAGAGAACTTATATCGTTAAGAAGATCCTAATATATCAAGAAGTAGTTCATATGATTTAGAAAACATTTTCATGTTGTAATAACAACAATACAAAAACATAAAAATTCATTTATTACAATTACAATATGGTCATTCGCATACGCAGATCTTTCTTCGGCTCTTTTGACTACTTCCTAATATTAAGTGGTTATATTATTTTACATTACCGTATAATGCCAAAGTATATATTTTTAGTAGGAGATATTCAGCAGTTTTTTCCACAAACCAAATAATTATGATAGTGATCATAGGACTGACAAGTAAACATTTTGTATTCTAGTTTTAGGCATGCAGTGGATAGAGTAATTTAAAAATAGATTGAGTGGCCAATAAACCTCCATCATCATTCGTGCATCTGTTAACTGCCCTATTTCATCTGCACAAATTGTTACAGTGTGTTTGGACATTTTTTTCACTTTAAACTTAAAATATTAGGTTATTATATTATTTTATATTGTATAATTTAATATGAGTATATCTTGATTGTTTATTTACTTTCTAATTCAAAGCATAAATTTATGTCTTTGTATTCATCCCATTTTGTATTTGTGGTTCCTAATTTTTTTTAACCCTTGGTTAGGCGCGTGGGTTACACATGCCACCTATAATGTATAAGGCATCTTTAGCTTATTTTTTTAACAGTTTATGACAACTTACTTGTTATTGAGGTCTAAAAAAATACAGACATACTTAATAAAATATTGACATTCACTTAAAATATTTTCACAATAAAAAACGTTAATATTGTTCCAAATTGAAGGAATATGTTGAATAATTGACAGGGTTCTTAAGCTTAATAGATTTCTAGCTTTCACATATTGTTTAATAATTAAACTTTTTAAAGTTATTATGTCTCCAAACGTTTAACGCATATATATTTCAAATGATCGACTGATTACACTTGATCTTGACACTAAGCACAACGTCATATTATACCAGTTTTTTGTGCCATAGAAATTACTGGCCTAACTAGTAATTAAAAAATATGAATAAAATTGAATATTTGTTTATACAAACATATAAAGTACATGTCTTTATTTTTTTGGAAAAACTTTTGAAAAAAAATTAGGGAAATATATTTGCAATATTCATAAAAATATTATAGAGTGATATACCTGCAAGCTAATTGGAAGTCGCATCGAGAGTGTTATATGGGAAAAACGTTATTAGACCCGGGGGGAGGACAACAGGTGACTTTGGAAAGATAGGGGTGACAGGGCAATATGAAGTCGTATTGGAGTGGTTAGTCAGTCAGTATGACTCTTACATCCCTGATATGAATGTGATAGAACTTATATTGCGTCGTAGTCAGCTGGGGCAAAACTGTACCCCACACGCCTTACTGAGGGTACTATAGCTTTCACTGAAAAAAATGATGACAGCAAAGAATTTATCAAGGTTTTCAATAATTTCTTCTGCCTATACTTGTGCTGAAAAATCGTGTTGAAAAAACAAAATACAAACATTGTATTGGTACGTATATGACTAACCTGTACAGGGGCTCCCCGGCGTCGTTTTTGAACCAAAGGACCATGTAGACAGCATCGTCTTTGTCCCTGGCTGTGATGTCGCATGGTAATGCCACCTTCTTCCCCAGGACTCCTTCCACATCTGAGATCGGGACTGTAAAGGGCAAAAAATGGATTAACACATGACGCATACTTCATGAGTAGAATATAATCACATAATCATCGAAATTGAAATTTTGTATCTCAGGCGTTATATAAAATTAGTAATAAAATAATTTTTACAGGTTCATGTGGTAAAAATATTAAGAAAAGAAAAAAATTACATTTTCAATTCCAATTCAAGATAACTTTCAGTATACAAATAAACGGAATGCCTATTGGATGCCAAACTGAAAGTTTAAAGAATTGCCAAAACATTATAAACAATTTCGCAAGACCCTACAGCAATAATGAATTTTCTAGCAGCAAGTAAAAAAAATCAATATTCGATCACTTTTCTCCTGAGTTAAGGCAATGGTTGATCAAGTTGAATCTGATTAGGTTCGACTTCTTGTTGTGGCTTACAGAAAAAAATTTCCAAACGCGATATTAAAATGACTTCATATGAATTACGGCAGATGGATGAATGAAGATGGGTATGAATCATCATTCCCTTGTTTCTACTTTTCATGATCTCCAGCCATAGTAACCTTAACGCTCTGATACCGGATCGTGGCCATAAATTGAACGTTTTATAACCCGTTATAGTTGTAAAAAGTATTGGGAATTTCTTATTTAGCATTTCTATCAAAACTTAACAGCTTATTCTTTGGTTCATATCTTTGCCAGTCGGTAATGGCGTCAAGCAGTCAGGAGGTCTGGGAGTTGCCACTAATTGGCAGTCTGTAAATGTTTACAGTTTAGTGGTGTTATACAGGTGGATTTTCTAGATTAGTGAAAGGTTAATAAGGTGTTCATGGTTATACTGTGTATTTAAAATATTATGTTCAGTCGTAGTCACTTACGTGTCTGCGTCAGTGAATTAGGTAATTATCACACCAGCTGACAGATGATTTTTATTTGGCATAAAAATAATTTCAAGGGATTAAGATGATTTTAAAAGCACGCATAAATATATATATATATATATATAAGTTAAGTCCAGGCGCCGCTAGTGCCCAGCCTTAATCCCCAAACATATGTTATCTGTATATGTTTACAGGTAATACCTATAGATAGAGGTATCTTGGTCTAAATAAAGCAGTCTTGTTATAACGTTCTACGTGTTCTTATTACCAACCTTTCTTAGCTTGTAATTCAATAAACATTAACTGGTGCCGAAACCCGGGAACCGTGGAGAAAGAGAGTTATCGAGTGCGAGCGTAATTTTTTTTTGTTTTTTTTTCTTCTATACGCGAAAGAGAGAAGATGACTGAAGGAGGAATTTTGAGACAGCCCGTCTTGAATCTCGTAGAGGGAGCAGATATTAGAAGAGTGGGAACTATGCCAGAAGTTCATGCCACGGCGCTCGCGCTGATGAGGGTAAAAGCGATGAATACCCAGGATCTGAGGAAGGCTGTTGCGGAGCTGGAGAGATTCACTGGGGAACTGGGTGAGCTGAACCATTTCCTAAAAGGAGGAGACCGTCTCACAGCTTTAATTGGAGCTAAAGCAGAAGAAAATTTAATAGATCCCAGAGACGCGGAATCGTTGAAGGCGGCCCTGATATGTCGGGTCAAGAGAAGTATACTGAATCAAATTCAGGCAGATGAAGAAACCCCGTGGGAATTAATTAAGATGAGATTGAAGAAGGCGTACGGAGGAGGACGATGGACTCCCGAGGAGGACATATTCCAAATGTTTAGGGAGACAAAGTCCCCAAGACAAAGTAACGGGCAATATGCTGCGGGGTTAGTAGTCCGTTTCAATAAGATAACGGAGAAGATGAGAGAGTCGATTAGCGTAGAAGAGGTGGAGGGTAGAATGGGATTCTTATCCACAATTCTAAAAGTGCAACTGGCCAAGGAGACAGGAAGAAAGGAAGGATTCTCTGATGAGCGCTCGTTCTCGGAGTGTGCACAATCAATGATCGACACTAGTGCCAAGGAGGAAGAAGTGAGGGTGCAAGACGTCGACAATGAGTGGAGCCGAGTTGCATACAAAAGAACCCGGACCCTGAAACCAACCTGGAGGAGACCAGAAACGTCCGTTATTGGCAGAGACAAGGGAACGACAGGAGAAAGAAGATTTAGAGGAACGAGACCGAGGTATGCCCCGCCCAGGGAAGAAAGAAAATGCCACGGATGTAGGAAGGCAGGACATTTAGTGGCACAGTGTCCTCGAACAAAATGTTTTGAGTGTGGCGAGGAAGGACACATCGCGAGGCATTGCCCGTATATCTTCCGGAGGAGAGAATACCAACGACCAGAACCAATGGAGGTAAACACTCAAGAAGTAAGAGAGAGACGGAGCATGACACATGGGGAGAGTGGATCATCAGAAGATGAGTCATCAGGGACTTCGGGAACTGAAGGAAAAGAAGCGAGGCGCAGCAGAAACAGGAGACAGACAGGGCAGAAGGTCGAGTCACGTAGATGGGAGCAACGTGATGAAGCCTGAGGAGCGTGTCGGCAGAGAGGCGACCGCATCCTGAGATGTAATGCAATTTGGGAGAGGATGTGTGCGTTGCCAATAATTAGGGTCAAAGGAGGAGAGATGTGTCTGGTGGACACGGGAAGCACCAACACCATCATGTCCCGCGGAGCGCTGGAGAGGCTGTATGGTGGAGAGAGGGCACTCCAGATTCAGGTATGTAATTGTAGTTTAATCACCCTGGGAGGCCCTTGCGAGGTAGTGGGAGAGTTAGTCATAGGGCTAAATAGGTGGGCGAAGAAAGGGGGAGATCTAAAGATACATATCGTAGGAAACATGCCGCGGGAGTACCAGGTGATAGTTGGGTGCGACATGTTGGGGAAGGTAGGTGCGCGTGTGGAGAATATCGGGGAAAAATGGAACATTAAGTTGGGCAAAGTGGAATATAAATGTCAAGGGACTATATGGGACGGAAGAGCGCGGATAGGGGCGGTTAATAAAATAGAGGGCTGGAGGGAAGGCCTACAGAGGGAGTTTGAGGATATTTTTTACGTAGAGGGAGACACGCTAGGAGCGACTGGGAAGACGGTCCACGAGATCCAGTTAAAGAAAGAACGCGTCACATACGTGAAGGAGAGACGATATCCGCAGGCACTACGTAGGCATATTAGAGAGGAGCTAGAGAGTCTCAAACGGCAAGGGATTATAATTGATAGCACTTCGCCATATAACAGTCCTCTATGGGCAGTGAGGAAGAAAAATAGACCTGGGGACGAGACGGAGAAATACAGGGTAGTTATCGATTATCGGAAGTTAAACGAGAACACGACGGATGAGAAGTATCCTATTCCCCGATTTGAGGACATATTAGACAGATTGAACGGGGCGACAATATTTAGTACCCTAGATCTAAAGGCAGGCTATCACCAGATCAAGATGAGTGCGAACGACCAAGACAAAACGGCCTTTACATTTGAGAGGGGGCATTATCAATTTACCAGGATGCCATTTGGACTGAAAAACGCCCCGATTACCTTTCAACGCCTAATGGATGAATTTTTGAGGGGAATAGACGAAGCGGTATGTCAGGTCTACATGGACGATCTGTTAGTTTTCAGCAGAACGGAGGCAGAGCACGTTGAGCACCTAAGAAGTGTATTTCAAAGAGTCCGCGAATTCGGATTAAAATTGTCCATGGAGAAGTCTCTGTTGGGGAAGAAAAAAATCAATTTTTTGGGCCACACTATCTCACAGGAGGGGGTTAAGCCAGACTCTACGAAGGTCGAGGCCATTAGAAGGATGGTGGTGCCCACAGATGTAAAGGGGATCCGTCGACTTCTGGGGACGCTTAATTATTACAGAAGATTTGTGCCGGACATGGCGGCATACCTGGTGCCTATTAATAATTTACTGCGAAAGGGAGCGAGGGTGGTAATTACCCCAATCATGGAGCAGAACATCCGGAAATGTATGTCTAGCTTACAAGAGGAACCGATATTAGCATTTCCCGATTTCCAACATCCCTTCACAATCACCACTGATGCCAGCGAATACGCACTGGGGGCAGTGTTGTCGCAGGAGAGAGACGGTGGGGAGCGCCCGGTGGCGTACGCTAGTCGACGGCTCACAGAAACGGAAGCGCGGTATAGTGCTCTAGAGAGAGAGCTCCTAGGTATCGTCTGGGCTATAGACCATTTCCGCCCATATGTCTTCGGCAGAAAATTCCGTGTTCACACCGACCACAGACCCCTACAATGGGTAGGAAAGTTAAAGGAGTCCTCGGCGCGGGTCACGAGGTGGAAAGAGTTTTTGTCCCAGTACAATATGGAGATCATATATAAACCCGGGAAAGAGAACGTAGTGGCAGACTGGCTGTCCAGAGCCATTACTGTGAATGCATTGGAAGAAGGGGAACCATCCGGGGAAATCCAACAGTTTCTCCGGGAATGGACACCCGGGGAGGATGGAAGCCTCGGTACGCGAGGAGATAGCGAAGGTGAGGAAACCCTTGAAGAGGAAGGTTCCGCCGCCGAAAGACCTGTTGAAATGGAAGTAACAGAAGGGATCGTGAACGACAAAAGACGGCAGATCATTTGGAAATCCAAGACCTCAGGGCGGCTGCAGATCGCATATGACAGTTATGGGAGAAGTAAAATCGCGACGATTTGGTCGCCACCAGGGGTTAGGAACGACCAAATTTGCCGTGCATTGAAAGATGCCTCGGAACCCGGAAAGACCCATCATGTATTTGTAGGGAATGCCACTATTTGGGAGAAAATTCGTAGACTCTGGCGAACGGAACAACTTGGAGTGGATAGGATATTTATTCGGTGCACGTCGATGGTGGAGACACTCAAAGACAGAGAACAGCAGCTGGAAGTGACGCTGGCCTATCACCAAGGAAAAACGAACCACCGTGGAGTTCAGGAAACGTTGCAAGCGTTGCGGCGGAGGTACTTTTGGTGGGGAATGAAAAAGAGCATACAAGAAATGATAGGGGCATGTGCAGTTTGTCTCACTACGAAGTATGACAGACATCCGCCACGGGGGCGACAAGAAGAATCGCCCACCGCCGAGACACCGTTGAGTGACTTACAAGTGGATACCTTCACTTGGAGGGGGTATAAGTGGGTTACCACAATCGACAGCTTTAGCAAAGTGGCCATGGCGCACCCGGTGCAAGAACGGTCATCAGACGCGGTAATGCTGGCATTAAATACCTGGTTCCAGTTTTACGGAGTACCAGACCGGATCTCGTCGGATGGGGGCAGAGAATTCGACAATGCCAACATCCGAAAAGAAATGAAGACTCTCGATGTCTCTTGGCATCTTAATACCCCAGGGCACCCTAAGAGTAGAGGAGGGATAGAAAGATTGCACAGCACCCTGAGTGACCACCTGCGGGTATATCACGCGGAAAAGGGTCTGCCAGCGAATGAGGCAATGCCGAAGGCGGTGGCCGCTTACAATCATTCGATCCACACCGCGACGGGGTTCTCCCCGTTCGAGATCCTCTTTGGGCTGCGCGAAAGACGGAGAAATGGGGCAGAGACGGTAGCAGACAAGGGAATGGCGGAGAAAATGGCGAGTAATACTGTCGCTTTGAGGAAAATATGTGACAAAGTCAGAGAAAGGATAACGAGGGACAAAGCGAGACGAGTGGAACGGGAAAACCTCAAAGTCCGGGATCGAATGGGGGAACTTAAAATCGGGACTATCGTCTATAAAAAACTAGGGTCAAATAGGAGCAAAGAGCTGGTGCGATATGAGGGCCCATTTAAAGTGGTCGTGATTAGGGAACACAACGTCGTGACAATTGAGAGTATACGACCCCCTAAGAAGCGGCGAAATGTCCACATAGAACAGTTAAAGCTTCCACCAGGGGGGGAGGTTGTAGATCAGGAATGAGCTGGAGTGTCCTCGCAGCATACACGCAAGGAACATTGTAAATAGTTATAGTTATGTGATTTTTCCCACAGAAGTATTGTTTTTTTTTTAAAGTCAAAGTTTTCTTTTATGTTTTTTGTTTACAAGTGACAGTTGGTTTTTACGTTTTATAGGATTAGAGCTTAATGTGAGGGATTACAGGCTGTGTACGGGCGGGGCTGGCCTTTGCTCCTTTGGAACATTAGCGGAGCATTATTTGAATGGACTAAGACGTCCGAGTGTTGGACTTCAAAGTTTGCGAATGGGTGTTCGTAAACTGGTGGGGGGGAGTTAAGTCCAGGCGCCGCTAGTGCCCAGCCTTAATCCCCAAACATATGTTATCTGTATATGTTTACAGGTAATACCTATAGATAGAGGTATCTTGGTCTAAATAAAGCAGTCTTGTTATAACGTTCTACGTGTTCTTATTACCAACCTTTCTTAGCTTGTAATTCAATAAACATTAACTTATATATATATATATATATATATATATATATTAACCTTAACGCTCTGATACCGGATCGTGGCCATAAAAGTTTCAATTGAACGTTTTATAAACCAGTTACAGTTGTAAAAAGTATTGGGAATTTCTTATTTAGCATTTCTATCAAAACAATATATATATATATATATACATTAAGTAGGAGATATTTAGAAATTTTCCCTCAAACCAAATGATTATGATAGTGATCTTAGGACCGACTGTAAACATTTCTTTTTTACCCCACTATAATTTCCTTAGCATTAATATAATACTTCCTAATATTAAGTAAATATATTATTTTACATTATGATATAATGCCAAAATATATATTTTTATTAGGAGATATTCAGGAGTTTTTTCCACAAACCAAATGATTATGATAGTGATCATAGGACTGACATGTAAACATTTATTTTTTATCACACTTTAATTTCTTCAGTAATAATATACACATACTTATCGTACTCATAATCTAGTACGAGGGTGGTCTGAAATGTTTCCGACCTAACAAAGCTTTTATTTTAGCTTTTATTTATTTTATTATCATCTTCATGTTGGGGTCGGAAACTTTTCAGACCACCTGTGTAGATAGTATGTTGACTTCTCATTGCAAATACCCAGGTTTGATTCCCAGTTCGACTTAGGATATTTTATTTGGGGGGTGGGGATGAATCTGGTTGGGGTCAACTCAACCTCGTGGTAGCTAATGAGTAATAATAATAGGGGGTCGTGGGAGCAAATCCTATTAAGAATACCTTATTAAAGGTTGAGAGGTCATACATACTGCGGCAACAACCTTCCGTCGGCTTCCTACCTCTTCCTGAGGTGCTATATCATTTTTATTTTATTTTTGAGATACAAATTTATATTAACAAATATTTTAGACAATATCTTTAAAATATTAATTGAATGACAAATCAAAATTGAATGTGAGATTAGTAAGCCTTGCCACCATCTTCATTCACGCATCTATTTAATGGTTTGAATTATTTGCAAAAAGTTTTACAACTTGTTTGGTCCTTTTTTTTTTTTAAACTTAAACAAGAAGTCAAAACCACTAACTAGTGCTATAAACTTATGCGATTCAACTTTATTAACAGTAAATATAAAAGGCTGGTCTAAATGTTTAAAGCACAGAACATTTGAAGTAAGTATATTAGGGATTTGAGTCATAGGAATGCTGGAAATACCTTAAAGTAATTTGGTAATTAATTTGTCATTGGATTTAATGCGTCTTAGCCAAGTGAAGCCAAAATAATATTCTCAACTTCAACACTAGTTCCATAGACAAAGGTATCTACAGGGCAATATGTCTTGGACCAGGAAGGGCTACCCAAATCTAGCGGCTACTGTAAGCTGCGGAGCTTTTTCTACTTGCCGCTTATTGATTCGACTGGAAGGGCCTCATTTGAAAGTTTCTTAACCTTCCCCCGAACCCCCTCAAACTCTTTCTTTATAGTCCTTGAGAGACATTTCCAGATTGACTCCGTTATTCTTGAGTCTCAATGATCTCCCTCGTGCTGTAAGCCTGCAGTGTTTCCTTCTAAAGCTTCCGCCGGTTTATGTACGGCTGTTGCCAGGTAACTTCAATAAGATGGTACAGCTACCGGTGTTGTCTTGCGATAATTGATAGCTATTGTTTTTTTTAGATGTTAACTCTCCGTTAGGTGTACAGGGTAGCTCAGTTGACTGTGGAGCAATAGTTGAGTACCCTACCCCCCCTCCTACGACTCCATATTGCCATTTTTAGATTTGACCAGGGTAACTAGGCACCCTCTCTTGACGACCCGACATGGACCATAAACCTTTAAAATGGATATTTACCATGAAAAATGGGAATAATTATGAAATGGATATGGAAATAATGTGAATTCGAGTTTTATGTAGAACACACAGCTGGAAAAACTAACTTAGTAGCGGACGCTCTATCCCGACATCATAAAGACCTAACAGACATAAATCATATAAATAGTGACATGGGCATAGGAGGTACAGACCTAGCAGTAGTCCAGACTATGACGCTCTTACACGAGACTTAGAAATATAAAATTTAGAACCGCTAACTTCACATGATTTTGAAAACATTCTCATTGAAGAAGACAGACACAGTAGCTGTGCGGGGACTCTGCACTCCCAAAAATCGTCTAGTGACCAAATTTGGATTGTCGACAATGACAAATATATATATATACATCGAAAAACATCAGATAATTATAACAAAAGGAATTAAAGAAATAATCTATTCTAGACCGTTTAACAAACATAAGTTTAAAGTAAATAACAGACAAGAACTAGACGCACTATTTGAAAGGGTGTACTTATTCTGAATCAGACATCCCTTTACTATCGGATTTTTATAACCAATTATTTAATGAAATTTCACTAATTATAACCGAAAAATACCCGACAGTTCAATTAAAAAAGGTATAAACGATTTGTAACTCATATAATTAATAAAGAGGAACAACTATAAACAATTGCAGACTACCATACTGGACATCCCACCGTGAAATAATGGAAACTTACAACAAATTAAGACGAAATTATTATTTCCCGTTCATAAAAGAAAATATAAATGATTACATATATCAATGCGCGATAAAACAAAATATGAACGGAAACCTATAAAAGCAAAATTTATGGTTACACTCACTTCTAACAAGCCGTTCGAATGAAGACACCTTACATTTCGAATCCAAATATATAATAACAGCTATCGATATGTTTTCAAATCGTCTTTTCGACAGAACCATTCCATCAGTAACCGGAACTAAAGTATGTGAAGTAATTATACATTGAACATTACCCAACGCCACAACATATAATAATGGACAACGGAAAATAATTTCATGATCAATTAGTAACTAATTTCCAACAAACAAACGATATAACACCATGTTATATTACAGCGGGACACCATGACTCGTTAGGATTGCTTAACAGACAGAAAAGTACTTTAATAGAAATTCTAAGAACTCTGAAGAACCAAACTTGGACTAACAACTCGTTAGAAAACAGATTGAGGCTTCCTTACAACAATACGTTAAATAACAACTTAAAAGTGACACCAGATGAGATCGCATTTGGGATCATAAATCACAGAAATAACAAACAAAATATTTTTATTTTTTTTTTTATAATATAATTCCTTTATTGTGCAATAATTACAATCTGCCTTGATAAGGCAATAAGTAATTAAGATATATGCTCTCATTCATACAATATTTACAGTTCATCATTCACTCGCTCATTCATACAATATAAATATATATTACCGAACAATTTGTACACCAATACCATAATGAACGACGAATGTTGCATGATATAGTTAAACAACAAATAGATGAAGAAAAAGTAGATAGAACTGACACACTAAATAAAAATCGCGAAGATGCACCATCACTTGAAGATAATCAACCAATATTTGTACGCTCTTTACAACATAGAGTATATATATAAACTTATACAAGCCAATAGTTAAATATAAGAACAAAATTCAAATAAAACAAACACGTTTAAACCGTTTAAAGAGACCACGAAAAAAGTACTTAAAGAAGAAATTGTGTGTTCCAATCCCCACAAAGATACTGACAACACTATGGACGCTAGTAACCACATTGAAAATCACGGACCTTAACACTCCGGCATGAGTAATGCATTACCCTCTGAGTAATGTATATATACACACAGGATAATTTTTATGAAATGATATGGACTCCATGTGGGCTACGTCCTCACAAGATATATCAGATACAGTTATTAAATTGCATGGACCACCACAGAAGGACTCGAGATCTCCATGGTTTGACGAGGAGTATGAGAGGGCAACAAGTATAAAGAATGATGCTGTCGGGTCGGCACGAGGGGGGTGCCTGGTGACAAGTGCGGATTGTTCGAGATTATAACCAGGACAATCGTTTCATGACGGCGTTACTATCTGACTCCATTTTTGATAGGTATGTGCCCCCACAATGCACTATATTCAAGAGAAGAGGTACAGAGGTTTTTCATAAAGAATTAGACAGGTTTTCAGAGTTCGAGCGGAAACCAAGCAAGCGTCACCGAGTAAAGGTCGTGAGAGAGTCGCGAGGAAACTGATTAACAGGGCCAGGAGCCCTGCCTTAAGTACCCTCTCCACTTGCCTGCTGGGAGGCTGCAAGGGTCTAAGCCGGCTGCAAGGGCCCTTACTACCCGGCCAGGGGACAAGCCCTGGAGGTAGAAAGGGCCCAAAAGGGTTGTTATGTTTATGACCTGTGGTACCATCGCGCATCTGGCTCTTAGGCCCGGTGGGTACCTGACTGACCTTTCTCGTGTGACTTGGCTTCCGCCTTTTTTATTGCTTAACCCATTTACAATGATATATATTTGTTTATAATACATTTAGTTCATGTTATTTTACTTTTGCTTACAATATATATGCAATAGAGTATAGGGTGATTTATCTTATGTAGTTAGCGGTCGCTACAGATGCATATCAAGCGAAGATTCAGCGAGAGACGAGGAGGAATGTTGAAATGTACAGGAGAATAAAAAAAGGTTCCTTTTTATCCCACTGAAAAAGGAACTGGAAAACACTAAACTCCATAGGGGAAATGAGCAGTATAGATCATTCTTCAGAGCAGTTAACGAAATATAAAAACATTTGAACAAAATCTAATTACTGGCCTGAATGAGGACGGAAAGTTGCTTAACACATGTCAGATGTACTTGCAGAACGGAAGAGACACTTCTTCCAGCTTCTCAACAAAGATCTCCAAGAGACCCCCATGAAGATATCCCTTGTATCAGTTTATGGAACCACCAGATGAAGAGATGATTTCGATTCATTGGCCAAGCTTAAAAATAATAAGGTGCCAAGTGCTGACAAATTTACTGAAGAATAATTTAATTGTGGAGGAATTGAGCTCTCCTTACTCTATTCTGCATACAAATTGTTTTCCAACGCCCTCTTCCAGCGAGTAGATACCTTTGCAGAAAAGAACTTAGTGTGGTTTTCGGAAAGGACGATCCACGATTCACCAAATATTCTGCTTACGCATCCATCATACTTGTGAGAGGACGTAAATACGAGCTTAAAACTAACCACCTCTTTGTTAATTTCAAGGCAGCCTATGACAGCATTCATAGAGAACAGCTGTACAGGACAATAAGAGAACTTAAAATCTCTGAAAGCCAATTAGAACAGTTAGATTCACCAAAAGAGAGGTGAGATGCACTCGGTCTCGAAAAGGCCATTAGAGATTATTGAATTCAAGTAGGTGGAACATTTTTCAGCCGAACAAATTCTTTCTGACGCTGATGACAGATATTGTTGGACGCTCCTTCTAGGCTGTTTCCGATAGATATTTGAGATTAGCATAAGTAGCAAGAAAAATGGGGCTTAAAGTAAACACAGCGAAAACCAAAAACATGGAATATGTCACAAATGAAATCCCCAGGCCTGGCGTGTAAATAACAGTCGAAGGATATTACTCTGAAAAAGCCGAGTTTGTCTATCTTGAATCCCTCATAACCCAAGCTAATGCAGATTCTAAAATTAAACGATGAGTCTTATGCGCCAATCTCTTATGTCTTATGAGTCTTATGTTTTTAATGGCTCAGTCACTGTTTTAGGAGTTGTGCCTTGTCTAATGACGCTCAGATTTATTAATATAAAACAATTGTTTGGGAAATTTCCCTCTATCTGAGCCAACGAGGACTATCTCCAAAACTGGTTAGCAGGACTGGATGGTCTTTGAGAGGAAAAGATTCTGGCTAAAATCTTCGGAGCTGTGCACATTGACCAGGTATGAAGAAGTCCAACAAACCTGGGCCTCAAAGATCTCTTCAAAGAACCAGACGTAGCTCAGTAGATTGAAGTGGGCCGGGCACGTTGCTTGGATGGCTGAGAATGATCTGCCAAGGAAAATAATTAGAGAGACACTTCACGGATCAAGATAAAGAGGAAGACCTCGGCTTCGATGGATTGACGGCGTGGCTGTTAATGCCAGGTCCAAGAGGGGTGTGAGCTACCATCCTCATGGAGGTGTGAGGATGGTAGCAGCTCAAGATCTGAACAATTGGTGGACGCTGGTGCAGGAAGGCAGGACTAAACATCGAGTTGTAGTGCCGACTTAATAAAAATAATAATTTGTATTAATATTTCAAACTTTTTTTTTTCAAAAGTTACAATTTACGATGACAAATGTCTAAAATTTACATATGCAACTTTTGTAATAATATTTACATGAATCTTATATATGTTAGATGCGAGAAGAAAAACAACGCAGTTTTGCCGATTTAAAGTATGCAACATGATGATCTCATAGAAGGGAAACTGGTGGACCATCAATAGTTCAACACCCTCACCATCGGTCACTTTTATTACATTATTAATTTAAAATCAAACTTACGCTACTTACATGCTGAATGTTATCAATGACACGTTAACTATATTCTAAATCCTGTCCAATGACTTTTATAAAATTTAAATTTATGACTAATTACTCTCCTGACAATTTTTTTGATTGTTTAGATGTGGCTATTTTGTTAACATGGACTGAAAACTTTGAAAATAAATATGTACAGATATTCTTTTAATTTTAGTTGTATCGTAGTTAGAGAAGTAATATGTGCTTCAATAATTTTTTATATGTTGAACTAGATTGTTTGGTGCACGTGTGATAATAATAAAGGACACGTGAGAATCTATTTCAAATTATAGCCCTTAAATTCAATTAAAAGAATAAATAAAAACAATCTAAACCCAATATAACTTTTTGGATCATCATCGTTGGGGAAGAAGGAGAAACAAATGCAGGTATTGGCCTTTGACAAAATAAAGGCTATTAAGCAAAAACCGTCAATATATAATACAATTTTAAACCAACATTGAAATATTCAAAAATATTTATTTATATTTAAAAAGAATAGAAAGGCTAATAAAATACTCGATGTTGGCTAATTAAAAACGATACACTAATCTATATTGCTGTTTTATTCTTCAAACAATTTCAGATCTGTAGGGTCTGAATTTAGTATGAATGTGACAGCCTCTTCTTTTAATTTTAAAATATGAGAGCTTTTATGACAGTATTCTGAATCCAGTATGACAGTATCTTATCCCATTGAGGGAGGTGACAACCATGTGGATTTAGGAGGTCTCTGGGCTGTTTGTAAATACTGTATGAATGAACGCGTAAATGAAAATTTTGGCAGATTGCAATTTTATCAGAATAAAGAAGTTTCAATATATATTACACCAGCAAATCATTTTTACCGCCATTCCGGAAGAATCCCATCAAAATAAAATAATCTACAAGAGACATGTTAAAAAAAAAAAAAAAAATGAAACATCATCATCCTCTAGAATGAAGTAACTTTGAAAAAAGCAAAAAACCGCATCCAATACACAGGAAGTAATATTTATTTTACTCTTCACAGTGTCGCTAGAACTGATTGTGAATGCATGGCGTATTGATGTGTAGTATAGAATAAATTCCACTTGATATCGCTTCGTTTTCGCTTGATTAGATAAAAGATATTAAACTATAAAATTTGATTAGTTAGTAGTTTTTATTTTTCGTTCTGGTCGGGAAAGTTGGATAGATGCTCCTCTATCTCCGGGAATGTAGAGTAATCGAAATAAAAAAAAAATATAGTCCAATCTGATCAATCATTGGAGGTTTTGATGCCTTTTGAATTTAGTCAAACAGTCAACCTAGTATTGAAATTTAAATTAACCATTAATGAAAATCTCTAGCGTTAGTGGTTTCTTCTTAATTTTAACTAAATTATTTCCGGATCAAAGAATTTTGCATTCATAGTAACCTTTATCTTGGCTCCGTACTCTCAGTTGTAAGAAATTATGTATTTTAATGCAATGTAAATAAAATAATTACAGAAAATATTGGATGAAACCTCATTATATTCTATATAGCTCCTATAAGCTTAGGCGTCGTCTTGCAAAATGTCATGCACCTACATCAAACAATCACTGCAAAAAAGGAATGAACTCAACATTATTGACAATTTTAATGAATTTTCATGATGATAGCGCCCTAAAATATACTCTATAAACATTAATATTACGTACTGGTGTATTTTTTACTGTAAGTATTACGTAGAGGAAAAGTTTTTTAGCCTTCACAAAGCCGTTCTCTAGGAATAAGAAACCTTTACCTGGCATGTGAACCTGGTGTGCCACCGGGATCTCTGCAAGTTTCAGAAGGCCCTGGAGTACGTATTTACAAAGGCTAAGTGCTAGTAGACCTTACTAGACTACGCATACCAAGATCACAAGGCGTTAACTACTTGGTTTTACGCCTACAGAAAAAAAACATGCAACCGTCCTATGCACACACAATATATTAGTAATCAGGACTCGAAGACTGGATTTTGAATTTGATACCCGACTCAATGTGAGGAGTTTTTACCCACACTTTTACGTTCAGGACATTTCTGTCCATTAACGCATTAGCATGGGATTCCCCGTGATCACTCACGCTCACTGCTTCTCCGCAACTCGGAAAGCCCCCTGCCCTTACTCCACAACACAATGCCATCATCAACCACCCTTTCTCTATTCCCTCTACTCCCTATGTTACGTATGTTTTAAGTCCAGGTTGCCAGACCGCAGTCGGTCAAGAAGACCTGGTTCTCAAGGTTTACTGAATTTGTAAGTTATCTTGTACCCCCAAGCGTGAGCCCTATCAACTAGTACCTGAACCCATTTTAGTATTTATAGTTCTGTAACTATTCGTACTATTTTAGCCTCAAACCCTCCATACATTGTAGCCCTACTACACAACATAAAGTAAGTGCAGTTTCAGATTCATTTATTTGTAGCTTTGTTGGAAAATTTGCTTGCTAGAGAATGCATTAGTAAAGAAAGTCTATCCTACTAGTACTTTATATCTGTTGGAAATTATCATCATAAAACAGAAGAACGCCAAATACTAATAATTAGATACTCAAATATATTCTGCTTATCTATGGAGGGTCAATCAAAACCTCCTTACGATTGCGGGAATAAGTAGATTTATGGAGAAAAAGATTGATTGGTAGAAGTCAACGACATGGTAAAAAATAACTTGTAACTTGTAACAATAGACGAATCAAGCATTTTTTTTTTATGTATATGCTGTGAGTAAAAAAAAAAAAATCTTTTGATTCTTTCCAAATATTATTTATTCGAGATGTCCACCAGTCGAGGTCTTACCAATTCAGGCATCATTAGGACAATGAACGATTTTATGATTAAATTCATTGTTACATTTTTGCATTATTGGATACTGATAACATTTGATTACTTTACCATTATATAATAAAAAAATGTCGATTGAAAAACATCTCTACTGTCCACCTCACAGGACAAGTATTTTTGCTCTTTAGGAGATTTCCTATTTTTTCCATGACAAACAGCAGTAATCGGTTTACCATTTTAAAATACTCAAAATTATATCAAGTAACTTTTGGAGCAGCTCATGTATTGTTCCACAACACGGACTAGAAGTAAAATATGGATATTATCAACACAAAGATATTATAATTAACTTACAATTCCGAGTATGGCAACTTTTGAATACTTATTACGAATACAAACCGCACTGCTATTTACAAATAAAAATAACAGCGACCACAAAAAAAAAATGTTTTAAAAGTTAAATGGAGGCTCGTACAAGAAATACTTAATTTAGAAGCCTATTTTTTTTTTTCCTCAAAGCAAACGTCGTGATGTTTTATTCTTAAAAGTATTGGATTTTATGTTTGAAGGGAAGCAGAATTCCTGGCAATAAAAGAAGTACTTAAAACTGTTTTTCTCTCACCAATTCTTTTTTTTTTTTTTTTTTGTGTTGAGTGTAACAGAGAACGCCATATTTTCGTTGACTAGCCCTCATCCGTGAAAATCCGGTGTCTTCCATTAAAATTAAAAAGTTTACTGAAGATATAACTAGCTTAACAATTTTTTTTATTGAAAGTTTTACGAAACAACTTTAATTAACTGTTTTTTTTTTGTTTTTTTAGGTTTTTGAAAAAGGAATTTACGGTCATAGGACATGAGTCTCACTCTGTAGTAACTGATTTGCTAGGGTTCTTTGATTTCTTTATTTCACTTTTTTTCAAAATTACCTTTTCATTCCTGAACCGAAATTACAGTTTTAATTAAAACTCTCAACAAATAGCTTTTTCTGCTTTAATGAAAATCTTAATTGCATGATGGATCACGCGCGACTTCAATTCGTTGTATATAATAAAAAAAAAGCTTTACAAAATTCACCATTAAACGGGAAATTTTGATTTAATTCACATAATAAAAAAATACTAAATGAGCTAGAGCTTCTGAAGCTTCAAAGCTCTCTGTGTAGTAAACTTTATGTCACTATCTTTAATTTATATATACATATGTATCATTTCTAGAATAAGCAATGAAGATTATTGTTTTATGTTTCTAATAAGAGAAGGGAAAGGATTGGAGGGAAATGTCCGAATGAAAAGCAAAGAAAAACCTCGACATTTTCCAGTCAATTGTGTGTATAAAGTGGTCATTAATGGAAGTCCATATTGCGAATTGTCTAATAATCTGACTTTTTGGCTCATGTAAGTAATCCACAGATCAGTAGCCTCACTAATTTTGGGTTCTTCATTATTTCCAAGTTGAAAAAAAATGCCGGTATTTCTGATATTGATAAACATTTCTGCTATTTTTTTGGGAGGTATTGCCACCCTTATAAAATAAGTAAATAGTCCGTTATTTACTTGACTTATTTTATTCACGTTCAAAATCCCGATGGTACGAAACAAATAGCAACTGCCACTACTGCTATAACTAGTAATTATAAAAATATGTTTTCCAATAATATTGACTATCAATTTAAAGATCAAAATAACACGACTAGAATCCATAACCTCAAAATATTGCTGTCAAAGCTAAATTACCCAAACACAAGCAAGGACTTAGGTCATAATATTAAAATAAGAACAAAATAATAAAATAAATATTTTCCAGTCAGATTGAGTATCAAATTTAAAATCAGCGCCATTATAATTAACATATGTGTAAGGGCGTCAATGGGCAATATTAAAAAAAAAACCGCATTGAACTTATCCTCAAAATTAAGAATTAATTGTTTTGCGGCACCATTTTCTTGAGACGTTTCGCTACAAACGTTCAAAAGAAAAGCCTTATTTTTAATCCGATTTTTTGTTCAAATCAATTAATTCCAAATGTTTACATCATAAAAATAATTGTTTGCTGATATGCACTCCAGTCTAAAACAAGAAAAACTAGTAAAAGAGGACGCGGAGTCCCCCACAGTCCTCCATTAGCCACGTCACCAGATACGAGCCAGTGGAGGCAGACCAAGAGCGTGAGAGCCACAGACGCTCAGGACTTGATTGGAGGAACTGGCCACCGATAGGACTCTCACTATCACGTATTTATAGCAGGTCACGAGGCCACTGCCAATTTAGTCTCCGAGGAGGATTATAGGAATGATTGGCGCAGTGTATTGACTGTGTTAGGGGATTAGGGTGTTCGGATAGGTTACTATGGAACTTCATGAACTTGGAAGGGATGAGTTCAAGATTGTAGGGTATATTAGGATCGTTATGAAGGGTTTTGTTGCTGACGTATTTATGACGATTTTTCTCAGGACATTTCATTGAAAACATATGTATCTAGGATATAATTTAGTTTTGCCGTAAAACCTATCTATTCTAGTGTACCTTGGTTTGTCAAATATTTTCAGAAACTTATTTTGGACCATTTTAAGTTTGCTGATTGACTAAGCTTGATGACTAGGTGCTGTCTAAGGTTATATCGGCTTTACCAAGAAATTTTAAATGAGTAATTTATTCTGGACATTAAGCATAGAATTTCTATTGATAAGTGGAAAGCGATTTGATTTTCAGTTGAGTATATATGTTTTAGTAATATGCTTTTAAGTAGTTTTAATAAAATGTAAATATCATAATAAGTTGTGTGTTTTGTTATTGTTTTTATACCGTTCCTTTTTAATTTGGGATGACAATCCCGAACCAGGGAGGGACAAATTTTTTTCATATTTGTATTATTTGTTGGGTGAAGGTGAGTTTGAGTTAAAAAAGAATTTCGGTTTTGGTTAAATCTATACATGGTTTAGATCGTGGAAGGTGGCCTTGGGGAGGGGGATGTCGTAATACGCTTTAGGCAATATTATAATTAATTTACCGCGAGGGCGCACGGTTGTCAGCGAGGTAAGTTTCCCCGGCTACTAATTGAAGCATAAACGTCCAAGCAGACTGAAGTAAGACGGTATTTTGTTATTGCCGGATTCCATACGTGTTAAACGAGCAGGCAGTAAAAAGGTGGCAGAGCAGGTCCGGCTTCAAGTCATCTATCTTCTTAGTTAATTACGAAGCAAACTCTGGTAATTAAGGCATTCCTGGAAGGGGCTAGGATACCCCGAGGGACCCTTCTCTGTACTCCCTCAAGGCCAGGCCATTTTTAAATAGATTATATTAAAAATGTCTTTAACTACCACGACTAAATTTTCCTTGATTTTATACCATTAATGAATGTATGAAATTAATAAAAAACACGTTATTCCGGGGCATTGTTTCCTAAGGTGCGAATAAATATGTCTAGCAATATGTGTATACCAGGTTTGATCAAAAGGTAACGAGAATTTTATAATAACTGTTTTTTTAGATTTCAAGGGCGTAGTGCATTATGATTTAAATAAGTATATTACTCTGAAGTTTGCGTGTAGCGATCCGATAAAAACGACCGAAATAGTGGAAAACGATTCGTGGAAATTCCATCACGAAAATCCCCCTCACACCTCACTGATTGGTCGTAATTTTTAGCAAACAATAACGCTGCTGTGTTACCTCAGCCACCGTATTCGCCGGACATGGCTCCCTGCGACTTCTTTTTGTTCCCGAATTTGTAAAAAAAACCTTGAAAGGACGACGTTTTGACACCATTGATGAGATTTAAGAAGAATCGCAGGAGCTAAGAACTGTATCAAAAAGTTAGTTTTGAAAAGTGCTTTGAAGTGAAAAAAGCGCTGGTGCAAGTGTATTGTATCTGAGGGGGATTACGTTAAAGGGGACAAAATTGCTATCGATGAAGAAATTAAAAAAAATTAAGATTAACAAAAATTCTTGTTACTTTTTGATCAAACCTCGCATATTATTACATAAGCCCCTCTTGTCTATCCTTATTTTATTCTTCTACAATTTAATTTTTTGATTGTAATTAACTTTGGTTAATTGTTAGACTAACAAGCTTGGTCGCTTGTCTCAAAATACGTCCCCTAAGGGAAGAGTTGATTTAATTTCACTTTTAGTTAGCTTTAATTGTTAGATAAGATGATGCAATCATAATATTCAATAACAAATAGAAAATTGAAGACAGCTTTATTAAGAACTGCATTAATTATTACTATTTATTGTGCAATTATAAATTGACTTGAAGGAATGATTTAAAATGAATTACAATATATAAGACTAAATTAATTTGATAAATGAAAATTATATCAGAAACAAAGTTTATTAATCTGACTAGTTAAAATTACAAATTGAAAACCCCCATATAATTGTCTTTGAATGTAATCGATTACGTTTAATGTTCTCGAGAATAAAGTTGTGCACTTACTCATTTAGGAAGTCTTGAACTGCGGACGCTGTCCCTTGAAAAGCGTAGCCAGTTGGAGTCAAGAAAGAGGAACATCAATCCGATGCTGCTCATGAGGGACCTCTGAAAACCAAACTCCTCCGGTCTTGTTTACTCTCGCAATTTCGCTCCATGATCTCCAATTTCATTGGTGGTTCTTTCTCCCTCCATATGGTGGGGTTGAAAAATAATTAAGTTGGGTTGGAAGCTGCTGGTATCAGATGTGCGAGTTGGACATGGTATTATGTGACTTAACACTGAACGTAAACACTGACGTCATTCTTCGCGGCACCTGATTCAACCCTCGCAGCAAAGACGGATCATAAGTGCAACTTTTAAGAGTTCTAATTCACTGATTCTAACATGACACCACTTCCCTGTGATTTAAACTATATCACTTTAAACAATTTTACGTTCAACGAAAGGATAGACTATTTTATATATTTAACATAATTGATAAATAAAGATAAGATAATTTGAAGATTTTTATTATGGGATGGTTTTAATTGTTCTTTGACTATTCCATATTTACAATTCGATTTTCAAAGATACCATACTATAATAATCTAAATTACATTGGCTTGGTTATATTATGAATAATAACCTATCTGCATATGTGATATATGCTAACCAACATCATTATATAAGAACTAAAACGAAAATAAATAGCGTTAAATGAAATTCACCAGCAGTTTTTATTAGCAGGATAAGAAAAATGTAAGAATTATCATCGAGAGTTGCTAGGTTGTATTACAATATGAATTGAATACAATTAATATAAAAAAAGTAGTAATGAATTCTGAATTGTTAGATTGGAAGGAGATAAGAAGTTACTTACCGGTAAGTCTACCTTTCAAAGAGCGGGAGAGTTCACGAGTGGCGAATATTCATGGAAATAGAACTGCAAAGGTTTGCGGCACGGATAACAAAATAACGGTGAAAGAAAGCAAATTTGAGAAATGACACTTGTGTTTGTCATAATAATGGATAAGCAGGATGAAGTAATATGCCATCTTATGGATTATTTAAATTGGAGGAGTATGTAAAGGTAAGGAGACTACATTCATCCCAACTCGGAAGTACGGGAAGGTCATAATAAAAATCTAATAATATAATTCACCTCTTTAATATCATCTGAGCCAATTTCTCTATGTTTGTATGTCAATATTGTTTTTCTAAGCTACTGTCAGAGCTCTAAATGTCCTAACAAATAAATGAATGTCAAAAAAAGATTATGAAACATGAAGTATTTAATTCTCAATAATAATTATCATATATGTTTTCTTTTGCACTGGTAAAAGCTACCTTAAACATTTTTTTTTTTTATTAACTTGTCTTGTGGTAGAAGGGGTTTGAGGCCGCAGTACTAAGCTCCGCTTGCTCATTCAGGTACACGTGGACTTCTTTTTGTTGAAAGTTTTATTCTATTAACTAGATTCAAAAAGCTCTCATCCGATACATTTGTATTTGATGACTGTGCTATGAAGACCCAAATTTGTAGCTCCAGCTGTTATGTACTTATCTGAGCAATATATGCAGGTATTTCGGTTAAAATTACTTGGCAAATAAAATTAACAATAATTAGCTCAATGATATTAAGCTATTAAGAAATTGGTTTACAAATTGGTTTTAAATTAGTTGAAGTTTGATAACAAATGGCAATTAGCTATTTTCAAACAGAGACGCGTATATAATTCTAATAAATTATTGAATATAAAAACAATCAAAACAGTTTATTAAAAAAATTTTTTTATTTTGATCGGCACACATAAAATGGTTGTCGGGTGCCATGTTGCCCAATCGCACTGTGTTGGGGTCCCCTGCGTTAAGCCATTAGCGACCACGGCTGGGAACACATGCAGGGCTGTGCTCCCCTCTATTATAATATTCTGTTACAGCTATTTAAATGAACAGACCTTTCAAATATTATTGCTATTTTTTAAAAGCCGTCTTTGTTTGTTTATATTCATGCGCTGTGGGACAAAAAAAAAATGATTAAAAGCATTCCACTTTAATTGACAAAGCTTCAATTGCAGCAGGGTATAAATCTCACCACGGCAGACCTCGTTTGATGCATTGACATTTCAATGCAATAGCTATTAAAGCCAGGTGCATTGAAATCCCTTTTTGAATCGAAAATCCTGTGACGTTAACTACTATCTAAATTACTTCGATTGGAAAACAGTTAACAATCTGCTGGCCACGTGATTTTAGAACGAAGTTTCGCAGTTTATTCGGAGGTCATCGACATTTTTTTTTCAGTGACAACAATTATTCGTCAATAAAATGAAAATTCCAGGAAAAATGATCATTGGTACAGATAGTCTTGTATTTATAAACTTTACGAATACAACCAAAGATAATTGTTAGCTGATTTTAAAAAATAATTGCAATACATTTTATTTCTTGTTAACTGGCATTTATGTTGTATAAATACCAAGAATAATATTTGTCGTGTTATAAGTATCTACTAGTATGCTTCCATTTATTAACAAGAGTACTTTTGGAAAAGGAAAGGGGACTTAAAGAGATACATTAAGGAGACTAGTAAGAGATTCATAGGAGTATATATTGTGTGTTGTTGTGCTTAATGGCCAAATGATCAAACTTGGACTGGCTTCTGTTAGTTTTCTATAATTATATGAGATGATATCTGTTGGTAATTACATATAATTGTAGTTAATCCTACAAGTCAGCTGTAGCAGACCGAGGGCTTGAAGGTAAGTAATAGTATGTCTATTGGGGATAGGGCATAACAAATTTTTATTGGGGATCAATTAGACAATTATATAATTAGCGCAGATTCCTAATTACCTTTTTACTATCCTGGGCCCATTCATCGATAATACACAAGTTTTTGGTTGGCTTGTTCCCACTCCTGTATCAGTCTGCCAGCTTCGGATCAATTAATGAATATTTCTCAGTGATATATCAAAGTAAACCTCTTGACATGATTGGTTATATGCAGCGTTGGTAGGCGGACTATAACTTCAAAAAAATACGAAGAACATAATTAAAATCGTTTTGTCCTACCCGTGTTTGATTTAGACGCATGGTAGTACGCTCTACCTAAATAATTCTAACTAAATTTTAATTTATTAATAATAATAAATATAAAACTAATCAAGTATTGTTAGGAGTTTAACCGTCTTCAAAACCTTTGTTTGATGTACAAATATAATATGTTTCATGAAATTTCAGCTGACATACAATGTAAAAAGTAATGTAAGGTAAATGATTAGTCAATTAATTGTTAATTAAGAAATAAATAGTTTCATGTCATAAATAGTATTGTAGGGCGGCAAATTAAAGATCTTGAAGCCTGGCATTGGAATATGTAATGAGCTGAATTTACCTGATGGTATTTTCTAGACTTGGGCTTAAAGCCTATAGTAAAACAGCAACATACCAACTATAAAAGCTATTAAAATTTCTCAGTCTTCTCGATTTCTAAGATTCGCTTAAGGTTTGAAAAAGCCTAACCTAAGTTTGTCCACATTTAGTATATTTTGTAGTATTTCTCGTAATATTATATGAACAAACAGGGGAATAGCTTAGTCTTGGGTTTTGTGGAGTACAAGTACAAATAGTACATTTTTCACTGTTATTCGTTTTTAATCAATTCTGGCCGTCAGCTTGACACAAAGGTAAGGAAGTTTCGTTCGGGTGGGTCACAAATTAAAAGTTAACCTTCCTTTTCAATATTAAATAAAAAATTCCTAAAATATTTATACATTTTGGCAGTATGTAAAAGAGTTGAATTAGCCGTGGAGTCAGTGCCCTGAATAATGTATGTAATGAAGAGCTGCCCGCTAGGCAGAAATCAAGGCCCTTTTGACTGCTTTCAGGGCTAAATGAGCAAAAGTGCCCTGGTTATAGGGCCACGTGCTCTGGATTAGCTTAACAACAAGATGGGAATTATAAGGGCCTTTTTGAATCGTCTATTTTACCCTTTCATCGGGCTAACCCTTTTATTTCGTAGCCTTTTTGAAATTGTAGTTAGCGGCTCGCTACGTATTCGGTTTGGGCTACTTGCTTGAAATTTATGAAAATTGTATCGTCATTTATAGGCCGGTATTTCATTTTATTATATAGGCTATTAATTTGTTTTTATAACATTTCGAGGCCGGGTCATAACTTCATAATTCTTCTTTCTTTTCAAGATGTAATTAGTTGAAAATAATGTCAATATTAAGATTTTAAAAAAGGAAATGTAAATAAAATACTATTGTGTGACGGTGTTGTTTGCCATAAACAAAGCCCTTAGTTTTGCAAGATTACGAACAAATTGTAATGTAGTCATTTGTGGCGATTCTTCATCCGCACTCCATGTAATAAAAAAAAAATTACAGAATTAGGATTTAATATAACATTCTGTTGTCTGTAACATTGTGGTATAGCAAATAATGAAATAGTTGACGTTTCGGAAGGTGAACCTTTTGAGATGGTACTTGGACGTGATGCTATCCAGAATTTCAAATCGGCAATATGTAATTCCTGGAGGAAAAAGTGGAGCTTACCAACAATAAGCTCAGAGAGGTTAAATATCGGGTTGGAGCCTGGGATACATCCTACAGGTCCAACAGAAGACAGGAAGTCGTGTTGGCTCATCTAAGGATTGGCCAAACCAGACTGCGCCTCTGCTACTTAATGGCTAATGAAAACCACCCTGCCTGTGGATGCTGTAGATCTGAGCTTACAGCCAAGGATATTGTGGTCGAATGCCCTGAGAGTGAGGAGGAGCGGAGATCACGTGGCAACACCTCTTTTCTTTCTGAAGCCATTGTCAATTCAGAAGAAGAAATACCTCCACTACTCAATTTCCTGGAGTCCCGAAGAACGCTTCAACATATTTGATCAATCCTCATGCTAGCCATTTATCTCAATACTTATTTATTTGGCGCTCCTTTGCTTGCATTAGGCTTTTTACAGAATTATACATTTTTGTTTGTCAGTATTCCTATCTTTAAAATATAAAGTGAAGTTTAATGTTTATTTTTATTTTTTCATTTTTATTTAAAATAATTTTTCTTTATTTCTAGAAAAAGAGTTATAAAATTCATTTCGACAAAGGTATAATTGTCTAATTGTTGTGCTTGTGTATCGGTGTCCATGGTCTCATGGCCGTTACTTGGTCATCACATGGCACTTCATGTCTCACAGAGCACTTTTGGCTACAAGGAGTATGTGTTGATGAATGAAATATTGGCATTGATTATGGTTTATACCCACATCCACCGATCAGTCCTTTTTTCCTTAAAATAATAATACATGTCCTACCTACCAGACAGGTGGGTCTGTGGTACCGCCTGTGCTCCCGGTAGGCCTCATAGGCGCCTGTGGCTTTGTTCTCGCTATTGTGTTAGCTCGGGTCCATAATATAAATGTAGTTCGTGAGTTTAACATCATTAAAACCCAATAATAATCAAACACTCATTGTGTTATAATGTAATAATTAATGAAAATTAAAATAATTAACAAATCTTGAAATCAAAATATAAAATGATGATAAAGATTCATGTATATGTGGGCGTCAATGACACTTGTCGTTGACATGCCCTAAAAAAAAAAAAAATAACGTTGTTTTGAAAAGAATTTAACTGTTTAGGATGTTCATAGACAACCCGGAAGAACATGAACTTCATCAGCTAAAAAAGAGTACTGAAAAGTTATTGCGATACATTAAAAAAATCTTTAAGAGAAACAATTTGTAAGATTGGCATCAGAAGACCAAGTGTCCATCGCGTTTTAAATGGAAAAGTTGCATTTGAACAATGGTTTGCTATCAATAAAGATGATCCGGACCTAAGAAAAAAAAAATCTTTTGTATTCCTCCTGCATTTGCATACTTTCAATAGCATTTCAAACTTTTTCTTTGAAAGTTAATCTTGGTTCACTCATTATTTCCAGTTAGTTACATTCAGAAAAGAAAGAAAAATCAAAGAGTCATGATCGGTTAAACAGAATATACATTTTGTGGGACATCATTCAGTTCGCCAGTGGTCGTAAAACTGAAACAATTCATTAATTCTGCTCAGAAAATATTTACCCAAATTTGTATTTCGCTGAAGACAAGAGAAATTTCTCTGTTTGTAAAATTACAATTTTCCTTATCCCGGATAATAATTGTGATTTATGAGCTCATTAGTACCTTATATACAATTCCACCTACTCATTTTGTACAGTTAACACGCGTAACACCATTCATACAATATGTACGTACAAAATCTGCCCATAAGCACCCTTGGCACCGAGGATCCCCCCAGTGAAGTAGTCGGTGGCCACGAAGCTCCCCCTACATTACTCTCCGACTGTTTCACTTGTTTTCCAAAAAAAAAAAAAATTGTGTAACAATATATATATATTTTAACAAGTATTGTGGACAATGCTAACGTAAAAATGAAGTAACACTTTACTTGTTTGAAAGTAGAGCTCTTGAATAAAGGTCAACATCCGACAGAAATGAAGAACGAGTACTGTACGATGAAGGGGGGACCTTGAGATTGGCCATCATTGCTGGAACTGTTTCGGCAAAGTCTCGCCCTATCTGAATACGTTAGAAGCCGATGAAAGACAGGTGCACTGGAAACCGACTTCACGAGAAACAATCAGAAAGTCTATTTCAGAATTTAATCAATTTCCGAGGGCGAGATTCCAAGGGGCTAGGCAACACAAACAGCCTCACTCAAAACGGATTGTCAACTGTTTCTCGTCTAGAGATGTTGCATCGTTTTTTTTTTAATTAGGGGGGGGGGTGTTCAGATTTTTTTCCAAATCAAATTGTTGGTGTAAAGGCTACATTTTTTTTTTTTTTTTATCAAATATGAACATGAAGCGTATTTAAATTTAATCCGATAGAATGTATCTAAACCCACCAAGGCAGGTCGTAAGGAGGGTTAAGTATCCCATTTTACCCGGGTGAGCGCTGGATCAAATACAGACCGGCAAGTAGATGGGGGGTGATTAGAAATCCAATTGCTATGGGTGTGCAATCACATCCAAGGATCATATGGAATTTCCCCTCTTGTGTTCTTTTATATATTATATATATATATATATATAACTTAACTCCCGGCTAAACGATCGAACTAAAAAGGGGTTGGTAGGTGTGATCAAGAAGCAGAATAGAACATAACTAACTCTTTATTATCATTTCTCTCCTATATATACAGTATGAGTTGAGGATTAGCCCCACTCTCTATTATTGTTTACAATAATCCTTTAATAATCCTTTCTCTCATGTTAACTTATATATATATATATAAATAAGGTTTGATGAGATAGACAGGTGAGCTAGGAGGTGCCTCCTTGGCTCGGGCCGGCTTCTAAGGGCTTTGCTTTTGTCCTTTCGAATTAGTGGTCCGTCCAAAAACATCAAACAACAGCGTTGATGGTCTGCTTGAAAAAAATATTTGGAGTATATGAATTTTTTCAGTTACTTAAAAACATATTAAACGTTTGTAAAAAACAGTTCATTCCATTTGTAAAAGTCATTTTTTAAAAATCATATTACAAAGTTGTGCATACAATTATACTTTTATACCAAGATAGCCTTTGAACTAACGCTCTAAGACTTCCAAAGGTCATATCATTCTCAGGTGTGTCATTATGTGCTTTCGACTGTTGCCAATCTTATTAGTTATTATTTTAAGGGCTTTGTATGTAATTTTTTCTATGTATGCTAATGTATTCTGTCTTAATTGTGCTTGAATAGGCGAAACATCGACTGTTAAACGTTAACAATACAAGAAATGTTGGTAGTAATTTTTACACAATGTAAATATTAATGAATATACAAGTTTTGAGTGTTGAAATCTTAGTTTTCTTATGAGTTTAAAATTTAAGATGGATCGTATTCATAAATCTAGTCACTGTAAATAAAGATAGATATAATTGGTTTGTCAATAAATACTGAGGTTTATTTCCCTAAAATAAAACTATAATTTACAGGCGTAATTTGTTGAATAAATAAATGAAAACATTTCATCTTGAAGACAGTTCTATGCGCTTGACATAACCATTGAAGTTCGCTTGAACCAAAACAGGAAACCGAATACATGACAGTGAAAACGAGTTGAAAGAGGAACAACACTCTGAGTTATTTTTTTTTAGTTCTGTTCAATCTTTTCCTTTCATTTAAAATTACAACTTCTTCTGTTTGCACCACGTCGATTCCGTTTTATTATGTTGCATTCCTACAAGTCCAAGGAAAATCCGTTTAAATATTCTTATAAAGTTAATACTACACTTCTTTGTTTATCAAAGTGTGATATTTTTTTTTCTCTAATTTTTAAACTTCTTTATCGTGATAAAATTAGAATCTACCTTATTAGGCAATACGTAATTGTGATAAATGTTCTCATTCATACCATATTTACAAACATTCCAAATACCTCAGAAATCCACATGGTTGTCGCCTCCCTCGCATGCAAAAGAAGAAGCAGAGTCATGGGAAGTCCCCCATGCTCCTCCGGCAATCGCGTCGCCGGATACGAGGCAGTGGAGGCTGACCAAGAAGCGCGAGAGCCATAGACACTCAGGAGGACATGATTGGAGGAACTGGCCATTGATAGGACTCCCACTATCACGTATTTATAGCAGGTCACGAGGCCACTGCCCTTTTAGTCTCTGAGGAGGATTATAGGAATGAGTGGTGCATTGTATTGACTGTGTTAGGGGATTAGGGTATTTTGATAGGTTAATATGGAACTTCATGAACCTGGAAGGAATGAGTTAAAGATTGTAGGGTATCTTTATAAAGGGTTTTGTTGCTGATGTAGTGATGACTATTGTTCTCAAGACTTTTCATTGAAAACATATTCACTATTTTTGGGTTCTTCATTCTTTCAATATTAAAAAAATGTCGGTATTTCTGATATTGATAAAAATTTCAGCCATTTTTTTGAGAGGTATTACCACCCTTATAAAATAAGTAAATAGTCCGTTATTTACTTGACTTATTTTATTCACGTTCAAAATCCCGATGGTACGAAACAAATAGCAACCTCCACTACTGCATTAGCTAGTAATTATAAAAATATGTTTTCCAATAATATTGACTATCAATTTAAAGATCAAAATAACATGACCAGAATCCATAACCTCAAAATATTGCTGTCATAGCTAAATTACCCAAACACAAGCAAGGACTTAGGTCATAATATTAAAATAAGTACAAAATAATAAAATAAATATTTTCCAGTCCTATTGAGTATCAAATTTAAAATCAGCGCCATTATAATTAACATATGTGTAAGGGCCTCAATGAGCTGTATTACAAAAAACCACATTGAACTTATCCTCAAAAGTAGGATATAATTGTTTTGCGGCACCAATATTCTTGAGACGTTTCGCTACAAACGTTCAAAAGAAAAGCCTTATTTTTAATCCGAATTTTTGTTCAAATCAATTAATTTCCAATGTTAACATAATAAAAATAATTGTTTGCTGATATGCACTCCAGTCTAGAACTAAAAAACTAGTGAAGGAGGACCCAGAGTTTAGATAAGGCCTCCGCGGTCCTCCATTAGCCACGTTACCGGAGCTAGTGGAGGCTGACCAAGAGCCCGAGAGCCACAGACGCTCAGGACATGATGAGAGGAACTGGTCATTGATAGGACTCCCACTATCACGTATTTATAGCAGGTCACAAGGCCACTGCCACTTTAGCCTCCGAGGAGGGGATTATAGGGATGAGTGGCGCAGTGTATTGACTGTGTTAGGGGATTAGGGTGGTTATATAGGTTATTATGGAATTTCATGAACTTGGAAGGGATGAGTTCAAGAATTTATGGTATATTAGGACCGTTATGAAGGGTTTTGTTGCTGACGTAATAAGGGGCTTTAAATATTGTTCTCAGGACGTTTGATTGAAAGGATTGGACTCGCTTGATGTTGGACTTATTTGCTGTCCCTCACGGATCTATTCTTTATGTCCAGGTTGGCTTAAGTATAACTTTGTAGATTAGTAATTTATTTTCTATTGAGAGATGGGATCCTGTTTGTTTTTTAATTTCAAATATATAATTTTTTGTAAATATTTTCAAAATGTTATTTTGTTCAGTGATTATTCCAGTTTTACATTGCATGTTGTGTTTGAATACGGCAATAACTTGATCCAAGCTCGGCTTAACCCTTCTGTTCGGGCTGGAAAATGTAAGTTCCGCTTTAGCTGGCCGGGTTTAAGCCCCCCTCCTCCTAATCCCCACTAAATTGATGCATTAATACACTACCTACCCTCTATTAATCTATCCATTATTAATTAAAGGTTAGAAACAGTTGCCAGGATTGTGTTTTCTCCTGGGGTGAGCAAAGTGGGGATTATATCTAATTCTGGTATAGTTTTTCATTCAATTGAAAAGGTCCACGTCTTGAAATTTAGTAGCTGTAAGTTAGGGGCTATTATCCTATGTTGTTCGTTTACGTGTTGTATACCAAAAACGTTACAATCCATATGGGATAGAAAATGTTTAAGTAACTTGTAAAAGAAGAAAAAGGTTGCACTTGTTCTTATTACTGTTGTTGTTTGTTTATTACTATTATATGCATATATTATATACGTCTTGTACGCGCGCCTCTTCAATGAGTAACCTTCCAAAATTTAATTATTGATGCAACAATAAAAATAATGAAAAATGAAGTTAGACAACGTAAACCAAGTGGTTTATTTTAATGGTGCATACCTGCAGATCTATTGTAATCTCCTGCATGAGTCAATTATGGATAGCAAGGATATTTAGGAGAAGAATTATTTGGATAGTGAAGGAAACACTTAATTTGTCACTTAATTGAACGTACGTGTTCCCTCAAGTTCTGCCTGTGTTCTAACTAAAAATTTGCCTGTCCATGTAGGTTGTATTCTTTCTTTGTATTTGAGATTCTTCTTCCGTTACCTTCTCTTACGGGTCCTTAACCATGTATATAAAATTGGAAATTCGCATATATACATGTATGTATGATGTACACAGGTGGCCTGAAAAGTTTCAAACCTTAACATGAAGACGATAATAAAATAAATAAAAGTTAGTGAAATAAAAGCTTTGTTAGGTCGGAAACTTTTTAGACCACCCTCGTATGTTATGTTATATGTATACATATATAACATGTATTTATATTTTATATATATATATATATATATAAGTTAAGGCCTGGGCACGGTCGGTACACAGTCTTAATACCAAATCCTCGGGATATAAACATCCCGATTGTATGTGTATAGGATTAAGAGCTACGAATAAAGCAGTCTTGTACTAACGTTTGATCTCATCATTTCTATTACCTCTTTCTCGATCTTATTTTAGTTTTAATTCTCACGAACGTTAACTTATATTTATATATATATGATAGATACATTTATGTAAGGAATCTAATATCACTTTGAGCTGAGTTTAGGATATTTTAAGTTTTTATTTTTTAAATGGTTTTTTGGGTAGATTGGCGTGAGTTGAGGAAAAGAGGTGTTTTAACGAGGAAAGTTTTATACAATCGACAACTGCTTTCACACAAAGATCTGTTGCAGACAAGCAATGAAAATATTTATAATGTGCTTTTTAGAAATCACACTTAAAACCGCTTATTATGCTTCTCTTTACTAATTTGTTTAATCTAAATATTGCACACAATAAAAAAAAATCAAAATATAATGTCATGTTACCTTTTGAAGGAAATTGCTTTAATTAAAATATAAAATATATTTCTGGAGGCAATGAAGTTGGGAAACCAGCTCGAGATGATATAAGAGAGGTGTGATACCGATATGTTTTCCTTAGAATCCTCCTGGTGGTGGCCTCTGTTGTAAATATAAATGTAAGTCATGGGGTTCTAGTACTGGCTATGTCCTGAGCATCTGTGGCTCTCTTGACCTCTCTAAGGTTTTCGCCTCATAGCAAAACGGCCATACTCCCTCTCGCGGGGGGGGGGGGCGATATGCTGCATCCAGACCTTCCTCCAGCTTGCTAAGTGAACTCCTAGGCAGAATGTGTACGTTTGTATTGTCTGAATGGAAATTGTATATATGGAATTCTTACAGCCTAATAAATCGTAATTTTACTAATAGTGATCTTATAATATCTAGAGTTATTTGTTACAAGGAGACAATACATCTAAGTACTATAGGCACATTAAATTTTCTATTGAAACTACACTTAAATTTGAATTTAACACTAGGATATCCTATAGGACAGGAAAGAGGAAGGACTTGTCCAAAGTATGAACACCCAGGATAAAATCAAACAAAAAAAAAGATAAAAAATAACCTCCGACCAACTAGCTTATAATCCGGGGGCTTTTTATGGAAAAATCAATTTGGGTCTCTCAGCTTGGAAAGGGGTTCAAGTTGAATTATCTTGTTAATCGCTGGATAAAACAATTCAAACCAATAATCTCTTATGCAAGGCTATTAAACCTAATGGCGGAATGGTGGCTGGTAAGTGTTAAACGCCCTTTAGGAGGCAATATTTAAGTCTCAATTCCGAAGATGTATTACCGATTAATTTTTTTTTTTTTTAGATTTTTTACTAAATAAATTCATTTATTCAAGTACGATAAAGACCATACCCTGAGTTATATAAAACCTTAAATACCCTAAAATATAATCCTGAAGCAGCATAAAGACTCATTTCATTACACTTTTAATTTATCTAGTATTCTGATAATGCGACACTTAAATCATGCATTGAATATTTTTTCTGTGCAAACCTACATCTGAATGAACACTAATATAAATTGTACATATACTTTCTAAATGTATAAAAGCTATGAAACAAAATTCCTTACTACATCGCACTTGAATGTAACCAAGCATCCGAAGCTCACTCACCCTGCGTTCGAATGGGGCCTCTCGCTAATTCAAACACACAGTCGTACTTTTTGTCTCTATTTACTATTGTGGTTTAGATTATTCTAACACCACTGTATTGAATTATATTATGAGTTACTTTCACGACTTTTGATATGAGCTAAACATATTAACTGTTCAATCATGCTTTTGTAAACATTTGTACATCTGTATATAAATAGTCTGTTAACGTTTTCCATCCTAACACCTGAATGTGACGTGATCCACTATAAGTACCTTTGCCAAAGTATTGTGGGGAAGCACTACTTTTATTTCCCCTACATTTCTTTATTGTTCATGGTATATTAAAAGCCTTTACTACTATATCCGAGGTATAGCTTATCTCACAGCTCTGGAGCTTCCAGTTCTATTCCTCTTGGATCCTGTGAGGCTTTCTCGAACTAGGATACGCGTCAGGAGCCTCATGAGGGAAACTGAGTCCGGTCTATCATAAGTAAGCCCATATAGATTTCAGTTACTAACACTTGTAGTGGTGCGGATTTATTTTGAAGTTAATCATTTTTTTTTTCAATTCTTTATTAGTAACATTATAATTTGTTTATCTTGCATTAACAACTGCAATTGAAGAGTTCATTCATACAATATACATAATTGCACTAAATAAATATGTACAATCCACACTTATGTCAACGTTCATGCAACAGAAGACGGTTCTCCTGAACGATGGATGAATGTTCCTGAAAATGAGGTCTTGACTATTAGATTTGGATTTGCGTTTTTATGGTAGTCGGTAAATCTTGTGGTTATAAGATGTAATCGGACTACCTTGTGAATTAGAAGGAAGTGTTGAATTTAGTTCTGTGCACTCAAATGCATGGATAGGCATCTCCATTTCTCTACTCATTTTAGTAATAAAATAGAAAAAGTCCGACAAAGGTCTTACCGGCTATCGCACTTGCTAACTACACCTAACCTGTCGCTTCGTCTTAAACTGATGATATATAAATGTGCCCTCCGGCCGGCTCTGCTGTACGGTGCCCCGCTATTTACCCACTTGACTGACAATACAGCCAAATGTCTCCAACACTTCCAGAATGGAATCATGCGAAAAGTGGTCCGACATACCTCTTTCGAGAGGTTGAAGAACGCTGATCTGCACCCGTTGCTTGGTGTGCCGTCGGTGGGTGAGTTCATCAGCCGGAGACACATTAAGTTTTTTGACTCGTTGCAGCACCTGACAAACCCAGTGTTTAACACTATGACCCCACCACCCCTCCCGCATCGATGGCAACAGACTGTCGGGGAAAAATTAGGATAAGAATTAGTATCTAAGTTAGTTTTAAGGTTGATAAAAAAGGTGAGCCCCATCACCTTTATTAGTCAGTATAGTCTAGTTACGTATAATGTATATCGTTATGCTTGTTATTCGATTATATAATTTCTATAAAATAACAAAACCTGTATATAATGTAGTGATGCTACAGGAAACACAAAATAATTTGTGAATAGATTCACCTGAGGATCTATAATTGTATGTAATTATCTGTAAATTTAAAGGGGTTATGAAGAAAAAAAAAAAGTTCTGTGCACTTTGGGTCGGTATGTTTGAATTCATCTGAAGATAAGCTTTGGGTATACCCCCAAATTCTAGTAAAGCTTCAAATAAAGATATCAAAATAATTATTAGCTAATGAAAAATAGTTTTGTTAGTGAAGGAGTTTGAAAATAATCCCGATCTCTTGTTGTGTTCTAGGTGTTCTATCGCCAATAAACTATTCTTATCGAGCACATGTTTTCATTCATTGTCAAATTTCTTTAGAAATGCTCTCATAAACCTAATCAATCCTAATCCAATGCGTGATCGCTATGTAGCTACACCCAACCCTACAATCTTCCTCAAATATTGAAGCGGCAATAACTCGAGATTTCTTGTAATTAACTACATATTAGGTATCCTGTCATTGTACAGTATTATCCCTTTATTTCCGGAGCGTCTGTGACTCTCATGATATCCCTGACTAAACTGTTACGATCAACAATACTGTGCTACCAGCACTAGTGTAGGGAGGGAATCTCTCTAATCCGTTACTCCTTCTTCTTTAAAGGAAAGGTGGCGTTCCGGGGATTCCAGGGCTTGGTATCTATGTCGGGCCGTCTTTACCGTTGGGGGTCATTACAGACCTAACCCTGGTGGCGCAGAAAGCGATAAGTGGCGTATGACCTTGCCGACTGTCTAAGAACGAGTTTCACTACCGAACTATGTACTGTGGCACATATTATTGCGATCATTCCACAAGGCAATACCACACCGTTGTGGTAAATTCGCGACCGATACAACTCCCAGTAAGTTCGTCTATAGTAGTACTTTTTGGGGCAAGGGTTCAGTACTGGCCTGTGGTTTAAAGTTATGAAGTCCGGGGTGGTGGAGTTAGTGATACGGTGTGGCTCTCTGTTCACAAAAAGATCGATTAAGATCTCCTCCCACTTAGTGGTTGCTGCGTTGCACGCATACGCGCAGCGAGGATGAATACATTTCCTTTTGTACATTTGGAGAGACACGTACAGCGTCCTATACAAGGTGGTAAGGTAAGATGAAACGCTATTTGGGTTTCCGTAAATTTTATGGAACTTAGCATTGCTTGTCGTCAATGTTCACTTCCTTCCGAACGATGTCATGTCGTACAGCCACCAGAACTCCCCCGTAGCCGGTGACCTCCATTGGAATCCTTTTATGTGGACGAATTGGGCTGTTTTCTCTCGTGTCTGTGAAAACCACTATGTCTGGCTGCCGGAGAACTTCTACCTCTTATGACTATAAGGACATTGGTATTAAAATTTCTAAGTTCAAAACTTCTATTTTAAGTGCAACCGGTAACTGGGGAAGCGAACAAATTTTTGTAATTTCGAATCTGATTCTAAGTCAGTTCGCTGTTCGGGAGCCAGGTATATAATGCTGGGGTTTTCGATTGGGGTCTGGTTGGTGGTGTCAAGCGGCTTATCGCACGTATTGGTTATTCATACTGTAGCTGGTTGTGTAGGTCAGGCTCTCTCTTTTCTTGGGTCATCTACCGTCTGCCGTAAGGCGCAGTGTTACTGTCTCTTCTGGCATTCCGGGAACGAGGTTGGGTAGGCGTCCCCACTGTTAGCACATTTTATCGTCGTAGGTGCATCTCTAAGGCACTGGGCCACTTCATGTTCACATCCGCACCTCACGCGAAACAACATGTGGTTGATAGTTCTTACCCCCTTTAGGGTGTTTATTGTCACTGATCGTTGAGCTGTGATGAGAACTTCTAACCTAAGGGCTCCGTTATTAAACATTGACCTATTAGGCCAGACTGCAATATTTTTTGTTTGAGGAAAAGAAAATGAATTAACTTCGACTAATTATTAAAACACTGGAATCGCATACAACTACTGATTGTCAATAAAAAATTAAAAAGATAATTATATGGTAGGTTCATTTTACTTAATTACTGATCCCAAAGTACAATTACCATTGTGAGATATTAATCACCTCTGATTAAATGTAATACAAAGTGGACGATCATAATGTATCCGGCAGTGGCATTCAGAAAAACATTAAATGCCACAGGGTCCCCTCCTGAAAGTAAACATTCCCTATCAGAAAAATTTACAATATTGATGTTTAGTTTCGCTTTTTCTTGGATCGTAACCGGTTTACGATCACCAGTTACGGATCGTAAATTTTCCGGAGATGGATTATGGGTCAGGAGTTCACCCTGTAGGGACGCCATGACTCAAGAAAAAGCACTCTACTCTTACATTTGTACCAGCCAAGCTGACTCAAATAGTTCTTTGCCAAGGGTGCTTTGGAAAATTCCTGATTAATTTTCATTTCGGTTTCTTTCAACACATCATCATGTTTTACGAGGAAGCCAGAACTTTCAGAGCTGACAGATAGACACTGATAAAGAAGAGTTTCTGCTGTGAAAAAAAGTAAATCAAAAAATTCACAGGTATTCTATGGTAATGGTATCTATTGCCAGGACGTTTCATTTCAGCTATAACCATTAAATGAATAATATTTCTGTCGTAGCCTATTAATAATCTTAGATCATAACAAAACAATTAAGAAGACTTCGCAATATTTGTATTAATATTATTGTAAGTATTCAAATACGATTTTATCAAACGGATTGGCTACTTTTCATTTAAGTAGCTACTCATTTATCCTCACGCGCTAACAACCCGAACAAACTCATCTCCAAAGTAAAAACCCGGCAGAGGATCGGGTTTCCAATGTGGCCGTACATACTCACTATCGATTAATGCATTCTCTTTAATTTTCATAAAAAATATATTCTAATCACTATACAGGTGCCCCTAGGCTCAACCCTTGGTAGACTCTCACTACCTTCCTGATTCCATCCGCCTTTTTAGGCATTACTAATTTATAAGGAAAAAAAAACTATACAGCTATAGCTGCAAGATCGCTATGTAGCTACCTATCCTTACAATCTTCCTCGAAGAATAAAGCAGCAATGGCCTGGAGATTTCTTGTGATTAACTAGTCGGGTCGTCGCGAGGGGGGCCTAGTTGCCCTAGCCCTGGTTATGGAGTGAGAATTGAATAGGCTGGGTATGACCTTGGATATGAACCTGGGCTACTAAACTATCTGACACCATATCTGATAGGTATGTGCCCCGGTAGTGCACTAGGTCCGGGATAAGAGGTAAAGGGTATAGTTACGTGGTCTTGGAATGACCACGAATTCACACTCGGTATCTAACGTTAGGCGAAAACCGTTCGGATCCCAAAGGCGAGTGTGTACCGGAGAGAGGCAGGCTGTATCGCTGGGGGAGACGCTACTAGGTACAGTTTGTAGTGCTGAGACCATCGTCCGCAGAGAATCACACTAGGGACGTGCAGGGTCTGACAACGTCGGACTAAAAACTTAGCAAGGCTTGGATTGAAGTGTAGGGGATTGATCAGTGCAGTTGCAAGTACCAGTCCAGAGGCGAGCCGTAGCTTGAATAAATAGTCGGCTAAAACTAGGGGGTATATATAGCCCAAACCACCCAATAAGGTGGGGTTTTATATTGGCCAATCGCATTGCAGGCCTGGCTGCTGGATAGCTGGTAAGCCCAGAAGGGGCCTGATCATGGCTCAGGGTACTAGGGCTGGACTACTTGGCTAAGGACCCCAGGCTGTCTCTTAACTCCTTTACAGCTACGTCATTTATATGACTTTGTGGTTTGGAAATATTGTTTAATTTAATTTACAACATATTATATCTAATTTACAATATATATATATAATAGAGTAGAGGCTGATTTATCTTATGTATTTAGCGGTCGCTACAACCATGTATTAGGATTCCTGGCAATGTACTTCCCTCATGCCTGCTGCGTCTGCGACTCCGGGTCATGGCACTACTGCTTAAAATAATACTGTATTGATGACATGGAATCATTTCAGTAAAGAAATATTCGTGTATTAACGAAATTCCTCAATCTTTTTCATCATGAAATAAATTAAAATAAATCAATCAATATGAATAAATTATAACAAAAACTTAAAATATCTACACAAATGCATACAAATTCTCAATTGGGTTTAATAATGGTAATGAATACTTAGATTTCTGTAAAAAAAATATGGATACCCTACTACTAATTTATAAAGTGTACATAATGTACTTTATATATAATTATAAGTCTGTAATAAAAGTCATCACTTTAACAGTAGTTAGCTTTTTACTAAGTCATTTATTTCTAAGAGCAAATAACTGAACAATCTTGTTTTGAACAAATGTAATATACAGATGTAACTGTTAGGTTGGTAACATTTGTAAGTTATAACCTGAACCTGGTTGTTACCTCCAGAGCTTTGTATGTATATAAACCGATTGCTAATGTTGTGATGCGTGTGTGAACTGATTAATAAACTTGGTTCTTTTGTTAACTTGTGTTGTTACTTATTACATCCAAACATAGCGCAGTCGTTTTAGTTTAAACTGAACAAACGGACGTGATATTAGCCATGGAGTTCAACAAACCCTCAGAATTCGACGTCAACGTGGATAACCTCTCCGAGAGCTTTAGAAGATTCCGGACTGAAATAGAAGTTTATTTTGTAGCCACAGAGACTGATAAGAAATCGCGAGAGGTCCAAGTAGCAAGACTGAAAAACTTATTGGGATCCGATGGTTTAAAACTTTACTCCACAATCACGACGTTAAAACCAGGTAATGAAACAGTAATTTCTATTTTAGACGTCCTAGAAAAGCATTGCACCCCACGGAAAAATGAGACAATGGTGATTTATAAATTTTTTAGCAGAAAGCAAGCAGCAAATGAACCATTTGAACGGTATTTTACTGATCTAAAATCACTAGTAGCGCCTTGTGAATTCGGTGAACAAGAAGAAAAATTGCTAAAATCCCAAATAGTTAATTCTTGGACTTTATGACAAAAGTACTCAAGAAAGACTTTTAAGAGAGGACCCTTTATTGGAAAAAACAGTTAATTTTTGTAAAACAGTCGAGATGGCAGAGCTCAACATGAAAATTTTAAAAGCACCACCTCCAGTGAAAACATCGATTGATACGGCGACGGAGATACTCGAAGTAAATCGGAAGCCACAAATGAAAAGACCACCAGAGCTCCGGGACCGTCAGGATAGTTTATATGCTTGTGATCGCTGTGGCTTCAACCACGCTAAAGGACGGTGCCCAGCATTTGGTAAGCAGTGTTCCTACTGTAAAAAATTCAATCATTTTGCAAAACAATGCATCGGAAATAAGCGTAATAATCGCATTCGACAGGCTCATGAAGTGGTGGAGTCGAGTAATGATGTTTTTAAGTTGGATTCTTTAAACCTGTGTGTCTGTGATGCTATCACTCAGGGGAAAGATGAATGGCTGGCCTTGTTTAAAATTAACGATCAACCGATTGAATTTAAACTCGATACTGGATCCCAAGTTAATGTTATAACAACTACTGCTCTTCAGAAACTTGATGCTGGCTTAAATATAAGAAAAACTGATGTACTTCTTGAATCCTTTGGTGGATTTGTTGTTCGACCGATCGGCTCTGTTGATCTTGATCTTCAAAAAGACAGTGTGAAAATAAACGCCCCGTTCATGATTGTGAATGATGACAGAACACCACTTCTGGGACTACGTTCGTGTGTTGAGCTTGGACTTCTTCGTCGGATAGACAAGGTTACTGTCCCAGTCGATGATTTTCTCAAACAGAATCAGGATGTCTTCAGTGGACTAGGATGCTTCCCAGACATATGCAAGTTAAAACTCAGTAAAGATGCTACTCCTAAGGCCAATCCAGGTCGTAGAGTTCCTTATAAAATAAAGAATAAATTAAAAACTTGCTTAGATGATTTATTGCATGCAAACATAATAGAGCGAGTGGATGAGCCTTGTGAGTGGATTAATAATCTTGTGATTGTAGAAAAACCTGACTCTTCACTAAGGTTGTGCATTGACCCCCAACACTTGAATAAGTATTTGGTTAGAGACTATTATGAAATTCCTACCTTAGAGGAAATAAGTTTGAAACTGGCTAACAAAAGTCACTTCTGTCTTTTCGATTTAAACAGTGGGTTTCATCAAATTAGACTAGATGAGGAATCCAGTAAGTTATGTTGTTTTAGTACACCATTTGGCGTTTTTAAATATCTAAGAGCCCCTTTTGGTTTGGCAGTTTTGCCAGAATTCTTCCAAAAACTAACATATAAGTATTTCGGTCACATAAAGAATGTTTTAGTTTATTTTGATGACATTTTGTGTTGTGCTAACTCTGAGGAGGAGCTTAGGCAGACAGTTGGGAGGTTGTTTCTGTGGCTAGAAAATACAATATTAAATTCAATTCTGAGAAAGTTCAATATTTTGTTAACGAAGTCAAATATCTCGGGTTTTTATTTAATAAGCATGGTCATAGACCTGATTCGCAAAGAATTCATTCAATAATAAATTTAGAGCCACCAAAAAATGTTAAAGATCTTCAAAAAATTTTGGGAATGGTTAATTTTTTAAGAAACTTCATACCTAATCTCTCTGATTTAATAGCCCCTTTTACATCCTTGCTTAAAAAAGAATCCGTTTGGCTTTGGACTAAATCTCATGATGAAAATTTTAATAAATTAAAATCTATTATCTCAAATAAAACATTACTTGCTTCTTTTGACCCTGTTAAGACCATTGAGATACAAGCTGACTCTAGTAATTATGCTGTTGGTTGCTCATTAATACAAGAAGGAAAGCCTGTTTTGTATGCTAGCAGAACTCTAACTGCTTGTGAAGAAGAATATACACAAATTGAAAAAGAACTCCTTGCTATAACATTTGCATTCAAAAAACTCCACAACTTTGTTTATGGACACCCTAATGTGATTGTTTACACAGATCATGCTCCGCTAACGTCTATTATACAAAAGGATATCAACAAAATAAAAAATAATCGACTCAGACGGCTTAGATTGAAAATTTTACCATATAAGTTTGAGCTTAAGTATCTCCCAGGGAGGTCTATGGTTATTGCTGACTTATTGTCAAGGAATATTATTGCAGGAAATGTTGCAGATGATGCGTCAATGAGGGATGTTGTACACACCGTAGGTGTTTTATTTGATTGCTCTGACCAGCAACTTATACATTTAAAATCCGAAACGAATTTGGATGAAACGTTAAATCAAATTATCAAGTACTACAGTAGTGGTTGGCCAAAATCTCTAAAATGTAGTGGAGATCTAGCTCATTATTTTAATATAAGAAATAGTATCACAGTAGAAAATGGCTTAATATATTATGATGAAAGGTTGGTTGTTCCCCCGTTGTGTAGAAAAAACATTCTGAACTTACTGCATGAAACACATCTTGGCCTTAACAAGATCAAGGAAAAAATAAAACAATTCTTTTACTGGCCTGGCATTCTGTCTGATGTGACAAACCTTGTAAATTCTTGTACCGTTTGTCAAAGATTCCAAAGGTCCAATATTAAAGAACCTCTGCTCCCTCATAAGATACCACCCATCCCATTCTATAAAGTTGGTATGGATATTCTTGAATTTCGTAACATGCACTATTTGGTTGTGGTGGACTACTATTCTAGATGGGTTGAGTTAAAGAAACTCAAAGACAAAACGTCATCGTCATTAATAGAGTGTCTAAAGCCAATTTTCGCCTCTTACGGAATCCCCAAAATCATAGTCGCTGACAATAATCCATTTAGCTCTTTTGAATTTCAAAAATTTTCAGACCAGTGGAATTTCGTCATAACAACATCGAGTCCCCATTATCCCAAAAGTAACGGTCTTGCAGAAAAAGCAGTAGGGTTGATGAAATCCATGCTAAAAAAATGTCACCATGAAAATGATGACTTAGATCTATATTTACTTAACTACAGAAATTCTCCTGTTGCAGGATTACAATATTCACCTTCCCAACTCCTTCAGAGTAGGACTCTTAGATCAAAACTTCCTATAAGAGATAGCTGTCTGGCACCTCATGTTGTTGATGATCCACAAGTTTATGATAAAAATTCTCAAAAGACCTATTATAATGAGCACAGCAGAAAATCAGTAGAATTTAACGAGGGTGATAATGTTTTAGTACAAGACAAGTATACTAAGTTGTGGGAAAGAGCACTCATTGTTAAAAAGCTTAAATTTAGGTCATATTTGGTAAACATTAACGGCAAAATCTATAGGCGCAATTCAGTATTTATTAAGAAATACAATGCTCCTCCATCAGAGGATGCTGAATACAAACATAAAGATTTTGATTTTGACGAAACTGTTGATGTCTCGAATAATGTAAACATAGATAGGACTGTTGAAGATTTAAATAACTCTGGTTGTTCCTTGCCATTGAATTTACCTGACTCTATTACTACTAGATCAGGTAGAGTAATTAAAAAACCAGAAAGGTTAGATTTGTAATGTTTGTATTTGTAAGCTCTTGCTCTGTAATTTTGTGGCTAAACCTTTATTTTCTAATAAGTATTTTTTTTTTATTATTCTTTATTTTATTGTAATTACTTCCAAATAATTTGTTACAAATTAGATCATAAGTTACATACTATATGAACATGATTGTAATGTATACTATATTTTTATATTTGTATTTAAAACTTAAGGAGGGGGATGTTAGGTTGGTAACATTTGTAAGTTATAACCTGAACCTGGTTGTTACCTCCAGAGCTTTGTATGTATATAAACCGATTGCTAATGTTGTGATGCGTGTGTGAACTGATTAATAAACTTGGTTCTTTTGTTAACTTGTGTTGTTACTTATTACATCCAAACAGTAACTACAAAAAATTCTGGAGAAGTACAGATATTGGAACGAGTCCGGAGATATTTGGAGGGGGACACCGAAGAGGAGAAGACCGGTGGCATTGTGGGAGGGAGAACAGATAGGGCGGTGCATTTGTCACCACGATGTTGGTCACCGACTGGGAGATTGGGAGATTGCCTCTGTTAGCGCCGATATTCGCCCATAAATAACCCCCCCCCCCCCCGATGCAATTCTACTGATTAATTATCCCACTGACAAGGTATCGCTCTGTCTCCCTCTCCCCTCTCCCTGCCGTCTTTCTCCGCTTCGATAATCACCCGGTTGATACCGTCGATTGGTGGTTATAAGGGAAGGGGGTGGTATTTCTCTATGGCGGATAAACCGCTTTGCGTTAGGCGTAAATGGTTCGTAGAGCCAGGTAACTGTTTTCAATCCGCAGGTGATCACTGAGACAAAGAACTGAAGCAATATTCTTTGCAATTGTAAATAAAATAGCTAATAGGAGAAAAAAAGGCTTTATTCTGAAACATTGTCCCTTAAGAATAATAAGATAAAACAAGATAGGGATGTCTAGCTGACAAAACAACTGATTTGGTAAGCTTATAACAAATAACGAGGCTGTGTGCCTTTGAGATAACTAGAAAGAAACATCAAGATATTGTAACAAATAACATGACTGAGTAAAGAAGAAAAACTATAGAAACATAGGAATTATTATAAGGGGAAAATGGGTTGCTGGGATGACTGAAAAAAAGAATGATGAATAGTTAGATTAAAGGGAGATAAGTAGCTGGTAAAGTCTAGATTCAAAGATTGAAAAAGTTGACGAACGACGTATATCGATGGGAATTGAGCTCCAAAGGTTTGAGGCACGGATATGGAAAAAAAATGAAAAAGAAAGAAGATTTGGGAGAAGGGAAATATAGGTCGCTTTTTTCGAAGATGCCTTTTAGTCATGATAGCACTAGAGAAGGGATTCTAACAAGTATCGGTGACGGGCAGAAGGTGTACTGCTCTCCAGACTTGGAGTAGTGCTGCAAAATGCGAGAGTCTCTGGGGATACATAGAGTCCTGGACCTGGCAGTTAGAAAGGTTTTTTCAGGCATTCGAACCCGGAAAGGTCGTCATTCGTCTGTATGTCCTAAAAGCGGACGTAAAAACTAATCAATAATATTAAAGGCATATTCCACAGCATCTTGGAACAAGTTTATCAATATTTGATTGAATGACAATAAGAGGGATCATGGTAAGTTATATAAAAGAAATCGGTCTTCATAAAGATAGACATAGTTTGGACTATTTCTCTAAGAACAACATGAAGGGACTATAAAGGGATCGCGAGTTTAAATCTAAAAAAACAATTCATCAAACTGTAAATCCAGTATTTAGGAATAAAGAATTAGTACCTATTATAAAGAAGCTTGAGATATTTTTAGACAACAGGCTCACATTCACACCATTTATAAACCGTATATGAACAACAAAAGAATCAAATCTACCTCTTTCCCATTTATCAATAGGAACTCTAAGGTTGATAATTAGACCAAATTATTCAGGTAGGGGTGAAGCTATCATATGCTTGGCTGTCTGTCTGAATTAGCTTGAGTTTCGATCGTAAAATGTCTAGATCTACCTGAAATTTTAAAGATAGATTTACACAACACGAAATACTTATAATAGTTTTTGGTTTAAATTCAATATCAAAAAAAATTCAAACAAAAAACGCCCCCCAAAAAAAATAGTTCCAGCTTAGAACTATTTAAGATTTTATGTTCTGATTTTTTCACACGGTAAAGGCCACACTTTAAACGATTACACAACATAGTTTCAAAGATATTCCTGCCCGATTATAATAGGTTATTTTAAAAATATTATGTTGTAGCTATTTTAAAGTTAATTAGTTAAAAAAGTGATATAAAATATAGTGATATGCCCTGATACCATTCCATTCACTATCTAAGAGTAACCTCAGCCACCTTCAAAAAGCAAGTAAACAATAAGTGAAACAAAACTAGAAACCACATTTGTAAAATGTCACCCTAATTCCACAAAAAACAAAACTGGCCCCTGAAAACAAATTAATAGTATACAAAACAGTAATTCACCCCACGTTGACATGTGTTGCACCGGTTTGGAGTTACACTTGTGCTCCAAATTACAGCAATTTAAAAATTGTACAAAACTTTACGAACCTTGATACAGATCAAGATAACCACCATGCAGATCTACAGCATGCAGCAACAGATCTACAATTACCCACAATCCAGCAGTATAAACATACCAAGAATGAGTATTTTTTCTAACATCAATAAGAGAAATAGACAAGTATGGTAAGCATTCCCTCAAAAAATACATCAACAAACGCACAAAACAACTTTGGACTAGTATTTCATTAATTAACATAATTTTATTTAGCATTATTATTATTATTGTTTTGTTGTATATGTATTGGTAAGCTGTCTTCATCCATTAGATTTTTATAATGTATTATACAAACAGTAAAGTGTATGCATGTATACGGTGACCAAAGCATGTAATAATTAAATGCATGGATCGTTGTTCAAACTAATTTGTGCTTCTGAACCAGATTGTAAGATATTATACTTATATAGTAAGATAATGAACTTAAAAAAGCAAACTCTAGTTGGTAAAAATTAAATAATAGATAATAAATAAATGCTAACCCGCTGATCCATAAATCAACCAGTTATCGTTTGCTAACTAAACACAGTAAGTTCTTTTCTGAGCTGTATATTTGACTGAGACCTGACTATTCGTATACCGGGCACACCGACCGTCGAGCCGCATAAATTGCCAAACGGAAGAGTCCAATTAATCCCGAAAAGGGGCATTTAAACTATGGTAAGAAGTTAAACCGGCTGAAAAAAACAAAAAAAGGAAAGGACCGTCCTAATTTTGTGGATCATTTAATGGGCCATCGTTGTAAATCTCGGAAACGGCTCAGAGGTACTGCTCGCCAACGAAGGGCATCAATGGATTTGTTTCAAAAGTAACTCCCACTTCCCCTGTCTCTGGCTGGCCGATTTATACACCTGGATAGATTGGATGGCATAATCATTCATACTATAATAGATGCTAATAAGAAATAAATCACATAATAAACAATCATTGTTCTAGAACTATAAGTCCTGCTCAGGCCAGATCCATACATATTGCATTATTTATATGATCAATCGATTGCTTGGAGTGTTTTCTATGGGAGTTTCTGGTTAAAATCTTCTGCTCAGGGTCCTAACGACATGGTCATGTAGCAAGGGGTAAATATCTGCTCAGAACCCTTGTGAACTTTGAGAACACCACTTTTATGGTGGTAGAGGGCTGTGCCAGTAAACTGCATATTGCCAAGGCAGAAGGCATATATTCTGACATCCATTTGATAACTCGAGTGCTCCATATTTAGAAGTTCGATTTTACAGTGGTTTTCAGACATCCAGATTTTATAATCACATCCTTGCTTGCTAAGTATCCTTTCTACACAACCATTTCTACAGGAGATTAAGCTAGAGCATTAGACACTGAAGTATACGCTAGTTCTTTATTGTGCAATAATTACAATCTGCCTTTTATAAGGCAATAATAATACAGATAAATGATCTCATTCATACCATATTAACAGTTCATCATTCACTCGCTCATTCATACAATAGGACATGATTGGAGAAACTGGCCATTTCCAGGACTTCCACTGTCAAGCGATTATAGCAGGTCACGAGGCCACTGCCGTTTCAGTCTCCGAGGAGGATTATAGGGATGAGTGGCGCAGTGTGCTACAGGATTAGGGTGGTTGGAAAGGCTACTGTGGAATTTCATAAACTTGGAAGGGATGAGTTCTAGAATGTAGGGTATATTAAGGTCGTTATGAAGGGTTTTGTTGCTGACATAATAAGGGGCATTTACTATTGTTCTTAGGACTATGGATTGAAAGGATTGGATACGCTTGATGTTCGACTTTTTTGCTGTCCCCCATAGCTCTATGTCCAGATTGGTTTAAGTATAACTTTGTAGATTAGTAGTTTATTTTCTATTGAGAGATGGGATGTCCTTTGAAGTAGTCTGTACAGTTGTCCAAAGCGTCTGTTTAGTTCTTGTCTTTTTAGTCTCGTATGTGGGTTCCAGGTCAGTCGTTTGTCGAGATGGAAGCCTAAGTACCGTACTGTCTCGGTTACAGGGAGAGGAATAGAATTAAAATAAACTTAGTGGACAAGTCTGGCGACAAAGGGTGAAGGTAATGTGGGAGCATTTTGCTTCATTAACTTTGATCCGCCATTGATTACACCAATACTCGATCTCGTCAAGGTGTTTTTGAAGGTTATGGGATGCTATGTCGGGGTCTGGGTTAGATGACAAGACTGCAGTGTCATCTGCAAATGTGGCCAAGAAGGTATTGGAAGTAGAGGAAACATCAGCGGTGTATAGGTTATAGAGGATGGGGCCTAGGACACTGCCCTGTGGAACTCCTGCATTTATGGGATAGACACTGAAGTAAGCGAATTAATTTTACTGTTAAATGTTGTATCGTTTTTATTTATATTCCAAAAGTAACTATTTATTAAAAAGTTACTGCTGGATCGTAGAATGGTACAGTAAATCTATTGAAAAAAATTATTAAACATATTACGAACTGTACATAGTTTGAAATTGTCTTTTTATTCTACTAAAATTGAAAATTCTTAAAAATTGTTTTTAAATTAAAAATACAGCACATATATTGTAAATAATTCGAATTCACAAAAATCAAACTATGAGCTATCAACTAACCGCTAAAAGCATAAAAAATTGTCAAGTTTTCAGAAAATTATTGAAACCTTTCTAAAAAATCCAACTATACTTCAATGTCTTGGCTGAATGGGTAAAGTATTGATTATGTGGGATCTTTAAACCATTTAACACAATAATATCCTTTTAACTTTTGACAATTTCTACTACATCCACGCTATTCACTCTACGACTGACTTTCTCCTGAGGTAGTTTCTTAGCATACGCGTGTTTCCTATTTCATCATTTTTATTTATATTATCCGACATTATACAATATAATTTTATATCAATATTTTCCAGGCTATTGATTAATTATATATCATTTGTATGGTGGAGCAATGCGACTTTATTGCCTCATGGTGTCCCTCTTCCTGTAGGTGTTGGTAGACTTGGCTTGTTTTATTGTTTCAGATCTTCTTTGCATCTAATTGCTAATTTTCTTTTTGTTCTACCAACATAAGATTTATTTCATTCCCCACACTTTTCTATACATGCCCGATCCAACTTTTAATTGAATCGGGTCTTTAGTGTGGGAAATTAAGTTGTGTAGAGTTACATTACTTTAATAGGCTACACCAGTGCCAGCTTTTTTCAAAATATTTCCTAATTTGTCTGATATATTTCTTAGATATTACTTTCTTCAGGTATTAGATATTATTTAACTAGTATATAAAGTTCTTGATAAATAATTAGAAAAATACAGAATATCCGGAAGTAAAAAATAAAAATTATGTATGTACAGAAAGTAAAGGATACCAGCCACAAGTAATACATAATCTCTAGGTTGGCAAGTGTCTGTTTGAGTGGCAAGGTGGTGTTGAACTAGGAGGCTGGGTAAGGATGAAACGTTATAGATCTTAAAATAGCATTAGAATTTTAATCATAATAATAAATCAGTAGATCTGTATGTCAACGCAAGAAACGCAAAGTGCCTGTCTATTAATCCGATATGCTACATTTTCATTCTAGGAGCTACCTATTTACAGCTTGGCTTTATAGACTTAGCGAGTCAACCCCGACCATACCCACCACCAAACAAAAATCCTAGGACAAGGCGGGTATCCCAGGTATTCATTCACAGAAGCCAGTTGTTGTGGCCTCCTCTTAATTACGAATAATTAAAAGTTACCCTCATCTCGTCCCAGAAAATATCTTTTTCCATATTTGTACAAATAAAGATTATGACGTCAGTTGGAGAGGGAGAGAAGCTGGTGGGGTGAATAGCCGCTGGTAGGGATGACCCCCCACTACGGCTAGCCTGGCTGTATAAGAAGCGGCCGATAGGGTGAAAATCAGAACTGGGACTACCCTTAGCGAAAGGCACCCATCAGTCCAAAATAATTTTCCTTTTATTTTTCCCACATGCTATTTTTTATAAGTTTTAGAGCTATGAAAAAAAAAAAAAAGAAAAAAAAAGAAAGGAACAAACCGGCACCTTAAACACTTCTCTCTCTCTGCACTGGCGTTTGCTGCTCTACTCAATACCATGGTCTTCTCATTCAACTACCTCTGCATCTCTCTCTCTCCTAACCTCGCTATGTTTTAGTCCGGCGTTGTCAGACCCCACACCTTCCTAGTGGGAATCTCTGCCTTTTTCTCGCTAAAACTAGCACCTACTTGGCAGAGACCTCTCCCTCGACGGTTGCCGTGGCCCTGCAAATTTACCTAGTAGCGTCTCCCATGGCTATCCAGTCGGCTTCTCTCCGGTTCACACTCGCCTTTGGGATCCGGACGCTTTTCGCCTACCTTTAGATACCGAGTGTGAACTCGTGGTCATTCCAAGACCACATAAACTACCTATAAACCTGCCCTGTACCTCTTCTCCTGAACATAGTGCTTTGTCGGGAAACACACCTTCAGGAGCCGACTAGGCCGGCGGCCAGGTTGTAGCGACCCTAACCCGCGCCGGGCGTCTCCTCCCGACTTTGGGGATACTCAGTTAACATGAGCCCGACACCAGTCATCACAGGAGTCAGCATGTTAACCACTTGACTACAGGCAAAGTTTATTACCAAGTTATGTAACTGAAAACAGATTGCAATTTTTTTTGTTTTTTGGGCAAATAATGTTTGATCAACCAGAACTTTTCCAAAAGTCTTTTTTGAGTGGATATTAAAATACCTTTTCATGAAATTTGAATTGATTGTAATATTCCCACACAATTCTGTAGAGGAGGGAGTACGTGATTTTCAAAAACAATTTCAAATGCATTGATCTAATTACGGAGATGAAATATTTAGCCAACAGAAAGGCCAAAGAACAGATTACTGGGCTTCGCACATTAATGAGGTGGTGGGGGTGGGCGTGTTGATAAATTTTGACAGGGCGGAGTATGTAGTGGTAAGCAGGAAAGGGGGGGGGGTTATAAGGAAATATTTAGTGCTTGATTTAGGCTGAGTTAGACCTCTTGAGCAAACGTAATTAGTGACGAAGATGAGAATTCCAAATGGGAACTGTACCGTCGGCAAGATAAACAATCGGTGAATGCTTTTTCTTGCTGAGACGCCCCTCCCCCGCATGCGAACAGCCTCTCCCTCTTTGTCATGGTGAGGATTCCTTTCCTCTCAAATATACACAGACACGCAATTATACAACAGTTGTACCAACTCATGCGTGCAAACAGAAACACAAAAGTGAAAAAGGTTACTAAAAATATAAGCAAACTTTTGAAAAACAATAAAGAGTTTATTAATGAATAAAATATAACAGATTAGGCCACTTTACAGTGGGATTAGGATGTATATGGTGGGATTATTTTAATTGCAATTTTAAAAATTTAGAGGGAATGTGTTTAAGTATAGTGGGTAAATTAAGTTCTGTTTGGAGGGCTTTATGGGTGAGGGCAGTTTTAACAATGTAAATATAGGGTAAGACAGATTTAGTTACCTAAGGGAATTCAAAAAATTGTAAATAGTTCTTAAGTTTCTATAAATTGTAGATAATAAGCAAGTAACATAAGAAAGTTTTATTTAATGTTTTTCATATTTTAATTATTTTTTCTTTAAAATATGTGCCAAGAGCAACAAAGATGCGTTGATGGGTGCAGCAATCCCAGCAGTACTGCTAATATCTGTCCCACAGGCAACGAGGCCCATATGAGGGCCCAAGAGGATAGATACCCCGATACGAGACTACGATCCAGGGAGGGAACAGAAATGTTTTTTGAGGTGCCATAGAAGGGTGCATTAACTATTACAGTACAAAAAACCACATTAGTAATATGTCACCTTAATTCCACAAAAATCTAAACTGACAACTAAGAACAGATTAATACGTTAATCCATCCTACAATAACATATGCTCCGACGTTTTGGAGTTACTTGCGAGTCGGGTTATAAACTACTAAGGCTAAAACGTAAAGTTTGAGTAATTGGTTCCGTCTCGTACTTGAACGAAGGGAAAAAATTGTAGCATATGAAGAAAACAACTTTTAAAGTTCGCTGGCAGCTAATCCCCCACGTTCCAAAAAAAAGTGTTCCATGTATTTATTTTTTAGCTTCCTCTTTCAGAAACATTACAATTCGTGACTTACATCGTTATAACGAGTCACGATAGTTCTTAGCCACTATTTGAATAGAAATGAATAAAATAAAGTAATTAAATTTAGTACCAGAATCCTTACTGTGTTATAAAATTTTTCTAAAATTATATCCATCAATCAAAAACTGAATCTTAAGTAGAAATAAAACATTATCAGATACTTACGGGACATCTGTTTATTTTATTACAAACTTAAAAGATATTGTAAAAATGTAATTAACGGTAAATAATATATTAATCTAAAAGGAATATTCGAAATTATTGAAATGACATTTCAAACCGTATTATACTTAGGTTTAGGGAAACATAACACAAACAGATCTGTGTTTACGCTGGAAAGGTTTATTTCAGGGAGATTCAAATACTCTGTGGGTATGTACATAGATTGGTCCATCCTACTGTAGCTTAATTGCCCATCTTTGTGCTAGGGAGCGTTTGTTTTAGCTCAGTCGAGAGGTTATAGTTCTTACCATTAGACCAAAAGCTTACTTCGGAATGACCGTTACAGTACCCCTCTATGCTACACGTAGTAAACAAGTGGTTGCCTTCACAACAAACGGAACATCCAAACTTATGTTAATATGCCTACTATTTGACTTAAAAGAACACTCTTTTGCATTTAATGAGCTACATTAAGATTAGTGGATTTAATTAGGGCCTCCACCAGAAAAAAAAAAGAAGGTCCAAGGTTTATCCGTGCTTCTTCAAGACCTATTGGAATTATTCCATTATCAGGGAAAAAAGTTAAGCAAAGAAAAGTTTCTCGCACTCCTGTTTCGAAAGTATTCCTTAGGAATTTAAAGCCAGCTCACCCCGCATAAGCCACTAATGACGCCTGAATCTTTCTCAATGCCCCCCCCCACCCTCTCACTTCCCTCAACTTTGATGAATTGTTTAAATTTAAACGGGAGGGTAGTCTTAATAATCCATTTTCGTCGCTAAAGCAATTACACAAATATCCAGTGTAATTGTCAGATATTAAAACCGTAATCTTGTTCGCAATATCCCACTTTCGGTTAAGCATTTCGTGTAAAGCTGGGGGAAAATTAAAATCAGTCGATCCAAGTATACATTATTTTTTCCCCCGTAAAAATATGTTAATTTTTTGTTTTTTTATATAAATTATGAACTAAACTTGTGAATGGATGAAATAATACCTAGAGATAGGGCTAAAAGGAGTGTGTATTTATAACATTATTTAATTAGTTTATTTGTTGGATCATGATGGACACTGAAAATCAATCATATTGCAGTACCTCGTAAATAAAAAAAAATTAATTTCTCTGAAAACTTCAATTTATGGGCGTTTTGACCAAATGCACTTATTGAATATGAAATATTATATGATAGCGTAGCAAGTAGTATTTTTTCAGGCAGGTTTTTAGTTTCAATTAAATAATTCGAGCGGCAACTATTGCGTACTCACATAAAGCCACCAAAATCGATTAAATTTCCTTTTAAACTATCTATTCTTGGTGATTTAGTTTGTATATTTTAGATAATATAAAATATTGAAGGGTCCCATTTGTTTCCTGTTTACTAAAGTGGATAGATCTCTGATCCATGAAATAGAATTTATAAATACAAAATTTACCTGAGTGGGATACTTATAAAAGTGGTACGATAAAACTTCATTCGAGAAAGGGTTGTTTTTAGGTAATTAAAAATCTAATAAATCCAATGTTCGACACCGCTTTGCCTCCTTTGCCCTTTCCCCATGGACCTTTTATAATGTTAATAATGTACGTTTATAATGTATAATGTAATTTTCCTTATTACGTCAGTAACAGAACCCTTTATAACAATACCTGAGATCTCATCTCACGTATCCAAAGTTCACGAAATATTATCATTATATCTTCAATAATTGAAATCCCCTAGACCAGTCATGATACAGCCTATAATTCTTCTTAGGGTTTAAAGCGAAAGTGACGTTGTGTAAATTCCTGACACCGGTTAGTTTCTACAACCATTCTCTGAGCGCCTGTGGCTCTAGCGCTCTGAAAGAGGAGGATGGTAAATCCCAAGCCTCTGCTTCTTTCACATACGAGGGAGGCGACGATCTTGCGGGGCTAGGGTATCCTTGACTGTTCGTATTTGTATTTATCGTATAATAGAGTGAATGCTGTGTATAAGGGATTATATATTTGCGATCACGTGTTGCCCAAGCGGGATGACTTGTAATTTTGTTTTAGTAAAAGGATTTAAGAAAAAAACAAAACATTTTTAGTGATTCTATTTTGTGCTAGTTTACTCCTAGAAGTAGAAGAAGAGTAAAGAGGACCCTATAAGATGAATAGAGGGAGTGATTGAGAGAGAGTGAGAGGGAGGGCGGAAGGTGGATGGGGAGCAGCTATCTCTCTGATAAATCACTAACAACGGTTGACACCATTCAGCTTTTCGAAAATGAATCATTATCGCTTTCTAATAATACATAACGCTAGCTAGGCCTTTATTGCACTTACACGTTGTGCAGTAATGGAGTTATGGGGCCAGTAACGGCTAATGGCCAACGGCAGTCTTCCCCATTATTGCTAGCCTTTACACTAATTGCGGCTATGGAGATATGTGATCAGGACTGACAGATCTCCCGGCACAAAAGGAACTAAATGAATTTAGGGCCTACATTGTGCTTGTTGCAGGCCCTGTCTATTTTGCATTAGTGCCCTGAGTGGATGTTAGGGTTTGTGTTTACTGACACTTTAGGCTTTAAACTGTTTCTGGGCTAAGGGCGATTCCTAGTTCTGTATGTATGCTTTTCTATACTAGAGGCATGAAATAGCCTATTCAATCTGAAATTTTGAAGTCCGATCTCCACCATGAGCTATCTAATTACGTAAAAGACTAGAACAGACAAATAAGTCATATGGCTCCGGACCAGGGTGGGGAATCGCCCCTATCTTTGCCTTGCGTATGTAACAACCCCGCACGTGAATTCAGGAGATTCCTGGGCGTTGTATATTGTATGTATTGTAAATACTGTATGAATGCTGGAGTTTAAGAAATATTGTATATATAGAATGCTTTTATTTTTGTATTTATTATTTACATAATTTACAATATTACTCAGAAGTACACGTATAATATTACATGCTTTGGTCATTGGGAACGTCTAGTGTACACACTTTTAGTTTTGTTCTTAACTTAATTTTACAAGTGAGTGATCTAGTCGAAGATAAAACATATCAAATACCTGCATAAATACTTTTTTTTAGAACTTTATTGTGCAATAATTACAATCTGCCTTTTATAAGGCAATAATAATACAGATAAATGATCTCATTCACACCATATTTACGGTCATCATTCACTCGCTCATTCATACAATAGGACATGATTGGAGAAACTGGCCATTGCCAGGACTCCCACTGTCACGCGATTATAGCAGTTCACGAGGCCACTGTCGTTTCAGTCTCCGAGGAGGATTATAGGGATGAGTGGCGCAGTGCAAAGACTGTGCTACAGGATTAGGATGGTTGGAAAGGCTACTGTGGAATTTCATAAACTTGGAAGGGATGAGTTCTAGAATGTAGGGTATATTAAGGTCGTTATGAAGGGTTTTGTTGCTGACATAATAAGGGGCATTTACTCAGGACTTTGGATTGAAAGGATTGGATACGCTTGATGTTCGACTTTTTTGCTGTCCCCCATAGCTCTTTTCCGTATGTCCAGATTGGTTTAAGTATAGGATAAAATAAAATAGTACATACAATATTAAAATATTAAAATCATTGGCTATTTCTCTTATTAATGGGTTTTTGGATGTGGAAGTTATAAAAAATAAATTCACTGGCTGGGTGTGAAGATACTGCTGGACTGTGGGTGATTGTAGGCTTGTTATCTTGATGTATCAAGAGTAGTTGATAATTGTGCGTATACTGATGTATTATACGGGCCCGCCTTGTGGGGCTGGGGCAACGCCTGTCCTGCGGGACGGGTGCTCCCCAACCCATAGCCCACCACCTCGTCCGGGGACGTTTCTGTGTACGAGCTATACCGCAATGGTATTGGGAAGCCGACTGTTTAAATACTTTTTTAAGTACAGGCGGTGAGCCCCAGTGCGCCGGCGCCTTATAGCCACGACCAGAGGCGGGTCTCCACGTGCAGGCTGAACGTTTCTGCTGGTTAGAGTGCTCAACGGTGGTAGGCTTTCACTAGCCTACCACACACTCTGACCTGGGCCTGTCTCTGGGTGTGGTCTGGACTGCAAAGGTATTGGGAAGCCGACTGTTTAAATACTTTTTTAAGTACAGGAGGTGAGCCCCAGTGTGCCAGCGCTTCCGACCGCATCCTTGACTTGTTTCGGTTCGGGCTGGGCCTTCCGGCTAGTCCGGGAATGGCTAACGGTGAGGGTGAGTGGCGTAGGGGAATGTATACCTCATCGCCCAACCGTAAGGTTGCAATACCGCTGGGTGAGTGATTACCAGAATATCCAAATGCCCCAAGAGAGGCCGTCCCCTCGATGGTCGTTCTCTTGTAGGGCAGGCGGAGATCACTAGGGGAGTAGACTATAGGCCGCTCTTCGGTATCGTCTACTCCCCTCGAAATAACTCCGATACCCAGGAGCTGAGGACCGGTGGCGCCGGATGTGCACCTCAAAACGGGGGAGCTGGAAACCCTCCCCCAAGGGGACGACGGGAACGGACCAGGTTAGCCGCTGAGTCCATGGGTCGGTGGCAGGATCCTCTTCGGAGGTTGCCTGTTCACAGACGTCGGGGCCCGTTGGTTACACGTTGCTTCGCGTTCTGTCGGGGTGACACACCCGAGCAGGCGCGTAGCTTCGAGTTAGCCTAGTAGGTTGCTGGCACGCCAGTATGCTACTCAGATTTTAACAGCGGTAATGGGCTGCTTTAAGCGCCTGGGAACTGCTCTGAGCATTGCACGTAGTGCACGTACCAAGTTCTGATGTATTATACGACTTCCAATTTCCTGTAATTTGAGTACAAGTGTAAGAGCCGGTACTGCAAGTCTTTGTGGAGTGGATTACTGTGTTATGTACTATAAATTTGTTTCGGGCTGTAAATGTTGAGTTTCTCTGGAAGTAAAGTGACATTTTACTAATGAGGTTGATTTGGGAATGTGCAGGTACTCCCAGGTAATGACTAGAATAGCACTAGGGGGGGGGGTTAGGAATTGTGTTTATCACAATTATTCATTGGCCTGTTTGAGCGGAAGGTATTGGTTTTCGTCAAATAAAGATTATTCTATGCTATATCTTATTAACTTAATGATGTCTTCCTCTTTTTTTTTTATAGCTTTACACCTTATGAAAATTTAAGTATAATTAAAGGTCAATGATAGGTGGCGCTGAAATACTTCTGTAATCGGCACAAGGTGTGTTATCTTAATTTTGGTTTCTCAACCAAATCTACTACCAAAGCTACTTTTTTTATTTATTTAGGTACACATTTATCATCACGAGACTGAATAAGTACCAATAAGACCCACCCCTTAAAGAAAGATTCTTAAAAGAGGATCTATCTGTTCAAAGTCATCAAGTCATCAAGACTGTGGGGACATTTATAGTGGGCTTGTAGTTCTTTAAGCTGGTAGTTAAATTTAATTCAAGGAAGCTCCAGTGAATAAATTAAAAAGACATTGAGACAATTAAAAAAAAACTAAAAAATTAAAGAAGCAGACTAGGTAAGGGAAAATAAAAAAGAAACTTGTGATATCTATTATTGTAAGCTAAATTTAATTTATTGAATAATTGATAGATAAATATTAATTATTTTGGGATATAATTGTGTTATGGATTGAAGCCGTTTATTTCCACAGGCAAGTTTACACTATTATCTACGTGCAGTCTTAAAATAGGTGACATCAAATACAGTAATATAAAGGGTAATATTTACCAACATGGTATAACAGACAAAACTAATTGTTTTTGAGATAAATTACCAAGTATGTTTTTTCTAAATCATAAATAAGTATAATTTATTTATTTGTTGTGATATCCCCTTTCACTGATGATGAAGAAAGATTTTCGACAAATAATGTTAAGGCGGAAACCTTCGTATGATCACAAACTTGTTGGGTATTGAAAATATTTTTAACTCATTATATTACTATAATCTTCCTAACATACATCTATAATTGCATTATCCGAACGAAGAACTTTCCTATCCTCTGGAAACATTCCATTATTGTCCTATTCGCCAAACCCGGTAAACCACCCACCCAATCAGCCTATCCTCTCAAAAATATTTGAAAAACTCCTATAAAACGTTTATTTCCAATTGTTGAATCCAAGAACCTTTTTCCTACAGACCAGTTTGGTTTCCGTCAACGAGATTATATTGCTCAACAAGGCCTTCGCGTTGATCACATTTCCTCAGCCGTTGAAACCAAACAGTATTACACTGCTACCTTTCTGGACATAGCTCAAGCTTTTAACGAGGTTTGACCCGCAGGTTTGCTTTACAAGCTCAAAAGAAATTTACCACAGACCCTTTTCCTAATCCTACAGTCCTACCTCTTAAACCGCTTCTTCCAGGTCTGCTGTAGCTTAAAATATTCTAACTACTATTCCATAAAATCAGTTGTTCCACAGGGGATTGTCCTGGGTCCCATCCTCTGTAACCTATACACATACCGCTGATGTCCCCTCTACCATCAATACCTTCTTGGCCACATTTGCAGATGACACTGCAGTCTTGTCATCCCACCCAGACCCCGATATATCATCCCAAAAACTTCTTGATGAGATCGATTATTGGTGCAACCATTGGCGGATCAAAGTTAATGAAGCAAACGGTTCTCACATTACAAACTACCACATTACCCTTTGCCGCAAGTCTTGTCCACTAATTTTTTTAATTCCATACCTCACCCTGTATCCGAGACAGTACGGCACTTAGCTTCCATCGTGACAAACGGCTGACAAAGAATCCACATACGAGGATAAAAAAACAAGACCTAAACAGACGCTTTGGACAACTGTACAGACTCCTTCAAACGACATTCCATCTCTCAATAGAAAATAAATTACTAATCTGCAAAGTTATACTTAAGCCAATCTGGACATATGGTATAGAGCTATGGGGGACAGCAAAAAGGTCGAACATCAAGGGTATCTAATCCTTCCAATTAAAAGTCCTGAGAACAATAGTAAATGTCCTTATTACGTCAGCAACAAAACCCTTCATAATGATGTTAATATAGCTTACATTCTTTAACTCATCCCTTCCAAGTTCATGAAATTCCATACTAACCTATCCAACCACCATAATCCACTAGCACAGTCATTACACTGGACCACTCATCCCTATAATCCTCATACACTGTAATGTAATGTATACAATCTGTTTACACTAAAGGAAATTTTTTTTTAATTTACGTTCAGCAATTGCTAATAACCACTCTTGTTTTTTATTGACTTAGAAAAGGGGGCCAATCGAGGACCACCCCTTTGCGCAAAAGCTCTAGATAATCTGAACTAAACTACTAATTTGTAGTTAGTAACATATAACATAATATTAAAGGGAGCTGGTAAAGTTGCTCACTTTGCCACATGAATGCTTGGAATAACATCGCTTGTAAAAAAAACTGAGATTATTTACTGGAAAAAAATTCATTTGAAAAAATCTGACCTCGATACCGATAACATGAATTCCAAAATGTTCTCTGGAGGAATGTAACATAAATAACTTTTCAGTCTTGGAAACCCTACGTGTTACTGAACGTAGAATATGTAGAGTTTAAAGAGTTAGAAATTTTTTCGTTAACAAAATGAATAAAAAGTAGTATTCAAGATAATAATAGACATGAAGTCGCTTCAATTTATATTTACAACATATGAGTCATAAAAAAAGACACTTCTGAATGTTCTAATAAAACATTTCAATGACCACTGTGGGATAAAAAATCATTAAAATTGTAAAACAAGTTTAATTTTTTAGTCTTGCGAACAATAGTAATTGCTCCTTATTACGTTAGCAACAAAACCCTTCAAAACCATCTTAATATACCTTACATTCTTGAACACCTCTTCCAAGTTCTAAAATTCCATAGTAACCTATGCAACCATCCTAATCCCGTAGCTCAGTCATTGCACTGCACCTCTCATCCCTATAATCCTCCTCGGAGACTGAAACGGCAGTGGCCTCGTGAGCTGCTGTAAACTCGTTTGTCCCATCATGCCCTGAGCGTATGTGGCCCTCGCGCTTCCAATTGCTCGTATGCGTGACGCAACTGACGGAGGAACGTGGGGGACCACTCAAGACTCTGTTTCCTCTTTCGCATGCGAGGTAGGTGATAGCCATGTGGGTTCGGGAGGTCTCTGGGTTGTTTGTAAATACTGCATGAATGAGTGAGTGAATGAAAATTGTAAATAAGGCATAAATGAAAACATTTATTACAATTACTTATATACAAATGAGGAAGATTGCAATCAAGTTGTTTTCATCAGATTACATTACTTAAAATTTCGAATCCCTACTCAAACATTGATATAAAAATTTTGCGACATCTGTTTTTTTTTTTTTTATAATAGTTTGAGATAATTTTTACTGAATTTTTTACTCTTTTTAAAATGGATTTTTTTCTACAGTTTTCTTAAAATATAATGAAATATATATTGGTAAATCTAAGCTTCAACTAGGATCTTATTTCCTTAGTAAGATAGGATTTTGGACTGAGATATAATTATACTCATCAATGAAGACAAATATTACAGCTCTTGGTTATTTGACTCAGGACAGCTCCTGAAAGTTTAAGAAATAATAATTGAAATTTGATAGTGCAACAGGCGCAGTTCAAGTACGGCTAATGACATACTTTCAAGATAGAATTTAGTAGGGCAGCTCTTGGATAGTCTGAGGTCTTTAACCGTGCCATCAAGATTATGCTGCAAGGCAACTGTAATGTGTACAGTTCAACCAATCCACTTAGCTTTCATGCTCAGCAGACGAGCATTACTCCCTGTCCTAAGTTGTAGGTGACCACTTACCCAGGTGCCATCCTATTAATGACCCACTGTCCTTAGACGATTACTCTGTTTATTTAGTTTTATGATAATGTTCAACATTTCTGAATGTCTATTCTTTACGGCGTGGTCCAGAACAAAACCAACCCCTTCTACTATTTGTTTTAAGAACGTTTGAAATAAAACAGCCATCACAGCAGATTTACATAACCGATTTGAAGGTTTTTATTCAATCTAATTTCTATGTTCAATTCTCACACTGGTTTCACCTGAGAAGGTTTGGTCCTCATTCATGAGAATATTTTGCTATGAATATATGTTTATGCCACAGCCATATTTATTTTATGAAATTAAATTGATCTGCTTAACTACAAAACGTATTTCCATTTAATTTGTTATATTAATTGGACATTGTTGTATAATTTAAATTTAGCAGGTATGAACAAAAAAATGTTGTATGCGAGATTTTACTATATTAGTGTATGTATTTATGATTAGTGAAACCGCATTGACATCCTGTAAAATGTGGTTTATTTGATAATAGCTAAGTGGTACTTAACAGACATCCGACTTTGATACAAACGAAATACACTGTGTTCAGGGCAAAGCCTTACACATTGTGATGATATTTTCAGGATCAAATTAAATCTATTTATTAGAATTAGGGTTGTTTCAAGGGAGTGATTTTTCGGTTGATCTGTATACAGTGGTTAGGACCTGGTTAGGTACCAAGGGGTTGGTTACTACTTGTACTCTCTAAAGAAAAATTACTTTTATAACTAGGGGGGTATGTTCCCACTAAATAGCAGCTTGGGTGAAACATGGAGCTTTAGAGACCCTCGTCCAAAAAACACTTGGTAAACTCGTTCAAGTTACATTTCAATAAGTGTGGTTTTGAGATATCACACCGTTGTACAAGGTAGTGAAGAGTCGCTGCATATAAAAAATAAGCTAGATTGTAAGGACTATGTAGAAGTGATATAAATATAGATTAAGTCGAAAATAGAATGCCCCACTGCTTAATAGCATTAGAGCTCACTAGGTGGTTTTTAAGGATTCGTTTTATTATTATTAGTATCATTCTGTATATATTATCGTTATCTTATTATTGAACTATCGTAGTATTAGTCTTAATGCATTCTCTGTACTCTGTGCAGTACAGCATTATTTCATTCTTCGCATCACCTTAAAGAAAAAACAGTTTTCGAAGAATTAACCAAGCTGCGTCGAATCCACAATCCTACACTGCATTCGGTGCACAAGGGACGAAGAACATGTCTATGTCATGGGGAAGCCCTTTGGGATAACAAAAACGCAGCTTAACAAAGTATTCAGAGATCATTAGTTACCTCCTTGCTTCCTAAACATCCGTTCTACCCAAAAATTACCACAGCTAGAAAATTAAGCTAGAGACTGAGGTAAACTAGTTAATTTTACATTGTCTAAATGTTCTACTCTGCCAACATTTTATTTTATAAGGCAACATTAACTAGGTCATACAATATGTATTTAGTTTTGCACAATTTTTTTTTATTAAAGATGATTCTTCTGATTGATATTGCTGTGTGTGAGATGAGCGGACCGGGAGGTTAAATTGATACCGGCTTTGATGGCGAGGTGTAATTTCCATTTTAGCTTGAGGAAGCTAACAGCCTGAGAGAAGTCCTAGCACTGTCGACCCCCCCCCCTCCCCTTCCTTTTATTTTCTTTCTTTTCAATATATTTCTTCTCTCTTTCATATTTGGATTTTATTAATAAAACAAAGAACACAAACAGTTCATTCCTTTTATTTATTCCCCCCTCTTTCTTTGTTCTGATAACTGAGACAGTGTTCTCTCCTCAGTCATCAGACGTTTCAAATGAAAATTCAATGGTGCTTATCGATCCTAACCTTCCCTTGAGAGTATGAGAGAGAATCGTTGGGATTAAACTTCTTAATAAAATTTATTTTTTTTTAAATTTGATTGGTTAATACATTACAGTCAGTTAACAAAATACCTTCTATGACTAAAGGGAGGAACTTTAATATATTCGAACGACTGATTGAAATAAAACCAGTAGCATACCTAGGGAGGGTGTGACGGGGGTGGTCCGCCCCGGGGGACACATACTTTGGGGTGGCAATTTTTTTTATAATAGTCTAAATTACATACAAATGAATAATATTATACTCAATAAAAAGAATCAACTTACTTAATAAGTTCATTTTAACAAAAATAAGTGCTGACAATCAGTGACAAAAGAAAACACATGCGCCCATAATTTAGAATTCTCGATAGACAGATAAAGATACATTGTGATCAGAGCAATATATAGTGATAATTTCCATAGGAAATCCAGAGGAAATCCATCTCACACATAGGAAAAACAATTACCAAATGATAAAAATCTTGAAGATCTTCTTCAATACTTTTCTTTAATGACAACAAACTGTCGGGAAAATGAAGTTAGGATTTTGTTGTTAGCTGTAAGTCAGTTTTAAGTTTATGATTCATAAGCTGAGTCCCATCACTTTTAATCATGTTTAGACAATGAATGTATATTGTGCACTATAGTTTTGTAACAAACACATATCGCAATGAAAAATTATTAAAAATTGCATAAAATGTAGCCAAGGTACACGTCACATAACACACTGTAAATAGATTAATTCATGGAGAATATATACTGATTTCCATAATTTATAATAACGAGGGAATATGAAGGAAAAAAGGAACAAAAAAAACAATACTTTTCTAATATAATATAAAATAAATTACTAATTTGCAAAGTTACATTCAAGCCAATTTGAACATACGGAATAGAACTCTGCGGGACAGCAAAAAGACGAATTTCAAGCGAATCCAATTCTTTCAATCAAAAGTCCTGAGAACAATAGTAAATGCCCGTTATTACGTCAGCAACAAAACCCTTCATAATGATGTCAATATACCTTACATTCTTGAACTCATCCCTTCCAAGTTCATGAAATTCCATAGTAACCTATCCACCCACCCTAATCCCCTAGCACAGTCATTGCACTGCACCACTCACCCCTATAATCCTCATACAGTGTAATGTAATGTATACAATCTGTTTAAACTAAAGGAACATTTTTTTTTTATTTACGTTCAGCAATTGCTAATAACCACTCTTGGTTTTTATTGACTTAGAAAAGGGGGCCAATAGAGTACCACTCCTTTCGGCAAAAGCTCTAGATAATTTGTAGTTAGTAAAACATAACATAATATTAAAGGAAGCTGGTAAAGTTGCTCACTTTGCCACATGAATGCTTGGAATAACATCGCTTGTAAAAAAAACTAAGATTATTTACTGGAAAAAAATTCATTTGAAAAAAAAAAAAAATCTGACCCCGATACCGATAACATGAATTCCAAAATGTTCTCTGGAGGAATGTAACGTAAATAGCTTTTGAGCCTTGGAAGCCCTGTAGTGTGCTATTGAACGCAGAATATGTAGAGTTTAAACTTTTTCGTTAGCAAAATGAATAAAAAGTAGTATTAGTAGTATAAGTAGCAAGACATGAAGTCGCTCCGATTTATATTTACAACATATAAGTCATAAAAAAATACACTTTTGAATGTTCCAATAAAACACTTCAATGACCACTGTGGGATAAAAAATCATTAAAATTGTAAAACAAGGGATCTGTCTTTCTCAAAAGCATTCAAGTACAAGGGAAGAAGTGAAATATTGAGCAACGATAGAACTGATTAAACATAAATAGTCATTGCTGGTTAATTAAAACTACTAAATTAATTAAAAAAATTAACACGATATAAATATAAGTTCCACGAAATTTAAATAACGATTTTAATCAAACAATAGGAGTAAAACATTAAAATATAAGCGTTTTTTTTCTATTTTTTATTACGTTTTTCTACTGAAGCCTTCATATGCATATGCATCCATCCATCCATGGTGGAGGTGAGACACCATAATTATTATAAAAATAATAAAGTTAACTGACTAGGCCTAAACTCTCACTTTTTAAATAAAATACTATTTGTAATATATTTATCAACTGCAGCAAAATATCTAATAATAAATAATTTGAAATTAAAAAAATTCAAATAAAACCACAGCACCTGCACAATCTAAATGAAATCTACGTATACTCTTTTTTTATAACTATGTTATAAATATCTTAAAATTCAAATCTATAAACACTAAAATAATGTATGCAATTTAAATTGTAAAAATCTATATAACATCAACTGAAATACTGCGGATATGGTAATTTGTTTTCCTTGACAAGGGCAAAAATATTGACTCCTTTCTCTTATAAAATCAATTATTACTGGCATGTCAACGTCCTAGTGTAATTTACTGATTTTAGTGTACCAAGGGGAATCAGTTACGAATTTTATGAACTTTTTTTGAGTTATCTAAAGTTTGGAATATTTCGTAGGGCAGGTTGAATCCCACAAGTGTGAACGTGGATATCTCGACCGTAAACCGATTTCATATCTACCTAGATTGAATCCCTCCAATGGACTACATGCCATGACTGGTGATTGGGGGGTGAGCGTTGGTGTCAATTAAGATTCAACTCAACTTTCTCACTACGTCAGGATTTGTTTCGGCCCCACTTCTAGATAATCCAGCCAAATACTGTTAAAGGTAATGATGGTTTTACTAACTACTACAAAAATTGCAACAAACCACTCAATACATGACGTAACAATTGCGTATGTCTGTTAATGGTACTAGGTGCATTGTCGGTCTACTGAAGCGCCACGCGCCTTTAAACAGTAGTGAGTCGCGCTCCCTAGTGGCATTTTATCAATTCAGGCAGACTCAGCAGTTAACGATTCAGAAAAATCTCCAGTATTCAGACCCACGGTTAGATCAGCTTGAGTCTCAGACGAGACCATTTCATTTTACATGTTAAAAACAATGGCGTTCTCTCTGCCCTGATTTTGGTTGCACAGAACAATGTTTAATAATCAATGAGAGTACGGTTCTGGGTTCATAAGACGTATGTTTTAATAGTGAAATCATTAAGTTCACTGAAATCCTTCTCTGTGTGATGTCTCTAGCCCATGTTGATTTAACTGATTGCTGAACGTTCACACTAGTGGTTTGACAAAGCAGCAGTGCTCGCTCCGGTCTTAAGGCGTAACTGGTCGTGGCTCGATTTTCGGGTCGAAGTGCCTTCCCCTGATCAGACTAAACCTTTCAGTGAGGACGATCTTGTTGGATTACATGTATAGTGATTTTGATCATTTCTCTGACTTGACTTGACCATTAGCCTGTGAATTCGGCATGGTGTGTGGTGAGTTCTCACACACCTTATACGTATTCGCACCTTGCCTTTCTGACGGGATGAGGTGGAGCCCTGTGGTACACCCTGCCAAATAGTGGATGGGGGCATGGGCTGGAGACAAGGGGGAACGCATGATATCACCCTTGATTAATAGCCATTAACACGGGCGGCTGGGCCCTAGGGGCGCCAGTATTCGCCTAGGCCCTGATTGACATAACTTGATCGATATTCGGCCCGACTTACCATACTCTATGCGATCCTGCCCCCCTAGCCTGCTAATCCATGAATCATGTGCATCAACAGTTATCGATGTCCGCTCCCACACACAATCACAAAAACAAATTACACACTCAACAGTTAGTGAGATTAACCTTGTGATTTGGTTTTGAGAATCAGAATTTGTATAAAACAACAAACTGGAAAATATACCATTTAATATCCAGTAAAAACCGTGGATCATGCAGAAAAATACACAAATATGCTAATAATGTGGAGTAAAAAAAGAATGTTAGTTGTAGGTTTTCCTACAATCAATTGTATATTTTGGTTTAAATAATTATGTGTAATCTAAACTAAAACTAAGTTTAGAGGTAGTCTGGTTTCTTACAACTATATGAAATGAACACAGGTAACCTAAAAGGAAATAATGAAATTATTTGTTTCTCAAAAAAATAAAAATAATAAAACTATAAGTTCTGAGCTGAGGAAGAAATTGGAGGAAGAAGCTCAATAATTGAACCTAAACTATCTAAAATGTTAGTCTAAAAAAAACATAACGTAAATACAGCAACTTAACTTACTTAAAAAACTCAAATATAACTTAGTAATATGCTTTACATTAAGCTTTCATTTAAAGTTGCATATGTTTTCCTGACACCTAACCCAATAATCCAAAATACTGTATTTATTTCAAATGATCTCTTTACATCAAATGAAGTTATCCAAACAAATTAAATACTAAAGCCCTACTTATTTTGGTCAATATCAATGGGAACAATAAAATAATTCCTGTTTAAATTTTTATCAACATTTTTTAGGGCTGTGAGACAATCTTCTTGTAGAAAGTCTTCTATTTTTTCAATCACAGTTTTTCGTATATTACATAAGATCGACGGTACACTGTCTCTTACTCGATTTAAAAATTTAAAATTTTTGAATAATGTTAAATTACTTTTCTGGAACTGTTTGAGTGAGTGTATGAATAGACAAACAATAGAGTCATTAGCAAAAGTCTGATAATTGCTTAATGTGGTTATATTCAACATTCCAATCTACGTATTCAATTTTTTGGGTCTTAACTCTATCTATTTCAAATATTTCACGGACAATGATTTTGAACATATCCGCATTTTTTACTTCAAAGAAAGATCAACTGCAGCATTTCGTACCAACTGCCATTTTCCCACTAAAAATTGCAATATAATTTGAAGAATTCAAATTTTGAGGGATACTATTTCGTTTTTTTTTATTTCTTTCATATTTTTTTAAAATAATAACCATCAAAATGCACGGATATATGAATTCTCATATTATTAACAAGGATTGAATATTGCATCAAACCACACAAATCAGTGTTTAAAAAAAAATCACTCATCCATTTGAATCAAAATCAGGGTTCTGACTATAACACAATCTAAAAATAATAATTTAAACGATAATAACGTATTCGCTGGTATTATCGTATTTTTTTAATATTATAAACTCATACAATAAATGCAATGTTTCGGACTCATGTAGTGTTTCATCAAAGAACCCATCCCGTTAAATTAAATAATAAAAAAATTTAAAACGATCTATAAATAACTGCTAATTAATAACAAGATAAAATATTTTTAAGTAATAGATGTGTCGATAGCTCTCTCCATATATAGAGCTGACTGGAAGGTATAACCTTTCCTAAAATATTTTAATTTATTATTAATTGACAATTATTCATTGATAATTTTAATAACATTATTATTTATTACACAATTTGAAATTTCAAGCTATCAGCATCGTGGTACAATTCATTATTATTTAGATTAGATTATTTATAATAATTAATTATTAGTTTAGTATATTGGTATGGAGATTCACGTAGAGAATAAGTTGCAAAAACTGTTAATTGTTTAGTCCATAGGAAGAGGCTCTACTTTTAAACAGATCGTTTGGTAGGCATTCTCTATACATGTATTTTCGGTTAAAAAAATTTTGGGAGCGAACAATAGAAAAATCATACTTAGTCGCTAAGTATCCCAAAAGAGATAAGATATTACAATTTTAAAGATAGATAAGAGAGATAACCAAAAGATAAGGTTGAATTATTTATTTTCAGTGATTGAGAAAGATTTAAAAGAATAAATTATTTGCAATTAAAACTACCGATTTGTTTTTTTGAAAGATATTAATATTTGAGAAATTCGCATGGAATTCTGTAAGTATATCTTAATATTGTTTCATCACAACCTATTTATTTTAAAATATTTTTAATGATACACTTTTTTCTTTATAGATAAAATAAAACAGATTTTACAATGTTTTCGTGAATCCTATTCCTTTCTGTGTACCTCTTAGTAACTAACGCTATTTTTCAAGATAATAAATAAATTTCATCAAGTTTGTGACAAGCATTTTAAGTGAGGTCATTAGCCTTGCAATCTTAAATTTCTGTTGGTTGCTAGCTGCTGTTAAGTAGATACTTACGCGTAATTTGCTTAGAGAATAATGGAAATAATTTATCAATAAGGCAGCCGAAAATTATCTAACCGCTCATGAAAGTTGAGCATAATAACGGCCGTGCTATAGGAGTTTATAGAATTTAGAACTAGGGGTGTGATTGCTGTCTGTGTAAGGGGGCGCCTAATCACTTGTGACTCGGAAATCTGTTCCACGTCATTAACTGGAGCTGTAATGAGCACATTAGGCTAATTGATGGGGATTCCATCCGCCGTTCCGGCTCAAGGTATCCATTACCTAATTTTTAATTACAGCTGTCTGATTGAGGGGTGGGGGGTTGGGGTGTACACCAGTCGCCCTCTGAGCTGGCTCTAATACGTTCCTGAATAGTTTCAGATGATTGCCAGTTGATATGATCAACCGTCATCAACTCGTTTAGGCAAATCCCCAAGAGGACCACGACTCGTCTCCAGCTGCAGGCGTATAGACGGAATGGGACGAAGAAGGGATTTTTCTGGACATTGCTCAAAATACGAGGACTCAAAATTGCACTAGTTACGGTATGGAAAGTTTATGAAAAAAATATTTAATTTTTTGAGATTTCTCAAGCCACAGCACATTTAAAAGTAAGTAACAGAATATAAGCAACTATCATTTGCTCAGCTAGTTTTAATATTATTTTATGTCCACTCATATCAACAATATTAATATCATATTGTTAATGTTATTAAATTAATAATCACAGCGATCAATGATATTCAATTCCTGTTTCGTCCATTAACTTATCAATCAACCTGTAGTTAATTTTAACAACTTTGACTTGTAGCCCAGTCAAATGGAGACCAGAAAGGGGGCTTATGTAAATTTACAATGTATGTTTACTCATACAAAAAATTTACTCATTTATGTTTTTTGGGGTACTGATTACGAATATCAACTTTTACATCTCGAATTGTCCAGAAAAATATAAAAAAAATGCAAAAACATTTTTTGGTTTTTCTCCTGCATGAACCATGCATTTAAAAAAAAAAAAAAAAAACTAACATCAATCTATACTAATTTAAACTTAATTAAATCACCAAAGATTTCGATTTTAATGATTTTTTTTCTGACACTCCGTTTGAAGCGAGGATATCCAGTCAAATGGGAACCAGAAAGGGGCCTCGATGGAAGGTTTTGGAGAATTTGAAAATCTGCTCCTTTATTTATGTTTTTTATTATGCTGATTATGAATTTCAACTTTGCCACTTCAAATTGTTTCAGAAGTAAAAAAAAATGAAAAAAAATTATTTAACTTAATATATAATTAATCATGACTAAATTAACTAAGATTTTAATTCCGATGATATACATTATCATAAAGATTAAAGTACTAGTAATAGAAATTTTCAGTGACCAAGATTGTTTTATGAAATGAAATATTTTTAATTAAAATTATCGAGATTTTTTTTTCAATTAGTTAATATACATCAGTAAACTAAAAGTTTAATGCTCCGTTTTGAAGTGAGGGCGAGTCAAAATTATGAGACGGAATGCATCTTAAAATAAACTAACAAAACCTATAATTTGTTTAAAAAACAGATATTTAACAGTGTATTCCATCTATGCAACGGTTTACAATAGTAACAACATATATATATATTCATTTAATTTTCTTGCTGTTATTTTTCCTTCTTCTTTTTTTTTTTTAATTTAATTGTGAATTGTTGATTTCCTTTCTGATTTTGTAGTTAAAAAAATCTAGAAGGATTCTTAATTTTTCTCCATCTACGTGATGTATTTATTGGCCAGAGCTTTATTTATTTATTGTTATTATTCATGGGGAACATGGTCCCAGAATGAAGATATTATTCTATTCTATTCTAATACATAATGAGCTGGGTATAAAACCAAAGATCTCTCTTCCTAATCAAAAAGGTGTAGTCTAGCTTAGTCACTAATTGTAGACTAGTTTAGTCACTAATTGTAGTCGCTAGACTGGGTTATAGTAAAAAAAAGTCATTAAAACTAACGAAACCCCAAATTGTGTGATACATGAGGGAAAGTAATTCTATTGCGATTCTCATTATTACTGGTAATCAGCATACTGGGAAACATGTATACCAATGTACGTGACGAGCTGCATTACCACATATAACAATATTACTAATAAAACATCCCTCGAAATAACATAGGCCCTTCGCGCTCCAGCCACTGACGGAGGTAATTCACATTTCAAAATGGCTCTGTATGGGGTACAATGGGCGGTCAGTTATGTAAATTGGCGTTTGTCAATTACACCGGCAGTTATAATTATCCGTTATTATGTAGTTTAATTTGAATCACTTGTTAGCCAATCAGCCCGCCCGAGCACTAGGCAATTAACAGCGCAAATCTGAAGCCGACCGGGGTTTCAAATAAGCAGAAAACGAGACAGGCTGCTTCTCATACCTGTCGCAAGGGACCGAAATGATGTAGTTTTTTTTTTCTTCAGTACAATGGTAGCCTTAAAACGATCAAAACGAGAAAATTGTACCCCGTGAAACCTTTTGAGTTTTTAAATGTTCTTATTAAGTATGTAATAAGTAATATGTTTCAGGAAATGTAATTTAAAAAAAAAAAAATTTATTTATGTCAAAAAAATGTATAGTCTCCCAAAATATCTATGTCTATTGATATATTATCCGTGATGTGTCCTCAAAACTAAAATTAAAATTGACATATATAGAAGACATTTGAAACATTAATTTGAACAAATAATGAGATTAAAAACAATACAAACAGCATGTGAGTGATATTGTCTTAAAAATCCATTCTTCAAAATTGTCGTCAACCTTACTGCAAAACTCAATTAAAATGTTTCCTTATAAAAATATACAAATAATAGTTTCATTTCTAAATGATTCTAATATGTTTTTCATCTACCTTAGGTTTGAAAAGTGGTTTTTGTATTAACAGAGTTAATTTTTAAAGTAATATTGATCAACAATTTGAAATGAGTTAAAACTATCTGTACAGAGTGCTCAGGACCTGGTCAGCTACTAAGGGGTTACTGGACCTTATGGAAAAACATTTGTACTATTGTGGGGGTATGCTGGTGGTAGAAATCAGATTAGTGAACCCAATTGCAGATCTGTCAAATCAATACGTGGGAAACCCTCAGACCAATCTTCAAAGTGTGGTTCCCAGAACATCTTTTCTACCCAATAATTACTACAGGTGGGAGATTAAGATATACCCATACAATAAGGTAAGCGAACTAAGTTTACAACTTTTAACTGTTTTATTGCTGCATCGTCTTATTTTGCAAAACAAACCCCTCAACTAGCACATAAAAATCTTTTAATACCTTTTGATAGCTAAAGTCTATCATAGTTACCAAACATGATATTTTTGTAGTGTATTTTAGGTACAAGTAACCGAAATAAAGGTCCTATAATGCGCTATCGTCAACGTAGGTTTTATAAATACATATTTTATGAGAGTGTGTGTGTGTGCGAATCATTAGTATTTTTATTTTTTAAAAACACAGTAATTGTATTTTATCCAAAAACTGATCAGCTAAAGATGTTCACCTCGAATGAAGAGGGAGCCTCTCAAGGCAAATATATCCAGATGTAAATTATCGTAAAATACAAGAAACACTATGATAACCATAAATTTATTATGTAATGTTGCTTGAAGTGTTGAAAAAGGTGCACAAATGACTACATATATATTTTTCTTAAATAGAAGAAAGGTACTGCGTGGTGAGAGTAAGGAAATTTCCAGGGTGCTTTCACGACCAATACACGAAGTGTATATGATAAGAGGGCCGGAGAGTGGGGCTTATGTACGGTCGGGTTGGTCTGCCCTCAACAGTAAGCTTCAATGCCGCTCCAACAACTCCTGTTTCTTCCAATCGGCTGCGAGGGTCGGATAGCCAACTTCAGTACAACAGGTCGGTTCAGCCACGGCGTTATGGTTGTAATTGTTAACACCCGGGAAAAGACTGTCGATATCCCTTACTGAGAGAAAATTACGTTACGCAAGTGACGTATGAGGTCCGCACTGGGATGGTTGGTTGGTTTTTGAACCGTCATCAACCATCGCGTGATTATTCGTCACACTTTTGGGTGCGTTGGGCACACCTGTCCCCATAATGTCTAAGCCTTTTTATTTTTTTGTAGCTCTACGTAAAAGGCGGCGGTGATTTAAAAACAAAAAAAGGCAATTTACACAGTATTGAATAACTTATTTGTTCTCTGCATATTTAATACCTTTACCTATTAAAGGTAATTTAGGTATCAAAACGTTAGTTAGGTAGTTACATATTCATTTTATAAAATCCAACAATCAGCAAACACGATGAGAATAACATAATATTCTAGGAATTTATCAAGTACAGCACATGAAAAACAAGAAAAGCAAATATGTGAAGGAACCAAAATTTTTAAAATTAAACCATACCTAGAAGCTTGGGTTTGGTATTTAAATATTTCCCAACTGCTTGACGTATGGAAACTCCACTGTCGTTGCTAATCCAAAGTATATTTAATAAATGAGATTCGGTTAATGACCCTGTTGTCGTCTTTTATAATGTTAATGCAACTGTACCCCACGTGCCTAACAGAGAGTAAATTGAGCGGCTAATAGTTATTATTTTGAGGTAATTTTTACACGTTCAAAAGAATATTAAATAGAACCAGATAAAAAAGGGAATATGAAGCCAAAGGTGACTTATTGTGCAATAAGGTTGGTTCCACCATAAATCCATCAATTAACAGATACCAGTAATTTGTTATTATCAATAGAATTAGGTTTATCCTAGAATCACGGAAATTTTAAATTATCTGACTAATAAAAGGTTATTAATCATTTATTTCAGGATTATTGTGAGTTGCGTTCTTGTGGGATTAATTTAAACTTTCGGTAAAATTACCTATAGCCCGGTAGGACAGATCGTATTTTTTATCAATGGAAACAGTATCTATAAATAAAAAACTTAGAAAATAAGCAAACATCAACAAGCGATTCCTCATACCCTTCAGAAATGTAATGGATCTCGATCATTCAAAGTTTAACAAGGAAACTTTAGGCTGGATACCGGATAGGAAGTGTACCTTCCTGCTGGAGGAGATATCTCAGGGATAGAAAACAAGGGAATATCTTGGCACCGAGAAAGTAGCTCACCACTCTCTTGTGTCCGATTTCACTGCTTCCATCGATTAACTGTTCGCTTGTAGCCTTCAGGCCAGGCCCGAAATTTATCTCACTTTTCACCGCTGTCATCTTGTAGAAATCTCGCATTTACTGCGATTTCTTCGTTTTTTTCTAACATTTTCTTTGAAGACTTTTAAAGATTTTAATGCTGTAAATAAAATGAGACGAAGAGATCTTTGATTTTGAAACCATACGTAATACGAAATAAAAACGTTAATTTTTTCATTAGCATATTTTATTATTTCTATTAAATAATAGATAATGTAAATACATTTGAAAAACATAGTTATGGATTGTGGCAGAAGTAATCAATCCATTTTCTAAATATACAATATTAAATTAATTGCCTCAATTGCTATAACCAAAGATATATATTTGAAAGTACCCCCCTATATCTTTAAAGACCATGCTTTTTTATGACAAGTATTTTTGTACTTTTTTTGCTTTCGACAAATGAACCATGGATCTGTATTAATCAACAAATACACATTTTACCTACCTATTCATGTTTTAATTTAATATACGCGTTGTTACTTTAAATATAGAAATGAACTTTTTCATCTTTCGTTACACTCGGATTTTTGAAGAAAAGACGTAAACCTCAAAGCAAATGGGCAGAAAGAACAATTCACGATTCCCAACTACCTAGGTTCAACTCCATTCCTTACGTAGAGTGACGTTAGAATGTTCCTATACATTCATAACCCACGTAAACAATAAATGAAACAAAACTAAAACCTTCATTAGTAAATTGTCATCCTACTACTAAAACCAAAACGGACACCTCATATCGAGTTAATACTACATAAACCAGTAATCCATCTCACAAGTACTTATGCAGCACCGGTTTGGAGTTGAACATGTGTTCTTAAAATTACAGGAAAGTGCTACAAAACGTCGGTATGCTCATAATTAACAACTACCCTCAGTACACCAAGATAACCACCATGCTAACATACCTAAAATTACCCTAAATCCAGGAGTTTGCACAAACCCTAACATTCCTTTTTTTTATATTCGGCCACCCATTAATAACAGAAAAAAGGCTATTACAATACGCATTCTCTCAAAAAATATATTTATAAACCCACAAAACATATATTGTTGAAATAACGTTAAGCAAATAATTTTGTATATACTTAAATAATTTTTTATTTTATAATAATCTATTCTATATTTTATTTAGCATTATTTTTATTTTTATTATGTGAGTTTTTGTTAAGTTTTTTGGACTTCTAGATTTCTATAATTTATTACATTACCGCTTAAATATATTATTGTGTACACATACGGTGTCACTCACCAAAGTATGTGATATTTTTATTTGTGCTTTTGAGCAACATTGTAAACTTTAAAAAAAAATAATACATTCTTGAGCACTACTTGAAAGAGACGCTGTATTATTAATTAAAATAAAATAAATTCAACTCCGTTGAAAATGTTTTTCTATGATTAACGTTTGTTAGAACATTGTGTAAGCACGAACGATGTCAGGTTACATACTGTACCTCCACAAAGTTATTGTAGCCTTAAAGAGGGTGGAAGGGTGCTTTAGGGACCTTGCTGATTAGGAAAGATGCCAGGGATTGCCGTAGGACCACAAAAAAAAAAGAAAACCTTGTTCGAAGCAAAATATAGGCCTTTACCAACAGGGCATACTTGTCGTTCATGCACAAAATACCGGTAGCTGATCCATGGACCTGTAGCGTCGCCATTGTTTTTTATTATCTCTAAAAGAGATATCGCAAATTTTTTATTAATACATGATACTTCGTAATATGCAAAAGTTGATTACGATTGTTATCTTTCAAAATTAGTTCGTTGCAAAGTTTCAGACATATATCAGTTCATCCTTAGGCAATGTATGCTGTGACAATAAAATTAAAAACGTAAATAATTTAAATCACTAAAAAAAAATATTTTTTTAAATACTTCCTGACCAGGAAAGTCGTCATGTTAATTGACATAAAATCATGTTATCTAGTCAGTACTTATTTGGGACTTTAATATATACTTTTTATTTGGCAAAAATATCCGGTAGTTCGAAATTGTAAATATTCAATGTAATAACACGAAAACGCCAACAAAACGGCTCGTGAAGTATTTAATATAAGATTTCTATTGTTGGCTCTCGGTTTTTGTTTCGGGATAAAACCATAGCTATGTTTTTTTTTTTTTTTTTTTTCTTAGCTCTCAAACTTATAAAATAGGATGTGGGAAAATTATTTTGGGCTAATGAGTGCCTTTCACTAAGGGGAGTCCCCCATTTGAAGGATGTATGAGAAGGATATAGGGTGGGGCATGCCTAAAGGAGGCGGGTGGAATCAGGAAGGTAGTGAGAGTCTACCGAGGGTGGAGCCTAAGGGTACCTAGGCAAGGGTTTGTAGTCGGCCAGGTCAAGCCTGGCCAGCCCCGGCATGGCCTGAAATAAGTCGGCCTCTCGGCCGGAAGGTCGACCCTGCTTAAACAGGTAGATGGGGTCTTGTAGCTTCGGAGATCGGCCTCGATCTCTCGGCTGGGTGTAGATCTTCAGTCTCCGTCAGGGGGCTAGGGTTCAATCACGTCCATCTGTCTCCAGGCTTCGGCGGTCCAGCAGTGCTTCCATCTGACGGGTATTGGTGGTGGTTGAAGGTCGGAGAATAGTGGGTTGTGGCTGTGTCGGAGTGAGTCGAAAAATTTGATGTGCCTTCTCTTGATGAAATCTTGAATGGTGAGCAATCGAACGGGGTATGTTTGAGGGAGGTGCGGAGAACTCTGTTCTGAAATTGCTGGAGCGTTTTGAGAGTGTTAGGAGTCAGATACTTGAAGAGAGGGGTCCCATACTGTACAGATTCACGCCATTGTTAAGAAATTGGTAGGAAACAACTTCATTGAGCGAAAGATGGTTCAGAAATAAACCAGGTGAAGTTGGAATATAAAAAAACATTTTCGGATTTTCAGCTTTTCATGACCTTTTTACTTGTTTTTATTATTTGTTCAATGTTTTGTAATTATTTTAAGTATTAAGATAATTAATGTCATAACGTATCTATATTGAGGATGATAATATAAAATAAGTATATGAGAGTGAAAAATAAGGGTTGGCCAAAAAGTCCGTTCGGTTTTTTAAGCGAAAATAAGACACAACTTTTAAACACAAAGCGATTTATTCAATCAATGATATAATTGCCGTTTTTTTTTTTCAGTATCTTCTGCTATCTCATGGTCAGATTCATAATTCCATGCTCAAAGAATTTCCTGTCTTTACTGGCAAAAAAAATTTCCAAGTGGATTTTTACATCTTCTTCAGAGTTGAAGGTCTGTCCATTCAATGAATTTTAATGAGACCGAAACAGGTGGAAATCTGAAGGTGCAAGGTCGGGCGAATATAGAGGGTGTGGCAAAACTTCCCAGCCAAGCTCCAGTAACTTCTGCTGCGTCTGCAAAAAAGTGTGCGGTCTGGCACTGTCGTGATGGGAGACAATCCCCTTACGGTTGGCTAGTGCTGGACGCTTCTGGTGGATCGCTGCATTTAATTTGTCCAGCTGGTCACAGTACACATCCGAATTGATGGTCCTGAGCGTGGGAAGAAGTTCGTAAAAGAAAACACCCCTCCGATCCCACCAAATCGAGAGTATAACCTTCTTTGGGTGAAGACCTGCTTTGGGGGCTGTTTGGGGTAGTTCGCCGCGCTTCCCGCATGAGCGTTTGCGCTCCACATTTTTATAGACGATCCACTTTTCGTCCACTTCTCTTCAAAAAAGATCGTTTTCTTCACGTTTCCGCAACGAATCGCAGATGGAAATCCTATGGGCGAGGTTAGCCTCACTAAGTTGATGGGGAACCCAAACATCAAGCCTGCTCATGTAGCCAAAATGATGCAGATGGTTTTCAACACTCGATTTGGATATTTTGAGGATAACTGCGATCTCTCTAGTTGTATAACGGGGATTGGTGTCGAATAATTCCTTCACTTTGTCGCTGTTAATCTCAGTTGGCCGGCCAGAGCGAGGTGCATCTTGAACCGAAAAATTTTGAAAACCACTACTGGCACATTCGTTCTGTAACAGCGTCCTCTCTGTATTCAGCGCATATCTTCCTGCAAGTTTCCACTGCTTTCTTGCATTTTTTTAAAATAAATAAGCATGAGGTGTTGATAATGTTCGTTTTGGTTTTCTATTTTCAGGATGATCCTAAACACACAAAATACAATCAGTCTTGTTTGAATTTCGCGTCAAACTACGTTGAAGTATCTAGTATCTGATGAGAGCGTACTCGCAAGGGACGGACTGAAGTTAGTTACATATTAGACTGCTTGAAGTTTCGTGACGACAAAAACCGAACGGACTTTTTGGCCATCCGGGGACTGGTGATCTGTAGATATAGATGTGTGTGTTTAATATAAAATTGAATTAAAAAAATACTTAAATTTGGCCGAAGACTAAGTCTGGCTGACGGGCTAAGGTGCATAGCCAATAATATGCTTATTCATAGATATAGTTAAAATATTATTGTTAATTTACAGGATTTATTTTATTAAATATTCGATTGTAACCTATCCAACTGCCTTAATTCCGTAGCACAGTCATTACACTGCACCACTCATCCCTATAATCCACCTCGGAGACTAAAACGGCCGTGGCCTCGTGACCTGCTATAAATACGTGACAGTGGGGGTCCTGAAAATGGCCAGTTTCTCCAATCATGTCCTGAGCGTCTGTGGCTCTCGCGCTCTTGGTCGACCTCCAGTGGCTCGTATCCGGTGACGCGGCTGACGGAGGAGCGTGGGGGACTTTCAAAGACTCCACTTCCTCTATTGCATGCGAGGCAGGTGACAACCATGAGGTCTTGGGAGGTCTCTGACCTGTTTTTAAATAATGAATGAATGAGAACATTTATCACAATTACTTATTGCCCAATAAGTCAGATTGTTATTTTCTCATAATAAAGTTTTGGAATAAAAAAAAAAATACTTTTTTTTACTTATCTTTATATCGTTCCATTTAGAATTTATTTACTCAAGTGCTCTGCTAAAAGAGAGTTTTATTAGAAGAGGTTAGGTTATGTTTTATTTGAAAGAGGTTTTGAATCTCTTTATTTTGACATATTTGTTAGCATTGCAATAATTAGAATCGGAAATGAATCTATACGAACTAATATTGCTCTTTGTGGATCTTGTGCTTACTGTTGCTATGATTTTATGTAGTTCATGAGAGTATAAAGTACTGTTTAATCAACTCCTGTTACGTACCTGACTGAAACTAGAGCCCCTCCCCACAAGCTTGGCAATAATAATACAGCGTATAAGATGAGTCGTACCTCGTATGCAGTTTATATATAACACTGTATACAAGCCCCCACTTCTGGAAATATTATGCAGATTTTTATTCCTCCACCTCCCCCTCTCCCTCGTTTACCAGGAGAGTGCGGTGGGAGCGGGACTTCTGCACCGATTGTCTGTGTGGGAAGGATGAATCAAGAAAACGTTTGGATATAACCTTCCCTTAATCACTTTTATTCCCTCCTTGTTCTCAGAAATACTTTGGTAGGAGGACATTACAAAAACATCTGGGGGACCCTTTTTATTTTTTCAATCAATGGAAATCATTTCAAAATACATAAAAAGAAACAATACATCCCTTCTCCGTTTGTCTTTTTTTTTCTTTTCTTTTTAATCAAACCGGTATCGGGATCGGCGGGGCCAAGAGCTTTGCCTGGCTGGTTGATTTAAATATCTCCTTCCTTCATTTAAAACTTAAAATGAATAAAAATTGTTTAAACGAACTACAAAATTTGGTTTGTTGGTGATCAGGTTCGTTCGCCCGTTTAAAATAATTATTTAAATAACGAGGACTCTTAAAGGTGTATTCGACGTTTCTTCTTTAAGAAATCAAAATAAAGTAGAAACTGTAGTTGTGTTTCTATGCATGATGTGAAATTAGGTTTTTTTGGCCAACGGTCACATTGGGAAGATTTTTTATTCAATTCCAATAAAATTCTATTAATTAATGATAGCATATAGTAACGTGATATAACGTACATAAATGAATTTTTGTCAAAATAATAGGTCCGCATTAACTCGATCGGTTCTGAAACTTAAAAATCTGAAAAGCTCAATAAAAAAACGTGTGACTGAAGAAACCAAACGCGGATAAATCTGATTTTATCAACATTAATTTAATGAGTATTTTTATTTTTAAGCATAAACATCTATTACATCGTTAGACAGTAGATTCTAATGTCTGTATGGATTAGTCGAGGAGTTAATTTTGTACCATAAAATATAACAATGCAATAATGAAACAGTAAGGAATTGTCAAATTACTCTACTTACCAAAGTGTGTGATGCTCTTACTTAAGCTCCTACCTGTGGCAATTATTGGGTAGAAAGAATGTTTTAGGAAGTAAGGATGTAACTATTGAAGAAAGTTTAGAAAATTCTGATGTCTGAAAACCACAGTCTATTAACACAATCAAACTTGCACTGTGTTGCTCTGACGAAGGTCAACAAAGCTCTGATTCAAAGCACCCTACATTCACCAAAATGGCAGACCTAGAGCCAAAAAAAAACTGCAACTAGCTGCTAGACCAATTACCTTCAGGAAAAATAGTGATTGAATGCTCAGTTACCTCCGGGTAAATAAATATAAATGTGTGGCTGTGACCTAAAAAGTGAGGTAGATGGTTTAAAAATAAAATGTACTTTATTTTAAACAAAAACTACAACAATTATTTTAGTAGTTACATTTTATTAAGCGTTTAAGATACTTAATTGATGCCACGTAAGTATCTCTCAATCTGGTCTCTGCTCCATTCGTCCTTAATTTTATTCTTATATATTTCAAAAATATATATAATTTACTTCATACACAAATAAAATTGGAAGGCATTTGGTCCTTGGATCAACTAGTAAATATGCTGAGAGGGTATGCTTAAGCTTGAATGTTACTCGCTGATAACTGTTTAGGTTCGTCTCATTACGAAACTCTTGGAATCTACGATTAAAATCATACTTCACCACCTCAGGGCATATTTTAAAAGACTACGAACATAAGACTCCACCAGTAGTCAAGGAGTTTCACATATTTCACAGTGAAAGGTTGTTAAGAGCTGTCGGTAAACCAGTTGGGTAGCACTGACACAATGCAATGGTGAAAAGATTCCCAGTGCTGAGTGCACAACGCGGAAAATGCATCAAATGTCAAACGCAGCATGTGAACAACTCGTCACATTTGCAACCCTTCTGCGATCAGAAATGCAGAATATATCTATGTATATTGTGTTTTATCTGTTCTCAACCATCACTATTTATTTATATACGCTATATTTTTAACACATGTTAAATGTCTGTAGACCCGATGAACCAAACAAAGGAATAATAATAAATACCTAACAAAATGAACAGCCTTTCCAACCACCCTAATCCTGTAGCACAGTCATTGCACTGCGCCACTCATCCCTATAATCCTCCTCGGAGACTGAAACGGCAGTGGCCTCGTGACCTGCTATAATCGCGTGACAGTGGGAGTCCTGGCAATGGCCATTTTCTCCAATCATGCCCTGACCGTGTGTGGCTCTCGCGCTCTTCATCAGCCGCTACTGGCTCGTTTCCGGTGACGCGGCTGGCGGAGGAGCGTGGGGGACTTCCCAATACTCCGCTTTCTCTTTCACCTGTGAGGGAGGTGACAACTATGTGGATTTGGGAGGCATCTGGGCTGTTTGTAAATATTGTATGAATGAGCGAGTAAATGATGAATTGTAAATATGGTATGAATAAGAACATTTATCTCTATTACTTATTGCCTAATAAGGCAGATTTTAATTTTATCATAATAAAGTTGTTTAGCTATCTATCTAAATTGTTTTGAGTTTGGCACTAAAATTTGTTTTTATGATTTTAAGTCAATTTTAACTCATCTGTGTATTATTTGCATGGTTAGGAATCGTAAAATTAGGACTATCAAAATTTTAGCTCACGCTCTAAGCAAGTCTAGAATCTAAGCATATACATTTGAATTCCTAATGTTTTGAATATACCTTTTAAATTTCAGATTCACACGCGTATCATGATTTCTCAATCATGTTTGAATGTATCACAACTTGCGCTTGGTAATTACGAAAAAACGGACGTAAATGATGCCATATTATGACTTTAATAACAATATAAATGTATTTAACGTCGTGTGATAAAATTATTGAATTACTATAGCTGCTAACATGAAAAAACTATAAATATATATGTAATTACTAGCAGAGACAAGTTTTATTACTTAAAAGATATTAAATTGAATTGATTCAAGATAACTAACTGTATGTGAATACTGTGCCACGCATCGCGAAGTTTAATACACTCTCCATTTTTTTTTCCTAACACATTTATTGGTCTAGTAGCTAATCGCAAGACACTGACTACTTTACGCTAAAGAGCTTGATGGAGTTTATCAAGTTTTGACAACCGGCCCGAAACCTAGTTCTGCTTCAAGGGGATAATGCTTCCGCTTATCGTTGAGGATCAACTTCGGCAATATTGACGGGGATGTATGGTCTGGGAATTTTGTTCCAAACCGACGAAGCAACGGTTACTGCATTATCGGTCAATAGATAGTAAAATTATAGTGTGAGTTCAGGATACAAAGAGTTATTTGCTTGGGTGAAAAAATATCGAAGTACTAAATAACGACGAACTGATGTCTTTAGTACATGTTGAAGAAACTCAACGAGGTTGTCACAGTATTTGGCATACGGCACTGGCACGGAGTGTACCTATGATCCGGTGACACGGCTAGCGGAGGAACGTGGGGGACTCCCATGATTCCACATCTACTTCCGCATACGAGGGAGGTGACAACCATGTGAATTTTGGAGGTCTCTGGGCTGTTTGTAAATACTGTGTGAATGAGTGAATGATTTATCACAATAAAAAAGTTCATAAAGATATTTACTAATTAATTTATATTGCATCATTCTACATATGAATTGTTGATATTTTTAGCGTCATTCTAACATCAAACTAAACCCGCTACCAATTTCGGAGGTCCTGGGTTCGTGACCTGATCATGGCAATATATTTTTCTTTGGCCTGTTAAATATAAATGTCCTGTATTTTTGTCAAAAGCCGAGAACACTTAATAATTTTAATTTCAGGTCTGGAACTTGGGCTGTACAAAAAAAAATTAATAAAGTAATTGCCTTCTGACTCTATCAGTAAGCTAAGAAACCTACTTATCGAGGTTTATTAAAACTAATATAGTTCTTTTCTAACTTAAGTTTCATCCTTTGAACATTACACGCACAGTGTAGTAAAACAGTGTCTAAAAATTATAAAGTTATGCAAATAGCTATTGAGTGATGTCAAATAGATCTCACTGGAGATTCTCATTTTATCCCCTCCAGGATTCGTTCATCTCCTTCAACTCAAGTTCCAAATTTAAATGAGATAAATCGGTATTACCTGTCGATGACAATTTTCCATTGAAAGTAGCTGCTTGTAAGTTTTATTATCGCAGTTTACTGATGTTCAAATTATTATTAAGAAGAATATTGTTTCTGGACCTGATGGCTTGGGCTCTCATCACGCTTAAATCCCCAGGTTTTCACTCGACTAACTTAAGGGTCAAGTATTCTTTCTGTATCATTTTTTTTTTCAGGGACAGAATCATCATAAATCTCTAGCGATTGAGACCACATATTGCCAAAATATGAATAAAAGGAAACATTTGAACGCAACCTGGATGAGAAGATGAGCAGCAGTGCAAAGATAGTTATAGCTCGTGGGGTCATGCATGAACACAATTTTGCATCATTTATTTAATTTATATATTTGTATTATTGGCTTGATTCTATTATAAATTTAAATTTTTGATCAACTAATTGTTTTTTTTTTTGTATCATATTAAGTGGCCACCACCAACGGAGTTTCCGTATACGCCTCAACGATACCAACCAACAACGGCGTAGTTGTTAATTATGCGCCATCCGTTGCTTTGTACAATTTCCAATGTAATTTGAAGTACAGGTGTACCTCCGAATTGATGCAGTCTGTTTTTTCATAGGCGATAACAATACAGCCCGTATAACGTAATTGTGTGAATTACGCCTATACCTGACGATGAGCGCGGCTCGAATTTATTTGCTGCCGCTGTCAAAACGTAGTGCTTTTCCACGGATACGCCTTGATCGCTGCTGACTACCGAACGCCAACAGGCGAACCTATATATAAAACGTATTAGTCGTGGGCCGGTGTAAGCCGACGGCTGAGCCATCTAGAGAGGACTGTGTACACCCCCAGGCCCTGGGGATTTACTCAACTGGCTAAGCTACACTGTTGCTAGGGCTTGTCCTACACCGGGATCCCTTCCTGTCATCTCACTACAAATATTTTCACTACTCTCTCTCTCACGCCGGAAAACCATTTTTACCACAGCTATTTACAAATCATGTCCTTATACACACAATAGTTATGATATTATAAAAAAAAATTTCAAGTCGTCATCGGAAAATATGGATGTTACTACTTTACTTACTAGTCTAAAACAGAAGAAAGTTCTGGATCTTCTACAGTACCAAACGATAACAGATAGACATTTTAAATAATATTGTTTAATAATAAGTAATTGTGATAAATGTTCTCATTCATACTATATTTTCAATGTTCATTCACTCGCTTATTCGTACAGTATATACTAAAAGCCCAGAGGCCACCAAATCCACATGATTGTCCTCGACCTCGCATGCGAAAGATAAAGTAGAGTCTTGGGAAGTACCCCACGATCCTCCGTCAGCCATGTCACAGGATAAGAGGCAGTGGAGGCAGAAGAGCGCTAGAGCCACATACGGACATGGTTGGAGAAACTGGCCATTGCCAGGACTCCCACTGTCGCCCATTTATAGCAGGTCACGAGGCCACTGCCGTTTCAGTCGCCGGGGAGGATTATAGGGATGAGTGGAGCAGTGGAATGACTGTGCTACGGGATTAGGGTGGTTGGATAGGTTACTATGGAATTTCGTGAGTTCAAGAATGTAGGGTATATTGATATATTTGATTAATAAAATTGATAGTTGTGAAGTGTTTTGTT